>CM059599.1:302650003-303250003 GCA_030412105.1 Cyclura pinguis
GTTTTCCTCTCTTATCCCCCTTCCCACTTTTGCGCTCAGATTAATTTAGTTGCTGCAGACTGAGTTCAAGGTGCCACAATAGTTTGCATTCTATTAACTCAGGAGGAAAGAAAAGAACAAGACGGAATATCACCCTTCCCAGTAAAATCAGGAAAAAACAAACAAACTGCAGCAGTCTCTCCTAGCTTGTGTACTCTTCCCCTTTAATAACATTTGCCATCTTGACTACCCTCTGAAGTTGCTACTCCATATGTGCCCAGTTTTCATGTGTGAAATGTTGGAGGGTTTGACAGAAATGTCCAAGGAAATGACACAATCAAGGACCACAATTAAGCAAAATGCAAGATTATTGAGTATTGATGGATTTGACTTTTAAAAATTGCTGGCAATTTGAAAGAAAATATAAATTTTAAAAATCATTTTGTAAGAGAGTCTGGTTGAAATATAAAACTTGCTTTCAGCTCATGAAGATCTTTTTTTTTTTTAAAACAGAAAGTTATCTTTTAAAGGTAAATGGTTATTATATGGTGATTTTACTAAGGTAAATTGCAATCAAGTGCAATTGATGACAAATGATGAACTGATTGTAAAGGGTCTGAAATTAAGCCGGTTTGCTTATGGGCAAATAACAAAATGGACAAAAATTATTTGGTCTGGATACTGAGAATACAGATTTTGAAAATCAATTGTGTAAAGACAATGAATATCTAATAGCAAAGATATATAAATTATTGTTCAAATTTGAATTGGAAGAAGAACAAGTTAAAGAGTGTGTGATTAAATGGGCCCCGAATGTGGGTCGTCTGATTTGTCTAGAACATTGGGAGATGTTGTGGATAAAAGATTAGAAGTTTGAACTATGTTATGACTTGAAAGAAAAATTTTATAAAATGATGTATAGATTTTATTTAATGCAAGAAACCTGCTAAAATGTATAAAACTTCTTCTAACAAATGTTGGAAATGCAAACCTCCTGAAGGGACTTTCTTTCATATGTGGTGGACTTGTGATAAAGCCAGAAAATATTGGGCAATGATACACTGGTGGGTGGAAAAAGATATTGAAGATTACAATTTAGATGATTCCAAAACTGTTTTTGCTGCGTTTAAGAGAAAAACAATTACATAAAAACTGTATCAAAATCATTCAGTATATGACTGTTGACGTGAGAACATTGTACGTACCAAAGTAGAAGGGATCCACAATACTAACATGACAAGAATGGGAATTGAAAGTGCCAGACGTGATGAACCTGATGGGGGCGGCTTGACAACAGAACCTCCTTAGCAACCGAGAGCGTTTAAACTGATTGGTTGTTGGAACGGAACCTTGGATAGCACAGGGGAGGGGCTGGTGGAGAGAGTGGAATAACGGGATTTAACTGACCGTTGAGTGGATTGAAGTCCAGTTTAGAGTTTAGAGCTGGGAGTTTGAAAAACGTTTTAGGCTACAGGTGGAGAGAGAGCTGAAGAGCTTTGTGTTAGAGAGAACTGAGAAATAGGGTGTACGAGAGACAGTTAATGAGTTAAGCAGAGAGAGAGACAGAAGAAGGGTGTGCTGTTTCCTAAACATTTAGTTACAAACAAATTTAAGTAACAGTGGTGCAATAAACGTTTGACTTTCCGTTTTCCTTATAACAGTCTCACAGAGTATTATTCTACATCCCGGAGTATACACGCTACCAATAGTGCCATTCCAATGGTGCCACAGTCACTGGAGAGTTAAATCACTGCTTGTCCTTATATCTGGAGAGGGGCCCATTTAAGGAAAGCAGTAAAGGGAGATAACCCTGGAAGGAGGAAGCCAAGTGTGGGGGGGACAAGAGTGAGGAAGGTGCTGCGTTCTCAGGAAGGGGAACTGAAGCAGATCTGTTTGTCCTGGCCCTGGCTTGATCCAGAGATCTCCCTGCCTGTTCAGACCTGAACACAAAGAGGTGTCAGGCTGGGCAGGCCTTGCACGAGGCTTGAGTGCTTCGTGTTCGCGTGTTTCACACCAGACATGTCTGAAACGGAAAAGTTAACAGCTTTGATAAGAGATAATTCACTTATTAAAGAACAATGGGAGAATGTGATACCGTATTTCAGATCAGAAGATGGAAAATTACCTGTAAGGGGATTTGATTAACAGTTTAAGTCAGCTGGATATAGGTGGAACTGTTTTAATCTAGAATTGTAGGCAGACGTTTTTGTAGAATATTATTTTTAAAATATTATTCAGTATGAGAGTGAAAATTTTACTTTAAGAACCAACAGGGAAGAGACGATGGAAAGTATAACTGAAATTTAGATATAATCCAGACACGGTGGGCAGAAAGCCAAATGTATGTGGTGGTTTTTGCCTTTTCTTTTTTTACCTTGCCCCCCCCCTTTTCTTTTCTATCTCATTTTTCCGTTCCTATTTTCTTTTTCCACTTATTCTCCCTCCTCTTTTTCTCCCTTTTTCCTTCTTTTTTCTTATTAGGTTTTTTTTTTGTAAAGAAATGTTTTTTGTAATTTTTTTTTGTTTTGTTTATCTTTTTTATATGTCTTTTTGATGTGTTAATAAAATCAATTTTTTTAAAAAGCAGAGATCTACAAGTTTTGCCACCGAAGTGGAAATCATAAGAAAAATAGAGGCTGGTGACTGAAAACATTATCCCTAGATGCTTGTTGGAAGAAGTTTTCAAATGGTCTTTAAAAGGTTCAATTTTTGTTTGTTTGTTTACTTATGCAAGCCTTGCTTGATCTAGTCATTTCAACTGCATATGTGCATAATTCTACATTTTCAATAAAACATTTTCTAAAACAACAACGAAAAATGCTGGCAGCTCACACAGGGGAGGGGCAGAAGAGTAGACGTCTCTCACTTATTGGCCACAGGGCTGGGCTTAATGCTGTCAGCAGCTGAATTTAGCTGCCAAATACTTAGTGGGCTACTGGCCCTTTCCGCACGGGGTAAGTAGTACGGCGTGGTGCGACCTCTGACGGAGGTCATCCGCACCTTGGGAGCGGACTGGGTAAGACTACTTGTCGCAGTTCCGCACCTCAGTCCGCTCCGGAGTGACCCGAAGTGGTCGCGCAGCGTGCTTTTTAAAAACCTGTTTTTACAGGTTTTTCAAAAGCATGGAGCACGCCACACTGTGCCACTCCGTTCCCGCGTTCCGGTGCAGATTTGTAGGCGCGCACCAGTGCGTGCCTGCAGATCTGCCAGGGGCGGGCTTCCGGTTGGCGAGCTTCTCCGGTTGGTGGAGAGCCTCCGCCAGCTGGAAGCTGCCATTTTGGACGCCGGAGGACTGCAGAACAGCGAGCTCACGCTGCTCCGCATGGGGACGGACTTACCCAGCTGCCAGTAAGCTCCGTTTCAGCACGTTTCCCCCCGTTTCCCCCTCCACATGCGGAAAGGGCCACTGTTTCTGTTGCTACCACCATATAATGCCAATATTCAGAATAACATAATGTCTGGCTGTGAAGCTGCAGCAACCATGCTGAAAAGAAAATATTTGAATTAGGTCTTAGTCATGTGTCCAGCTACACTGTGAAGGAGAGATGAGCTAAGGCCATGGTTTTGTAAGGCGTGATAATACTATTTCTTCTTGCTTCCATATATGATACTGATGTTTTGTGAAAGATTTTGGTAGAGGCATTCTGACTTCTACAAACTCACAAGAAATATTAACCAAATACTGCACACTGCATTTCCCAAAGCACCCAGTAGGCTACAGAAGAGAAACTACAATGAATATTTAAAGAGTACCTTCTGCGTCAGAATTAAGAAGCAAAGCCAACAAACCATCCTGCAAACTGCAATCAGAGACGGAATCTTGGCAAAGAGAAATAACAAATAGTTTTAAAAGGAGATAAACACGATGTGAAATGGAATGGGTATTTCAGATTTTCTGTACAAGGCACCCAGCAATCATTTCTGCACATAAACCAAGTGGACGAAAATGTGGGACTGGGATTTGAATCATAATTTATAATTGCTCACAGGTGAGCAGAGATAATTCTACTATCAGGATCCTGGCCATTTCTGCACTACACTGTTATAGTGCTATTATGTCACTTTCAACATCCTGTGGAACTCTGGGGTTTGTAGTTTACAGAGGCCAAAGAGCTCTCTGGCTGAGAATTCTAAATGCCCCTCCCTAAACTGCAAACCCCAGGATTCTATAGGATGTTGAAAGTGGAATAATAGCACTATAACAGTATAATGCAGAAATGGCCTTTGCTTCCTCTGTTAAGACTGCTTGATAAGCCTGTGGTGATACACCTTTTAGGCCTTTGTGTAGGTATGATGCACGTGGCAGGAAATTTAAAACAAGGACATGGACAATGCTTAATTCAACATGAAACCTCTTTAAAAGGTCTTTCATATCATTCCAGCTGTTATTCTACATTGCAAACATAAGAACAACCACTAGACAACAATGCTCCTCTGTGTGTCCCACATGAGCAGACAACAGTGGACCACAGTTGGCACAGCAATGGGCAGAGTTAAAGATACACCAGCTGAAGAGAATGAAGCAGCCATCTTCAGAAACCAATATCAGAGCAGATATGCCATGTATCTTCCAATAAAATTACATTAGACACCATAGTGGTTTTGTGGATAAATTATACCAGCAAAAGTCCCAGCTAAACTACGGGGGGGGGGGGCTATTTTCTAAAACTACTCATTTTTTGACACTTCAGGATAGCAAAGCCCTGAAGTGTTTCCAAATACTCTCATCTATCATTTCTTAGCAAAAGGATAACAGGAAATCAAAAGAGAAGATTGGATCAGAAAGTAATTGGGAGAAATTAAATTATTTACCTTGTTTAATTTTCCCCTGTTCCTGGAGATGAGGGTCACCAAAGAGGTGGAAAAATGGCAAGTTTAGATGCTTTAACAAACAAAATTTTGGTTTTTATTCCTTAAAAAAATACAGCACCAGTGTTGAAGCAATTTGCCCTAAATCGAAAATATAATATAGCTATTGAAGATCAAACTAATGTGAGAAGGTGCAGAGCAGAAAGATACCTAATCAGCAGAAATAAAAAGTGTTAGGCCTCTGCTTAAATATTATAAAATTATATCTAATATAACTGGAATAGCAAAGAGAAGCTATACTGACTGCTAAGTGACAATACAGAATTCACACACACACACACACACACACACACACACACACAATCACACACATACCAGAGCATAACTAATTCAGTTCACATTTCATCCTTTCTTGGGAAATTAAATTGCTTAGTACTTGAGAAAAATTTGGAACAACTAAATCTTTATTAGCCTTAGAGAGATCACTAAGTAGAAATGATATTGAATTAACATTAAGATGCAGTACAGTATGAAGGGAATTAGTATTCTCAGCACAAGTTACTGATATCAGCTGCTATGTAGAAAAAAGAGAAGAACAGCAACTGCCAGGTTTTTATAAAATCATGATGACTGTATCTTCTGTCTTTCTATTATTTCAAGATAACAATACCATTATGGGATCTGTGTAGCTGTTTGACCAGTTCATCACTCATTGGCACTTCTCTTCACTTTCCATTTCCACCAACACATATGTTTCACTCAGTCTTTAATGCCTTGCTAATTACAGATTTATAAGCAGTGATTTAGTTCAGTTATATTACATATTAATGCTATTACATAATGATATATTATTATACAGTTCTCCCTCCACATTCATGAGTTTGACATTTGTGAATCTGATTATTCACAAGCGTACATGCCTCCTCCCATTCTCCCCCTCCCATTCCCATGCATTTTGCCCCAGCACAAAGAATTTGTGCTGAGGTAAAATGGAAGGGAATGGGGGATGAGGGAAATTCCCCCTTAAGAGCTTTCTCCTTCTTCCTCCCATGCAAAATGGAAGGGAAAGGGGTGTGTAGGAAAGTTCATGCAAGCTCCAGAGCTCCCTCCTTCTCCTTCTCATGCAAAACAGAAGAGAAAGGATAGAAAGGAAAAGCTTGCCTAAGCCTTCCTTTCCCCCTTCTGGAGCTACTCCTCCCCCTTCCCATCTAAAACGGAAGGGAAAGCGGGGTGGGGGAAAGTTCATGCAAGCCTTCCTTTCCACCCTTCAGACCTCACCTTGCTATTCCTATGCATTTTGCCCTGGTGTGGAGAACTGCTGCTGAGGCAAAACGGAAAGGAATCGGGAGGAAGGTTCCTGAGAGCTCTCCGTGCCAGGGCAAATTGCATAGGAATGACAGGGAGAGCTCCAGAGGGGGGAAGGAAGGCTTGTGTGAGTTTTCCCCCACTCCCCATTCCCTTCCGTTTTGCATAGGATTGGGAAGGGGAAGGCCCAGAAGAGAATGGGAGGAGGAATGGGGGGGTATTCATGGTTTTTCCACTTTCACAAGGGTTCTGCACCCCAAACCCTTATGAAAGTGGAAGCACAACAGTAGAATAATTTTTTATTATGGCACAATATACAATAGAATACAGTATGGAACATAATTATAATACAGGAAAGAAAATTACTAGATAGAGTCAAAAGGAACATTCAATCCTCTCAAAACACAAAACATTCTCCTTCCATACAGACCCACAGAGGGCATTCTGAAAGGTCTCTGCCTGATTGAGGGTCCTGGTCTCCTGCTCTGCAAACAAAATCACTCCTTTCTACCTCAAATTCTCTTCCACTTTTTTTCTTCTCTCCCCCACCCCCACCTTTTTCCCTAAGCTTAGCTGTTCTGTTCCACAATCTTACCTATCAGACATGGGTTCCAAAAGTTCTATGTCTTCTTGTCGCTTTTGTCTTCCCAAAGAAATTGCACAGATTAATCTAACAGCGGGGCCATGTGACACATATCCTCCAATTCAAAAATTTATTCTTCTGACGCAGTAAGTCTTCCTGTTCTACTGGATGTGACAAAGAGAAAGGGATCCTTCCTAAAGAATTCTAACAACTTGATTCACTAAAGCATATTTTTAAATTCTGTGTTAACTGGTGAATCTAGAAAGTTAGGTAAAATCACTAGAATTCAATAGAATATTTGATAATTTAGCAGTTGAATCAACAAGTTAATTTCAACCTTTGACTCCTAAGACACCTCTGTAAGTAGGTCTGGGTGGGGGAAGAGATGGGCTGGTGCATATCTCTTAAAACTTGACAAAAATCAGTTGATAGCTGGTAACATTCTGGTGGTATGTTTCAATGTGAGTTTGAAGACCCAAGAAACCATAAGTGATAGGTGGAAATGACTCACCTGTATTCTCCTAGACATTAATCAAGGACAAGCCAGATCTGGATGTGAAGTAGGAAACTATTCACTACTGGAACTGAGTGTGAACAGGAGGCAGAGATAACTTTTTTTTCCTATAGGAAATCTTAGGGGTCCAATCCCACTGTCCAATCACAAATCCCATAAAACTCCAGTGCTGGCTACAGAAGTGATTTCACATCTGCTATTCTTTAAGTTATTTCCAGGGTTGTATTCAGGCTAGCTGTGCTGTCCTCACTGAAAGTACTTTCTGTCAATACTGAGGAATGGGACGGTGGGACGGAAATCAGCTCACTAGCTGTACCGTTAATTTGGAAAGCTGTGCTCACGTCAACCAAAGCTCTAAGGTCTCTCATGCAGTAGTCTGTCTTTGTACTTCCATTTCTTAATAAATTGCATAGCCATTCCCATCAAAAGACTTCTGCTGTGTTTCAAACCCCTCAGCATAACAATTTTGTTAGGGAACAACATAATACTTCAGCACAACACTGAGGATATTCAGTCCCTCAAAGCAGGTTCCTGGTAATCTGAGAAAGCTAAGTGTAAACTTGATAAATCCCTGTGGAGGCTGGTATCTCTAATACTTCTGCACTAGTACATTTTATTCCTCTGCCTGTTTACAGGTAGAAATGGCTTGTTAGAAAAGTACTTATTGAATTTGCAATAAAAATCTTTATTGAGAAAATTAGATGTGAAACCTGCTAGAATAAAATCCCAAGGGATACCATGTATTTCAGTGATACAAAACCATGTATAAAAGGAATTTCCAGAATTCAAGTCAGAAACTAAAACAAAAACAATACCACTTTTTTCAGAGGAAGATAAGTGGTGATGAATATAGCTGCATTCACAGCAATATGTCTTTCCTGTTCCTCCCTTTTAAGACTAGAGATGAAAGTGTTTCTTCTTTGGTTTCCTGTTTAATTGGCACCAACTGCCAGGTAAGCAAGAGGTAAATTTCCCAGGATATTATGCTTTTTGCTACTGCTCTGTGTAGGATGACTTGATGCAAAACAGAATGGTAGTCCTATGCCCTAACAGTTGAGTAGAAGAAAGAATTTTAACAGGTTCAGCTTGTTATGAAAAAACCTTGCTGTGTTGTTAACTTCCACTTCCTCCACAGTGTTAAAGGTATTCCAAATCCAGTCCTCCCTTACAACAGTCCCCTTCCCTCCAACATTTCACATATGAAATCTGGGACAGCTGTACTCAAGCAACACCAAGATTTGGTCAAGATGGCAAAATTTATTAATGAGGAAGCGCATACAAATAGGAGTGGCCGCAGCAGTTTGTTTTTCTCCTTAGCCTTCTGAGAAAGGCAAAATTCTGTTCCTTTCTCTCCCCCACTGCTGAGTAAATTGAGTGCAAACTACTTGAGCTCAGTTTGCAGCAAATGAAGTAAGCGAAGTACAAAGGGGGAAAGTGGGAGGAGGAAAAGGAAACTGGAACATTTCAAAAGTAGCTAAGAAGCGGGACAACAGAAGATTAAACGAGATTGTCTGTGCAAAATTGGGACTGTTAGAGGGTACACAGTCTTGTTTCCAAAATTATAAAATTATGTAAACACTGGAGTATGAAACAAGAAACTTTGTGCAGCTTTTTAATAAGAACAAAATGACCACTCTGGTGTTCTTTTACTTTACTGGCTGTTTCTAAGAAATGTTTCCTTCAGTGAGACATGGTATCATAGAATCACAGAATTGGAAGAGACCACTGGGGCCATCCAGTCCAAGCCCCTGCTATGCAGGAACACACATCAAAGTATTCCCAATAGGTGGCCATCCAGCCCCTATTTAAAAACCTCTAAAGAAGGAGACTCCACCACACTCTGAGGCAGCATATTCCACTGTGGACAGTTTTGACCATCAGGAAGTTCTTCCTGAGGTTCAGGTGGAATCTCCTTTCCTGCAGCTTGAATCCGTTGCTCCTTATCCTATTCTCTGGACATGCTAGGGTCCCTATTTAGTTGATATCTCATTAAAGTTGTTCCAATACAAATTTCCTCTGGCAGCACAGCCTCAGCCTCAAACCACATCAACCCCATAATTCAAATACTGACCAGTCCCTGGAAGCCATGAGGACATACACACAAATTGGCTTCATGGGATTTCCAAGGGAAGACTGAACTGGTCGCCCAGAATGATGCGAATGTAAAGAGCTACCATAGGGTGAAAATCAGAATAGGAACACTGACTCTATAGAGTCTCCACTATTTGGAATTACAGTATCAGTTCTTCTTAATGTCACATACTGATTTTTTTCACTTTTTTTTCATCTCTGAGGTTATTATGCAACCAGTCCCCCTTTCTTTCTGTCAGTTGTGCAAACTGTTCTTATGTTCCTTTGTCTAACAAAAATATTGTTATGGCTGATCCTTCCTATAGGATTCCTTTTGCCTCCCCACTCTGCCTACAAATAAAAACAGCTACAACATTATTCAAAGTCATAGTAGCAGGTATAGTTTTGGTGTCATTTTATCATGACATGTGTCAGAGTACAAAATGTATGCTTGGGATTCTGAATGTAGCCTCAAGTCTGTTGCAGAAAATGGAATGGTTCAGTATTTTGGATGAGATATTGGTTTCCCACACATTTTTGGACATGTTCGTAGTGCCACAGTGATTTTATGTTTTATCTTGTGTATCTCCCTGATAGCTCTGGCTGCTGAGTAAACTAAATTCACAAGAATACATCACTAACACAAACATTACTGAAAAGTATAAGTGTGATAAAATATGCTAAAGGACAAACGCTGCAAGGAGTATAAAAAAGCACAGTAGATTATGAAGAAATGGATCATATTTTTCTTCACCCAAAACAAGGAGCAGACAGGCATGGACTACTTAGCTTCTACAATAAAAAGATGGATAGAAGCTAGCCGTCCCAAACACGTTAAATTTATATTTGTACAAAATGCAATATATTATGAAGCCTTTGGTATAGTGTGTGCCCATGAGTGCATTAATGCAATGGAGTTTGCCTCCCTCAATGCCCCTGTCAAAATCACAAGATATCTTGTGCTATAAATATCAATAAATCACATTTAATCAAATTCACTGTCCCATATATGAGAGAACAAATGGTATATACCTATCTGCTTGATGAGACTGATTAATAACTAGGTAAACTGCCACTTCTTATTTATAGCTAATACTATGTTCTTTACCTCTTCAATACAATTTCCCATCCCTTACTAAAAAAAAAAGAAGAAGAAGTCATGAATATAATGGTCATTATTATCATTTAGCGATTCTCAAATCAACAAACAATAAGTGTCAGAAATTTTTGATCGGAATTATTTCACATAGACTTACTCTCTGTCTCTTAACCAGATGTGACAAGCCAGAAAGTGCCCCTCCTTTTTAAAAAAGGATGCTGGTCCCCTCCCCCAAAGAAATTACTGGCCTCTTCAGGATATCAGAATATGAAACTGGAAGCAAATTAGCATTACATTTGTCTGTGCTAAGTCTTATCTTTAGAGATTCATGTTCACAGATTTATTTTGTAGAGAGGAGATATGGAGACACTGAAAAATAAGTGTGTCTTTCAAATATACAGATATATGACTTGACAGAATCTTTTTAGAGGTCTGGATAAATATGTAGAAGTTGGAGATGGAGTTTTCTATTAATCCCAGTTAATGTTTCTACACATTTAGTATACCATACTTTTCATCTGAACAGGGCTGTTCTGACTTGCAAAGCAGAATGGGTACAAGTGATGGGAGTTCTCAAAGAAACAAAGAAATGAAGATCTTCTTCACTCAGTGCACTGCAATATAAATTTTAATGTACAAATATTAATAATATATATTTTCCAGTAGAATCAGACAATAATCCTGTCATAGCACAAGCATGGTTACAGTTAACTAATAATCATGGCAGTGTTGGTACTGGATTGAATACAGTTTATGGATTTAGAGGATCTGGTTTTACTAGATTTCATTTGGAGTTGTTGTTGTTGTTGTTCTTGTGTGCCTTCAAGTTGTTTCCAACTTATGGTGACCCTAAAGCAAACCTATCAAAGAGTTTTCTCAGGCTGTGTATGTGTGATGTACCCAAGATCACCCAATAGCTGAAAGGGGAACCGAACTCTGGTCTTCAGGCTCCATAATCCAATGCTCAAACTGCTACACTCTACCGGCTCTGTTTGGAGTCATAATAGATCCTATAAACAAGTTAGATGGCTTTATGAATTTTGGGAAAGATGTGCTGGATGACTCCATTGTAGCGCACACAGCAAAGGTACAGATAATAAAAGAAAAAATAAAGAGAGGCTAGAGGGGAGGCTTTTCTGATTTAATACCCTACTTAAAGAATATACTCCCTTTGGAAGTCTGATTGGCTCCAGCTTTGTCTTCATTTCAGCATCACGTTAAATCATTTCTCTCTGTTAAACTTTTTTTGGAACCTAATGATCATGGTTTGACCACAATCCCATTTGGATATGGAATCCTCATCCCCGTTATTTTTTGCATATTTACAGGGTGCATTTAGTACAAGATGGTAATGTACTTTTCAGAGCACTAAGGATCTAACCTTGTTTGTTTTCATGGAATTTTGTTGGAAAGAGTGAGAATTTACTTCTAGATATTTGCATGCTTGTTCTTGTTGTCCCACCCAAATCTCCAGCCTTTTGGAATATCCAACATCTGTTGGGGATGATAGGAGTTCAGTCCCACGAAAACGCAGCGGAAAGACCAGAGTTCAGCGAGCCAACAGCAGCAGCCTTGTTCCCCAGTAAGGATACTCACACACAGAGGAGTTTCTTCCAAAACAGGAGGCACTTCATCTTGCAGTAAAGTTCCGTTATATACAAAACATAGGACAGACGGACAAAAGCTTGCGCCAGGCACCAGGTTTGGTCAACAGAGAAATACATACTGCCGTTGCTTTGTTATATACATATCTACAACCAATCAGGTAGAGGTTTGCACACCTCCCTCTACCATCTGCACACGACCCCAGTTTCTTATGCTACCTTGCAATTACCCACAGCTGGGGCATGATGCAACATCTTTGCAGTGGGCTGATCATTTTCCCAGGGTTACCTGCCTGGAATCCCTGACAACATCATGGGTCTGCGTGTGTAGCGTCTCACTCTCTTTCTCTTTCTTTCTTTCTTTCTTTCTTTCTTTCTTTCTTTCTTTCTTTCTTTCTTTCTTTTCCCCATGATGAGAATCATTCCACATTTCAGCTTCTAACGCAACTCCTCCTCCTTCCCACAGTAGGTAATATGACACTATAACTGAGGGTGATGCACTGCTTGTGTTAGAAAAACACCAGCAAATAAAAATACAGCTGCTGCCTTGAAGACAAACCAATTTATAAGCTCACTCAAAGGGTAATTGACTGGGTTTCCCTTTGTGAGGAGACAGAAATATGGAGTGATGAACAACAGCCCTTGCCAGCATTAAACTCTTCCAGAATTCCTGCCCAAAGTAGTAATGGCTGATCATTCCATAGAAGACTGCAGAGGCGTGTCTTTACAATCAATTTCAGTGACTGACAGATACCCAGAGATCATGAATAGCAAAATTCTCTCTACACCAGACAGGATAATACAATGAAATCAAGGAAGAGGAAGAATAGTAAATTATTTCTGAGGTCAAAAGAAACAACTGTTTTCATTATAAAATCCAAAAGGACTGCAGAAGTTAACATTCTGTGGCCAGAAACAGGATCCAAAATTGCTTATCTGAAAGGGACCTAGGTTAACTTTAACTCATTTTAAATTATTTAAATTGTTTTTAACTCTTTTTTCTTTTTTCTAAATTGTTCTATGGTTTAACATTAAAAAAAATTACTCTTTAATTTCTTTTCCTGCCTAATATATTTTGCTACAAGACAGGACTTTAATATTTTAATAAATAAATACTAAATAAATCCCAAGCACCTCTAATGTGCAATTAAGTGCGACGTTCTTCAAAATACAATCTCTTTCCCCAGGAGACTTTGAAATAAAAATTAAATGCAAATTGATTGATTGAAAATTGAAAAAAAATGTTTGATATATTTGAAAACACATAGAAAACATGTTTATACAGGACACAGCCCAACATCCACTTAGGGAATTCACTAGTTTCACTGTATACAAACAAGAACATTATGGTTCAATCCTACTATGAACACTCCTGGCATATGGATGTTGCACTGAGATACAGATAGATATTTCTTGTGTTCTGGCTGGTTGCTGCATTCTATAACAACATAGGCATCTCTGCTGGTCAAGCCAGGCTAGTAAATTTACTTATTCTGGCAGTTCAGCTGGTAGGCAGCAGCAGACCACAAATGAACTAAGAAAAATATTCCCTGGATGCACAGAACTAATGTCAATAACGCATGCGAAAACCCATTTTCCTTATACAACATAACATTCCTTAAAGCAATGGACTTACTATTCTTCCCTTCAACCCACAGTGATATCTCTATTGGAGTTAGGAAAGGGGCAGCAGAGGCTAACTGTCTTTTTATGGCCCCCAGCCCAATAAGGAGATGTTATCAGTATGTGATAGGGAAGAGCTGTATGCCACTAGCTCAGCATTGTGGCAGCATTTATTTGTTCCTGAACCATGCATGGGTTATGCATTAGCCATGCCCCCATTCTCTGGGGCCATCATTCTATTGCATGGGGAGTCTGAAGGAAACAGCCTCTGCTAATCTGCAAATGCACTCCATGAGATTTTCAACCCTGATTTTCCAGGAGTATATTACATTACACGGTTATAGCAGCTTCATATCAGTTCAATTATCATGCTTCAAACCTATGAAATCCTGGAATTTGTAGTTGGTGGGGAGGGGGTACTTAGAAGTCCTTGCTAGAAAGACTGTCAGCTGCCAGAGGACACTACAGATACAGTTGCACTACATTACAGATACAAATACACTACTCAATCCTCACATCTATCTGAAAATTGTCCTACCCCTTCCTTCTGGATAGGAGATGACAGAACCTAGACTGGTTCACCAACTGCCAACAGCTGGAAAAACTGTAATACATAGACAACACAAAACCACTTTTATGTCATACATTTGTGTGGACTTCAGTTCTAATTTACCTTAGGACCCATTTTTCTCAGAAAGGAGGATACATTATGATAAATGAATACTGCAGTTCTTTTCCATGCAAGTAACTCATCAACAAAAGGTAAGTTACAGTGGATATAGTATTTATTTCATATCAGCGTTAACTTCTCAAGCATAGCGTTATTAAAATGAATAGATGTGCTAAGATTTGAAGACACTGAGGCAGAAGCCTACATAAGGGGGTTTTAATTTCATGAACGGAGAATTCATTAATGCTCTCATGCTTCGCAATTCAATTTGATTAACAATTTGTAGGTCACCACTTCATTAATAATAGAGAAATCCAAGGTTGCTTAAACCCACCAGAGTTTTGAGTTTAGTCTCTGATTCGTTCTCAAAGGAAAACAAAGATGGTGGGAGGATCCATTAGCCTCTAGATGTACCAAAAAAGGCCTGAGTCCAGATTTATTCTGACCAAGTTTAGCAGAATATGCTGGACCAATATATCCACCAGACTGAGTAACTAATCATTCAGATCAGGGGCAGCTGTAGAAAAAATCTAGACGCAAACAGAATAGTTGACCAAAGTGCCAATAGTATTTTCCTGCTTCCCTCAAAAGGATCTGGAACCAAGTTAGGAAGGACATAACTAATTGCAAAACTACTCTATCAGCACTGTTGTAGCAAAACAGGGACAGAAATGAATCCTGACATATTCAAATACCACTGCACATCTGCCACTAATTTGAGTGGGCTGAAAGCTCCTGAAAACCTGTTCTTTCAATACAAGAATCTGCTGTCATAGGTAGAGTTTCAGTTCATATTTTGACTCAGATACCAAAGGGACCATTTGCTGCTGTCAATATCAACCAATTTCTCATTAAACCTGAATGGATAGTGTCTCAGATGTGAGGTACTTCTGGATGAAACCTGTATTGTTTCATTATCAGACTAAATTCTGCCCTTGTGAAAGGCCAAATGAACATATTTCTGCTCTGGAAATGCCTTCTTTCTTCATTGTTTCTGGAAGCAACTCAGGTGACTTTGCACCACCGCTTGGCAGATCAGAGGTGAGAGAAGTAAGTTTGAAGAAATTAAGTATCAGCAGTCAAGGCTGTACTATTCCTACAGGCACAATTAATACTGCTCTGGTTGCCTGGGAAACAAGAATTCAAAGGGGCCCCAATCTGCCACTTTCTTTCTGCTCAGCAGCATCTTTTCTACTGAAACACTACACAGAAACTTTGAAACTGTAGGTGTTCTAAGCAAAGGGTCTGTGATATCACCAGTATTTGGAAGGACATTCCTTCTCCAGTACCAGCAGCTAATTCCACCATGCAGTGAAAGACTACCCTAGCAGGCCATTGTGGTGATTGCATCCCCTTCATATTTTTCTGTCTGCTGGTGTATCTGTGCAGAGTTGTGAAAGCTTTATAGCAGAACTGACTCCTAAAGAGTATCACAAGGCTTATACAAACAATCAATGCAATCAGCTATGTAGTAGCCAGTAGCTCTTTTGCCCCCCTTTTAATAGAAGGGGTATGTTTCACTGAAATTCAGCAAAAAATAAGGTAGAACATAAAATCTCAACAGGAATATAGGGCTTCAATAAAATATGAAGGAGAAGGGATAACATGTAGAATGAGGATTTGAAGTTTGGAAGTTGGAATTGGGGGGAAAAAACCCTAGAAACTAACTAGTCCCTTAATTAGCACATTATCTACATAATTCCTCCTGGATAGGTAGCCTCATACTAATACAGAAGCAGAACATAGATCAATACACCAGATACTTCTTCAAATGCCATACAGAAGGAAGCATAGAATTGTTTCTAGTTGTTATCTGCCTGACAGCAGAATGAATATCACTGGTGGAATAGGTTACTCTATCCATTCCCAATCCCAGCACAACCAAAAACAGCTACAGAGGGTTGGGGGATCCTCCAGAGCAGATCTAGGACAGAATGGGGGGAGGGGGATCCTTGCATAGATGATGTTGGAAAGAGGCCAAGAGAATAATCTATACCTCATAATGGAGGCACTCATGTCCAGAAATCCAATCAGCATCAATGATGGACCACCGGACATTCAATCTTAGCCAGTAGAAAGGGCACTACCAGTTTCACGGTCTTTATAAATCCTTCAAATTTCATATCTGAAAGGAAGACATCCCATATTTTGAGAATCACTATTTTAGAAGCATGAGTGTTTCAACAAAACAGCTATCCATAAAGATTACAAATAAGAAAAAAAGTTAAATACAACCATGAATTATGGTTTCAAATACTCAAAGTCAGGAACACCTAATGAATACAACTGTCTGCTACTTTCATACAAATATCAGTTAACGAAACTCTTTGTGGTTTAGCATGTGTATTGTGGTTGTCATGTAACATGTTTTGTTAAAAGCTTTCCAGGTTCACTAAAGCTTCAAAGTGCTGAGAAACAGCAGATGGGCCTTATGCTTATGGTAAGGTATTCAGTAATGGGGTGAATTCCAGCTTCAGCATTACCTTGGAGTAGGGTAACCAGTGGGAGACAGTGGTAGATCTGTGTCCCAGATTTGCCTGATACGGAATAGATCCATAAAGTACGTGGCGAAGCATGCACAGAAGAAGTTGGTCCTGAGCACTTTAAGGTTTTGTAAGTTAACATCAGTACCACAAACTGAGCCAAAAAACAAATCAGAGGTCAGTTCAAATCAATTAAAACAGGAATAAAATGCCAAGCTCCATCATCACCTTTGGTATGCTTTTAAAGGGCTTGCCAATGTAGACCAAATTATGGTTTGGTATGTTATATTAATTTTGCTGTATATTACAGTTCTAGCCAGTTTTTTAAAAATTCTTCTTTTAAAAATAAAATATTAATTTTTTTTTATCTCAGATCATTTTACTTTTTCTTTACGAAACTGAGCTTCTGGACTATTTCACTCAGAACATCATAAGGAAAGAATTGATCTTTGGACCATACATATTAGATCAAGTGCAGGCCACGTGTCTTATTTTCTGGAAGTCTGCTTGAGACTAGATGCTGCTTGGTGGTTTTTGTTTTCAGATATTACCCTTGATACTGACATCAAAAAGAAGAGTCAGAATATTTGTGTTTCCTCTAGGTTAGGATCTTGGTCTTAATTTTATGTTTATTCTTCTGTGTCACTTTAGAGTGATCTCCACAGTACTGCAAACAGTATCCGCTGAACGGTTTTAATGCCTTTGCAAACAGAAATGTGAGAAAAATCCCACCAATAATGAGGGGGATCATAGAAAATTTAGTTTTTCACAGTAATACAAACTAATTACTTTGCTTGGATTCCAACAAGGGAGCCAATTTCTGAAGTCAAAAGTTATCTCTTTGATTAATACCTTTTTTTCCCCCAAGCAGCAATCCCACTTTCTCTGCTACTACAGAGGAGAAAATAGCTAAGCATATTTTATTGTACAAATTCTCTAAATTCATAAGGAGATGAAATATGTAAATATTCATGATCTCACACGAGTTTAGCTCATGGGCAAAATATATGGAACAAATTATGCCTTTCAACTTCTAGGTTGTTTTATATTTGTTGTGAACAGCATATTACATCAATTTGCTAAAATGTTTATAAGTATAAATAAAATTAATTGAAACAATAAAGGACAAAAATAGCTTAATAAAAGATGCCGCATGATACATTTCTGTTTGGAGATCCACCTCTCTTTCTCCTCTACATTTTCCAATGAATGCTTTGCCACATTCAGTTTATTGTAGTGCTTACCACTTGCAGTGTTATTCTTTTAACTTTAGGTAATAGAAATGCACACTCCCTACTTGCCCACCAACTGCAACAAGTAACGGTACATACGTACATGTGAGCGACAATGATTAGTCCATTCATTACTAACACAGAGGCACATGAGTTTTTACCCACATCATGGTTGTGGCTGAGATATTCTACACAGATATGTATAGACCTAAATTCAATGCAGCCTAAATCCAGAATAGGCCTAAATCTGTCTGGTGAATTGAGAAGGGGAAAAATATCTCTTCGTCATAACAGCCCTCTGTATAGCCTCAAAACCTGAACCAGAGGTCTGAGAAACCATCTAGAGTCAGTTTTTGTATGGTTCCAAGAGCTGCAGAGAGGAGGAGAGGGAAAGAAAATTACAGTGGACTCTGTCTTACCGCAACCTCCATACGCACAAATGCAAAGTTGCACAAAGCGTTGCATCCCATTATATTCAATGGACACAGTGGATATATGACCACACTGCTGCAGGCAGGCATGTGACACATTCATTGAGTATAATGGGACATGACGTTTTGCATTGTTTTACACAAGGTTTTCTGGAACAGAGCCCCCGCATATACGGAGGGCAGACTGTATGTTGCATTGGTACTGCATCCCCAGTACAATGTTAGATGTAGGCCATGCATCAATTTTTTTACATTTTTTTTATTAGTTAAAACTAAAAATTAAAATTTCACCAGTTCTTCTAAAATGTTCACATCAAATTATGGCCCTTTCCAGACGTGGGGGAGGAGCCGCGCGAAAACGCTACTCACCGGACTTCTTCAGCGTCCGGGCGAGTCTGTTGGGATGAGGAGCAGTGCGAGCTCGTCGCTCTGCACTGCTCCGGCATCCAAAATGGCGGCTTCTGGTTGGTGGAGGCTCTCCACCAACCGGAGAAGCTCACCAGCCTAAAGCCCGCCCCTGGCAGATCTGCAGGCACGCACTAGTGCGTGCCTGCAAATCTGCACCAGAGCGCAGCGACGGAGCGACACGGAGTTTTTTAAAAAGCATGCTGCACGACCAGTTCCGGTCGCTTCGAAGCAGACTGAGGTGCGGAACTATAAAAAGTAGTCTGCCCCAGTCCAAAAAAAGAGGTTTTTAAAAAGCATGCTGTATGACCAGTTCTGGTCGCTTTGGAGCAGACTGAGGTGCAGAACTATAAAAAGCAGTCTGCCCCAGTCCACTCTACAGTGCAGAAGACCTCCGTCGGAGGTCGCTCTGCACCGTTTCAATTGCCCCGTGTGGAAAGTGCCTATGACTACTTCAGAACCATCCAGAAGAGGTATTTCATGTTGTGCTACACAACATGTTAACATATGTATAATGGTTAATTAAAGATTCATTTAAATCTGAAAATTATGTTAGTATGAACTTCCAGGACATATATATAAAGGAATTATATTACACTGCTAAAATAATTTCCATTAAATGTTACATAGCCATGATGATATGGAGTTTTGCTGCTATATAACATAGCTGCCCACTTAAAAGCAACACATCCTCTGAGAGATTTACTATATTATTGCCCAATGAAAACTTCATGGCATCCTCAAATAATAATGTTTTATTAAACAGTATAAACATTTCTGAATAGCCTCAGCACTTAAAAGATATGCCCAGGATTTCCATAAAACACAATTTTATGGGAAAATGGTAATTGCTTCTATATGACCACCTCAACCCCAGAAAAGATGTTGGGAAAGGAATGTCTAATTGTTAAGTGACTGGGCGGAAAGAATATAGAGGTTTTCTTTACACAAGGAATACAGATAACTGGAATTCACTTCACAGCTTGCTTTTGTTTATAACAATGAGATGTCATTTTAAGGTGAAGTTGGGGAAGAGGATGAAGGACCCACAGAAGCATCTGAGAATTCTCCCTGCCCCTCATCTATTATAAAGTACAGTTTTTACAGAAGGGGTGGGAATGGTTCAGTCCTCCAGATCTTGTTGAACTGCAGCCCCCTGCAATCATCACCAGCATAGACAATGGGGAGGAGTGCTGGCAATTACAATTCAACATCTGGAGGACCATGCTGCTCCCACCCCAGGTTTCTCATCTTTCTATTGTTTCAGAATGTGTATTTTTTACATTCAGTTCCAACACTCTGGAGACAACATTACAAAACATCTGCCAGCCTTTGCAGGGAATGGCCAGAGTCTTGAAGTAACTTTACTTTCCAGGTGTAATGACAGTGGGGGATATCATCCTATTTGCAGCATAAGGCAAACATGTTCTTCCCCAGTACAAACAAACAACTTTTCTTCTTGTTACTCATTTTGGGGGGGTGTCACCTGCACATATCTTAGTATGAGATGTTCTGAAACTTTTTCCCCTTCTATCTTTTACTACTACTATTATTAATTTACTGTATTTGATGGCATATAAGACAGAGTCCTCCCCCAAAAAAAATAGCCTTTGAAAATGAGGTGCATCTTATATGCCAGGTACATCATTGTGAGCCCTCCTTGCACCCCCCTCCCTCTCCATGCCAAGGCAAAATGCATGGGAAAGAGAGGGGGTGAACAGAACACTCCGCAATGAGGCAAAATGGAATGGAAAGAGGGGGTGAAGGAAGCTTCATGTAAGTGCTCCTTTCGTCCCCTCCTTTTCCTATGCATTTTGTTTCAGGAGGGAGTTCTCCCCACCAAGGCAAAATGAAACGGAAGAGGCGAGGGGGGAAGAGTCACATGAGTGCTCCTTTCACTCGCCCACCTTTTCCTATATATTTTGCCTTGGAGTGGATTTCTCTCCACCAAGGCAAAACAGAAGGGAAGGGGGATGAGGGAATCCTCACACAAGTGCTCCTTTCACCCCCTCCCTTTTGCCTTGGTGGGGTACCAACAATTTTTTTTCCTGAAAAATACCCCTTGGAAAATGAGGTGCATCTTATATGCCGATGTGACTAATATGCCAGCATAGAATCATAGAATCATAGAATCATAGAAATGTAGAGTTGGACGAGACCACACGGGCCATCCAGTCCAACCCCCTGCCATGCAGGAACACCCTCAAAGCACTCCCCACAGATGGCCATCCAGCCTCTGCTTAAAAACCTCCAAAGAAGGAGACTCCACCACACTCCGAGGCAGCATATTCCACTGCCGGACAGCCCTGACCGTCAGGAAGTTCTTCCTGAGGTTCAGGTGGAATCTCCTTTCCTGCAGCTTGAATCCATTGCTCCTTGTCCTGGTCTCTGGAGCAGCAGAAAACAAGCCCTCTCCCTCCTCTACATGGCATCCCTTCAACTATTTAAACATGGCTATCATGTCTCCTCTTAACCTTCTCTTCTGCAGACTGAACATACCTAGCTCTCTAAGTCTATCCTCATAGGGCATGTCTTCCAGGCCCCTCACCATTTTGGTCACCCTCCTCTGGACCTGCTCCAGCTTGACCATGTCCTTCTTGAATTGGGGTGCCCAGAACTGGACACAGTATTCAAGATGAGGTCTAACCAAAGCAGAGTAGAGTGGTACCAGTACCTCCCTTGATCTAGACGTCATACTCCTATTGATGCAGCCAAGAATTGCATTGGCTTTCTTGGCTGCCGCATCACACTGCTGACTCATGTTCAGCTTGTGGTCTATTAGGACTCCTAGATCCCTTTCACACGTACTGCCATCCAGCCACGTGTCCCCCATCCTATATTTCTGCATTCCATTTTTTCTACCTAAGTGTAGGACCTTACACTTCTCTCTGTTGAATTTCATTTTGTTAGCTTTGGCCCAGCTCTCCAATTTGACCAGGTCATTTTGAATTTTGATCCTGTCCTCTGGCGTATTAGCAACCCCTCCCAATTTGGTGTCATCTGCAAATTTGATGAGCATGCCCTTTATTCCTTCATCCAAGTCATTGATGAAAATATTGAACAGCACTGGGCCCAGGACAGAACCCTGTGGCACCCCACTAGTCACTTCTCTCCAGGATGAAAAGCAGCCATTGGTGAGCACCCTTTGGGAACGGTCAGTCAACCAGTTACAGATCCACCTGACAGTAGCTCTGTCCAGCCCACATTTTACTAGCTTCTTTGCAAGAATGTCATGGGGAACTTTGTCAAAGGTCTTACTGAAATCGAGATATGCTACATCCACAGCATTCCCTTCACCTATCAAGCTAGTAACTCTATCATAGAAAGAGATAAGATTAGTCTGGCATGACTTATTTTTGAGAAATCCATGTTGACTTCTCGTGAGTACCGCATTGCTTTCTAAGTGATTAGAAACTGACTGCTTAATGATCTGCTCCAGGATCTTTCCAGGGACTGACATCAGGCTGACTGGGCGATAATTATTTGGGTCCTCTTTTTTTCCCTTCTTGAAGATGGGGACAATATTTGCCCTCTTCCAGTCTACTGAAACTTCTCCTGTCCTCCAAGATTTCTCAAAGATTATAGCAAGCGGTTCCGAAATGACCGCTGCCAGTTCTTTTAATATCCTAGGATGCAATTCATCTGGCCCTGGAGACTTGAATTCATCCAGAGTGGCCAGGTATTCCTGTACCACTCTCTACCTATTATGTGCCGCATTTCCCCTGCTTCCTCCCCTGCTCCCCAACCGCCAGGTTGAGCGCTTGTATCCTTCTTGGGAAAAACTGAGGCAAAGAAAGTGTTAAGTAGTTCTGCCTTTTCTCTTCCCCCTGTTAGTAATTCGTCATCTTCTCTGCGCAGTGACCCTATCGCCTCTTTCTTTTTCCTTTTGCTGCGGACATATTTAAAAAAGCCCTTTTTATTGTTTTTAATGTCTCTGGCCAGCCTAAGTTCGTTCTGTGCTTTAGCCTTTCTGACCTCCTCCCTACATCTCCTGGCTACTTGTTTAAATTCTTCTTTGGTGGTTTCCCCCCCTTCCATTTCCTGTACACGTTTCTCTTAACGCTTAGCTCAGCTGAGAGTTCTTTAGTCAACCATTCTAGTTTCTTCAGATGCCTTCCATTTTTCCTCCTTATTGGCACAGTTTTAGACTGTGCCTTCAGTATCTCCCTTTTAAGGAACTCCCATGCCTCCTGAACTCCTTTCTCTTTCACTATTCTTGACCACGGAATTTCAGCCAGCAGCAAATAAGTTATATCCTGACCTTTTTCCCAATAATGGGACTCAGTGTAGCTAACAACATATTCTTCTTCAACATCTTCTTCATTCTATGCTACTCATAGCAGTGCAAGACTTTCTGTGGTGCAAGTTGCATCACTGTGCTAGACTAGCATCTCTGAAATTGTCTGATGTGATAGACCAGAATTCCCCGCCCCCATGTGCCAAGGACCCATACATAATATTTGTGCGTTATTATTATTATCATATTCTTATAGTTTCCACAGACCAACAAGCACTGCAAGTGTGTGGAGTACCACTTCCAGTAGCACTGTGCTAGAATGCAGAACTTCCTGCAGGATCTCAAGCACTTCTAGTCTACTGACGTGGCTGGCTGTACATAGACTCACTCTTCAGTGCAGAACCCTCATCTCAAGGTAAAAGATAAAAGAAGTAAAATGCTTGGGCCATGATAGATTAAAGAAAGCTTAACCCACAGCCAACCTCAAATAAGCAAAGGAATCCCAGTGCACTAAGCAACCAGTGCATTCGTGTCTGGGGCCCTAAAACAGCAGTGTTAATACAGTGCTCCGAGAGGCTAGTAACAAGCAGTGAAACCCACTACCTTCTAAAAGTAGCATTCAGAATCTCTGGCCATGACAAACTTGAAATCTGGATGGGAAACCACTTGAGCACTAATAATTTTATATGCAACTTTTATTGTTTAATCTGATCTATTAAGGCTAAGAAAGCTATCAGGAAGATAAAAATAAGATCCAGGAAATCTAACACAGAAATATGAGTGAGAAAGTTAGAAATGAACAATTATCTGACCCTGACTCATTCTTTCTTACACCACTATTGTATAAGTCACATTTGATTCATCACTTGACTCATCAGCAAGTGATAATCAGGAAAAAAAGTTGTAAAAGGCATAGTATGTGTTCTGAAGTTTACATCTTATATTTACAAGGGTGAATTTCAGTTTATTGAATGTTATAACATACCTCGTATAAGCTTATTTAGGTATATATTTGGGCAGGAGGTGGGATAATTTCTGGTGACATCTAGGAACATAAGGAAAGTATTGGGATTCTGTTTCCCACATTTAGGATTAACAGTTTGAACATTTCTCTGAATGCCACAAATTGATCTGAACATAAACTGTCTCAGCAACAGATCTTAAGTATAAAAATGCAATCGAAATTCTAGAGAGAATGCACTATATAGAATGCACTATATGTACTATATAATTTAACTGCTAACATTAACAGCTGCAGTTGGTTTTTACAGAATGAATACCGATAAAAGAAACTAACCCATGCAAACATACTCCCTTCACACTCATATATATTAGAAATATTTCTAAATGTGCTAATTTATTCAATATTTTAAAAATATAGTAGTGTGAGTAGGGATGGACTTGTCTCCTTTTGTTCTCAGAGAAAGCAACAAGTAATTTTAGCAATTTTCTTCCCAATGCAAGAAAGTCTTCAACACTGTTCAGTTTTTGAAAAGTATTCACAGTTTGGGATTTTGCTGCACAAAATTTGCACTTTTGTTTAGAAAATAGCATTTTCTACATAGGAAATTGCATGTTGTGCTGAGATGCTGTTTCATGAGCATAAAACGCAGTAGCTAGAGACTTATTCTGCAACATAATTGCATTTTCTGTGCAGAAAACAATATTTTCACCAGCACAGGGAAAAGCATTTTCTTTTTAAAATGTGTGTGTTTTGTGCAGACTAAGCTCTGAACTATGCAGATTCTTATCAGTCCAAAATTCTCCTCATCAGGGCTTCCTGAGTCTTGAGAAACATGCTTTTGACCTTTTCTAGAATATTTTAGAATATTCTTTCCATCCCTACATGGGAGCTCCCTTCAGCAGTTCTGCCTTATTGCAAGTAGAAGCAACAGAACATCTTCTCTGTTGATTAGAAAATTCTTCAACATGGAGTAAAGGACAAAGAACTGGATAATATTCAATGACATTTCCAAGTTCCAGTTCCAGCCACTGGAGACACTAGAGGTTAATTTCAGGGGATAAAAAAGGCTAGTACCAACTTTGGGGAAAAACCAAATAACTGCAATATACTGCCTAACATTATGATGAAACAGATTCAATACTGAGGCAAAATCAAGCATGGCTTCAAGCCCAAGCCAGTTTACTATTCTTCCCCTTAAAGCATAGTTAGGCAAAGTATAGCCCCCCCAAGCCGCTTTTGACACCCTCAATGTTTCTGTGGGGACTGGGGCATTTTCTCTAAGATTCCCTGGCTGTTTAAAGCCCAAGGAGATTTGTCACAAATAGAACTAAAACCATCAATTGCCCCAAAATTTTGGATTTTATTTTAAAAAATACAGTGGACGTGGGGGCACAATAGGGGCGTCATGGACTTTTGAGGGGGGGCACTGTGGCCCAGCAAGTCCTAGCAGTCACCCATCCCTGTCATGAGTGATATGCGTATCTGATACAAAATAAAATATAGCCCCCAGAGAAACAAGTTATTAGGGAACACAATGACTTCTGTAACAGGGAATTCATTATTTTTTAATACCTAAAAGTATTTGACAGTGATTGTGAATGGATGACCTACATGCTCATCTACACAATATAAACTGTTCCAAAGAATTTTACACTTCTGTGACTAAAAAAAAAATAATTGGGCCCATAGCCTTTTTTCAGTGAGTAATAGGTACACACTTATTTCTCAGACTCATGAATAGTCTGAGAAATATAATGCAATTTTCATATCCACTTCTGCTATGATGTTCCGTTATCCTACAAGCCTTTGCAGTCATTCTAGTTCCTTACCAACGGTGAGACAGGAATGGGGGGGGGGGGATTCTTATGGTTATTTTGCACTCACATATGAAAACACTCTATCTGCTTCACTATGAATTGTTGTCTACTTTGAGTGACAGAAGGAAGAAGTGAGACAGAAAGTACTTATTTCCTTGTGAAGGTTACAGATTGCTTTCGCTCCCGCTTGTGACAGTACACTGAGAATGAAGATCTAAATAGCATGGACTCTCTCTGGAAAAGTTAGTGTGCTTTCTTGACCAAAAAAAACAACAAAGCAAAAAAAAAATTATAAAATTTCCATGCATTTTAGCATGGCTGGTCATAGTACCAAGCAGGGGGGAGGTGACTCTGGACTTAATCCAAAAATGCAATGCCTGAGACCTAGTATGAGATGTAAATATAATTGAATGAACTGGAAATGCTGATTGTAATACACTGATTGTAAAGAAGTGGGAAATGGGCTATTTGACTTAAGAAGAAACTAAGGGGCCTAGAAAAAAAAAGCAGAATTGAAAGCAAAAGTCAACAGAGTCAAATCTCTCCATAATGCTTGGTATCTACTCAAAACCAAATTATTAGAGTCTCTGCTAGAATCCATACCATCATCAGAAAGGGAAGTGCAAAATCAAATAGGTCACAAGCATAGGCAGCGGACACTGTGAAGAAGGCTATTGGAAATTTAAAAGAAGTATCCTTCAGAAACTGGAAATCTAATGCCCAAATGAGGTAAAATTAAAAGAGCATAAACTTGCACAATGGAAATACAAGTAGAAAATGTTTCCAGGAGGGGAGAATGAAGAGTTGAGGCAAATAGTATAGACAAAGAAAGACATACAAATAACAAATAAATAACTGGACCCAAAACTCAAAAGTGAAAATGCCAACCTTCTAACTGAAATATCCAACATGACCATGCGGTCAGAATCAGTACTAGAAGACTGAACAGTGACCAATATAACATGATTGTTAAAAAAGAAGAGAAAAGAAAAGGATAAAATATAAGCCAGTTAACTTAATATCTGTTCAGATAAATTGATGGAAAGTGTTAAGGATAAAACTGCCACGCCTGCAGAAGGGTGAGTGCTGCCCTTTTCTTTGGCTCTATAAAGAAAATTTTTGTCTCACAAACCTCTTATAATTCTTTGTCACTTTCAGTAGACACATGGACAGGAGTGAACCTATGCACATTGACCAAGATCCTGTTCAATACTGGTGGAGCATGAAACTCCAGGATCACCAGTTCTACTTCATGTCTCCACCAGACAGTGCAGAATCAGGGCTACCACCTAATCCTTCAAGAAGAAGCTTAGTGAAGAACTGCATCCCTGGTGTATGGAGCTGTGCCCATGGGCTGAGTGGCCTTTAAGCTAGCTTACTGCACTCTGGTATAAAGCGAAACTGCTTGAATATGGGGGTTATATAGGAAAATGCAATTATTTTTGGGCTGGGGCAGTGCAGACCAAGAGACCCAGGATCACAGAAAGGTCTGCATGAGAGCAGGAACTCAAGCTCTCTGCTATAGATGCAGTAGACCAAAAGATCCTCCAGAGAAAGGGGGCTTGAAGGCAAACTCTGAGGGAGACCTCTAAAGGTGAATGATATCAGGACTAAACCAAGCCAAAGATGCTTGAGCAACAGCTCTTCCTAATGTGTGTGAAGGAGTCTCCCAGTTTCAGTTGTTAAAGACTGTTGTTTCCCTCAAGAGTCAGTGCTAAGAACAAATTACTTTTGTCCATCTTGTCCTCCACTTTTCTTGGATTCTTGTTTGACTGATACCTAGGATATTTGACCTGGACACACACCACTCATGTCTTTTCTGGGTTCTCCCCACTTTGCTTGATAGCTCACGAAGGAAGTGATCAAAATTGGTTTGTGTTCTGACTGTCTCAAACAATGCTCCTTTGAACTGCCTTGCTACATTCTCCACCACGCACTGATCCAAGCCAGGCTTTCTAGAATTCTCTTGACAGTCCCATGGGACTGCTTCCTTGCCTGATGAATTCCATAAGGCACTTACAAACAAAGGCTTTAACAGAAATCAACAGATAAAACAAATTACATAGCACTTACTACTACATAATGTGTTTTCATTTGTGACTTGTTTTGTTTCTAGGTTTGTAGATAAACACTTCAACAGAAGAGCAGTGGCTACCATTTTGGATGGTCTTACACGGTGACTGGATAAATTCATAAAGGTATATCAATAGCTTTTGTTCTAGATGGGTATATATGACTGCCAGTAACAGAGTCAGTATGCCTCTATTACTTGCCAGGGAGAGAAAGATGGAAGGTGTAGCTGTGTTGCTATCTTGCTGACAGACTTCCCAAGACAATTGAGGCCATTTCCGCACTACACTGTTATAATGCTATTATTCCACTTTCAACTTGCTATGGAATCTTGGGGTTTGCAGTTTAGGGAGGGGCATTTAAAATTCTCAGCCAGGGAGCTCTTTGGCCTCAAGAAACTACAAACCCCAAAATTCCACAGGATGTTGAAAATGGAATAATAGTATTATAACAGTGTAGTGGGGAATTGGCCCAAATGGCCACTTTGTGAACCAAGTTGTTGGAACAGATAGACCTCTGATCTAATCCAATATGGTTCTTACATTCTTAAGAAGAAGAAACAAATTGTTAATAGAATTGGATTTTTTTTTTAATCATGTAACATTTGAGATTCTGGCTAAATATGGTGCTTTGTTAAAACTAATCAATGTTTCTTTCTCATAATGATGCTTAAACTCATCCCTAGCCATTCTAGATGTCGCCTTGAACAGATTTTAAAGTAACATCAATGTGGGCTTATTTGTGTCTAATTTTGGATTATTTGGTTGGCAAATTTTGTAATTCTGTTTTGACCATTTGAACAGAAGACAAATCAGAACCTTTTAAAGTAAAGAAACAAACATGAGATTACATTCTGTTCCCTTTCTCAGTGATAGTGTGGACATCAAGTTAACATATTGGGTGGTATGGTATACCCATACCGGCAGTCCCATCTGAAGCTGCAATTGGTGCAGACAGTCTGTTCATTAAAACCAACCCACAGCTGCTGAGTAATGAAGTGTGTCTGAAACATTTAAAATATTTTTGTGGTAATTAACTCTTTAATTTGGCAGGAGACTTTGCTTTTTGACCTTGTATAAACTTGTATAAACTGGCGCTGACCTGAACTGGCCACTCTCTTTTATGTTAGCAACTGATCCCACAAAGTGACCTTTTCTAGTCTTTCTACCAGGGGGCTAAAGCAGGGGTGGGAAATTGGGGCGGGACCGGGTGCTGCATTCAAGTTTTTGGAACTGGCAAGGGGCCTCACCTTTTAAAAAAAAAATCTTAATTCCAATCCATCCATCCCAAACACAGAATTAAGTATCTCAGTAACGTAATTAAATTGCTAAAGCAATCCATACTGTATGTTACAATGCCCAAATGCTCTGCACAATCTTATCCATTGATCACATGCCTTCTAAAATACACAGAGACAAAAACTGACCATTCTCAATAGCCATAAGGAGGGGAAACCTCGCAATAGTACAAACAACAACAACTTAATCTTTTAAATACAATGTAGTATCATTCTTTTCCCAGGTTTGTGTATGAGTAACCTAATAAAGTCTGCATAATTATCTGCGACTGAATGTTAATATTAGCATAGATTGATGTGTTAGAATGCCATATTTAAAATTTAAATACGCTTACACATTGGCAACATATGCTTCCCATCCTTCCCTCACCACAGTCTTCTCTCACTGGCTCATATCAGCCCAGGGCACTCTCTTTGTCTGTCTCGGCTCAGTAGCAGCAAGTGTTTAATAGTTTCCATTCGCAGATCCTGGCCACCGCTGCCAGGTTGTCAGGGCTTGCTACCACATTGTCAGTTACCACCACCTCACATAGTTTTGGCTGTTGCCATTTCTTATTAAGAATTAACATACAGGCAAATAAAGACAGATAGATTCAAATCTACTGAAGGTAACGACAGGGAAAAAGACTTTTAAAAAACACACATCTTCAGTTTCACATTTTCATTATCACAGCTGCAGAGAAAATGATTTACTCTACTGTTTTAGAACAACTAAAGAAAAGGGAGGCTGGTAATTTTTGGTCGGGTGGCTTGAATGCAGAGAGCAGAACACCCTTCCCCTCAAAAAATTTAAGTGTTAACTTGTCTCAGTGAGGCTTCATGCATGCATAAACTTCTGACTATTGCACCCACATTTCTTAGGAAGCTGCAGTATTTTAGGCAGAATGATAAATCAGCATGGCCTTGGTTTGACATACTAAAGTCATGTTTCTGTAGGCAGCAGAAGGCTAGAAGTGCTTGCCGTTTACTCAGGACTGATATAAAAACATTTTGTGCCTGTTCCTTATCCATTTATTTCCATGGTGGTCCCTGAATTGCAAAACATTGAAAAGATGAAGCTGTCACCGATGAATAATTTAAAACTGTGCATCCTCACAGACGGCCTATTATGATGGTAATCATACACATACTCCATCTGCCCAAATAAATTTATCAAGATGGATGATGTTTCATTTCAAAGTACTTCATCTGACTCTAGACTTGAACTTTATCCAAGTATCCAGTCTTATACATTCAGCAATACGGGGAGAGAAAGGAAAGAGAAAGTCATTACCTTTTACAGAATTCTTTTTAAATCCCTTAATCATACCAGTGGTACTATTTATTTTTGTACTTGAAACAGTACGATTCAGTGCTATTGTGAAGGAAAAAACCAAGAATAAGTGGAATATGTAGTCAGAAGGCTGGCATGGCTTTGTTCAATCTGTTGTTGACAGCAGGAATGTGATATTCAAGTATCGTTACTATAGTACTCTCCACTTACATAACTACTTTCATCTCTGAACACTGAGCCATATTACAAATGACTAATTTTTAAACAGTTCTTCTGTAAAGTAGGAATACATGAAAAAGATTAGTCCTTAACTTTGACATATATAGATATATTGATGCAATTAATACTACGATATAACAGTACAATATTAATTTTTCTTACACACACCCCTGATGCTCTACTGCAAACGTGTTTATACAGAAAATGGATAGCTGGTCAATTTGCATAAAAAATATTCTGAATCCACATGTGGCCCAATCAAGGGGGTACCTCATTATACAGTGGCAAGATAAGGCACCACCTGCCTCAGACTCCCAACTGCTTAACAAAAGCAAAGTTCCCATGTTAGAATGTTAGAACATTTTGCTTGAATCCTACCTTTACCTTTAATGCAGGAAACAAAAAAGTTTTGCCCACAGAAGGTGTCTTTCCTAAGGGAAAAGCAAAGCAAAGCAAAACAAAGCATGGCTTTTAATAAGCAGTTTAAAAAAAACAAACATGGTGCTGACACTATCTCCTCCCTAGACTTCTTGCTTTACTACTTGACGGTATAAAAGTTAAAACCTGAGAAATCTGACTGAGACCCAAACCTTGGAAAATCAATCTCTTAAAAGGTAAAATATTTCCTTTCTTCAGTATTCAGATTTATATTTTGGTTAATTAGTATCACGAGTAGATAACAGCCAATTTATATATGCCCTTCTGGTGTACAGTCCTCACATGAATACTTCCATGCTTCAGCCTCATATCACTAGGCAGTCATTTCTCTGTAACAGCATCCATAGGAACATGATAGCATTTATTATATCACAGAGGTGCCTTGAAAGCTAACTGGCTTGAAAACTCAATTATGGCCAAACTGCAACTAGAGATGAAAGAGTCTCATGGGTCTATAATCTATGTGATTCAGCAGAGATATTGCATCCAGCTCTTCTAACACCAGTGAACTAAACAGGTCAATCTCTGTAGGCAAGGTGTACAGCATAGTTTCAATCTGATTGAGATATCAGGGCTTTCTGCACCACACAGTTATAGTGCTATTATTCCACTTTCAACATCCTATGGAATCCTGAGGTTTGCAGTTTAGGGAGGGGCGTTTAGAATTCTCAGCCAGAGAGGTCTTTGGCCTCAGTAAACTGCAAACCCCAGAATTCCACAGGATGTTGAAAGTTGGAATAATAACACCATAACAGTGTGGTGCGGAAAGGCCCATCAGTGCAGTAGGGTAAACAACTGAAACACAAATGGTAAAGTCAGGGAAATTAATGGTTAATATCATTAATGGTTAATACCATTTGGGGGCATATTTTCAAAGTGGTTCCAACTGAAACGTACCTTTATCCCACCAGTCCAGTTCTGAATGCTTTTTTGGAGAAACTGTGCATACACAAAATAAGCAAAATTGGGAAACTTGCACCTCTAATTATCTACTTCTCTTCAGTGGTAGTGCAATAAAAAAGGACAGTATAATACCATCTATATAGCTATAAAGTCTTGCAGAAGAATGAGAACAAGTTGACCTCATAAAATGGAAAATTAATCCTCCTATGAAAATACACTACTTCATATACATCTAAGCATCCCTTCCATCTTCATAAGGAAGCTCTTAAACGTAGACAGTGTGGAGTTACACAAGCATACAAAAGTAAATGGAAACATTCCCTTCCAAGCCAATTCTATTAAGTTTAAGTGCACACAGCTACTGTCAATCATCTGGAAGCTTGTTCTGAAACTATTTTTATCCTAGGACCTTTGATCAATATGGACATTTTCTGGAACTGTTTTGTACTGCAGCCAATCTGACAGCCATTTTCTTGTGCTGGGTACTCTTGGAGCTAAGCACAGGAGATGAGTATTCATATTCTCACTAAAGCATGAAAACTTCTGTTGACTTTCTGCCAGTCTATTCCTTAGTGTAACACACCTCACAGAGATGTTATAAGAATAAAATGGATATGCCCCATATATGCTACCCTAGGCTTCTTGAACTAAAAAATGAAAAGAATACACTGGCCAGGATCCAAAGAGCTACTTTGGATACTCCAAAAAACTGGGTATATTTAATGAGAGGTTGTTTTTGGTTTGGTTTTTAATTAACTATGCAAGGCTGATGGAGACATCACAACCTCTGTTTGATAAATCATGGTTTACTGGGCTAAGATAGAGTACCATACACACAGCTAGTTTCTCTTTTTACTTTCTTGTACTTTAACATATGCGTATGTACACACACACACACACACACACACGTATATATCAGTTTCTTTGTTGTTGTCATGTGCTTTCAAATCATTTTCAACTTATGGTGACCTTCAGGCGAACCTATGATAGGGTTTTCTTGGCAAGATTTATTTGGAGGGGGTTTGCCTGTGCCTTCCTTTGAGACTGAGAGAGTGACTTGCCCAAGGTTACGTAGTGGGTTTCCATGGCTGAGTAGGGCTTCAGACCCTGGTCTCCAGAGCTGTAATCTAATACTTAAACCACTCTGGGCTTTCTATACCACTATTAGGTAAAAATTAATAAACTCTAGTTTCTAGGTTCTATTTACCATCCTCACTTATTAACCAGAATAACACTTTTACAAACTTTTGTTTGAAACCAGAGTGGAAACTATAGTCTCCAAGTTGGATGTAATGGCAATAGGAAATGCTTTAGTGGGAAATGCTGGTTTAACAAATTCCAAAAGTATTACATCATTATGGAAAAGAAAATGCAGTGGGAACCAAGAGGGCACAATGTTTTTTCTTGGTCCAATAAGCCATTGAACAGAGTTCATTATGTTTGAACTGGACAACTGTTTCATGGGCAGCTTTCAAAACTCTGCTGTAAAGTGGTTTGCCACATGATACTGGAAGCGGATATTTAAAAACCCAAAGCTCTCTTTGAGCTTAGCTCCTTGTGTTCCTGATAATAACAACAATATGTTAGTAAATGAATGTAAATATCAGAGCTTAGGAAAGTTACTTTTTGGAGTACAGCTCCTAGACTTCTCTAGCCAATCTGGCTGAGAGATTTTGAGAGTCACTCCCCCCACAAAAAAATAAAATAAAAAAAAAATCTTCCAGGTTCTAATAAATACTATAGCCACACAGTCTGAGCAACTGCATGGCTAACACATTATATTCAGTGAAATCTGATGTATGATTATTTGTTTTTAAGAGCACATTCATTGTGGCAAGCTGCATCTGAAAATCATTATGCTATGATATGGAGAATTACCACTCAAATAAACCAGAGGTCTATACAAACCCTTTGGAATGCTAAAAGGAGCTATCTGGGTGATACTAACAACAGTATTTTTTTTCCTCTGAAATGAAGTTCTATATCACGATCAAGTTCTTATGTAATTCAATATCACTTACTAAGAGCAAGCTATACATATTTCCCTCATAAACGACAATAAAAACCCCACCCCATCAGACTTATTCTATGTTAAATGTATGAACATTTCTAAAGGAATGAGTTTCCTATCTAGATTTATATTCTCTTGCTGCTTCAATATAGTTTTGCAACATTTAGTTTGCAAAAAAAAAATGACTAAAAACATGTTTGGAGTATTGCTTTGCAATGGTACATTTAGTTTTATGGCACAGATAATGCATTCTATTAACAAATGTATCAGTACACTGATAACATCAATAAACTACTTCAGCACCATTAAACACTACATGAGTAACAAACAAAGCTACAATGTTTATTTTTTGTTATTGAACTACGCAGATTAATTTGCAGCTTGTAAGATAAGGTTTCCCACACACACTTGTACAATAAGCATTGTCCTTTACCCCCTCAAGTAGAATAATTACCCATGTGATTAAATGCAAAACTGAATAAACATATATAAGGGTAAGTAAATACATATGGTTGTTCCTAGTGTTTATGTATTACCTCTGGAACTATATACTCTTAGAATGACAAGAACATGACAAGTGAAATTGTACCATAAACACTTCTTGTATCTTATTAACAAATGACCAATTTGTTATTTCAGCATTAAAAATACAAGTGGAATAATTCGCGTGGGCATAATCTACAAATGGCTACGTTATGCTGTTCCTTCATTCCTCCAGCACCAATGCAGATAACCCATGTATGGGAAACGCCTATCTTGAGTTGAATCTGTAGCTCAGCATTGCTCAGCCTGCCATGCAGCTGCCATTGAATATACAGACAGTAATCAAAGCAACTCCAATAGTTCCAAGAAACCCTAGAATCACTGTGATCCGAAAAGCCAGGGGCGAAGTCTTGTGGAACAATTTTATTTCAGCATAAGCTTTTGTGGACTACAGTCCACTTCTTCAGCTACCCAGAAAGTAGCCTAGCTACTTATACAAACTTATACAAACATACATTTTTTAAAAATATGGGATAATCTTTTTGAGACAGAAAGAATATGAAAAAATATTGAAAAATGCTCGAAAACTTGGTTTCTCAAGTGTCAGGAACCCTTGAAAGGGGAATCCTATACTGATGAGAATCTTCGCAGTTTGTGACTTACTTTAAGCAAAATTTGAATATGGGTTTGAGTATGGGTATGTACAATTGTTCATGTCTTTTTTGGTAATCAAAGCCTCCCTGCCAAGGCTCATTATTTCAATGTAATACCCTCCCTTCCTTGCCAATTCAGTGGCTGGTGAAGAGTGGGATATGTCAAAGAAGCATCTAGCTATCTTCGTAGTCAGATGCAGGAAGATTACACCATCCTCCATGACCTCCCGTGGATCTCGGTGGCTGATGCCATTGTTCTGCATAGCCAGGCCTTCTTCAATCCATTGTGTTTTTCACCAGCTTCTGAACAGATATGGAGGGTCAGCAATTACAGCAACACTTTTTGGATGCTGAACCTTTGAGGTAGTGCAGTTTTCAAAGATGTTCTTGCAGGGGAAAAAAAATTCTCAATGCCAGACTTAACTTTTTCCTAATCCTCTCAACGTGGTTGTATAGCAACAGGTGAACAACCAAAGGTCATTGCTATCTATTCACAGGTGGCAGAAAATGACAACACCACCATTCAGGACCTCCAAAGGACCCTTGGAAAGTCCTTAACAATACGCAAATCATCATGCACCAGCTAACAGAACGCAGCTGGTGATGTTTTTTTCTTGGCTGCCCTTTGTTTACCCCCTAATGTAGCCCCATAGTGGTGAGGGCAGATGGGGATCATCACTGGTTATGTTTCTACATCCTCTGTACAACAGGTATGTAATCATCTGGGACTTTCAGAAGACCCCTGAGAGTTCCTGAAGGATTGTTGTGTGCCAGCACTCAGAACACAACTGGCAATGGCAATCATTGCCTGGTTGACCCTGGCCTTCCCACGGCCATGTGAACATGTGGGGGTTCAGGGAGCAGCCAATGAGAAGATCATTGCTGGTCATGTTCTGATAGTTGGCATGTGGTGATGCACACATCCTCTGGGACCTTCTGGAAGTCCACTGGAGGTTCTGTATGATAATGTCCTTGACTACTCTTGTCCAACTGGTTATTACATGGCCGCAAGGGGACAGGAAAAAGCAGCTCCTACGATTCCCAAGACACCATACCTGGTTGAGTGGATTCTGGGAACTTCTCCAAGTTCTAAGACAGGGGTGCAAATCCTGCAACTCTGCAATTGCTGGACTGCAACTCCCAGTACTCCTTACCATCGGCTATTCTGGTAGGGGTTGCTGAGACCAATAACATACGGATGGGTCCATAGTCCTATCTCTAGCTAAGATATCTGAACCCAGTGATTCATCATTTCTCTTCCATTTCTCTTCCTACCATTTCTCTTCCTACCCAGTGATTCATCATTTCTCCTCCTACCACTAGTTCATTAGCCAAATGTTCAGAGTATGTATTCACATTATTCAGTGCTGTATTTGAATTAGATAAATGATGCAAATAGAATCATTGAAACCTCACTTCAGAACATAAAACCCTTTCTTTGCATGTAGATGTTTTTGTGTTCTCTTACTAACCAGGAGAGATCCACTATTATCACAGCCACCATCTGTGTGTTTTATGATCAGTAAGACATTTTCATTAACGGCAACTATTTTTCAGTTCTGTCCTTAAACAATCAAGACAATTAGCTTCTACCCTAAAAGAAGTGCAAATTTATGAATGTTTACGCAGAAATAAGTCTCTGGTATTCAATGGGGAGCAGTCCCAGGAAGTGTGCAATAGATAGCAATATATAATTCCTTTTGGCACTAATGTGCAATGGTAATAAATGTGCAGGTCCTGCTAACAATCCACCTCAGCAAAAATATGAGTTTTGTTATGGGGGGAGGGAGAAATCCTTATAAGAAAAGAAGGTACAAGGGATGAAAATAAGATGTTCACATTTTGAATATTCACCAAAGGATAGTAAAAACATCTTCCAGAAGTTAAGATACAATGTTGAGAGCAATATTCTCAAACTATAATAATACAACCAATAAAAAGCAAAGCAATCAGGACATTTTGAATGCTGCTTTAACGGTACCATCTTACAGATCTGACTTTGTAGACAAAGATATGGGCTGTGGTCCAAACACACAGACATGCACAATCTGCAAATGCACTAGGTTTTTTTTTTCCCTTGACATACAGATATAGCTTAACATTTCTTCCCACGTGTACTTTAAAAGCAGTTTGTGCATTTAGTGTGGGAGTGGCAAAAAGAAAATTTTTCTAACTGTGCAAGCTAAGGGAACAGGCTGATTTTCATACACATACTCTTCTTTAAATAATAATGTAATAAAATTGGTTTAAAAGTTGGACAATGTAAAAATGGGAGCACAGTCGGTATGAGGAGAATTCTTAATAAGAGGAGAATCAATACACTGAAGGAATAAAAAAATTAATTATCTACAATGCATAAAGTTCTTCAATTTATAGTGAAGAAGTGAGTGCCAGTCAGGTTTTCTGCTATCCTTGCAATCTGAGTGCTGGACTGCAACTCTGGAGAGAAGGGTCTAATTGCCACTTGGCCGTGATAACACACTAAGTGACCTTGGGCACATCATACACTCTCAGCCCCAGAAAACCCCGTGATAGATTTGCTTTAGGGTTGTCATAACTCAGAAATGACTTGAAGGCACATAACAACAACAACAACAACAGAACGACCACAGAACAAACATTAACACCCCAATGTGGTCTCTCTCAAAACTGGGGGTCACATAACCAGCAAAATTCTTTCATGGTTGGAAAGGAATAACCTGGAAATACCATATTTCAGGCCCTTCCAATATAGCCCAGGAAGTCTTTATGCAACTGACCTTCCCTTTGACCTATCAGACAAGTGTATCTTCTTATATATGCAAGAGAATTAAGGTCTCCAAATGAGGCCTTGGAACTCAGGTACCTAAGTACTCTAAAGATCCTGTCTGATCTTGGAAGCTAGCAAGGTCAGTCCTGGTTAGCACTTGGACGACAGACCACCAGTAAATACCAGGTGCTGTAGGCTAAATTTCAGAGGATCTGTCAAAACCACCTCTTAGTATTCCTAGACTAAGAAAATCCTATGAAATCCATTGGGTCACCAAAGGCAACACATGACTTAAAGACACATACAGAGAAAGAGAGATAAACACATCTAGTGTCACTGTAAAAAACTCCCTGGGCCCTTCCATATGACACAGTTTATAGCACAATGATACCACACATGTACTCTGTAGGCAATGTTAGAGGAGCCAATATCTCCCACATTATTAGAAGTGTATTAATTTGCTCATTCTCAAATGTGATATATGCCATTTTAGGTAAGCAATATTCCTCTACACTCTGCATTGGATAAATTGAGCAGTCTCTACAGAAGAGGATATACTGACACAAATTAAAGATTAGATGGAATATCTTTCCTGAAATTTGAAGCCATTGTTCCATGTCCTAGTCTCTGGAGCAGCAAGAAACAAGCTTGCTCCATCTTCCATATGACATCCCTTCAAATATTTAAACAGAGCTATCATATCATCCGATATTCTCTTCTCCAGGCTAAACATACCCTGTTCCCTAATCCCCTCCTCACAGGGCATGATTTCCAGGCCTTTTATCATTTTGGTCACCATCCCCTGCACACCTTCCAGCTTACCAATATCCTTCTGGAACTGTGGTGCCCAAAACTGGACACAATATTCCAGGCACCCCACTAGTCATTTCTATCCAGGATGAAGAGGAGCCATTGGTGAGTATCCTTTGGGTTCAATTGGTCAACCAACTACAAATCCACTTCAGTAGCACTGTCTGGCCCAGATTTTACTAGCTTGTTTGCAGGATTATCATGGGGAAACTTCTCAAAGGCTTTACTGAATTCAAGCTATGATACATCCACAGCATTCCCTTCATCCACCAAACTAGTAACTCTATCAAAAAAAGAGACAGGATTAGTCTGGCATGACTTGGTTTGAGAAACCCATGTTGACTTTTAATGATCACAACATTCCTTTCTAAGCACTTATAGACCATTTAATGATCTGCTTTACAATCTTTCCTGGTATTCATATCAGGCTGAATGGGCAGTAATTGTTTGGATCCTCTTTTTTCTTCTTCTTTTTGAAGATGGGGACAATGTTTGCCCTCTTTGAGTCTGCGGAGACTGCTCCCATTCTCCAGGAATTCTCAAAGATCATTGGCAGTGGTTTTGAGATTACGTCTGCCAGTTCTTTTAAGACCCTTGGATGTTGATCTTGGAGACTTGAACCCATTTAGAGTAACTGGGTATTCCTGTACAATTTCTTTACCTATACTGTGCTGCATTTCTCCTACTGCATCATCTTCCCTATTTTGCCCAGGTTGAGCACTCTTTTCCTTTTGAGAGAAGACTGAGATAAAGAAAGTGTTGAGTAGTTCTGCCTTTTCTCTGTCTCCTGTTAGCATTTCATCATCTTCTCCATGCAGAGGCCCTACTATTTCCTTATTAGAAATATCTGTATCCCAAAATCAGCTGCATAGCATCTCAACCTTCCTGGACATACAATAAAGGGTTTATAAGCCACTGTTATTGAACAAGGGAATTACAAAGGAAGACTGGAAACAGAAACAGCCAAATTAAATCAAAGTCAAAGTCAAACTTTATTTTATGGTCCATAGACCCAACACAGCGAACCATCCAATGGTAAGGTATAGAGAAAATATACCTACTAAAAATAAGATATAAATATAAAAATAAGATAGACTATAAACAGAATAGAAAAGCATAAAATAGGACATAAAAGCATAAAATAGTATAAAAATACATGAAGTAAATTAAAATCAATAGGCAATATGGATTATTAGGTAAAATATAAATAGGCATTCATTAATTCCCTCTCATTAAAACAATAGAATAGGATTGATCTTAAAGTGCATTGCCAGTATCCCAACATGGTTTTGATACTTCTCTCTTTCTGATCTTAATAGCTGATGACAGAAATTTAACAAATGATAAGGTTACGTTCAGACATATGTCCTCCACCAAGACTTTTACATTGAATTTTTCCGAATGGCCCAGCATACAGCTCAATATGGGAGAGATCAGCTGATGGCCACTCTGATTATAGAAAAAACAAGATAGCAAAATATGTGACATTGATTCAACATCTTGTGACCTGCAAGGACAAAGCCCTGATGAATTGGACAACCCAGCAAATCTGCCAGAAAGTAATTCTGAAGGGAAAGCATTGCATCTGGTCTTAGTGAATAATATGCAATAGTTTAGCACAGTCAAGTTATTTAAATAGGTAGCCTGACGGAAGGATCCCACATACTGAATATTTAAAGTACCGAGTGAGCAGGATGAGATGGAATTTGCCTGAAGACTGCAGAAAGCGATATCAAGTAGTCTTTGCTAACAGATTTTAGTGCTGTCTCATGACCCAAATTAAGGAGCAAGAGGGGAGAGAGGCCGATAGAGACCGCTTTTTGGGCTATGTACTTAGACCACCTGCTGACATAGTTATCTAATGGAAGGTGGGCTACTAGACCTTTACCACACTTAAAGACAAACACTTTAAGCCATTGTTTGAATGCTAGCATCCAGGCCCTTGTAGAGAGAGGGCTTTCTCCTGTTTTCAGTAATAGAACTGAGTTGGTGACACATCTAGGAGTATAGAGGAGTTCCTTGAGGAATTTCTCTTGAAAGCTTTCTAGTTCAGAGTTAATAGCTTCAATCCAGATGGCCACTGCATAGAGCAATTTGGATGTAATCTTTGCATTAAATACTTTTATAGCAAAAGGAAGCCGAATTAAATACATTAGATACCCCATATCTGTGGGGGATACATTCCTGGATGTACTGTGGATAACAAAAAATGTGGATAATAGCAAATGCTATATTTTGACCACCAGGCCAAGTGAGTGGCAAGGAAAGGAAGCAGCACTACTGCACAGCATTTCCTTCCTCCCTGTTTGCCTTTCTTCTCAGAGGGGGTTGGTGCCATGCCTTGCTTCCAGAATATGGAAATGGACTCTGACTCAGAGACTGGATATGCCAGGACCAGCTGAACAGGAGGAGGTCACAGAACCACAAATCCCAGAGACAGAAGAGAGTGCGGTGCCAGCTCAAACAGAGAGTCCTGCCCCTTCAGTTACAGAAGACAACTTACCCATACCTACCTTTGCTGAGCATAGACAGCAAAGGAAGAACTTGTGCCAGTCTCAAAGGATTTATAGGAGTGGGCAATTAGTTAGGCAACAGCTCCTTTAAGCTGCTGACCTATATAAACACAGCCCTTCCCCTCCAGGAGTTGTTAGAGTTTATCTGACCTTCCTGCCTGTCATATTTCTTGGATATTGTTGACATCGGATTATTATGTTCTGTCTTCAGATTCTGTTGGACCCTGTTTATGCCATTGACCTTTTGCTTACTGAGTAAAGTACATGACTGACTTTAAGCTGTTTTATTTCATTGTTTGCTACTTAGTTATCATCTGTGCAGCAGCAAGCTCTGGCCTGCTGCCTGGGTGAAACAGGTGAGATTCCTGTGCACCACCCTCTATCCTTGCTGGTCCTGGGCAGTCACTTTGCACATATAGTGGAGAGTGTGCAAAGCTCACTGGGTTCTGCCACCTTGGGCTCTCCGTGCTGAGGAAGGAGTTTCCTTCGCTCCCAAGCTGAGTGAGGTGCATGGCTCTGTTCGCCTCCTCTTTTGCATGCCTCTCTTGGCCAAGGAAGGAGACTCTCTCCCTGGCTGAAAGAGCTGCATGGTTCTGTGCAGCCAGGGATCCATGTCTCTCTCACCCAAGGAAGGAATCTTCCCCCTTCCTCAGTCAACAGAGGTGTGGGAATCTCAGCTGCATGGAGACATGCACTTCTCTCAGCCAAGGAAGTAGTCTCATTCCTTCCTCAGCCAAGCAAAGTGCTTGGTTCCATGCAGCAGGGCCTCCCTCCAGATAAGGTATCCTGAGGGAGCTTTTGGGAACTTGGCACAGGCAGTCTGCTTTCCTTCTGCCCTCGTCTTCATCCACAGAGTGCCTGGTGTGGTGATTTTGTGGGACCTGGCAGCCTGCTACAAGGAAGTGGCAAGGAAAGCATGAGAAAGGACACCAGCTTGTGGCCCTGGAGCCCTGGGCATTCAACATGTAGCTTTTCACCCTTCAGCTGGCCCTGGCCTTGGAGGGAAATAAGCTGTGCCCCAATATGTAGGGCTGTCTTACACATTTCAATGCAATGTATATTACAAATGAGTGAAAATGTCATCATAACATGAGGATAAAATAGCTACAGATAATGCATGGAAGAAATCACAGCAAACAACCCTGTTCACCAGTAATTTTCTATTTGGCCCAGACAACGTCTTTCAGTGTGTGGCCAATCAGAAACATTAATAATCAAACACGTAAGTAAATAATGCAGGGAAGAGAAATGCTATAACATAATGCTATACTGTACTATAATGCTATAAGAGAAATGATATATACTCTTTATTTCAATAAATATACTGATTCTCTTTTCCAAAGTGAAGAGCTATTCCTGTTTATCATTTGAAAATGAACTTAATAGCCCCTGCCAGTGTTTAAAATAATAAGCACAGCATTGTTTCTGAAAGTAAATTACAGTTACAGTTAATTTTTAAGGGTTCCATAAAATCTAGCATACTTTCTCCTATTTAAAGAGCGGTCTTTTCTTAAACTAATCAGCCCAATTGGAGTCCCATGACTGAACTTTTTCTTTGTCCTCCTTTTATCTTAGCCAACACTGAAGTTCACAACACTATAAAAATAGCTGTTAGTCTAGATGAAAACAGTAACTATGGAAAAATGATGCTAATATCCTGAGAGGTATATTATGGATTGCAATAGTTATGCTCCAAATTCTATTTAAAACCTTCCACCCTACAGGAATGGAAGATTTACTGTCCCCTGGCTGTGAGTTACTAAACACAAAAGGAATGCCAGAAGAATCAATCCTCATTACAGAGATTTCCCTTCACAAAGAGAACGTGGGGGTCCTTGGCTGGCAGAGTGCAGAAATTCCATCTCTCATATCACTGAAAACTCTGCTCTGTTGCTGAAAAGAACCAATCATTATCAGTAGATAACATCATGAAAGTTACTGAATAGATCTCTTCTCTGCAAATATGTTCTAAATAGGATATGAGGAGGAAGAGGAACACAAAGCAGAAATGACTGCTGGACATGTAGTGATAGAATTTCAAATATAACCTTCCAGAGACATTTAGGTGACAGTGGTATTAAAAACAAAGAGATTTGTTTTTGTGCTCAAATACCTGTATTGAGGAATTCACTTTCTCCTCTATCCAGAGCAGTACAATAGAATATATTCTCAAACTGTTCAAATTTGGAAGGGACAGTCCCAATTAATCCTCTGTCATCCCACTTTTTCAGCTGGTCTTAAAAATGTCCCAATTTTTCTTTCCTCTTCCCACTTTCCTTTTTATCATCAGTTTACTTTGAATACTTCAGACTGAGTTCAAAGTGCAAAAGCAGTTTGCATTCAATTAATTCAGTGGGAGGAGGAGGAGGAGGAGGAGAGGATTTTGCCTTCCAAGTAGGCTCAGGAAAAAAAAAATAAAACTGCTGCAGCCTTGGCTAGCTTGTGTGTTCTTCTTCATTAGTAGCTTTTCCCATCTTGACCACACTCTGATGTTGGTTGGTCACATGTGTCCTAGTTTTCATCTCTGAAATGTTGGGAGGTATGACAGAGTAGAAAATGGACAGAAAAATATAGGTAGGAAAAACAACATACCAACATAAGACTGTCAATCCATTTCTTTCAAATTCTAAGACAGTATCCTTTTAAGATACTACAATAACTATTGCATGCAACTGGAAAAATGACAGAAATTCATCTGAACTAAAAGTGTTCTAGTGGGTAGACTGGTGAGCCAGGAATTGGCAAATCCAGGTTCTAATCCCCACTGAACTGTGATATTTGCTAGATTAGCTTGGTCTAAACACTCTCTCCATGGACTGATCTACTTCACAGGACTGTTGTGAGGATAAAAGTAGAGAGGAGGAATGCTATGCATTTCATGTTTGCTGGACAAAAGGCAGGATACAAGTGTAACTAACAAGTCATTGGAAGTACACAGTACATTTCTATTACTTAAAATAGAATCAGAAAATAAACTATGTTACAAAGACAAAATATGATGTCGCAAAGTACCAAACAGGAAAAAAAAAGGTCTGTACCTAGGCCTTAATTAGTACTAAGGTGAGACTAATCAATTTAATATCAACATTTATCGAAAGAGCAAAATTGTAGCAACTTAAATTTTAAATTTTAAGTTGTTGCTACTCTAATATTCATTTATATATTTATAATATTATTTACAATGAATTTTTATAATATTCATTCATACCATAAATAAAGTTTAAAGAATCTGTGCTAAAATTCCTTGGTAATTTACAGACTTAACTATCCTGAAATAATATGATTTTATTTGTAATGTTATAAATAAATAAGTTGGAATTTAGTAATTAGAACAGTTCAACACTAGAATAATAGAATTATACTAATAACAATCTCTTTTAAGGTATTTGGTAAAAGATATAAAATATTTTGAGCAACAAAGTCAAAATAGAATTTAAATAATGATTTTAAGTTTAATACATTTATTTAGTAGAAGCTGTTTGCAACAAGGACGGGAGCCAATTTTTAAACAGCCATAGTTTTTCTTTCATTAATTTAGTTAAGTTTATGTTAATAATTGTATAAGAGTCAGTGCTATTGTTTTTATTGTATTCTATTGTTTTGTATTTTGGATTTGATGGATTGTTTTGTATGATCTTTGTGTATGTTTTATGCTTTGTGTGTTTATTTTTAAATGTTAATAATAATTATTTGAGATGTGTTAGAGTCAAAAAAAAGAGCAAAATAGTGTTTTGTATAACATGCAAAAGAAAATTTGCTAATAAGATTTGCAATTGAAAGTTGAAATGAGTAAACCATTTAGGATACAATATTGTATTTTCAATGCATGACCTAGTTTGTAAATCTCTTGTTCAGTCATACTGTGAAGTGCACTGTTGTTATTCCCATTATAAAGATGATAAATTTAAACTGAGATATAGTGAGTTTCCTTGCCTTGCTCATCCTTCAAAACCCAGCGCACAACAGTCAAGTCACTGTTCGATTTAATCTATACTACCAATACTCACTGGTACCAGTTCTCCAGAGGTCCTTATTGAGAGATAGCAGAGATTGGACATGGCAACTTCTTCCTACAAAACATGCATTATGCCACTAATCTATGACCTCTACTGAAGCAACCTTACCAGCAGCTGAACAGCAGAAAGCAAAATGAAAGGTTCAAGCCACTCACATGATCACCCTATAGCCATGATTATAGGGTATCAGTAATTTAATTCAAATATTTATATCTCACCTTCTTTCCAAAGATCTCAGGGCAGAGTAAAATAAAACCAAGCTGACTAATTTAAACAATGTAAAAATGAAATGATTTTAAATGCTAAAAACAAGCATGACAAGTTGATAGATTAAAACTGGTTTAAAAGTTTTCAAACAATTTAAAACCACGTACACATGAGGATTTGTATAAAATTAATTAGGTCCCAAAGGCTTTAGTGAACAGGTACATTTTAACTTGGTTCCAGAACAATATCAAGCTGGCACTAATCAGCCCTCCAAGGGGAGAGTATTCCATAACTGGGGTGCCACCATGTAGAAGGTCTTCTCCCATGACCTCCCATAGCTTATAGCCCTGATTGATGGGACACAGAGGAGGGTGCATCCAGCGGATCTCTGTCCTTAGGCAAGTATATATATGGAAAAGCATTCCTTCAGATTTAGATGTCTCAAGCTATTTAGGGCTTTAAATGTTATTACCAGTACCTTGAATTCAAACTGGAAGTATCTTGGCAGCCTGTGCAAATCCTTTAAAAATTAGTGTTATATGGTTTTTGCATGTATTCTGGTCAGCAGTCTCACTTTATTTTATTTTTTGCGGTGGTTGCAGTTTCTGAGTTGGCAGCCCCATGTCGGGTGGATTGCGGTAATCTAAGCAAGAAGTAAGCAGTATGTGAACTACTGTGGCAAAGTTTTTCCTGTGCAGGAAAGGCCATAGCTGGAGGACCAGGTAAGGGTAGGCCCAAGCAACAGAGACATTAACTTTCACCCAGCGCAACTGTATCATGCACCAAAGTTCTAGGTCTAAATTCAATTTCTAGTCTTAACTAGAGTAGATGGTAGTTACAGTAGAATAGATCAATATGATTCATTGAAGTGCTGACTTACTATTCAGCAACTGAGGCCCTTTCCACATGTGGAGGGGGAAATGGGGGAAAACGTGCCGAAACTGAGCTTACCGGCAGCCGGGTAAGTCCGTCGCCATGCGGAGCAGCGCAAACTTGCTGTTCCGCAGTCCTCCAGCGTCCGAAATGGCGGCTTCCAGCTGGCGGAGGCTCTCCACCAACCGGAGAAGCTCGCCAGCCGGAAGCCCGCCCCCAGCAGATCTGCAGGGACGCACTAGTGTGCGCCTGCAAATCTGCACCGGAGCCTGGCGACGGAGCTGCATGGGGCTGTGTGCTCCACGCTTTAACACGCAGCGCTGGCAGTTCCGGTCGCTTCGGAGCGGATTGAGGTGCGGAACTACGAAAAGTAGTCTGCCCCAATCCACTCCACGGTGCAGACGACCTCCGTTGGAGGTCGCTCTGCACCATTTTAATACCCCAGTGCAGAAAGGGCCTGAGTTCACAGATCTATTCTAGCTAGAACTAGCAACTGGATTTAGGGTTAGAATGTACATTTCTAGTGACTGAATTCCCACCCACTTGGAAGAAAGAGACAGCCTCACAAATGTATGGGTAAACTAAGATAAATTTTGAAAAACTAATAGAAGTTTTATTTATTTTTTTATATTGAAAAACTAATAAAGTTTTATTTACAGCAGGGTTACATAATGAGCTATATGCTGAACCAGAATGCCTACTTCCTCTGCAGCATGTCAAGTGAAAGCAAGCTATACTCTAGAACTTAGTCAATAAACTTATTTTGTCTCTCACTGCCCTAATCCTAAAACACCTGTCCAGACTGACTTCTCCCCCAAACCCCAAGCCCTAAAGGAGAAAGACAGTCAAGGCAAGCCCCAAAAGTTGTTCCTTTCCCCATCCTCAAGTCCCTGAACTAAAGGGGCAAATCAAGATGATCCCCATTAATCAAAAAATATCCATGAGTTCTTATGGATAACTGACTGAGGACCACCTTTCCTGCACCAGCTTTCCAAAAAACCAAAACCAAAACCAATTGCCTATTATAATCGGTTAAATGCCAACTGAACCAATTAAATCAACAATTTTATTATTTTATTTATTATTTTATTTATATTTTCTTTATTTATATATATTTTATATCTCACCTTTCTCTCAGGATGAAGAAAGTAACCCAACCACTTTGCTGCTGTTGTGTGTTTTCAAGTTGTTCCACCTTTTATGATATAAATTCAATGGAAATCAAGGCCTGCAGGCACAGACTCAATTGTGTCATCATAGGCAACCCCAGTTCTCACAGTGGCCTGTACATGCAGTGGAAATTAGCACACTTACTCTTGCTTGCTGTTACTTGCCTTCAAGCCATTTCTGACTCATGGTGACCCTAAGGCAAACTTATCATGGGGTTTTCTTGGCCAGATTGGTTCAGGGAAGGTTTGTGTTTGCCCTTCTCTGAGGCTGAAAGAGTATGGCTTGCCCAAGTTTACTCAGTGGGTTTCCATGGTAAAGCAGGGATTTGAACCCTCATCTCCAGTCATAGTCCAACACTCAAAGCACTACACCATGTTGGCTCTGCAACCCAGCCACTTGCTAATAAGTTTATTAAAGCCAATAAAGCCAATTAATTTAAGCACTACTCTAGCCAATTATCCCATAGCTACTATGGAGAATCAGTACAGCTAGGCAAAACATCTCCTCTGTGAAGGCCAAAGGGGAAGCAAATTCCTACCTCACCCCCAAAGACAATCAGCTGAAGCTTGTACTCTCCTCCAGGGATGGTAGCTGGGTACAGCAGCAGTGAAAGAGGATGAAAGAGGGGCAAGGATGGGTTCAACACCCAATTCCTCTGCCCCTTTCCCTCATGTCAAGACACAAAGAGTCAAGACACTTCCAATTGTTTCTCCCAGGACCACAAAAGTACTCCCTGACCTTGATTTCTACCACTGTGGTGGAGGTAAGAGACCCTATTTTCTGTGGTCTACATTAACATCTACACAACTATGTACTTATATCTGCATGTCCTGCCCATGATATATTTCAGATTGTTGTCATTTTCTTAGAGTCATAGTTTTTTCAGCATCATAAATCCAAATAATGTCATTCTCTGCAAAATTTGATTATATTCCTTTACATCTAGGGATTTCTATTGCGGTGCAAACACAGTATTGCTAGCTTTGAGGATGTCTGTACAATAACCCTCAATGTCGTGATTGTTGTTCTTGTTCTTGTGTGCCTTCAAGTTGTTTGTGACTTACGGCAATCTAAGGCAAACCTATCATGAGCTTTTCTGTGGCTGAGAGTGTGTGACATGCCTAAGGCCATCCAGTGCATTTCCATGGCCAAGTAAGGACATTAACTTCCAATGAATTCCATGGGAAGCACTCATCAAGAAAACATGCATTGGATTGCAGTCAAAACTCTTCTGCTATTTCACAAACATAGTCCTTCAGCAGTTAACACACATTCAACTTCCAACTGTATTTTATTTTTATTTCTTTGCAACACACATTCATTTACATCTATTTTCCAAAAGCAAAATCTGGCATTAATATATGAGAACAAATGCTTAAACATTCCAAATCTGATGACAGTGCTTCTTTCAAGTTATGCTCTGGCGTATGCTATGCTGTTCTTGGTTTTTTCACACATTTGCAAAAGAGATCATACTTTCTGAACCTGTTAGTTTTAATGTTTCTTCTCTCAAGTCTAACTGTTATCATGAAGGGGTAGTCCAAAATGAGTACATGATAAATTATATTCAGGGGCCTGCATTTCACAAGAAATAATCATTTTATTATGCTGGGCCAGCAAGTTTTCAGGGTGGGTCAGAATTATTGTTCTGTTTTATTCTCCTCCTGAAATTTCAACCACACACAGTATTCTTCTTTGTGCCTTGTCAAAAAGCCATTGATGTTATTACTCCACTGCTGGCTGTGACATATTTCAGTGCCATATAAAGCGAACATTTTACGGATAGTCTATAAAGAGCTTCGGGTACTTTGGAATGAAAAAGCTGCTGTATGTTTGAGCTATGTTTTCCCCTCATGCTGAGGTATTTCTGATACTACCACACAGAGATGGCAAGAACACAAAGAAAAAGGCCTGGCCCAGGAAGGTATCTGACATAAGGTTAGACCATTGCCCCATACAGCCCAGCATGGTCTGCAGCTATCCGAGGTCTCACCCTGAGATTGTTCCCTGATCCTTTAAACTGAAGATGCTAGAACCATCTAGAAGCTTCTTCCTACAGGGATGCGTAGCTATTGGGGGAGCAAAAGGAGGCACTGCTCCTCCAAATAAGAATTCTGTCTCTCTCTCTCTCTCTCTCTCTCACACACACACATTTATGCTTTCTTAAAATTTACAGTATACATAGAGCAAAACAATTAAAATCTTTCACAGTCATGCTCTCATATTTGCTTTGATCACATTGCCTTGGTCACCTTGTCTGTCTCTTTTCTTTGGAAGCCTAAACTAGATTTTTAAAGGTTCAACCAACACTTTAAGTTCCTACAATGTTAGAAATGTATGGACTGAAGGAACTGGTTTGTCCTCAATCCTCATAGACACACCCAATTCTGCCAATGAGCTATATATCCTTACTCTTAAGGAACCATGATATACCTATGCTTGACAGAAGGTTTGTGGAATTTTCTTGCATATTTCTTAGATAAAGATTTGCCTGGAAAAAGAAACAATTCACATACAAAGGTACCTTTCTCCTTGTTATCCTTATACAACAAAGGTGGGGAAAATGCATCTTATAGGCTACGTGTTGCCCCCAAGGGTCCCCAGCCCTTCCCGACAACCCCTGGAATTCTGCAATGTTCTTTTTTATGCCCCAAGGCCTAAGGGGAGCTTTTAGAAACATACAAGTAAACAAAAAGCCAGAAAAGTTTCTGACATCCAGGTGGTCACAGCAGGGTAGACTAGCCCTCTGAGACCATTTTTTTTGGGGGGGGGGAATGTGGCCACCTAGTTCATGACAGTTGACCAACCTTGCCTGCAGGGAAGCATCTATAAATGTATTCCACAATTTATAATCCAAAGTGGCAGAGTCATTATACCACCTTGACTTTTATTCTACTGTAAGCATGAATAACAATCACAGACACACTGAGACCTTAAAATACAGTCATATGTTAAATGGTCTCATTCTCTGGAGGAGCAAATATGTGAGCATGACATAAGCAATATGAGAGCATGACACAACTGCGTTGTAGGAGACTAGGGCATAGTTGGCCTATACGGGATCAACAAGGCCCATTCATACTACACAATTATTGCAGTATTATTCTGCTTTAACTACCATGCTTCCATCCTATGGAATCCTAGGGTCTGTAGTTTAATATGGCCTGAAGCATTTTGGTTGAGAATTCTAAATACTGCACATCTTACTATTCCACTGGATGAAACCATGGTGATTAAAATAGAATTATAACATGTACAATATAGTGTGAATGGTAGATTTCCTCCCCTCAAATTTTCCAGGAGCTGAGACAGCAGCAGTTTGCAAGAAAACACAGAAAGATGCTAGAACATTTTTATTCCATTGCAGTTAATAGAGTGAACATCCTACAAAGCAGGACAAAATCTACTAAATAAATAAATGGGATGTATAGCTTCACATTCCATTTAATGAATCCCTATACAGGATTAGTACTACTTTTCAAAGAACAATAAAATCATCTATAAAGATCTTGAATGAATTCTAAAATAGCCACCTCTAAGAAGATTAGGAACTTTGCTCTAAACAATTTACCCCCTGCATTGATTAGCCCAGGTGCTAGGCAAACACAGTCGTCCCAGGGAGGCTGTTTTTTTTTTTGCTGTTTTTTGCACTGGAACAAAACTGCAAAAAAGATGTGCAAAAAAGGGAACAAAAACAAATTCAGAAGTGACCAGAAACCCACTTTCGTTTTGGAAAAAAAAAAGTATTTTTTCAATGTTGAATAGTGCAGAAACCTCTAGGATAGGAAATTCACCCTTTTCTCCGCTAGAAAAGAGATGATCTAAAGAGTTTTAGTCTCTCGGGGGGGGGGGGCAAGAGCCACCAAAACAGCCTTGGTGGGTTGTATTTTGTCCTCTCCTGTGTTAGGCAGAAGTAAAAATTCACATATGTATTACATAAATAAATATGCATTTGCAACTTCTCTTTTCCATTTTCACTTTCCCGCTTCACATTTCTGGTTCAACAGCATTTAAGCAAGAACCTAGTTCTTTTCATCCATGAGTTTATTAAGTGCATAAAACACTGTAACATTCACAGTTTGCCTATCTGATCTTTTCCTGTTGAGACATGCTGCTTCTTATTTTTCATGAATGTGTAATTCCTTCATAGCCAGATCTGATCCTACCTGCATTCATTTATATACCAACTACATAGTAAAGATTTTGATTCAGGCCACATAGCAATGACTTATGATGGCCACTAAATTAAAGAAAGGAATCTTCTTCCTTTGGTATCTTTCCACTGCAGCCTGGATGCATTAACTTGAACTAAGCTCACACACTAATTATCTCTCATCAAAGCAAGCAAAGCTGCACATACATGACTTTTAGCTATTAGTCTTTATAGGAATAAAAACACCCAAATTAATACCTTTAATAGAATCTATTTTGTTCCAGTCACAAGATCACATCCTTGTACTCCATGTTATTTAAGGGAGTACATTGTTCTTATTCCATTGTCCTAAATTACACCTATCAAGTATGCTTTGAAGTAAAGGGGGGAGGGCACATTGCTTGTGTAGCCACAGTGCCCACATGTATTTAAAGAATATTAAAGAATATTGAAGTCACTCGAATTAGTAACAGTTGGTTTGTGAACATTGCCCCTACTTCTGGCATGTTTTTCTAAAGAGGGAGAGGTGTGAAATGCCTCCATCCAGAAGGAAAGTGTGCAGAAATTTCAGACAATGAGACTGTGCTGGAATGTTTGTGGGCTGATTTGATTTTTCTTTGTTTCTACTGATTAGTGCGTGTCCTGTAATTAGGCTGAATGAGGCAGCCATCAGATGCTATGGACTAGGGATCCATTAAAAATTTTTGGAGGACAGAGCTGCATGTTCTAGACAGCCTGCCTTGCAGCCCCAAAGAAAGCAGACTATTTTCAAGGACAATGGAAGATACCTGAGAGTGTTGAAGTAAGATTCCATTGCCAATCTGGCCAGCTCCTGTACATCGAATGGGAGGGGTGGTATCTTACCCTTCGTCCCAGGCACTGACAGTTGCTGCTTATGTGTAAGCTATAGCTAAGACCAATGATTTCTGGCAGTCACTGTAGGACATGGGTGGGGAAAATGTGGCCCATGGGCCATATAGTGATAACTCGTCCTCTGGAATCTGATGCAGAGGAGCTGGACTGCAAGAAGTTTCTGGCTCTAAATGATGACTTCCTCCCTCAGTCTGAGCAGCCGGTGGCTGAAGTAGCTGAGGGGCTGTCTCCTTTGTAGGACTTGATAAACTCTAAAGAGACACCCTCACCCTTTGAAATCTAGCAAAGACAGAAGAAGAAGAAGGAAGAGTCAAAATCTGTTAAATAGGAGATGCTAATGCATCAACCACTTGGCATCCAGAGGCATCCACCTATAAAATTTCCCAGCAGCTGCTGGAGGTCCTATTTGCTCACAACTATTTAATCTCTTTGACTGGCAATGTTCTTGGTGTTTGTAGGATTCCTGACCTCTGGACTGGAAATTCATTATCCAGTATTCTTTGGGCCCTTTCACACTGCACAATTAAAACACTATGATTTTCCTTTAACTATAATGGCTGCATCCTATGGAATCCTGAAGTTTGTCATTGGGGAGGACCTGGCTAAGAATTCTTAATAGCCTAAATGATAAACCCCAGGATTCCATATGATGCAGCCATGTATGATAGTTAACATGGAATCATACCACCAGAATTGTGTAGTGTGAAATGATCCCTTGTCTTACCCCTCTTTGGATTTGGGTTATCTGGACTAACAGCTTTGTGTAACGGCATCTGGATGAGCTGAGACCTTGCTCTTTCATCCTCCTGGACTGGACTGGATTCACTTCCCTGTAGCTGTTTCTCTTGCTGCCTATGGATACAAATGCAGTCCTCAGGGCCATTTTTAGGACTTTCAATGGTCCAATTTTGCTATATATATTTTTTCCTCCCTGGGCCATCTTTGTTAACTAGGAAGGAAGTGGGAAATGGAGTTCCAGTTCAACTGCCTTTTCCTTGGAACCCTTGCACCAGGGCATCAAGGTACTACTTGATGTTAGACTTGTAGATATTTACGGCATCCCTAGATATTTGTTTCCTACTTTGAAATAACAATCTATTTCTGATATTAGCAAGGTCATATTATATGTTTAGGACCCTAAAGCAGTTCTCAAAATAGGAGCCCCACTGTGCTCATCTATGAACTCCACCACTGTAGGATTGGCTTTGTGCTGTGGTGGATGAAACTTAGTGGTACTGCAGGGGCCACAGCTAGCCCCTTTTAGGTCTCAAATAAGAGAAGAGGTTGGCTCTGTACCAGCTGGTATGGCAGAGACTAAAATCTCAGAAGCACCAGAATAACTACAACTGAATCTCCAATGGGAAATGGCCATGGTAGTCAGTCAATGCTACAACCCTTGGAGAGGGCAGGGACAGAGAGATCTACAGGTCTTCTCTCTCCATGAACATGTGTCTCTCTCATGTGATACATGAAGCATGTGTATTTATGTTGGGTTACTAGGTCAGTATGTCTAGTATAGTATATCAGTAAGTTAGGACTATCCCACACTCTGAGATTTCAGTACCCCAACCAGAGTTTCCTTGTGATGTCACAATGGGTATCCCCTGATGATGTCATTACGCAGGATAAATTAAACATCAGGTATAATTGCAGCATTCAAATTAACCAGTAAAAATTGACCAAGTCTAACAAATGAAGGAAATATATATTAATCAATCCTAGTAATCAAATAATTAATATCCAGTTAGTATACTATGTAGTGAATGCCATTACATTTATAAAACATATAAAATGATATTTTAAAAAGAGTTTTCTGGTAGTGCATGATGATAAAACAAGTCAGAAGTTATATCTTCAGCTGGTATTTATGTGACTGCTTCTGGTTAATGGTTTCTAAGGGGGAAAACTTACAAAAAAATTGCTTCATATATTAAGGAACTGGGTCGTGATATATTCTGTGGCCCATGATTATTGTCCTGCAGTGAAATGCACAGTTCACTTTTGTAATATAATTAGCAGGAGGCTGAGCAAGGGAGCTTTTGTCACAAAGGCTACTGCAGTTTTTAAAATGGCTCTGGACTTTGGCTATTGTTCCTTTTCCCAGAGGAAACTAAAAGTGTATCAAGCTTCATAATGGATTCACTGTGTGTCAGCAGCCTTTTGATTGCAAGAGACACTTCTTCACATTTTTCTGCTAACTTTCCTGCTAAGTGCAAGCAATGGGGATGACAAATAGTAGAGCAGGTGAGGGAGGTAATGTAAAAATAGTATCTTACTTTTGAGTGTTATACTGTTCTGAGCATTACTGCTCTGGAAAGAACATAGTAAAGGAAACAGCTGTTTCAGTTCAAAGCTGAAAACCTGTAGCCCATTAGTTTTCCTAAAACCGAAAAAGAAAATATAGGTATACCTCAATTGACAAGGTTCCTGGGCATTATTTTAAAAAGAAAATGTGGTAACAAGTGGAAATAACACGGAAAGAATAGGAATAAGTTCCTGCAGTTCAAAAAAAAAAAAGAGCATTTCAACATGTTTCAGCACAGTTTTGATCCAAAACTAACAATACATTCATGTGAAATGGGGGGAAAAAAACAGGTCAGATAAGCCTTGTATAACTACATGAAAACATTTTGAACCTTTTAAAGGCTAAGTTCAAAGGTTTCTTCCAAAATGCATCCATGGATTACTTTTTCTTTTACCAGCCTCAACCCCCGTTATAATTCCCACTGGGGTGGCCATCCTATAGATATGCTTTCTGGATATACTGTGGACAGCTGTTGGGGCAGCTGGTTTGCTCTTCAAACATTCTTGGTAAGGGATTCTAGAGGCAACTGCTATATGCCTTGCTGGTCATAGACAGGCACATATAGCTACAGCAGAATCTACTAAAACATAATCCTACTCTTTCCCAGCTCAAGCTTTGCACTGTTTACTGCAGACAAATTGCTCTGACCTGAAACCACAACTCTGTGTTTCTCCAGCCCCGCTTCACCATACTTCCAGTGCCAAAGCTGCTAAAAACTTCCAGTTGGGCAGATGAAATGAAGGAAAAGTGGGGCAGGGCAGGTGTAAAAAGACTTTTTAAAAAGAGCTTCTTTGTCAGTGACTTTGTTAACTGAGGTCTGTCTGTCGTTTACTACACCTTGATTGTTCTATGTTTAAATCTCTTTTTAAGTTTTCTATGCAATTCACAAAGGGAGACATTGACAGTAATTTGATGAGGTATGAATCTTGTAACTATAGCAACAGCTCCCTTATGATGATGTCTGTATCTCTATATTAAGTTCACTTTTCTCCCTTTTCTTCTTTCTCTTCCCTGGGTCTTCACTGAAGAGTATGGCAAACTTTTCCCTTCCTAGTTCTTCTTTTAGTTGGCAAATTTCAGGTGTATATCTGTAAGGGATGCGGGCACACCTTCACAATATTATGGAAGTGCTAATCAGCTGTAATACCACATCTTATGTTTTGTACATCAAGCATTTTCACCTCGAATGTTTTAAAAGAACATGAGAAATACTATTTAGATTAATTCTGGTACATAAATAGTTGATTATTAAAATAAAAGAAACACTTCTTTGTTTTACCCAAATTGTCTCTATGAGAGATCACAGATTTAATTACAGAAAACCATGTCCAAGATCTATTAATTAAAAAAAAGATAAAGAAAAGAAAAAAAGCATATTGGAGAAGACAGTTCCACACATGTACTTCCACTTCCTGCCACTATTCAATAGTTGTCAAGCTCCGAGAGGAGCCCTTGTTGCTGTTGCTTAGTGGGGAGGAAGGAGAAGGAGGGTGGAGATGATTCAAACCATAGAAATGCAGCTAGTCATTGCTCAGTCAGAGGGTTGCACTCCTCTCAGGGGGAGTGCACTCCCCTTTTCCTTCCCCCAGTAACTCAAAGCAGCTGGATCTTCATGCTCTGAATCACCTCCTTCCTCTTGTAAGAAGAAGAACTTCTGGGGCTTGAGAGCATCCAGGTGTGGGAAATTTTTGGACAGAGCACTAGGGCAAGAGAACAGCCTTCTACATCCATTCAAAAAGAAATGTACATGTGCATAAGTCACTGACAGGATGCCAGCTAAAGTGTGTCAAATTTAACATGTGAAGAACCCTCTGTATGGCATTACCTGACTCTAAGAAAGAAATGAAATGGGCAAAGGACACTGATTACTGTGCAGTGAAGAACAGTTAAAGACTATTTGCAAGATCCCTGCTCAACAAATCTGTCTAACCCCAACTAGCACGCATTTGTTTTGAAGATGTTAAAAATCTACATAGACCTCTACATGTTTTGGACTAGAGCTCCTGTAACACATTAGGGAAAAAAACAACAACAACACTGCTCTAGAAAGGAGGGAACTCTTTTGGAAACAATACTTGTTTGGATTACAGCTCCCCACCATCATGGTCTTAACCTGCAGAATGATTTGCTTTATTTGAGAATGAAAATGAATGCATTGCACTTAATATTCACATACTAATAGAATGAAACATTTTGTCATAATAAATAGAGTAACTGTGGGAGGAGAGGTCAATGGTGAAACTTATGCCTTGGAGGGAGGAAGCTCAAAGTTCAACTCCCACATTAGCTAATTAAGGATTACTAAGTATCAGAACTAGAAAAAGACCTCTGCTTAATAAGAGATTGATTGGAGTGAAGGTTACCACTACTCAGCTAGATAAACAAGGCATCTCATTCAGTGGATATTTGTTTGCACCTGTAGCTGTAGTAAAGAGTGAGGTGAGATCTGAATAACTACACATAGACAAAATGTGGGTTAAAATCAACCACAATAGTTTACTGGTTATAATTTATATAGTTTAGGATAGCACGGGGCCAGGATCTGACCATCAGGAAAGCCAGCACTCTTAGATAATATCCCCTCCTCTCACAACTGCATGGGAAAGTGGTAAAAGGGTTAGACCTGCTGAGGCATGTACTGAACCCACTGATTCCTCTCACCACTTGAATGATATGACAGCCATTGAGCCAGGCTGAAGCCCTATAGACCACTCCACATTCCCTTATGGAAAACGTGAAGAAATGCTTTGCAACAAAGGGTCCATTTCAGTTTCAGAAAAGTTCTCAGGGGTTGAATTCCAGTGATGGGTAGGGCTAAAAGCAAAAGAATGGGGCCAAAAATATTTTCACTTCCAGTTCTCATTGTCAATAATGAAGCCTTAGGACAGTGATTCCCAAACTCCAGTCCTCCAGATGTTTTGGGCTTCAACTCCTGGAAGTCCCAGCTGCCTTAGCCAATGAACAGTGATTCTGGGAGCTGCAGGGAGGCAGAATGGAAGCCTAAGCGAGCTGGATTTGACCCCACACCTTAGGGAGATCCACCACTTTGAGGAACAGAGTGCCACATACCCAGAGGCCCTTTAAATAGATCCCACTTAAAGACCTCCAACCTCTGAAAGGATGTGATGGACACAGCTTCCTGTTAGGACTGCCTGGGGACTAATCCAGCATTGCTGATTGGGCCCCAATCATGCTGTTGTTTTGAAATGCAGAAATAGTAGGGACTCTTCTCCACAATCCACTTAATCTTAGAGGCAAATGCAGAGGCACCTTATTAGTTCCATACTGGGGCTTTATTTTTTCAATAGTGTAGGACAGGAGTAGGGCTGCCCAGATCATGTTGGACTCCATCAGCCTCAATGAGACACACAAGATACATGTTTTTGACCTTTCCTAAAAAAAACCTTTGTATATTGTTCCATCCACTTAGGTGGAGGATGATGAAAGCTACAGCCAGCATGTCCACATTGTTATCCCACATGCATGAGTCTTTTTCTGAAGGGGGCTCAATAGCTTTTTGGCAAGGGCCCATAGAATAACCTGATATCTATCTTTCCTTTATACCTATTTTAAAATAAGATCCCCTAAGTGATGTAGCACCCATTCTAGTGAGGTGAGAGGGATTTAATTGGCAAATTTTAATATTCCAGCAAGATCAATAACATAGCAATGATGCAAATGTTTTCTGGTATTTTGATAAAATTAAACCAACAGTTTGTTCTCTTTCACCATGTTAAATAATTCACAACTTCAATACATTTTTGTTTATCAGCAGTCTGTTTCTGACAAGCTGAATAGAATGACATAACACAAACGTGAAGAAAGATATCCAGAAAACATGATCCCAAGAGAAAAGCTTTAAAGATACTCTATAATCCTGGAAAAGCTGATGTATGGATAATACAAAGGACAGGTCTTCAACCTTGACTTAAGCTGTGCAATAAGCATGACAGAATATAATTAATTGTGCTAAGAAAGAAACATTCAATGCTACAGTCAATGCTGCTGGTACAAGCATTTCAATAACCTCTTTATTCATTCATTTCTACCTAATAACACAATGCTAGGAATAATAAATTGCAAATGGAACCATTTTTGCTGTGAATGCTAATACTTTACAGATTTATGTGGTGTAAATTAAAAATTATGTAACACTGAAAAGTTCTAATAATGATGGGTGATTCTTCTCCCAACCGCCCATCCCCCCCCCCCAAAAAGTGGTTTCACCCTTTGGAATATTCTTGGCCAATTGTGAGAAAGCCTGGCAATTTATTTATTTTTTAATAGGTAACAAGAAAAGTTGGTGATGTGAAGAACCTGACCTTAAATTCTCAGATTTCCCAAAAGCCATGTGTGCATTTAAGTGTACTCAGAAGAATTCATTACCCAAGGGCAGAACACACGTTTTGCATACAGAAAATTTCCCAGGTTCTTCAGCATCTCTCAATAGGGCTGGGAAAGGAATGTAAAACTCTGGAGAAAATGTGCCAGTTAATGTTGGAATACTTCCATTAAGTTAGGAAGTAGAACTTTAGGCAAGTAGATTAACAAATAATGGTTCCTTAACTTATCTACCCCTATCACTCTCAATCAGACACATTACGGCCATTTCCGCACGACGAAGCTCTTCCATGTCATCTCACTGCAGTCCCAGGTCCAGAAGGGAGTGCGTCAGCAATGCTCCCCTCTGCACCCACTCGGTCCATGCGGAAGAGAACGCAATGGCGCCATGTCTTCCTTCCACAGTGCAGCCAGGCTTTTTCCATTGCTGCACTATGGAAGGAAGTGTCGCCAATGTGCTTCTGCATGGCCAGAAGTGACAGGAGCGCCGTGCGATTGCAGGCACGAAACAGATTTTTTCCATTTTGCAAAAACTGCGCAAGCGTGACGCTCTGAGACAGGATGGCAGCAGGATGGTGATGACATCATGCAGAAAGGGCCTATGTTTAATGGGCTTCAGTCAGGCCTAGACAGCACTGTGGTTCCTCACCATATGACAACTTTTTTCTTGATAAAAATCCTCCATGACATTCTTGCTCCTCTATGATATTCTTGCAAACAAGCTAGTAAATCTGGGCTAGACTGTTCTACTATTAGGTGGATTTGTAATTGGTTGACCTACTGAACCAAAAGGTAGTTCACAATGGCTCCTCTTCATCCTGGAAAGAAGTGACTGTTGGGGTCCCATAGGGTTCTATCCTTGGCCCAGTGCTATTCAACAATATACCTCTATTTATTTTTAATATATATCTATTTTTTTAAAAATCTTGTATTCTTCCTCGTTTTCTCTTCCATTCTGATTTAACCTATATTGTCAGTCCCCTTGGATTTCATAATAGGAAAAAGACTGGATATAAATTAAATAAATGAATAATTGTTTGTGCCCCTAGCAATGGAGCACAGGCTCACAGGGGAGGAGAGGTACAAAAGGACACAAGTTTATTGGTTGCAGTTTCAGTGTAGTTTTGACTTTTGCATAGGGACCAGATTGCCATTATTTGCTTACCACCTATCAATTTATGCCCAAACCTGCCTGCATGCTAGAAAACCAGGGTAAGAGTGGGTAAAGAGATGCCATTTGTTCTTGTGCGCCTTCAAGTCATTTCTGACTTAACCCTAAGAAGACCCTATCACATGGTTTTCTAGGGCTGAGAGTATGTGAGGCATCCAAAGTCACCCAGTGAGTTTCCATGGTTGAGTGGAGAATTATACCCAGTCTAACCACTATATCACACTGGCTTTCAGAGGTACCATACTCCCTCCTATATATCCAGGGGAGGGACCACTCACTGCCATGCTACCCTCACCCCGTGAACCAGTCAAGCCACTTGATTGACAGCAGAGGGGTTGAATTGGTAGCTTCCAGCATCCACATAGATGTTGGCAGAAGGAGGCAGCTGCTGGACACACTGTAGCCAGAGCTTTCCAAGCTTTTCATATTGGTGACACACTTCTTAGGCCCTTTCCGCACCTTACCTTTTTTCAGCACTGAGGTGCGGGGATTGCGTGAGCAGCCTCCAGTGAGAGGTTCTCACATCCCCGCTGCTTCAGCTCCGCACGAGTTGCCTGTTCCCGAGCAGGCAGCACGAGAGCCCCGCCACTTCTTTCCACAGCACTGGGGCAGGAAGCATGACCACAGCAGCCCCAGAGGTTCCACATGCACGGCAAGTGTATGTGGGGCCCTGCAGCAATGCACAATTGCGCACCATTTTCAGCTGAAAGCCGAAAATGAAAAAGTGCACGAGCGGCACCTGCCCTACCCTGGAGTGTCATGCGATTGTGAGTTCATCGTGCAGATCGCTCCTCACAATCACGTGACACTCCAGGCGCCCTTTCACATGGCAAATGCTGTGCGAAAAGGGCCTTAGACATAGAATCATAGAGTTGGAAGAGACCCCAGGGGCCATCGAGTCCAACCCCCTGCTATGCAGGAACATCCATCAAAGCATTCCCAACAGATGGCCATCCAGCCTCTGCTTAAAAACCTCCAAAGAAGGAGACTCCACAACACTCCAAGACAGCATATGCCACTGCCGGACAGCTCTGACCGTCAGGAAGTTCTTCTTGAGGTTCAAATGGAATCTCCTTTCCTGCAGCTTGAATCCATTGCTCCTTGTCCTAGTCTCTGGAGTGGTAGAGGACAAGCCTGCTCCCTCCTCAACATGACATCCCTTCAAATATTTAAACATGGCTACCACGTCCCTTCTTAACCTTCTCTTCTGCAGACTAAACATACCCAGCTCCCTAAGGCATTCTTCATAGGGCATGGCTGCCAGACCCTTCACGATCTTGGTCGCCCTCCTCTGAACACGTTCCAGCTTGTCGACATCCTTCTTGAATTGAGGTGCCCAGAACTGGACACAGTATTCCAAATGAGGCCTGACCAATGCAGAATAGAGTGGTACCATTACCTCCCTTGATCTAGACACCATACTCCTATTGATGCAACCAAGAATTGCATTGGCTTTCTTGGCTGCCGCATCACACTGCTGACTCATGTTCAGCTTGTGATCTACCAAGACTCCTAGATCCTTTTCACATGTACTACTATCCAGCCACACGTCCCCCAACCTATACTTGTGACTTTCATTTTTTCTGCCCAAGTGCAGGACCCTACATTTCTCTCTGTTGAAATTCATTTTGTTAGCCTTGGCCCAGCTCTCCAATCTGTCAAGGTCATACTGAAATTTGATCCTATCCTCTGGTGTGTTAGCAACCCTTCCCAGTTTGATATCATCTGCAAATTTGATCAGCATGCCCTCCACTCCTTCATCCAAGTCATTGATGAAGATGTTGAATAGCACTGGGCCCAGGACAGAACCCTGTGGCACCCCACTAGTCACTCCTCTCCAGGATGAAAAGCAGCCATTGGTGGTCACTCTTTGGGTGCAGTCGGTCAATCAATTACAAATCCACCTAACAGTAGCCCTGTCCAGCCCGCATTTTACTAGCCCCTTTGCAAGAATGTCATGGGGAACTTTGTCAAAGGCCTTACTGAGGTCAAGATATGCTACATCTACAGCACTCCCTTCATTTATCAAGCTTGTAACCCTATCATAAAAAGAGATAAGATTCGTCTGGCATGATTTATTTCTGAGAAATCCATGCTGGCTTTTAGTGATTACAGCATTGCTTTCTAAGTAATTACAAACTGATTGATTAATGATTTGCTCTAGGATCTTTCCTGGAATTGATGTCAGGCTTACCGGGCAATAATTATTAGGGTCCTCTTTTTTCCCCTTCTTGAAGATGGGGATGACATTCGCCCTCCTCCAGTCTGCTGGGACTTCTCCTGTTCTCCAAGAGTTCTGAAAGATTATTGCACGTGGTTCAGAAATGACTTCTGCCAGTTCTTTTAATATCCTTGGATGTAGTTCATCTGGCCCTGGGGACTTGAATTCATCTAGTTTAGCCAGATACTCCTGTACTACTTCTCTACTTATTCTGTGCTGCATTTCCCTCGCTTCCTCACCTGCTCCCCATGCCCAAGGTTGGGTACTTCTATCCTTTTGGGAGAAAACTGAGGCAAAGAAGGTGTTAAGTAGTTCTGCCTTCTCACTCTCCCCTGTTATTAATTGGTCACCTTCTCCACGTAGTGATCCTATTATTTCCTTGTTTTTCCTTTTGCTGCGGACATATCTAAAAAAGCCCTTTTTATCGTTTTTGATGTCTCTGGCAAGCCTGAGTTCATTCTGTGCTTTAGCTTCTCTGACTTTCTCCCTACATCTCCTGGCTATTTGCTTGAATTCCCCTTTAGTGGTTTCACCATTCTTCCATTTCCTGTACATGTTTCTTTTAACACTTAGCTCAGCTGACAGTTCTTCAGTCAACCATTTCGGTTTCTTTAGATACCTGCCATTTTTCCTCTTGTTGGCACAGTTTTCAATTGTGCCTTCAGTATCTCACTTTTAAGAAATTCTCATCCATCATGAACTCCTTTCTCTTTTACTATTCTTGTCCATGGGATTTCAGCAAGTATCTCCCTAAATTTACAGAAATCAGCTTTCTTAAAGTTTAGGATGCATGTCTGGCTACACTTGGCTTCTCCTTCCCACTGGACGTCAAACTCCAAGAGAGCATGGTCACTCCCTCCAAAGGATCCCACCACCTCCACCTCATCAACTAGGTAATCCCTGTTGGTCAGGATCAGACCTAAAATAGCCGATCCCCTTGTCGCCTCTTCCACCTTCTGGACCATGAAATTGTCTGCAGGGCAAGCAAGGAACCTGTTGGACCTTGCGGTCTTTGCAGAATTTGATTGCCAACAAATATCAGGATAACTGAAATCTCCCATTAACACGGCGTCTCTCCTTTTTGAATGTGTGGTCATCTGCTCCAGGAAGGCCTCATCCAAGTCCTCAGGCAAACCCCCACAATCACATCCTGATTGTTTCTCACTCCCTTAATTCTTACCCAGATGCTCTCAACCTGGCTTCCCAGATTTAAGTCATGGATTTCTTCACAGGTGAAAACATCCTTGACATATAAGGCTACTCCTCCTTCTTTCTTGTTTGGTCTATTTCTGTGAAATAAGTTATACCCCCTTATTCCTAAATTCCAATCATGAAATTCATCCACCAGGTTTCAGTGATGCCTATTACATCAAAAAATTTTTGTTGTACTAAGAGTTGGAGTTCATCTTGCTTATTGCCCATGCTCTGTGCATTAGTGTAGAGACACTTGAGATGATCTGCCCTTCGTGGAATTCCTGTAATAAAGTTACTTTCCTTCTCCCTGTTGGTCTCTAGTTCTACTTGGCCTGCCCTATCCATATCATTTGGGCTATTTTTCGCAGCATTCCTTGAATCCCAGAATACTACTGTCCCCCTTCCCAGTCAAACTCAGTTTAAAGACCTCCTGATCCATTTTGCAAGACTGTTTGCAAAAACATTCCAGCGGACGGTTGTAAGGTGCAGGCCATCCCTCGCCAGAAGACCAGTTTCGTGGAAATGGAGGTCGTGATCCAAAAATCCGAATCTCTTCTGGCGGCATCATCTTCAGAGCCAGTTGTTGATCTCCACTATTCTTCTTTCCCTTTGCGGGGCCACATCCTTCCACCGAGAGAAGAGATGAAATGACAACCTGCGCATGAAGGTTCTTCAGCTTCCTACCCATAAGCTCATAATCCTTTGTGAGGCGGTGAAAGCTGCGCCTGGCCATGTCATTGGTTCCAACATGAACCAAAAGGAGGGGGTTACAGTCAGTGGGCTTGACCAGTCTCGTTAGCCTCTCTGTTATGTCATTGATTTTGGCCCCAGGGAGACAGCACACCTCACGATTGATTCTGTCTGGGTTGCAAATGATCAGTTCCATTCCTCTCAGCAAAGAGTCCCCAACCATTATAACTCATCCCCTCTGAGGCTTGTCGGGGGTTACTTGACGAGCAGATTCCCTCACGGCCGCCTGAACTTTCTGTTCATGCTGAGCATGTTGGTGCTGCTGCTGTTGTTGGATGCCGCTCTGCTGGTGTTGGGATTCCTGTTGCTGATGTTGGATTTCCTCCAGATGACGCTCCATGACCTCTTCCTGCTGTTCCAATTTGTCATTAATAAAGTCAAGAACTTGGAAGCGATTCTGTAGCTCGAGAGTCTCCATGTGGCATCTTGTCTTTCTACTCCTGCATGTCACTCTCCTCCAAGTATCAGTCTCCCTGTTTCGTGAACTGGCTTCTTCGTCCTCTAGCTCCTCCGTGCACTCTGTCTTCAAAAACGTCCTCTCAACCCTATCCAGGAACTCCTCTCTGTCCCTAATAAAGCGAAGATTTGAAATGCGTGCCTCCTGTCAAGGTCAGAGACCTGGGCAGCGAGCCAGCCTGAAGGAGAGAGTAGGAGAGCCAGCAAAGTCCAGCCGGGAGGAGACAAGCAAGCACCTACTCAAGGAAGTTCATTTACCAGAGCACCAAGTGAAGTCAGAGTTCCAAAGCCAAGGGTCAAGAGTCCAGAGATCAATTCAAGGTATCAGGAACCGGGTGATGGGAGCAAGGTACAGGCAAGAAGAAGGCTTGTAAGAAGTTTGCCACAAAGAAAGGCAAGCTTCCAGAAAGGCAGTTATATAGCCCCAGGCACAGATGTGTCCAGTCACTGCTTCTTAAACTTAGTCAAGGAAGCCTCCCTTTGCACAGCCCTCTTAAGTCTCTGCCTTGATTGGGGGCTTATTGAACCAGGCTCCAGAGCCTCTTCAGAATCGGATCCCTGTTGCCCTAAAGGAGCAGGCAGAGGAACGTCCGAGCCTGCTTGGTCCATGGCAGCAGGGGGAGCTCTTGAGCTGCAGGACTCCAGCCAGAGCCACAGGGACCAACAGCTGCTGCTCATCATCTCCACCCCGAGCAACAGAGACCAACAGCTGCTGCTCATTAGCAGCAGCTCTGACAGGGGCTTCAGTTACCACACCTCCAGCTGTTGAACTTTCTCCTCCAAGAGGGCGACCAGCTTGCGTTTGCTGCAGGTGTACCCAAGGATGTCTTGTGGGAGGGAAAGAAACATGCCACAGCTGTGGCAGGTTGACCGCAGCAGCTCCTTCCCCCTCCATTCCTGATAGTTTAGATAGTTAAATTGAAAATGGTAAAACTGGGCTTTCCCCTCAAAGTCCCCTGGTAAAATCCGTGTCAACCCTCTGTTTGCCAAGTTCTTATTGTCAGCCTATCAAGAGAGAGGGTGCAATTCTATAGTGGTTATAGGTACTCCCTCAAGTTCCAACCCTAGCTAGATATTGTGAACAGGCAGATTGAGTCCGGATGGATTCAAAGAAGAAGCAATTAAGTCTTGCTAAGGTTAGGTAGTAAAAATGAAAACAGACAAACGAAGAATCAAACAGTCAAACACAGCCCCAGAAGCCTGTAAAAGACACCCGGTCAAGATGTCTTCTCAGACGCAGCTCACCTTCTGCTCTTTCCTCTGGAAAAATGACATGCATCATTTTGTGACACAGTAATTCAGTTTTACTAGCAAACCAGAGGTTAAACCAACCCCTTATAAGAGATGCGGGCACATACATAAATTGTAATAACGAAATGTACGGGGACACAACATATGTCATGAAAACCTTTCATTTATATTTTTAAAAATATATGATTTATTTATAACATATAACATACATTTCCAAGGCTCAGGTGGGGGGCTCGTTCTCAGTCCAGGGAGATGACACACCTACACCCTTCAGGCGACACACTAACATGTCGCAACAAACCATTTGGAGAGCCCAGCTGTAGGCTGTTCCTGCCTGGGCTCCAAGCTACAGGGTCAAAGCATATCTCCTATAAGCAGAGACAGAGGGCATAATTCAGTTACACAGCTTGGTTTTTAAGTTGTCAAGTTTTTAAGTTCAAAGGCATATCAAATCACTATACAGAGACCAGAGTATGTCCCATACTGAGTACTAGGAAGGAAGGAAGGAAGTCCAAAGCCCTTAGGTTTTACAAAACAGACCTAATATAGGTCACAATTCTTAATCTAGTTCAAAAATTCATTTTCTGCTTCTTTTCTTTTTCTTTTTTTCCCCCTTTTCAGTTGCTCATTTAGGCATACTTTACCTTTAGAACAATTTGTTTATTTAAATATTTATATCCTGCCCTTTATTCAAAAATCTCAGTGCAGCTTACAATAAAATGAACTTTTAACAATAAATAATTACAAAAAGTTTTAAAAGATTTAGAAAATAGTTCCTCAATTTAAAAATAGACTATAAATGAAATGGATTTTCTTCTTTTGCTTCTTACTTTCATACTTTAGAAATTTATAAAAAATATTACCCCTTCAATTGTGAATGTTTTAATTAAAAGAAAAATATGAAATACCAGCTTTCCAAACACAATTAATCGTAACGTGCAGTTCCAGATTAGAAGCTATAATTAACTTCTCAGTATCTCCTATTGCTAGTAATCACCCAGTCAGCAACTGTAACCAAAAAGTTCCCCTACAGGCATCTCATTCTTGATCCTTAATTGGAAATCAACCATTTCCTTAAATGTAAACTATCCATGCAGCTACTTATATTTAAATTTCACATTCAGCAAAGCTTTTAGCATTGAGAAAGACATTAATTATCACAAAGAAAAATAAGATTCATTTTCAGTGTACAAAGCCAACATTTTACAGATGTCAGGGAAAGTGCTCATTTATAGATTAATTTCCTGTTCAATTTGTTTGAAACCTAACATTCATATTTGGCAAGGTGCAGTTAGGAGGAAGCCTGGGTAGGGAAGAAAAATTCACAAAAGGTCACTGTGATGGCAATTATGGATGCAAGCGGACAAGGCAAATTTCCAATCTTTTTTTGTTTTCTCATTTGAAAGGAAAAAAAAACCCCTTATGTTTAGGTATGTCACATACACAGGTGCACATCTGGCTTAGTTGGCAGTGACCAGCGGAGACCAACTCTTCAGCCAGGAACAAATTAGGACTTACTCACACATGAACTTGCGGCCTGATGTAGTCTCAGCTCCTGCCAGCTAGTTAAATGCAATCCCGTCACGTGTAACATAAGGCTGTTGGCTTATGCCCCTCGTCACCATCCTTAGCATTTATAGGTACATTTTAAGTATTCCGACCGGTTCACATACCCATCTCACTAGACGCAACTAAAGCCCTTTAAGATGGGCTGTCATAATTGTGTCTATATTGACAAAGTGGGAACAACAGGAGTGGAGCCCAATGTGACTGTGAAGCAGAGATGAGATCTGAAGAGACTTTCTTTATGATTAGATTCTTCTACAACTTGCACAGAAGAAGAGAGTGCTAGGAATGTGAAAAACCTTTCTGTTTCATTTTATTGTGTTTTTCAAAATCCCAACAGTGTTCTTGTATCAGTTCTCTAGCAGTTTGTGATACTTAAAAAAAAAGTCCTTCTTGCATAGTTTGGTACCCATTCTCCTGAAATAGGACATTATTTACACATTCTCCCACTAACTTTTGTTTCTACACCCTTTTCAAATATGCATATATTTAGTCACACACATTTTTGGAATCACAGAATCAGAGAGTTAGAAAGACCAGAAAGGACCATCTAGTCCAACCTCTGCCATGCAGGAATATACGCCTAAAGCACTCCTAAATGATGGAACATCCAAGCAATCTTTTTAAAAAAAAAACTCCAAAGAGAGAGTTGACGCAGTCTATTTTACTCTTGACTAGCTCTTACAGTCAAGATGTTCTTTCTAATGTTTAGATGGAATCCCTTTTGATGACCAACTACAAAGTAACAAGACCAGACGCAGAAAATTAGGTTAAATAAGGTCCACTTTATTTGACTCAACCTATTCAAGTTGTGTTGGCCTGGATATGGAGCAAGAGTGAGGAGCACCCTGATGCTGAGGCCCGTGACTACTTCCTCAGCCTTCCCCGGGGGGAAATATCTCATGTCTGAAGACAATCCAGATGTTTCTCAGCCAACCACAATTGGAAGATAGCCCAGGGGATTCCCACTCAAGCCACAGAATTCTACAAGTGAGATCCCAGTTAGCCTCCAGGGTAGCCTCTTCCCCCACCCTCTGAGACATGGAACCCTAAGTCTCAGAGCCCTATTCTGCACTAAAAAAGGTGCCAAAGATGCACATCAAAGTCTTACATTCTACATTTCTCACATACATTTCTTTAACCAAACTTACTTCAGCCCACAGAAGCATACAACGTTCCAAGGTATATGTTGCCTCCCATTGCCAGTCTTGTGTGTGTTGTATAGGTGTCTTCAAGTCACACACTGACTTATGGTGACCTCATGAATTTCATAGCCTTTTCTTAGGCATGGTGTATTCAGAGGTGGTTTTGTCAGTTCTCTCCTCTGAAACATAGCCTACAGCACCTGGTACTCATTGGCAGTTTCCTATCCAAGTACTAACCAGAGCTGACCCTGCTTAGCTGTCAAGATCTGTTGCCTTTATAGTATTTAGGCCTAACATGGTCAGTCTTAGGATATATATTTATACAGACACACACACACTGGTAAGGAAATGTGAATTCAACAAAATTCTCCATCCTAAGACAGCTCAATTCTTTGTAGCAAAGCCTGCACATGGTGGACTGGCTACATGCACAAAGCTTCCAGACAAAAAGACTTCAGATAGGTACAATGCATCCAGGGTGCATATATAAGGTAACTATAAGGCAAATGGCCTTCAAAATATGCTGGATAAGCAGCCTGGGGAAAATCCTTCTTCCAACTGTACATTGACTAAACGTTAAACTTCATGTAATACAGTACATTCATAAGTAATGAAGCATGATCAGAGTTTTGCAGAATGTAAACTATTAAACCCTTCCTCATAAAGAACAGTAACAGAAGAGATCCTTACAGACAACTGCTGCTCTTCACATAACATCTAGTCAGCCCCACAGCATTTAAAAAAAAAATCAATAAACTGGAAGCACTGCAGCTGTTTCCAGTGTAGCATCCAGATGGAGATGAGAGAGAAATAACTTCATTTCAGGATCACATCACAGTGCAATGGAGGCTACCATGGTGATGAAGCAGTAGAATTTATCTATTGCCATGTAGAGACCTGGGAGAAGAGTGACCTTAACTTGCCCTCATAACTGAGGCTGTAAAAAAAAAAATCATCCAAACAGATCTTTTTTTCCTTTTGGGATTTTGAAGGCAGTATCCTAACTCTACAATCCAATTAATTTGACTTCTCTATGAAGCAGTACTGATAATGTTCCTGGGAGATGGTACAAACCTTCTCCTTTCAGCAAAACACCTACATCACGGTAGTCGCAACTGAAAAGATGGAGAAGAACAAAAGGAAAATTGAATTGTAAGTGAAGTTAAAATAGCATGCACTTCTGACTTCAGTTAAGTCCAAAAGCAAATTTAAAATGTGGAATCTGGGAACTGGAGATGTAACTGAAATAGAGAGAAAATGTATATGCACACAGGGGTATCATATTATTCAAAGATCATAACTTCCACTGACACTTGTAGCAGTGTTGTTTGGATTATCCAAATCACCAATTACGTGATTGTACCAGAATCAAACATTTAATGAATCAAAGAATCAACATGATCTAACGATACCTCACCTTAGTTTTAGGCTACACTTTGTTCAGACAAAAAGAGAATGAATTCCCTTCTACCATTTAAATTACTGAAAAACCAATGCATACAACACTGGAAAATGAAGATCTCCCAATTGTCTATGAAGTAAATTAAAAGCATCATTAGCATTTGCATGATATTATGGCAGACAAACTGCTGAATCCAGCTCTCTCTTCGCTCTCTGCCAGCCAAGAAACCTCTTACATGACCTTGGACCAGTCCCAATTTTTTGTCCAACATATTGCGGAAGATAAAATGGCAAAGGTCAGGTAAGGTACTGTGGGAATGCTCACAGACACAGACAAACAAACACACACAAAATCTACTACAAACAGCATTTCTTTAAATTGATTAGCAAAGCTGGAAACTTTTAGAAAACCAGTTTTTAAAATCTCTGTTTTTGCTTCTGCTTTTAGTAATTGTTGCTGCTGTTTTAGCTGCTACTGATCAGTTTCAAGAAGGTACAAGCTGGTTTTAATTAGATAATTACTTTATTTATTGTGATTGGGTTTTATGACATCTTGTAAACCACCTTGAAGGGACAATGGTGCCCTAAAAGGTGGAGCATAAACCAGGCAATAAAGAAATCAAAGGACTATTATAAGTAAGTCAGAGTATCTGGAAGAAAGGCTGGGAGCACTGCAGCTTTCTTAACATTATCTCCTCATGAATTTGGGTTGGCAGACCTATTCAGGAAATATTTATGCATTACTCTGGAATACTGAATAAGGACACACAGAAAAAGGATGAGGCTGTGACCTCAACATCCCTGAAATCACTGGACAGAATGGAGAAGCCTTCAGGGATTTTCTTCTGTGGAATGTCAATAAAAGCTACAATGTGACCAATATTCTGATTGTGCTGGAAGGCTTGCACTCACGATAAAATGAACACAAGCAGAAGTTGCCTACACATTTCACCATTCAACCCTCCCACATTTCAGAGATGAAAATAAGGACACATGTAGCCAAGCAACATCAGAGCAGTATCAAGATGACTAATGTTATTAGTCAGGAAGAGCAGATAAGTCTGGACAGGCTGCCGCAATTGGCATTTGCCTGAGTCTACTGGGAAGGGCAAGATTCCAGCCTTTTCATTCCTCTCCCACCACACCAAATTAACTGAGTTCACACTACTTTTGCAGCTTGAATTCATTTTGCAGCAACTGAAGTCAGATGGGGACAATGGAGGACAGTAGTGGAAGAGGAGGAGGAGGTGGTGGAGGAGGAGGAAAACCTGGGACAGTTTAAAAGGAACTGAAAACGTTGGATAACAGAGGAGTAATCAGGACTTTCACCGCAAATCAGGACAAGTGGACTGTATGGTGATGGGGGCAGCACACGTGAAGGATCTGCGGTCAAGACTGAGTTGCCATCTTACTCATTTATGTACAGTTCTAAAGAAGGTGGTGCAATGGACTCTGTAGTGCTACAATATCCCCTGAGAATTTTTCATAATGATCAGACCTCTTTTTGCAATGCTCAGGTAGCTGCATGGATCCCTGGAACCCTACCTGAGTGACTGCCATACCATAGATGGCAGAATAGTCTTTCAGAATAAAGTCCCATACATACTTGAAGAAAACAATCGGGCTGCTTCTTAGTAGATATGCTTGGAATTACCCTTTTATGTATTTGGTGATTTCTTCCTTTTTTTAAAAAAAGTTCTAAGCAGGTATATTACTTATTCAGAGCATACATAGATTTTTAAATACACATACACATTAAAAAAAGACATCAGCATTTTAAAAATGGGAGTACTGAGTCCTAACTTAGAATCCAATACCCTGCCATGCAAGAATATGCAATCAAATCACTTCTGGCAGAAGGAGACTCTGACACACTCCAAAGCAGTGTATACCACTGTTGAACAGTTCTTACCATTAGCAAGTTTTTCCTAATGTTTAAGTGGAGTCTCTTTTCCTGCAGTTTGAAACCCTTGGTCCATGTTTTAGTCTCTAGAGCAGGAGAAAACAAACTTGCTCCATTCTCCAGATGAAATACCTTCAAATATTTAAACAGGGCTATTATGCTACCTCTTAACCTTCTCTTCTCCAGGCTAAACATAACAAGTTTCCCATGCTGCTCCTAATAGGGCATCGTTTCCAAGTCTTTTATCATTTTGGTCCCCCTCCTCTAGACAAATTCCCCCTTCTCTGGACAAAGATATGTTTCTTGAATCGTGGTATCCAAAACGGAACACAGTATTTCAGGTAAGGTCTGACCTAACATTTTAACTTAAAACTTGTCCAAGATTAACTTGACATGATTAAGGCTCTTTCCACACCTTACCTTCTTCTGGCGATGGGGTGCAGGGATCGCGCGAGCAGCCTCTGGCGAGAGGCTCTCACATCCCTGTTGCTTCAGCTCTGCAAAAGCTGCCTGCTCGCCCAAGAGTCCCACCTCTTCCCTCCGCAGCGCAGCCTGGGAGTTTCCCAGGCTGTGCTGGAGCAGGAAGCGCGACCGGTGCGGCTCTGGAGGCTCCACACACCAGGTAAGTGCGTGTGGGGCCCGGGAGCAATGCACAATCTTGCACCATTTTCGGCTTCTAGCCGAAAATGAAAAGGTGTGTGATCAGCGCCTACCAGCCCCTGGAGCATCACGCGATTGTGAGTGCGTCGTGCAGATCGCGCCTCACAATCGCGCGACGCTTCAGGCACCCTTTCGCATGGAAGATGCCATGCCGAAAGGGCCTAAGTTAATTAATTTAACTGGACCAAGATTTTTACTTAAAAAGAGAGGCACCAAAAATAAAGAAATCAGTCATTTGTGCTGTTTTCAGACTCTGTATTCTGTTTTAGTCTCATTTGCTTTTGTACATGTAAAGCCTGGAGCCTATGAGCAAGATCCGTTTGAATCTCCTTAATCTTGTATCTTGTGACATTGACAATAATACTTACAAACTAGAGGATCAGTTCAGATGACTCAGTTATTCTGTCAGTACTGCAAAGATAATATCAGGACACATGAAGAAAATCCAAACTCTATATGATCTATATTATTCAAATTATCTATTCGAGGAATCAATCTCATGTCAATCCGGATTACAAGGACTACATTTTTACTGTTGGTGTCACATACATAAACAGTATATTGTTGGGACTCTGTCCCAAGCAAATGGGCCAGAGGTCAAAGGACATCCACATGGAGCTTGAAAGCCAGTTTGATAGCATTCTGCCCAGGTTCACATTTGAACCGGGAGTCTACAAAAGCAGTCTAATAGGTGCTTCAAGGAAGAAGCTAGACAAGGTAGGAAATACCAAACAAGGAAACTCTGAAAGATACTAAGCTGAAATGGATAAGCAGGGGTTCAGGAGTGTAGGGAACAGAAAGTGATGGATAACCAGAAAGAGACAAATCATGTCCAAAAAGATGTTCATTATCTTCCCTGCAGCCATAGTGACCAGGCCTTTATGGGTTTCCTTCCTTGTTAAACACATCCAACAATCAATCAAGCTGCAAGCTTTCACATACAATGCATGGAGTGGAGGGTATAAAATAAAGCCAGATCTTTTCATGCCGGCCAGAGCTTTAAATGTGATTTTTAAAAGGAATATATCCGCCTTTACTCATTACTTTGTAAAGTAGTCATTAGCCACTACTCATTTCTTTGTGAGCTAAATCTTACTCTTTGGTTGCTCTTTTTTAAAGACAGATAGAAGAGGGGGGGGGGGAGACAAATGGAGAAGACCAATAAAAACATCCTACCTAAAAACCCCATTATTTTTAGAAGTGGCTGCATACTGGACCTTCAGTTGGTACTGATGATATACTACAGACATTACTGATGTTCTCTTAACAGAAAATCTAGTTGCTCTCTCTGTATACTTTAAAACAGAAGAGTAACTATGTATTAACTACTTGAACTCAACACTATCTTTCAACTCAAATAAGCAGACTGACCAACAGTTAAGTGACACATTTTCTCATTATGGCACCTTGCATATCTCCCCTAGTCTGCAATCTGTCTCATGTTTCTGTTTCAAAATCACATGAAACTCTTATCTCAGTCCTAAGTTTGGATGCTCTGCTATTTTTTAGACTGATCCTACTTTTTACCATACCCAGTTAAAGACTATGAGGAGCAAATCTATCTGTACACCAGGCTTACAAAGTGTCTATTACTAGCAGGACACAGAAAATACTCTATAGAATTAAACAGACACAAAATATGTCACATATCTGCAGTGTATAGGCAGGTATGAAGTGAACAGCAGTAAGCTTTTCTTTGTTTAGCCAAAAAATGTTCTTGCCAATCCTGGAGGCTTCCAGGAGCAGCAATTTGGGTCAGGGAAGCCTCCGCCCCCCAAAGCATATCTTTCAACTGTTCTGATTTGGTAGGAACAGTCCTGATTAATCCTCTGTCATCCCACTTTTTTCACATGCTTTTAAAATGTCCCAGCTTCTCATTTTCCTCCCATTTTCCCCTTTGTTCTCAGATGGTTTCAACTGTTGCTGAATTCAAAGTGCAAATGTATTTTACAATCAATTAGCTCAGCGGAACACAGAGCAGAGGAGGAATAGGGATGGAATCTTGCCCTTACAAATAGGCTCGGGGGGAAAAAAAAACCTCTCCTACCTTGTGTCTTCCTTTTCGTTAACAACTTTTGTCATAGCGACTAGTCTGTGATGTTGCTTGGCCACAAATGTCCCAGTTTTCAGCTGTGAAATGCTGAAAGCTATGGAAAAGCCTTCCAAAAGAAAACAAACCACCCTCCCAAAAGTAGAGTTCTGGACACTTTGGGCTATAACTTTTTTCCCCCATTTTCCTCCACTGCCACCTTTTTCATGTCTGGTATGGCCTGCAGAGGTGCACATTTAGCCCTCAGACTCACCAAAATTCATGAAAACTGGTTATATTAAGTAAGCATCACATTTAAAATCATATATGGAAGCCAATCAACCTGTAATGAAATCCCCTCCGGGTTGGTCCCACAGCTCCAACCTTTGGGCTCTTGTCATGCCCCTTGCTCTTTTACCTTTATGATCCCCTCATTTATGGTTCCCTACTACTCAGGAGTCGAGAGGATCACTGTACTGAACAAGCGGTTGTGTTGATTGGTGGTTTCTGTGGACTGAAGCATGGCCAGTTCTCCCTTTTTAACTCTTAAATGTAAATAGTCAGACACAATTGTAGAAAATATTTTAAAAAGTACATATTCATTGTTGTTGTTGAGTGCCTTCAAATTGTTTCTGGCTTATGGCTACCCTAAAGTGAATCTATCACGAGTTTTTTTCTGGCAAGGTTTGTGTAGAGGGAGTTTTCCTATGCCTTCCTCTGAGGCTAACACTTGCCCAAATTTACCCAGTGAGTTTCCATGGCCAGGCAGGGATTCAAACTCTGGTCTCCTGGGTCATAGGCCCTTTTCGCACCTTACCTCTGTCCGGTGCGGTCGCACGGGGATAATGCGAGCAGCCTCTTCCATGAAGCTCTCATGTCCCCACTGCTTTGGCTCTGCAGGACTTGCCTGCCAGCCGGCAGGCAACATAAGGGCTCCGCCTCTTCCTTCCGCAGCACAGCCAGGTATTTTTCCAGGCTGCGCCGGGGGAGGAAGTGTGAGGGCCACGGCTCTAGAGCTCCGCACGCAAGGTAAGTGTGTGTGGGGCCCTGGAGCGACGCGCGATCGCACACCATTTTTGGCTAAAAGCCAAAAATGATATAGTGCGCGATTGGCGCCTGCCGGCCCCGGCAGCATCGCGTGATTGCGAGGATGTCGTCTGAAACGCTCCTTGCAATCGCACGACGCTCCAAAGGCCCTTTCACATGAGAAATGCCATGCGAAAAGGGCCATAGTCCAACGCTCAAACCACTACACCGTGCTGGCTCTCTGAATACTTATTACATAACAAACAAGTTAAATGTGAAATCTCTACATTCAGCTCTCCAAACCCTATTCAGATCTTATCCATTCTCATCCTCCAAATCAGCCTTCACACGGTCTTCGTCTGCCCTAACACTTTTCCAAACAATCCTCTAAATTGTGGCTTTTTCTACCACAAGCTCCCCTTCACAGCCCTCCAAAGGCTATGATTGGCTGGCTGTAACTAAGCTTTCCCCGTTTCACTCTTCACACAATCATGTAAGCAGAGTTAGACATAATCAATTCAGCAACTACGGGAAAGCAAACTGCAGAAAATTTGTTTATCAAAACTTTATCAGAACTTTAGCATACAACAAACAATGCATTAAGACTGGGATATTGATTATGATGCTGTGTTCAAACAGAAGTATGAAATAATTAAAAGGTGGTTGGTATGATCAGGTGGTTGGTCAGACTACTGCAATAACCTGTGTGAGAGCTTTTGGACAACGTATCAGCTTTTGGACTACGTATCATACAACAAAACATTTTATATCTGATATAAATATTTAAAACATCCTTGTTCATTACTATATATTGTGACTCCTTACATGACAGCTTGGAAAAGAAAGAGAGAAAGAACACTCTCCCATATCATAGCTGCAGATAAATGTTATCTCTAATATAATTACCTTTGATTTGTAAGGATTTCTCCCTAAAAATACTGGCACACCTTCTAAAATGTATAATTACTAAAAGTTTAATGAGCAGCAGCTACATGACTGAATATGGCTGATTAGCAAACTATGGACCTGCAATGAAGAGATGGTAATGCAGGATTTCAATAACTTCTCTGATTACATAACATTTGCAGCCTCTAATCCTGATTATTAAAAGAAAATGTAATGATTTTAGCAGCCACAAAGAACACTATTACTGTTCTATCAAGTTAAAAGTGGGGGTGGGGGTGGAAATAAATGCATACTTACAAAGTTTCCAAGTTTATAAATCAAGCTGATTTTTTGAAAAATTTATACAGAATGGGTGGCTTTCCCATTTTTACTGCAATCGAATATGCTTTACAAGTTTTGAAAAACTTCTACAGCCATGAAGCTCATCAGATATGCCTAACAGCCATATAAAAGCATGAGTCAGAACTTCACTTTCTAAAACAAATGTTTCAAAATGAGGCACAGCCACAAATGTTCAGATGGCTGGCAGTCTTTTTGGTTTTTTAACTGCTGTGCTACTTGCTGTGAGATGCACATAATTTCATTTTAAATTAGGAGATCTTCCTCAACCTCATACAGCCATCACAAATCACATAAATGGATGAAAGAAAACACTTCAATGGCTCTGTTAAGTGAAGATAAATAATGGCTGTGCTCTGTGTATGGGGGTGGGGGAGCATGGGGAATAGACAATTCTTGGGTCTTTGGGACAAATCAGACTTCAGGCAACTGAGTATTATGACACATTTCAGTTGCAGAATGCACAAATACAGAGAAAATATAAACTGCAATCCTATATTGCTCAATAAAACACAGTAGTTACACATGAGGGCCTAAGTTAGGTTGAACAATGTACCACTCCGGATGTACCATACATCCAGAGTGATGAAGCTCTGAAGCTCCCTCAACCCTATATGACCATCCTCTATAGACCTCTGTTAGAATCTCTGCAGGATCCTCTGTTGTTTCAGCATTGCTGTAATCATTTCAAGTCTGGCTATGGGGACATAGCCAGAAATTCCTCCAGTCCTGCCTGTGCTCTCCACTGGGCACAGAATGGTTTTGCAGGGTGGGGGTTTCAGAAGCTGTACAAGTTGGAGGGAGGCCTTTGAGTGCTTTGAAGGGAGGAAGAGGATATCAACCTCTACAGTGACCCCAAAAAGGGCATACACAGGCATACAGGAAAATTACATGTACATATGCCACTAGCAGGATGCCAGCCAGGGGATGTATTCCTTAAAATAACTGAACAAAATACTGTTCCGTCTTTGGGGAGGGGGCTTGTGATATCTTTAAAGAAAATATAACATGCAGAAAAATGAAAGGCAAAGACTAATGAGGCATAATTAACTACTGTTTGTGCCTACTGCGGTAAAAGTGTCACCCCAAAAAATTACATGATAAAAACAAAATATATTAGGGTACAGTGATACCATTTGGGTGCATTTAAAGCAACACACCAGATGTCCTGAAATTACATGCAGTCATACTCTTTAGCATATTTTATAAGCAATGAAGCCCTGTATTTTTATCCACAGTTTGTAGGGTGTCAGAGCTCTGTCACTTGCCATAAAATATTCACATTATATCCTCTGTCTTTTTAATGCGCATTTTTTTATTTTTCATTTTAAGCACCAAATATGAATAAATGTCAGGGACAAATTTGCAGTGTCTACTAGGAGCTGAGGCAGGTTATTGCATCCTTTAGATAGTGTAGGTGAAATTTACAAGTGTTGCTGACATAATTCCACCATTGGCAAATATATTCATCCCTTGCCAACATTAAGCAATGGCAACACTGAAAAAAAATGCAGCCAAAAGATATTTAATCTGGGGCTTGTTTTGGAATTCTGACACCAAAAATGAGCCATTAAAAAAAAAACTTAGATATTCCTTTGAAGCTATCTCCAAGCATTCAGTTACAGCTAAGAACCCAGACTAAGGTCATTTCCACATCGGGCTTCTGTAATGGTGCAGAGCGACCTCTCATGGAGGTCTTCTACACTGTAGAGTGGACTGGCGTGGACTACTTTTCGTAGTTCCACACCAGAATCCACTCAGGAGCGGCCGGAACTAGCCACGCTGCGTGTTTTTTAAAAACCTCTTTTTTGAGGTTTTTAAAAAGCACAGAGCGTGCAGCCCCGCGCCGCTCCGTCGCCCGGCTCCGACGCGGATTTGCAGGCGCACGCAAATGCGTGCCTGCAGATCTGCCGGGGGCGGGCTTCCAGCTGGCGAGCTTCTCCAGTTGGTGGAGAGCCTCCACCAACCGGAAGCTGCCATTTGGGACTCCGGAGGATTGCGGAGCAGCGAGCTCGCGCTGCTCCGCGTCGCGACGGACTTACCCGGCTGCCGGTAAGCTCCGTTTTTGGGTGTTTTTGCCCATTCCCCCCACACACATGTGGAAAGGGCCTAAGAGTATGCACAGAGTGGTGCCTGTCACCTTTCATGTCATCAGGAAAATGATTAGGTTTAAATCCACAACCCCCACAGTCCAGTGGTGTACCTTGTAGGCTGAATGCATCTCTTTACTGTCTCCCCTCATTAACTGGTCATCGCTAATTCCTTCTGGGAAAGTAAAATTATGCCATTGGCCCATGCAGTATGGACACCCGTAATTTAGATACAAGTCCTGGGTTAATCATGACTAGTACTTTGGAGTGTTCACCAGTAGGAATGTAAATCCTTGGCTATTTTATCCTCAAATGCAAGGATGAATAAATACATCAGTTTTTTCCCTGCTGTGGGAAAAATGGATATCTTTCCACAGTACTCCTTTTTATTTGAATATTCTCAAGTGTTGCTGAGGAATTATTCTTCCAAGAAGAACATATGTGGGCCTTCTCTGATTTCTGAGCAGGGAACAGATTTCTATAACAGGAAACATTTTTTTGGGGGGAGGGGTACAGGAAATCCATTTTCTGTGCTGAAAACCGGTTGTTTTTTGTTTGTTTGTTTGTTTGTTTGTTTTAACACACACAGACACTCACATTTTTCTTAGTAGAATATTTCCTCTACAAGTTGACCAGGATGTTCAAATATAAGCAGAAAACTGTCAAAATTCTCATAGTCTTCCAAACAGGATTTTCTAACTGTCAGGAAACCCATTTTTTCAGCTCGGTACAAATAATTATGAATATTCTTTTCACCCCACCCGCTCATCAGTTGATCATATCAAAACAATCCCTAAATCTAAATAGTAATGAGATAGGAAATGCTGATAGTAGGATTATTATAAGTCCAGAGTTAATTTTCCACCCTAGGATACTAGGGATTCCTATTGAAAAGAGTAAGGAACAAAGCAAAAGATAGGAAACCATGACAACACTGATATTTGTTAAACACTATGAGAGGTTGGAATTGTGTGGTGATACGTTAAAAAAGGAAACTTACATATAGTTAAAGAAGTATTCTTGGTTTACAAGCCAAGTAGTTACATTATGGAAAAGTTCTAAGTTTTCTTCCACTGGGGGTTGATTATATATTCCAAATACGTTGTATAAAAAACAGTGTATAACTGTATAATTGTCTAATTGTATAAAGTACAAGGCATGATGATACATAGTGATATAAGGTAAATTGGGTCATTCCGATATAATGCATTACAATATCTTAGTCAATACATATTTATTGTATTTGTATTTATATATTTGTATTTGTATTTACATATTGTATTTACGTATTTCAAATTTATTCAGCAATTCCTATGAAGGTGTAAAAAGAGTAAAAAAAAAATTTCAGCAGCTGGGTTCTTCTCAGTGGGGGGGGGTCTCTTTACCTTGTTTATGTTTACTTATCCTTTGTATTGTCCAGACCACTTGATTATGTATTTTTAAGGAACAACAACCTTGTTTATTGGAACAGTAGCTACAGAATAGGGGAACAGAGCTTAAGAGGATATCATCTAAAAAGTCACAAAGGAATACTCAACTGGACATTTCTAGTTAATGTTTGTTATTGCATACTTTGTGTTTTGTTTCTAGTGTTGTTACGTGTATTGGACATATTGTTGTAGATTTCATGTAATTGTAGTTCATAATGTTTCTTTTTTACTGTATAGCTGGTATGAATGTAAAACCATCTTTATTTCCTGGAAAATTAATAAATATATTGGGGGGGGGGGGACATCATGCCAAAGTCTCAGAACTTGGCTATGAGGTAGAGGTAAAAACAAACTTATAAATAGTCACTCCCTTGACTAAAAGTTCTTCCTGCAAGCCAAGAAGAACTTTTCAAAACATGTCCTGTTATTTGTTAAGGAAAGGCATAAGTTGTGGACCAAACTAGTTGTAGTGCTAAACATATCACTTCAACTTTTGCAGAATCTTTTAAAATGCTTAATTTTAACAAGAGGCAGGAGAACAGGAGGAGATCAGGACTGGGGCTGCCCAGAGGGTTTATGGATCCCTAGGCACACATGATGATCCTGCTTGTATCCCGTGAAAGGGCTCATGCATGGAGAGGGAAGGCTCCAGGTGAACAGGGTCAGTTAGGGCAGTGGCCAAAGGCAGATAAGAAAGTGAGAAAGTGTACCCCAATTCCTGCCCCCCAGGTAGACCTGATCAAGACTGAGATTATGGTATTCAGGGCTGCATCCTCTGGACAAGTCTCATACCCTCAAACTGTTACTGACCTCAGGAAGGAACCTCCTAATTTTAGTAAAATGTGCATGGGATCTCACAGTATGTGCTACAGATGGGGAAATCTGTCAGCTTCAGCTTCTTTCATTTTTTATTTTCAGAGTGCTAGTTATGACCTATAAAACTCTTAGATCTTATACATCTTAGGTTATCTATATTATAATCATTCTTATTTGTAAGCTACTTTGTGGCCCTTTTCGTACCTTACCCTTTCGCGGAGCTGTGGTGCGGGGCTAGCGCGAGAAGCCTGAGGAGGAAGGCTTTCGTGTCCCTCCTGCTTTGGCTCCGCAGCTGCTTCCTGGTCGCGCGAGCACCCTGCCTCTTTCTTCTACAGTGCAGCCTGGGAACTTTCCCAGCCTGCACTGCACAGGAAGTGCGACCGGCCCGGCTCCCGAGGCTCCGCACACCAGGTAAGTGCGCGCAGGGCCCCAGAGCAATGTGCGACCGCATAGCATTTTCGGCTTTAAGCTGAAAATGAAAAAAATTGCATGCGCAGTCCGCGTTAGGCCCTTGAGCGTCGCGCAAATGTGAGTGCATCGTGTGGACTGCTCCTCACATTTATGCGATGCTCAAGGGGTCCTTTCACTTCGGAAATGCCGCACGAAAAGAGCTTGTGTTTCAGTCTTGAGGAAAAGGTGGAATATAACTTAAGATGGTTGTTTGTTATTGTTGTTGTTGTTATTCACAAAACACAACTGAAATAATATTGTCCCTCACTTGAACCAGCCATATTCAACAGATAAAATTATCCTCATTAAAGATAAGGATTGGATGAGGGGAAAAGAGGTGAGAACCTGAATTGTACTTATGTGGATGAATACACATGGATTCCATACATTTAACAGCTAACTATCCAAAATCCTGGACCAATATATCAATTTTAGTTTCTTCAGCATTTCAATTTTTATATTCTAAAATTCTTTCTATTCCACATGTGAAGAATTTACAAATGGTAGCAAATTCTTTTTTAGAAAAATAATCTGAAGCAAAATTCTTAAATGGCCTACACCTAGCTAATTTCCAGATGCACATGCTGAGCATACAGATGTCAAGCTTTGCTTCTAACTGTAGAAACAATGTGTATGCCATTCTTTAAAATCCAGAGTATTTTTTGTACTGCCTCATAATTCAAAGATTTTACAAACTGCCTTACAATAATACCTTACAGATGGAAGCTCCTAGAGTCAATTTGTCTCTAAGAGTGAACATAATTAGAAAAGAGCATAATGTCTTATTTTCACCATGACTACAAAAATGTCCTATTGACCTAGGATAAATTCCAAATAAGTCAGCAAGACTTTTGTATTAGTTGAACAGTTCTGAAGACTAAGCTTTTTCCCAAGCCCAATGCGATCATCAGCCTTTCAGCCCAAAGATAGGCATATGTCAAAATCACTACTGTAGGAGGCAGAGTTTTCAAGTCATTCTGACAAATGGTTTCTTAACTGGTACAGAATATGGATAGCCAACATGTCTTGAGGGTGAGGGGACGGACTGACAAAGCACACAGCTCTCTCCAGTTGAGAGTCCAAACTATCCATAATATAGTAAAAGGTGGTTATTATATTGAATGGAGAGAAAATAATCAAAAGACAATGAGCAGAATCAATAGATTTTGATTTTCCATTTAAAAGTGGGGAGCCTTCTAGCACCTTAAAAACTAACTACTTTGTTTCAGCATGGCTTCTGTGGACCACAACCCACTCCTTCAAATGTGTGGAGTGCAGCCACTGCATTCCATGCAGGTGAAGGAACAGCCTGTAGTCCACAATAGCTTATGCTGAAATAAATTGGGGGGTTTTTTTGAGATGCCATGAGACTCCTTTATTTATTCTGAAACAAACTAATACGACTGTCCCTCTGAAAACTGCTACAATGGAAAATTCTTATCTCCCACAGAAATTCTCCAAAACCTTTCACCTAAATAGGAATGATTACAACATAGGACTCTCACATTTTATTCCCTAAATCTAAGTTTAAGAGGAAGCAAACCTAATCAGTTAGGACACCTATGTAAAGGCTAAAATTTTGAAGGCAGTATAGCATATAAAGATGGCCTAACTATCTGTGGCCAATTCCACACCGGGCTATTAAAATGGGGCAGAGCAACCTCCGACGGAGGTCTTCTGCACAGTGGAGTGGACTGGGGCGGACTACTTTTTGTAGTTCCATCCCTTAGTCTGGTTCGGAGCAACTGGAACTGGTCGTGCAGGGTGCTTTTTAAAAACCTCTTTTAAGAGGTTTTTAAAAAGCACGGCGCATGCGACTCTGTGTCGCTCCACCGCCACACTCCGCTGCAGATTTGCAGGCACGCACAAGTGCGTGCCTGCAGATCTGCTGGGGGCAGACTTTAGGCTGGCGAGCTTCTCTGGTTGGTGGAGAGCCTCCACCAACTGAAAGCCGCCATTTTGGATGCCGGAGCAGTGCGGAGCGACGAGCTCGCACTGCTCCTCGTCTCAACGGACTCGCCCGGACGATCAAGAAAGCCAGTGAGTTCCGTTTTGGCCCGTTTCCTTTCTCACATGTGGAAAGGGCCTGTGTCTCTTCAGGTAGACCTGCCCCAGGTTTTAAGATCCACTGGATTACACATTAAAGCCATTAGAAAGTCTATAAAAAGGATGATCAAAATGCCATAGGAACAGTTCGAGTTCATGGCCACCCAGTTTACTGAAGCACAATCCGCCTTAATAAATAACCAGAAAAGGATACCAAGATTACAGAGGATGAACATGAGAATGCAGTCATACTTTGGAAAACAAAGCCTCTAGGAAAGAATCTCCTTTTTACAAAGTCTTTTTACACCTGGCCACTCTTCCTTGTCCTCTTTCTCCTCCATCTAGCTGGAAGTTTTTTTTAGCAGGTTTTGCACTAGGAAGATAGTGAAAGAAGGCTGGAGAAACAGTATGTTTGCAGCAAGCAATGGAATAAAGTTTGAGCTGTGAAACACAGTAGCACTCTATTCTGCTATAGTCATGTGTGCCTGCCTATAACAGGTGAGCTAAAAAAACAGCAGCTGCCTCCAGAATCTCAAATGGAGCATGCATGAATAGCAAAACAATGAGAAAAGGGCAAAACAGGTAAATCTGCCTCACCAGCTAACCAGGGCCACTTTATGCATTAGGCATAGTGCCGAGGACCTACAAAAATTTTAGGACCTACACAAACAAGCTTTGAGTCAAGAAAACATCGGGAGTGATATATCAAGATAAGCCAGACAGTTGAATACAACAGTGCCTAGGGCCTACAAAAACCTTACTGCAGCCCTGCAGCTAACCCCAGTAAGTTAAGAATGCATAGACCTGTAGCTTTGGTCACCAAAATGGAAATCAAAAGCCAAGTGGAGGCTGGTAAATGAAATATATGCATATCTTTGGATCACTTTGGGATGAAGCCTTCAAAGGGTCTTTAGAAGGTTTAAAATATTTTTGTTTGCTTCTGTAAGGCGTACCTGACCTGGCTATTTCATTTCGCAGGTGCATACTGATAGTTTTTATTATTTATTGTTGTTTTTATTTTCATACAGTAGAAGACCTGCTGATTTGGAATACATGACAACATCTGAGGGAAAAAACACTTGTGTGGAAAGTAGGTGAAAGAAAGCAGATGAAAGGCAGCAAAAAGACACAAAAAGATATATTTTTTCCTCCTTTTCCCTTTAATTCATTTCCAACTTGTTTCATATTATTTAGACTGTGGCCCTGCCAACATTGACGTGACTGTTCTCCCTTTGCACTGTTGTACTTTAGATATTTTTATAAGTAATAATATGGATAAAAAAAGTCCTTAACAATTATTCTCAACATGTTCTAAAAATTGTCATCTCTGCCAGAGAAGCTGTTTGCTTAGTATCTAATTAATAACAGGACAGTTGAATACGAGTTCCAGTATAATTCAGAAAAGCCTATGCCTACTGTGCTGCATTCAGCAAGAACACAGCTAACCAGCGCTAGAGAACTTGTCTCCTAAGAGCAAGAGTAGTAATCTGATTTTCATCTCTTCCCAAATGACCTTAGACTAACATCATTACTGGAACACAGGAAGGTGCTTCCATCTCATTGAAGTAAGTCAGAAGGGACCCTTCAAATGTAAATGAATTTTCACTTTCACTGCAAGGGGTATATTTAATTATCGAGAAATATCTTTTAAGGGAGAAGTCGTAACTGGCAAGAAAGTGAAAGTAGAACAAAAATTGAATAACTGTTTGTTCATCAGTTGCATATATGACAAAACAGTCTTCAGGTGGTTAGACTATAGTAATCTCCCACCCTTGTTTTCAGGAAACAGCAAGTACTTGATCAGCTTTGACCACAATGTGGCCACTAAAGATTGGCTGCGGAGATCGCTAATGGAATGAATTTAATTTGGAAATCCCCAGTTTGAAAGTATGCCAATGCCAGTTTTTTTAAAAAATTTCTTATTCACATTTAAGTTAACTGACAAATTTGCATTGAGGAAGATACAGTTGTGCACATAAGGTAGCTTCCTCTGTGGATTTTCTCCCCATATTTTATCCAGGCTACACTGATTACTTTTTCTGCAATTACTTTACTGAGCTTATTCCTTGTCCTAAGGTATCTGTAGCAACTGACATTGACTATTCCTGCCTTTTCCTTTTGTCATGTTGTAATCTAAAGATGATGGTATCGACTGCAGCTGGTATAAAATCAGTGTGGATTTTATTTCTTTATGGACACATTTTAAATGCGCCTGCTTAGCTCATGGCTTCCATTAAAACTTTTGATTCTGCTTTATGTCAGATTTGCTGGGATTTATAACCTCTTATGTTAGAAATACAAAAATGTTACAATAGGTAGGATGCTGTTTCTTTTTAGTGGAGGAACTGTCCTATGCTTTTTGATGACATGGTTTTAGAGATCCAAACATTATTCAATATTTGGTTGTCAAAAGGGTCAAAATGCTTCACTGCATGATGCACTATGTCAGTCTGTCTCTCCTAAGAGAGAATATGCCATTTAATAACACATCAGTCCCCTAAACCCAAATATGCATTGATAATGTTCTGCTCACTAAAATACATGGAAACTGTTTACTGTATATATTTTTATTAATGGATGGATAGATGAATTTAATATATTTCAACTTTCAAAACTGTATTTTTCCCAAGGCGGCTTACAGTATAAAACATTAAAACTCAATATGACAAAAATAAAATAATCTTAAATTTAAATTATTTTAAAATAAGACATTTAAAGTTAAAATCACAGAATCATAGAATTGGAAGACACCACAGGGGCCATCTCATCCAACCCCCTGCTATGCAGGAACACACATCAAAGCACTCCCAATAGATGGCCATCCAGCCTCTGCTTAAAAATCTCCACAGAAGGAGACCTCACCACACTCTGAGGCAGCATATTTCACTGCCGGACAGCTCTGACCATCAGAAAGTTCTTCCTGAGGTTCAGGTGGAATTTCATCTCCTGGAGCTTGAATTCATTGCTCCTCGTCCCAGTTTCTGGAGCAGTGGAAAACAAGCCCACTCCCTCCTCGACATGACATCCCTTCAAGTATTTAAACAGGGCTATCATGTCCCCTCTTAACCTTCTCTTCTGCAGGCTAAACATATCCAGTTCCCTAAGCTGTTCCTCATATGGCATGGCTTCTAGACCCTTCACCATTTTGGTTGCCCTCCTCTGGACATGAAAGTTAGTACAAGATTACATAGTGAATAGACTTTATAACCTGCTTTTCTCTCCATACAGGACCTAGGGCAGCACACAACATCTTAAAAACACCATACAGTTTTTAAAAAACCCTCCTTAATACAAAAGTTAAAGTACAATTAAACTAACTTTGATTTAAAATCACAAGTTAGAAACAAGCTAAAACTGCTTTTTAAAAGTACATTTAAAAGATAATAAAATAAAAGCACTACATTTATTTTACTCAGATGCTGTTGAATACTTGAGGTTTTTCTTACCCTTGCTGTTTTGTTTTTTTTTAAACAATAGCATTTGGAATTTTTTATGGTATTTCTTTTCTTCTTACTATTATGTTATATCTATGCTGGATATTAATGGGTTCTGAATTCTTTGATAGTACAAGCACCTATGAATATATAATACAGACTTGGAATGCTGGGAGACTTATGGAGACCCTAAAGTGAACCTATCATGGGGTTTTCTGAGGCTAAGAGTGTGTAACATCCCCAAGGTCATGCAATGGGTTTCTACGGCTAGGTGCAGAATCAAACTCAGGTCTCCGGGGTCATAGTACAATGCTTAGGCAACTACACCTCTGCACCACACTGGAGTTTTGCACAAAGGCACAATAATAAAAATGACAATTGCCCAAACAAATGAATCTGTAGAGGGCATTATAGGACTAGAGATTATTTTAAAAAGGAAAATAAGGGTGCATTTGTTCCCCTTTTCTATATAAATTGAGTTACCCAATGAAAATTTCCATTGCTATCACTCCAATGCTGGGTCCAAAGAAATTGTCCATGTTTCTTATGCAGACACTACATTTCTTTTATCACATATATAACACAGGCCTGAGACATCTGCTTTCAGCTTTGGAGAATTATCATAAAATAAACACAGTTAATCACAAACTCTTACAGGACTAAACTTTCTTTTTCCTTTTGTTTTTATTTGGGGAGCAGGGGTGGGGACAGATTTATGGTTGGATGTTGGAATAGGCTATAGCCTACTATTTCCTGGGGATTTCCTTTCTGAAACAGACAGATGGCATGAACATTTTCCTACAGTTAGCCTGGAAGCAGAACAATCAATTAATGCCATTTTGATATTCTAGAGGCAAGATAGTTGAGCCAAATAGTTCCTCTTTTAAAAATCCTTGTAACCAAATTGCACACACAAATCTCCAATGGCAAAGAAATTTGGGTATTCTGAGTGATATCCAACTAGTATTACCCTCGACAGAACAAAGTTCATCATTGGTACAGATTGTCCCCTTTTCTCTTCAGTCTCTTGTGCCTCACTGCTAAGCTACTTCAAAGTGTTGGAAGAACAACTGGAACTGATGGGGGGGGTCATATGGAAACTTGAAGAGAGGAGGTTTATTCACATAATGCTGGATGTCTCCCAGTTTCTAAATTACAAAAAAAATTACCATGGGGTATGTTCTGGAATCTCTGCTCCCCCTGTTGCTTAGTTTCCTCCCTGTTGGTTAGATTGGATATTCACTGAAATGCAAGCTCATTTTTGGTTGAGGATGACTTATCTTTGTTTAGAACAATATTTAAGCCATGCTTCACATATGATTTCTTGGTATTACAGGACATTTAGCATAGCAGGTAGTAGAGGATACGGTCAGAACTGTGGTGAATGTGCATATGTTTGTTAGTGTTGATATGGGAGTGAGTGTCAGTAAGCCAGTGCAGGCATGAGGGTATGAGAAATACGGATAGAGTCCTGCCAATACCACCAGTGTTTTCAGTGACACAAGCTTATATGAATATGTTACCCTCTTTATGTTTACAGACACACTTCTGTCCACTACACACACTCCCTCCTTTATTGTCTTGTATTCTTCTCCCAGTCTCCAGATATGTACATCCAGATACCTACCCCATTTAAACTGCACTCCTGTCAAACAAGTGTTGGTCAAAGTAGGAGAAGTTGTGATATTTAGAGAACAATGTACCAGTGACTCACCCTCATGTATTCATTGGTTCAGATTCCATCTTTCTCCCAGAAATGGATCCTTGCAGCAGTCCTCTCATTAAATCATGCATCTCTTCTCTGCCCATCTGATTAGGCCTGAGCAGAGAAGTATGATCTCTACATGACATAAGGGGAAATTCAAGTGTTCCTAATTGCACATGGTCATAAAAAGGGAGGAATGGTATTTATATGTGTGTGTATCTTGGCATGGATTCAAGTGTGTATATGATACCTGTGGTAGACTTGGCATGTGTGCATGAATGCATTTTTTTTGTGTGTGTGTATGATGTGTGCATGTATACACGTATATCAATGCAAACAGTATTGCAGTAATAAATATGCCATCTTCTTTATTTAAATTGCACTCCTACCAAACATCTGTTTGAAGATGATTGTAGATTATGGTAATTTCATGGTGTCTTATGCACCCATGGCAGGCCACATTAAAGGTCCTTCATGGGTCATTCATATGTATTGGACAGTATTATTACAACTGAAACATCTGAATGATTTTTTTATTATTTTTTGTAAATCAGTATAGGTGCTTGGAAGAGCATTTATTTCTTTTTTCCCCTTCCATCTTTTAACCCCGATATAAATCAGTTCTGCAAAGCTCTTATTAACTTCCATGGGGAAAAACATGAAAATCACGCGTAGGCTTCTAATAGTATCCCTTTCCAACATTTCATGAAGCGAATAACATATTCAGCTTTGAATTATTGCCTCCAGAAAGGGAAATTTTTAAAGACAAATGGTTAACTGCTTTTTCCTCTTGCAAATCCCACAGTCTTCAAACAGCTACATATGGCTCATCATTAGTTTTTAAAAGGAGATACTTCTAATTATGGACCCCTTACTGATCTGATCTTTAGGCAGTGAGCATAAAAGGAAAGCAAAGGAGGAGTAAAGAGAGTATACATATATATTGTTGTGGTTGTTTGCTGTCAGGTTGTCTTCAGTTTATTGCAATCCTATAAATGAGAAACCTCCACGACTGGAGAGTCATCAGCTGCCTGAATTAGGTGTTGCAAACTCAGGGCCTTCTTCTTTTCCTGCTGCTTCCACTTGGCAAGCATCATTGGGTTTGTTTGTTTGTTTTTTCCAGCGAGTCATGTTATCTCACAATGTGTCCAAAGTACAATAACTTTATAGCTTTAGTTTATTCATCTTGGCCTCTAGTGAGACATTGTGCCTGATCTGCTCTACAACTCATTCATTTGTCTTTTTAGCATCCAGAGAAGTCTCCTCCAGCACCACATTTCAAATGAATTGGTTTTCCTCCTGTAAGCTTTCTTGACTGTTCAGTTTTCAGATACATATACATTTAGACTTAACTTCAGTTGGTGATTATGGCTCAGGCATCAAGTTACTCTCCATGGAAGAAGCAAGGTAATATCAGAAGACTCTAAGAACTATCAGCACCTTTCATCACTGCCATGCCAGTGATTCTCTCACTAGCCTTAATAATAAATTGTTATTTTCCTCTTTCACAAGCAATACTTTGGTTCCACCTCTTGCTATTTTTATATCTGCTGACTATTTTAAGCATTGTTGTTTACTTTCAAAAATTTCTCCTTACTTTATACCATTTTCTTTACTGATAATTTTTATGTCCAATTGCACAGAATCTTGCTTAAATATCCTGTGAAAGATTTTTGTGCACACTATTTGTAATAAACTGCACACTTTTTCCCACTGGGAAACATCTGACTTGTAACTGTTTAGTTTTCTGAACAGTTATATTTTCAGCTTTTACTTATAAATCACACTGTTATTAGTATCACCTAGAGAGCAACAAAATAAAGCTAAAAACTTTAAAGTGCTATTGATTTCAGTAATGGAGTTACGCATATGCTTAAATTAGAATAAGCTTATGAAACATACAGAGGACTATTCTAAAAATTTAAATTCTGAATAGATCAGGGTAGGGAACCTTTTACTGTTTAGGATTTGTGGTAGATAAATTGTACCCCATTCCAACTATTCCTTATTAGCCATGATGGAGGAAGCTAATAGGAATTGTAATTGGAGGAGAAGTTAAAGTTGGAGAAGAAAGTATGTAGCCCTACAGATACTCTTAGCCAGCAACTCCAAGCAACCCAGACTAACACAGAAATGATGAGTTTTTTTTAACACAAGAAGAACTACAGGGCCACACAACTACCATGACAAGTCCAAAGGAATCTCAGAAGTTGATGATTGTCGGCACTGATCTTCATGTATTTACTTTCCCTGCATACTGACAGTTTTCCCATCAGAGCTTTATTTACTTGCTGTTTGTATAAATATAATTTTGTGTCATAGTATTAGCTATTTCCCAATGGAATAGCTATATATATTGTGATTCTCATGTGTTCAATAAAACTCCCTTTTGAAATAACTCTATGTAAGTGTGCATTATGAGAATGAATTTGCCTAGAGGCACAACTGCCAGTGTTCAGTGGTCTCTTGCAAGCATGAATTCCCAGAACATGTATCAGTTTACACAAACACCCATGGGATCATAACTCTTAACACCAGAGTATGTCCAATCATTTATAGAATATGTACTCTGAATATTTATTGTTCACGTAGATGATACATCAGTCTTGAAGCACATCAATACAAATATTATTTTCTAGTATTTACTGTAGTTTTCATGTTTATTTAATATTACTTTTCATTTTTAAAAAATCTAAATGTTTTCAAAGGCATAATGACACCAACCTAGCTAGATTCCATTCCAACTCAAGATCACTGAAACTAACCTCACAGCATCCAATGGAGCTTGTGTGTTACCAGCTTTACCTACAATCACAGCTAAGCTCCACTAAAAAAAACGGTCCTTCAGTGGCTACAATAAACAACAAATACCATCCAAGCTTCATTTCAGTTCCTTCACTTAACAAAATTGGGGCCATAATCTCAACAAACCAACATGAGAGATCATTTTGATTTTATTCACACAAATTTTCAACCACTAATGATGGAAACCAAATCACTGCATTCCTTTGACTTCTACCTATTGAATATGGTTCGATCTCAAGACAATATAAACTTATCTGCAAGAATCTATCTTGAAATAATACTAGATATTGCACTAATGAGCGCAACAAAAATCCTGCCCAAGGAGTATTTTTTGGGGGGAAAAAATTAAAGCCACCTTTTACAACATTCTAAGCAAAGCTTTTAGCCTGCAATCTTAACTGGGTAACCTCATAGGAACCTCACAGGAAATCAAAACAAAATTATAACAAGCAATTCTTTGCCACTGTTTAGAGAGACAGAAGCCTGCAATTACCTAAAGGGCATTTAACAGCACAATCCTACATGTGTCTACTCAGAGGTCCATATCAATGACACTTTCAGGGTAGAGTACTATAGCCTAAGATCTGTTTTTCTTTTCTTTTCTTTTGAAGCATGTTTAATGATGAAGAGGTGGATGAGGATGAAGAGGGTGGTCGAATAGGAATTCCCATGTTGAATAACAACAGCAGCTACCAGATCAATAAGTGGTACATATTTTCTCTTTCATCTCCTTCAAGGAGTCTCATCTTTCATTGAGCAAAATAAAACACCATGTTATTGTATACACAGTGATATTATGACATGTACACTTTATGGTCTACTCAAAGCCTACAATAGCAGAGATATCTCTGAAATGCAGACAACTAGCTTATTAATGCATCATAAAACAAACTGCATCAAAACCAAAAATCATTTCTGTCTACCACTCCTCATATTCAGTGGCTCCTGGCAGCTTAGTCTACTATAAAAGAAAATTATAGCTGCAGTTTAAAAGCCACATGGATCTTGTTTAGAAGGTAATTATTCTAGCATAAAAGCTGCACGCACCTAGCCTAGAAGCTAACAGTGGGATCCACTGTAGCATTGTGCTTAAAAATGGAGTTTAGACAACAATGAAGAGTTAATAAACTATGCAAAACAGTCATATTGATAAGTAGTGGACTGAAAACTGTTTTAGGTGCCCAAGAATACCTTTTCACAGTAGAAAATTATGTATAGGTCAATTCTCACAATGCCTTTTCTTGATAGAGTTGCCAGAGATAAATCAGACAGGTTAACAGTAACAAAGCCCAGAATCTTGTGCTGACTAAACCTAGGCAACTGTCAACAAATATTAATACTGTCTACTCCTTTTATCAATTTGTTGGAGGAACAAACCCACCTCGGCAGATGGTCCCATTTCCCACGTATCCAGGTTTGCAGGTGCAACTATGTCCCCTGACGGTATTAGTACAGATTGCATTCTCATCACAGTTGTGCTGTCCGCTGTCACATTCATCACGCTCTACAAGAAAACAATGCAAGAGAAAATGAAGGAGAAGACGGGAGAAAAATAAATTTTCAGCCTGATGCTCTGACATTTGAAAAGCCAGATATAACTAATGATCGGATTGCTACAATGGCTGAACACAGCAGAAGGAACATTAGATGGAGGAACCTGACATGGTTCAGGTCTTGACTCCTGGCAGATCATCTCATGCATTTTAGATGGTTGGAGGCTGGTACTTGATAACAACAAAGAATTTGTAGGAGGATATAATACCTAGTGATGAACATTGAGTTTTCTTCAGAACAACATGCAACTTGAATGTTAGCTCTGCTGTATGTTTCTCACTAAACTAACACAATTTATTTACAATTATTGCTCCATGGATATCTCTCTACAGTATATATGGCCCCTGTTTATACTTAGTGGGAGAGTAGAGCTATGAGATCTATTGATTGATTTGCTTCCCTTTAGGGGCACAAGGGCCAAGGTAGCTTGAGGGGTTGAACAGTGTTTTAAATAATTATAATATGTAATTGGATTAAATAAACACAGTCCTGCCTCCATATTCATGGATCTGACCTTGCAAATTTACGTGAGAGGCACACGCTTGCCCACACACAGACACACACACAATCTCCTCCTCACATTCCCTTGCATTCCTCATCCAAGGGTTGCAAGGCTTGTGTTTAAAAATGGACATTTTTTTTTTCCTTTTGGATGAGCAAAGCCCCACCTCCACTACTAGAGGCATGTCCTCTTTGCCACGTGGCTGCACATTCTGCTGTGCAATGGCTAATGATTGATCAGGTGCTCTCTTTCCTCCTCCTCCTCTCTGGGAAGAATCTCCTTTGTCTAGATGGTGACCAGAAGTAACTAGAACACCAGAACTCAGCACTCTGCTCTTCTCCATTTGAGGGGAAAGTACTAGTAAGCTCTTTACCTTGTCTTTTTTTCTTCCCCTGGGAGCACCATAGCCAGAGGAGAAGAAATGGGAGGAGGAGCTCTAGGGGGGATGGGAGGGGGATTGCGGAGGGGAGTTATTCTCATTTTTCCACTTTCACAAGGGTTTTGTGTCCCAAACCCTTGCAAATGTGAAGGGGCCACTGTACAGTGCAAAGGAGGAGGATGAGAAGGGAGCAACCATGCCTGTAAAACTAAGTCAGGGTGTGTGGTTTCATCCAAAGCTGCCCCTCTCACAGCCTAGCTGCTTTGGAAAATACCCACATTTTGATGTATCTGCCATATGAGAGCAAATGGGGGAAAGTAGAATGACATCCTGGTGACTAACAGGCTCAGACTGCAAAGGCACAGCTAGCAGCTATGTCTTAGAATTATAGAGTTGGAGGGACCCCCTGCTTATTGCAGGATTTCCAGCTAAAGCATTCCCAGCAGATAACTGTCCAACCTCTATTTTGGATGTCCAGAGAATCAGATCCCAACACCTCTCTGGGCAATTGGTGCCATTGCTGAACCACTCTTATTGTCAAACAGTTCATTCTATTGTTCTGCCCTCCTGTAACTTAAAACCATTAGACCTGCTCCTACTCCCTGGGACAGCAGAGAACAAATCTTTACTCAAAATTGAGCAGGAAACACCTAGTCCAGAGAGTAGGAAGGTGTACATTTGCCTTCCTTTCTCTTTACTCCTGATATGGATCACTACACCAAGAATTATTCATTCTTTTCAATGCTCCTTTGTGGAATAACAAACTGGAGGTGTAGGGATCTGATTCAGATTAGGATCAGAAAGAAGGCAAAGAATTTACAACCCCATTTTTCATAATAGGGTACATAATCAGGTCCCTGTGCTTACTTTTCATTATGGATAAAATGGCATCACGGATAGCTGTCTTGGAATGAAAACCTGGAAGCTTGTTTTTTCAGAAGAATTTTTAGAATGATATCCTAAATCCACTATCCTACTCTTCTTCAGTTATGGATGGCTTCAACATATCATCATATTATTTTTTCTGAAAAGTAACTTGTCATACTCTGCTTTCAAGTAATATGTAGTTTGACCTTGAATCTCCCTGGTAGAATCTGAACATTATATTCAGCATGCTGGCCTTCAATCATCATAGTTCAAGGATTACAGATTTTGTTTACTACAGGAAGAAATCTTCAAAGTGGAATTCATAGTGAATCTCCCCAGCTTTTTGCATTTCCTCTGCTATTCACAGTTGTGATTACTTCGCTTCACTGCTAAAAAGGAACCACAAGAAGTGAACAGAACTTCCTGCAAATCACACACTGATCAAAAGTTAACAGTCTAAATATTTTTGTAATGAAGATCTACTACCATTTCATAGTGTATCTGCAGAACAATCGTATCTCCACACTACAGGAAGCTATTACTGACTTGCTATTCAGAACAGTGAAGACTTCCTATAGAGCATCACATTGCTTTGGCTTTGACTTAGAATGCGAATATCCATTTATTATGTGAATACTGTCAGCTTGGTGTGGATTCAGAGAACAGCAGCAGAGATTCTGGAACAAAAGTTACAGAAGGACAATAATGAACTAGACTTTCTTGGCTCAGAGAAGGAAGACTATACAGACCTAGTAGAACAGGTTTAAAACTACATATATCAAGTTCCTTTCATGGAGAAAATGGGCTCCTTCCCGTGTCACTGTGACAAATACATGACGTGACTAAACTGAGCATCCGCAGTATGCAAACTGGTTCAGTATGTGAGAACAAGCCTTGGAACTGTACCAGATGGACCAAGCATCAAGTAGCTGAGGGAAATTATGTAACCTTAATCACCAGAGATCAGTGAAGAGAGGCTGGAGATACATCTGCCATGGTAAGGGTTTCAGCCTTGCATTAAAGCACTGGAGCAGATGTCTAATCGGATGTTTTCCAAATGTGCATTACTATGGTTCAGTCAAGAAGGAAACCCAGAGGATGGCTTTTGAGAGAGCAAGTGCATTTATTTTCAACTCTTACATGCCAACAAGCCTGCTTAAAGGCTATTCAACTTGCTATTCAAACAAACACTTTAATGAAATCTTAAGGATTTCATCTCATTCCTACCTGGTTCTTTTATCAACTTATGAAGTGGGACTTAAAGAAGTACTGTTGTCTGTAGTGTACAAAAAGGCTACTAGTTAGGGGTGTAATTCTTCACTAAGTTTCTCCTGAAAGGTAGAAATGAGTAATTTCAGCAATCTTCTTCACACAGCAATCTTCTACACACTGCAAAAGTCTTTGATGGCCATACAGTTTTTAAAGGCTATTCACAATTCAGGACTTATTTTGTACAAAATTTACATGTAGTTGTTTTGCACAGAAAACAGCATTTTCTGCACAGCAAAAAGTACTTTCTTCATGGAAAATAATATTCCTTGATGCAAAAATAACAATTCCTCTGCAGAAAATGCCATCACTCTGTGCAGGAAATGCTATTTTCTATGCAAATCAACCACATGCTAATGTTCTTGTTGTTGTTGCCTGTTTTCAAGTCATTTCCAATTTACGGCAATCCTAGGGTGAACCTATCATGGGGTTTTCTGGGGCTGAGTGTGCGTGAGGCACCCAAGGTCACCCAATGGGTTTCCATGGCTGAATAGAAAATTGAACCTTGGTCTCCAGGGTCATATAGTCTAATGCGCAAACCACTACACATGCTGGCTCAACTTTTACACAGAATAAATTTGTCATTAGAGCAACTGTGCATAGAGTAAGTCCCAAACTGTCAAGATTCTCAACAGTTCAGGAACCTTCTCATCAGTATTTCCCAACACTTAAAATACATGTTTTTCAACCATTTTTCAAATACTTTTCAATATTCTTTCCATCCCTGCTACTGTATCAAGTCTTGAAGAAAGAGATCCAGTGACATGCTTGCTTCTGCGAGAGTGCATGAGACTATCAAACGGAAGGCGGTATTCAGGGTCAGCCCAGGTCATTTTCTTCCTTGAAGCACAGGAAAAGACTATCCCTTCTCCCCACATACAATTCCATGCACAGAAGCCCACTAGAACGGTAAATGGTTCTTAGTTCAGCACTGGTTCTCTACCATACCTGAGGGCAGCAGGCTGGTTTGTGACGGCAAGACAGGTGGGGGTACTCTTGAAATATGGCTGGGGGCTATCATTGCTGCCACCCTTACATCTGAGACAATGGGATACAGAATGCCTTGGGGGGCTGTGAAGTAGAAAAAAACCCTTAAGGCAAATTATTCCCACTATATATTCATTTATGAGACCATCTACAGATTTATTTTATTTTAATTTTTGCAAATGTCAAAGGCTACACAAATGTTCCTCTTCCCGCATTTAACACTGACTCTTTATACAATGACAAAATGAAAGATTGCTGGAAAAGTTAATGAAAAATTGAAGCCCTAAGCCCCTACTTCTGCATGACTAATTAGTATTTAAGGTAATTTAATTTATGAAGAGTCTAAAGCCTTTTTCTACCTTCAACTGTAGATATACTTTTAAAACATTTTTACTGGATTTCTAAAATATAAATGTTAAAAAAGAGAAAAGAAGAAGAGAGAAAATAAGGAAGAAAATAAATAAAAAGAAGGGGACATCATAATCAAGGCATATATATTCTTATAAACTGACTCCAAAATATTATTCTGGTTTCTCTGCATATTGCAGAAATCTTCTAACTGTTGATATATTGAATGTGTTTAAGAGAAACCCGAATCATACTTGTTGGCTCTGAACCAACTTCTGCCTGTTTATTCAAACTGGGACCAAGGGGAGTCTATATGCTTACAGTTACATAGACAAGATTTTCCATACAATCATGATTTGGATCATGTTGACACTCTCATAGATTTATATGCAAATGAGCCCCTTTCACCACTTTTAGTGAATGAACAAAATGCAGGTACAGGCCTATGATGTGCAATTCTTTTCCTCTCTTCACTTGTTTAGTTGACGAATGTGTCCTAGGTGTGAAATGGCTTACAGCAGCATACTCAGAACTCAGAAGGAATCTCTCAAAAATGGCTGACGATTTGACAGTTCCCAACAAGTTTTGATTCAAGTACAAATAGAGCTTTCGCTCGAACTTTTGAGCATGCTTACCTAAGGCCAACCACAGTATAAGCATTTCTAGAGCAAATGACATCTGAACCACTTGTAATCATCCTCTGTCTCATTCAAGTCCCAATAACCAGGGTAAAACTGTCATATTCAACCACAGAGAATCCATATAAGCAAGAAAGAAACTGTTTGGATAGACATCCTCTCTTACTTATAGAAAGCAGGAAGTCGCCATCCTGTGAAATGGCTGACTTTGTGCTGTTTTGGCTCCTGGATAGCCCACAAATGTAATCTATGTAAGCATACTTTGGTGTGTGCATGTTTAGGTCAGCACAGAATTAGGTTATCAGAAGTTTGTAGAAATATTCTTTGAAAATGACAAAATGAACTTTGCCATCATATCTGATGCTCACAGTCAAGTACAAATGAACTAGAGACATGAAGCATTTTAAGTTAATTTAGCCACATAGCTTGAAAATCACAGAATATACTACTACCTCACCTATAACATTATCACAAATATGCATCTTCCTCAAGTTATAGCAGTAACAACAGTTCCCTAGGATGCATATCTTTGATTATCATTATATTATATGAAGACTACAGCCATTTCCACACCTTACCTCCTTCCAGTAATGTCCCATTGTGACCCTAGAAGCATCTTTACCTGGATGGGAACATATCCCCAATGCTCCCCTCTGCACCTCACTGGTTGCGAGTGACACGAGCTTTCCTTCTGCAGTGCAACTGGCCCCTTTCCTGTGCTGCACTGGGGAAGGAAGTGCCTAGATTGTGCTTTCCCCCATTCCACATGGCCACCAGTGATGGGAGCATCACACAATCACAGGCCATTAATGGATTTTTTTCCATTAAACAGAATATCCTGCAATCACAATGGGTGGGGATGCACTGGCAGCAGCACCACAATGACATTGTGTGAAAGCATGACTCAAGGACAGCTGCCAACACATCCCCATTGTGGGACAGCGATGCTGTGCAGAAATGGACTACATCTCTATCTGTTGTAGCTTTAACAGGGGCAAAAGCTTTCTTCTCTCACTACAGATAAACATCAACTCACCTGTGTAGTTCACATACACCATCACCCAGCTTTTGCTTACTTTATTGCCAATGCTTAAGCAATTTCTCTGCCTATGCATTCTGTATTTCTACCTCCTCTGGATCTCATATTTCTATCCAACATCTGCTAATATTCACCCAGAGATTTTCTCTGTTTTGATTGGACACCATATATACATCAATCTGCTTATTAATACTGATGGGGTTTTCATTTATTTGTTTGTTTTTTAGGTTCCTTAATGTCTTATTGAATGACCACTATTAAGAAAATCACTTGCTGACTTACTTTTTTTTTCATTCTCTTCCCCTGCAACACCAGCATGAGTATAAATATCTATCAATTGCAGCTACATTCCAAGCATCTGATGATGTAGGCTACAGTGCATGATTCTTTATGCCAAATAAAACTTGGTAGTGCTTACATACTACAAGAGTCTCTGTTATTCATATGTAATACAACATTTGATCCTCTTCAGGCCAAATAGCTGCAACAGAAATATAAGTAAGAACTATCAGTAGACAGTAAGGGGACCTATATCTTCCAAGCACTGGCAGTATTAATGTGCTGTTTGTAAGTAGGCATCACTCTTCACACTGCATTTCATTGCTTTCCCTCAAATGAATAACTTTAAAATACAGTATACATTTTTATTGCTACCATATTTATTCCAGTGATAAAACAGAGCCATTTTTTGCCATAGAAATTAGGCCAATGAAATTTAAAAATGGCATAGAGACAACAAATTCAAAAACCTCACACTACTGACTCCTTAAATCTTTTGCAAGTCTTGTATGAACAATCTATTTTACACTGACACTAGTATTATCTACCTTCGGCACCACTAAAATTAACACCAGTGGGAGGGAAAAGGCACACATAATATCGTTCATAATCAAGTGTTGCTGTTGTATTAGAAGCATGTATCCTGCTTTAATCAGTTCATGATATACATTTTCCTCTACATATACATATAGCACATATAACTCAATTTTCTTCAGTAGCAAAATGACAAAGAAACTAAAGAATTATCTAAAATCAATACATCTCATGAAATCCCAACAAAGCCTCAGTCAGATAGTGCAAACCAACATAATCTGAAAAAGGAGCAACACACACAAGCAGGAAAAAAAAATACAATGCAGAAAGGGTTACAACTTCACCACCTAGGCTTGGAAGCAATGACTGGCACTTATGAACCAATATATATAAATTCTCTGTCCCAATCTTGAGATCTGTAGAGAACAGCATACTTGCTGCTCAGTGGAAAGATATCCCTGCTGAACAGATTATTGGTACTGTCACTCCTGACAGCTGATTACCCATCAAAGAGAGGGAGTCCCTGGAGTCAGTACTCCTATCCACCAGAAGGGATTATTGATGCTGTCAGAGCTGAAAGCAACATCTGTTTAAATGCTTACATAGCCCCGGGTCTGGCATTCACATTGCTATTTGCTGGACTGGTTCATCTCCACTTCCTTGTACACATGCGATGGCTGATCCAAAAAGGAACACCATGTTGAAAACGAAGTTTCACTCCACCTTTGTTAACTTTGGGCATCAAATTACAATCTGTATGTCTGCAGAATTCATATGACATCCTACTTAAGAATTTTCAATAGTTTCTCTCCATGGAACCTGTGCTTACTCAGTACGGTCAAGGTTCAGGTGTTTAGAAAGCTGCCAAATAGAAAAATAAAAAGGTTGCCATTGTGCAATCACCTATCTAACTGCAGTTTTCAATACATTCTTACCAACCCTCAAGACTATGGGTACATATGCCCAGACAAACCCCACTACTTCAAGATGCATCAATCTAAACGGGAAAGAAAGCAAACTACATGTCTACCTCATCCTATTAAATAAGCTGGGTTTAGAAGCATTGCTTTGACTTGATTCCCACTTACTTTTACTTTCTTACATATAGAGCTTAGAAGCACTTCAGAGGTCAGGTGTCAAGAGGCTGTCTGACAGAAAATACCTCTGGAAACAACACTGCAGATAGCAAGGCTCTGGAATGCAATTATTTTAAAGATAATTGTTACAATCTATATTTTTCCCCAAATGTTCTTTCAAACACTCTCCAGGGGACTCTGTACCTTGATTTGGTCTAGAGGTATTCCAATTTAAAATTTAATTTTTAAAGAGAGATGAAAAGGCCAACAGCAAAGCATGTTTACTTTTGCATTTCCATAATATTCCATTATGTTATTCAGTTCAGTGTAAATTATTGGTACTATTTCTGCCCCTGTACAAGTGAATGCACATTTTTTCCTTTTGTTCAACACAACTCCCATAAGAGTCATCACAGATTAGAAATAAAGTATTAAAAACACTTGCTGGGTTTAAAGAAATCTTGCAATTTTTCTTTTCCTATTCGAGCTATGCCAAATGAATAAAAGAATCCAGCTCTTACATAAATTAACAATCTCTTTCTCATTTCTTCTCTTAAACACCACACATATGTTATCACCACCACCACCACAACTACCAGTGGAATTATACTATTTTGGACAGGGCTGGGTTTGAAACTGGGTTCAAAATATGCAACAGGATGGCAACACCTTTTTTACTTTTACTGTGTAGGAAAAAAAAATTAAATTACTCTTTCCCTTGAGATTTGTGCCAGTGCACTCTTTTATAAAGATCAGTAAAGGTCAGTGCCCTAGCTAAACTTTCATTCCAAGACACCACTTCATCTATTTTAGCAATACCTTTTCTATATTTCACTGTAGCTTTTTTTCACCCAAGTGATTATTTGTATTTCTTCAGAATAGGCTTGCAACATGATGACAGCCTCAACACTGCTATTATTATTAATCAAATTATGATCTTCTGGCTGGTGCCATGCAGAGAAAAGGCTAGCTATGACTACCCTACACACCCAGGGATCAGAACAAAGGCCCTTTATGCACCTTACCTTCTTCTGGCACTGGGGTGCGGGGATCACGCGAGCAGCCTCTGGTGAGAGGCTCTCGCATCTGGGGTCCTTCGGCTCCACATGAGCTGCCTACTCGCGCGAAAGCCCTGCCTCTTTCTTCCGCAGTGCAGCCTGGGACTCTGCACACCAGGTAAGTGCACACGGGGTCTGGGAGCAATGCGCAATAGTGCACCATTTTCGGCTTCTAGCCGAAAATGAACAAGTGTGCGATCAGCGCCTGCTGGCCCCTGAAGCGTCACACGATTGTGAGTGCCTCGTGCAGATCACTCCTCACGATCGCGCGACACTCCAGGCACCCTTTCACATGGAAAATGCCGTGCGGAAAGGGCCATACAATAATATACAACAATGTGTCCTACAGAGGCTTTGGTTTTATAGCTACTCATTCACCATACAGAGTCTCAGCTAGTATGGAGGAGAAACTAAAAATCTCATCACCTTTACCTGTTCAAGTTTGGTTTCAACTATCTCACAAGGAGACATAACTACAACTTTCAGTACCCTTCAAGTGCAGTTGAAGGACAAAATATCTGCTGCTTACTCAGGTTTTGCTGTAGTTTTCTGATCTACTTGTTCTGTTTGCTCTATTTAATACAGATATATTGAAAGGGCTTGTGAAATTGCCAAATTTACAAAATTGCTACCACAGCACTTGGATGACTTCCTTAGCCTCTGAAAACAGCCAAGTGTCACTGCAAAATCTGAAAGTTCTCCTCCCCACTTAAACTTTGCTATATGGAGAGTACTTGGATCTTGGATCTGTCCGTCCGTCCGTCCGTCCGTCCGTCCTTCCTTTCCTCCCTCCCTCCCTCCCTCCCTCCCTCCCCCTCCTCCCCCTCCTCCTCCTCCTCCTTTAGGAGAGCAAGTTTCAAATCAGTTTCTTACATTGCTTGTAATCATAATTAGAGAGCACATTTGAAAACCTTTTGAACTGTTGTATATCTTTTTAGAGAAGATCCAACAAAACTATAGCTAGCTACAGAACTCTAGTCATTCACAGAGGTTTATTTGCTATTTCTTCAAGTGCAGCTGTTTGAACAGCTGAAGAGGCAAGTTTCTTTTCATTTTAATTTAAACTGAAAAGTGGGTTGCCTCTTCATCATGCAATAAAACTATTCTTTTCACCAAGAGTTTTCTGCAAAAACTAAACATGCACCGGCAGCACTGTTGATCTTCCAACCATTAACAAATTACGGTTAGGGATGTACAAATCTGTTGCTTTTATTTTTATCTGACTTTTCAGAATCCCACCAACACTCTTTTTCCAACTAAATTCATTATCAATTTTAAGATTTTAAAATTATTATTATAGATTTAGTGAATACACATGTAGGATATTCAGGCTTTTTTTTCTTTGATAAAACAAATTTTCCTTCTCTCTCTCTGTCTCTCCTTTGCCAGCTCTCATTATTCTGATGATAAAATTACCTCATATGTGTTTTTAATCTGTCAGCACTGCTATTCAAGATTTCTTCTTTTGACCATCATGCTATGTACATTATCTATATGGAACTGTACCACAAGTGCATACATATTTGTTTGCATTCTAAATGGTCTTTAAGTACATAGCAAATAAACTTCAGCCGCAAGAGCTACAATAAATAAAGCATATATATTTCCATCTACATTGCATATACATTTGAAACAGAAGAGATATCCATGCAATTTCAAAATCAGGTTCTGCTGCAATACACAAAATGCCCCAAAGAGTTTCTTAATTTGAGGGGGAAAAAACCCACAGAAATTTTACACACAAGGACAAAGGCTGTTTGGCAAAGCCAAAAGGAGGTAGAATAAGATACGTCCTTCATGTGATAATGGATAAACAAAAAATATCGAAACACTATACACATAGCTGTCATGCAATAAGAACCAAAAAGTTGTGAAAGCTGGACAGTGAAGTAAGCTGATAGGATGAAATGTGGTGCTGGAAAAGAGTTCTGTCGATATGATGCCAAAAAGACAAAGGTGTCTAGGAGCAAATCAAAAGGAAACTCTCCCTAGAAGTCAAGAGGACTAAACTGATACTGTTGTACTTTGGACGTATCATAAGAAGAAATGATTCATTAGAAAAGACAATAATGCTTGGTAAGATTGAAGGCAGCAGGAAAAGAGGAAGATCACATGACAGGTGGATAGGTTCAATCAAGGAAACCACAGCCCTGAGCTTGCAAGATATGAACAGGACTGTTGATAGCAGGGTGACTTGGAGAGACTTCATTCATAGGGTCATCATAAGCAGAAGTTGACTAGATGGCAATTAACAACAACAGCACTCAAGCAAACCAGGGAACTCTAAATAAGAATGCAACCTCTGGGGAAAAAAATCATCTCCTTCACCTGGGAATGAAGACTAAAGACAAAAATATGGAATTTAATTAGGCCACATATTCACTGAATTAACTAAAACTGCTTTAAGTATGGAAAATTTAATCCCAAATAATATGTGGGATGCAAACTGAAGACTAACGAGTTGGAGACTAAGGATTAAAAATACCATGGTCTCCAAAACAAAAGGGTGAGACCATTCTGGTTCTAAGCAACAGCTCAGAATTAAAATCATCCTCTCTACTATCTTTACCTTAGAGACCTGGCCTCTAAGGAAATAGTAATATCATGTAATAAGAATCAAGCTAACCTTGAACTCTAAAATGAACACTGAAAAAACACTGGGTGTATCATTGCATAATCCCACCTAGGAAAAGAGGTCTGTTTCTGTTTTCCTGCACTCAGTACTGCAACATTTGTGGGATCTTTCTCATGAAATTTCACGATCTGTGTTATAGCTGAGACTCACTCTTTCCTCATGAAGTATTCTACATTTAGAGGAAGCAGAGATATAAATCAGGGAAAGAAAATCAGTCAGTTTTCACACATTCAAATTTTTAAAACTTTTCATCTTAATATGAAGAAATATGAACATTTTGGTAAATTCTTCAAAAGTGAATTTTAAAGGAAACTTTCTCCTATTTGTACCAACTAAATGCAATATCCAGCTATTCTCAGCATAGAGACGACTATCTTCTACTGTCACATATTTATCCAAGATGGGTAGGCCCTCAGAAAAAAAATGTTGGCAACCCCGGCAAGGCTAAATACAGACTTCTAAGGACTCAGAACTCCAAATTCTTGGCCTAAATGAAAGAATATCTCATTTTGGGTTTCTCTCACATTTGATTTGCTTCAATCACTATTTGCATTTGAAGAAATTTGAAAATTTCTAAAAATTCTTATCAGAAAAAAAAATGAACTGAAATTATATTCTCACCTATCTCTAAGATGAATCAAGTATTTTTAAGGTTTTTTTTTCACTTGACTATAAATAAAATCTAGCACATAACATGTAGAATCCTTGCCATTCACACTATTTTTTTTTTTTTTTTTTGGCTATTAACTCTTTATTGCTGCTACTGTGGAGTGGGGAGCAAATGGCAGTTTACATAAAGGATTTTTGAAAAGTATGCAAGTACAGGGCCTCATAACATCCAGACCCAACAGTGAGCAAAGGCACTGAAGAGATCTGAACCATGACTGGCCATGTTGCCTACAGTGTCTTGAGATGTGAATGATGATTGGCAAAGTCACTTACAATGTCTTACAGCTTTCTCCATTCTGCAAGGCTACAAGTGGATGTGGAGGCAACCCCACTAGGCACCAACCAGAAGTAAGCAAGGATTTCTGTTGCAAGAGCTCTTGCTTCTTAGCACTAGTCTCGGGGAGAAAAAACTTTACTATATAATGAATGCCTCTGTGTTTAATGCGTCATCAAGCATCTCTCAAAGGCCACAAATCTTAGGATCATCCTCTACTGAAGTGTTGGAACTTGCTTGTGGGGAACTCTTCTTGCTGCAAAATTCTGTTTCTCTTCGGAATTTCCATTTGCCCATCTGATATTGAAGATGTTGAAAAAATACAGCTGTTCACAATCTACACACACGTCCACTAGGAAGCATAGGTGCCTGATTCATTTTGTTCTTTCTCTTTGGAGTCCTACCTTTACTTGACACAATTATTCTCACTGATACTCCCTTCTTAGATTTTTCTGCCTGAAGTCTGATTATTATCATTCTTTCAACTTAAGCCCTTGCTTAACTCCTGTGGTGTATTTGGCATGCATGGTTCTCTCTTTTGAAAATTCAGTGTAAATTTAGCAACATTGCTGCTAAAGGAAACATACATTTTTATTTTACAAGCTTTTTTTTCCCCTGTGGCTACTCCCACACTGTTCCCTTTTCACTTTTCAGTAAAATTAGCATTCTTCTACTTTAAAATCTTCCATGTTCATTACCCTGAATACAGCAGAGAATTTCAAGCAGTGTTTTACAAAACAAATTATATTTTGGAGATGCACACAGGCCCATCAAATGATCCACTCAACTGTCCAGAAAAGTTCTTCCGTGAATCTCTGATGACTTTTTAAAGCAACATTTTAGCTTTCAGATGTCTTTCTATTTGTGGCATGAGGTTATTGTTTCTATCCCTCCTAAGCATTGTGCTTCACTGAAAAGAGAGTCATCTTAACATATCTATCTTCTCGCATAATCCTGTGATTAAATTCTTGAATTGATTGGAGAGCAAAATTGCTTCACCAGCTCCAGAGGTGGATCTAGGGTGGGGCAAATGGGGCAAGGGCCCTAAGTGCCAAAGCCAGGGGGGCAAAAGAGCTGTGCCCCCCCCAGCCTCGTCGCAGCAGTGTTCCCCTGTTGTCACTGCTGCCATCCTCGCCGATGTTGTTCTCAGCCTAGGGTGGCGCCAGCGGGAGAAGCAGCCTCTCTATCTGGGCCTGCCCCACACCTGCTGCAGCCACCCCCCTGGGCTGTGAGATAGGCACCCCTAGCCCATGGGTATGGGATATTGACTAACCCCTGGCTGCAACTGACCAAGCACACTTTGTTAATATCCTGCTTCTCGGAGAAAGGAGAGGAGGAGGGAAAAAGAGAGGTCCAAGTGAAACTCAAAGCAGTGCCAGAGGTTATGTTGCTGCTCCTGGTTTCCCCCTTTTATTTTAATGGCAGCAGATTTCCTGCAAGCGGCACTGACTGGATTCCTCTAAAGGGCTCCCCTCCCTGCTTTTTTTAAAGATGGGAAAGAAAAGGAGTGTATGGTTCTAAGGCAGAGCTTTCCAAACTTTTCATGTTGGTGACACACTTTTTAGACATACATCATTTTGTGATGCAGTAATTCAGTAAGTGGAAGTAGGCTCTCCACCCAAGCCCGTCCTGCTGCCACTCCCCTCACTGGAGTCTTCCATGGCCTGGGGCAGAGGTGGCAGGAGAGGCAGTCCCTCCACCCAAGCCTGCCTCCCCCACCGCCACCTCTACTCTCGCCAGGGTCTTCCTCAGCCTGGGGCAGCAGCGGGAGATGCAGCCCCTCCATCCGTTACATTCACGCAACACACCTACACACTGCAGGCAACACACTAACATGTCTCAACACACAGTTTGGAAAGCTCTGTTCTAAAGGACATTATTTCTTGTTTCCATTGCTCTTTGTGCTTAGTATGTGTAAAAGGATGAAGTCACCTGCAAGGGTTGAGAGGAGGAGAGGTTTGTTGGTCTGTCTGTTGGGGAGAGCAAAGGATGCACAGGCGTACGCACGCACGCACGCACACACACCCTCCTGAAGCTTGGTTTGGATTCACTTTCTTTTCTTACAATTCCACATCTGGGTTGCTGCTCAGGATGCAGGGCTCACTGTGTAATCCAAGACTCTTTCCCCATGCCCTCCTCCTTTCTACATGTATTATCAAACTGTCTGGGAAAAGGAAAGCAGGGCAGGAGGGATGGGGGTTGGGGAACAGGGAGGGCAATCTCGATGGCTTTCCATTCAACCACCAGTTTTTTCTTTTCCTTTCTTTTTTTAGACTTCTGGTTTAAAACTCTAATTTTCAGTGTGACTTTAGAGAGGAGAGTGTGTGTGTATGTGTTCGTGTTGTCGTATCATTGCCCTGGAGCACACCTACTCCTCTGTGGCCCCCATCTCTCTGTCTTAACCTGGTCACGCCTTAAATGCTGATGGTAAGGATTTAATCTCATGCAAAACTGGAAAGCTATTTAAGTAACAAATGGGCCTCTTGATGCCTTCTAACTTCTGATTCTTTGTGTTTGGAAGCCCATGGAGGTATTGTGATATGCTACAATCCACTTCATTGTCATACAGAGAGAGGCGATTTCTGTATCCCTCTGAAAACCACAGGGACTGAGTAATAAACCTACTCAAGACCTTAGTAGAGAGAAGGTCAAATGGTGTGTGTGTATGTGCGCATGCACTGGTTCTGAAAAATTACAGGAATTTGAGATGGGAGCTTAGTTAACTCCTTAGCAGCTTCCCAAAACAACTGCAGTTCTGATATGTTTGTTTGCTGTTAGTGATGCTGGTCTCTGTGCAGATGTATCATGTCACTGACAACTCTCAAGGAAAGAGGACCTGGACTACCCGATCACTATGGCAGTGGTGCTGATGCTCAGTACTGGTCTTGTCCTCCTCAAGTCAGTATCTGGTGTTACATACAAGGATCTGCCTTGCTCTTTTAGCCACAAACTGGCTTTCCTTCTACTAACAGTGTGACCAGGGAACCAGGACGTTCCTAGCTCTGTCTCACCATTGCCACAAAAGTATACCAACTGGTCTTGCACTTCTCTGCAGAACCTTAGTTGGAATATAACAGAGATGATGATGCATGTTGAAGGGCTCTTGTAAATATTTAGTGAGATTATAGGTGTTCCCAGACAAACTATACAAAGTGTAATTATTCTGTCTTATCCTCCTGAGTACTTTTTTTTTTTGTGGGAAGAGGAGAAAAGATGGGGGGGAAACCAATACATAATGGGAGAGTTACAAGTGGAAGATGTCATCATCTGAAATCCACATAAAATTCTGCAAATAAAACAGGGTGCTTTCCCAACAAAAAACTCATCTTGAAGCACACAGAGATCTTTCTAATTGGCATTACCATATATCTGAGACTTATATTTTCAGACTAGCTTACAGTAAGCAAGATCCAAGTCTAAGCATTGATATGGTAAAGCAGGGGTTCTTAACCTGGAGTCCTTCAGTTATGAATGTATGCAACAAACCACAGTCATATTAGTGTTCTTGTGGCATTGTCACCGATAGAAATCATAGATTTTTTCCTATCAGATTACTGTTCTTGCCAATATCTTGAAATATTGTTCAAGCTCATCAATACTGTAGTTATTAGACCTGCAGCTAGAGAAGGGGGTAAAGTCTGTGGACCTGCCACTATTCTGAGAATGGATCCATAGATTTCACCATATTACCAAAGGGATCTGTCGCACAATAAAAAGTTAAGAACCCCTGTGATTTAAACTTCATCTGCAAGCAACATCATAACCTTGAAAGACTTTGGATACTTGCAACATGCAGCCTCTGTCCTAAAGAACCACCCGGAAATCAAGAAACTTATGTGGTAGTTCAGGGATTGGAAGACTATAGTAGAAGGAGCAAAAGCTGTGGCTGATCATGCCATTACTCAGGAGATCAGAGTGTAAATTGGCTTCATTGCTATATTTGAGGGAATTGCAAGGTTATCTCCAGACTTTTGGCAAAACTGTGTATTTGCCAGAAGTGAAATACCAGCAGGGGGCCCACAGATTTAACTGTTTTATGATTTGCACTTTGGGAAGAATACCCAAGAAAATCAAAACCTAAGAGAACTTTCTGTTCAGCTCTTGTAGAGTAGGGGGATCAACTTTGAGTACCATGCCTTGAGAAACTTCCACCACAAAATCTAGGAGCCACAAGTGAACAGTTGGCTGAAAGTAGCAGTGTGTGACCCATAAAGGGTGTGGAAGTCATATTTGGTTGCCCATGGCTATGTATATTAATCTGTTACTTTTTTAATGGTAAAAATAAAGGTCAAAGCAATTCCATGAGGGCAGAGATTGGTCTTTCCAGGTGTTGTTGCATCACAGAATCATAGCGTTGGAAGAGACCACAGAGGTTATCCAATCCAAACCCCTGCCATGCAGAAACACACATCAATGCACTCCCAACAGTGGCCATCCAACCTCTACTTAAAAACCTCCAAAGAAAGAGACTCCACCACACTCCAAGGCAGCATATTCCACTGCCAAACAGCTCTGACCATCAGGAAGTTATTCCTGAGTTTGAATCCATACTGCAGGGAAAGAGATTCACATCACAGCTTCCATCAGCCCTGTCATAGCTGGTGGTGAGGAATGATGGAGACTGCAGTCCTTCAGCATATAGAGGGCTACATGCTTCCCATCTGTGCTTTTTTTTTGCAAAGCAGGACCTCAAATTTTATAATCATTCTAAAGACTCCAGAATATTAAGGGTCAAGAACTTTAGAAGAGCCCTTCTAAACCAAACCAAACACCTCTCTAGTCTACCATCCTGTTTATCTGCAGTGGCTACCTAGAAGATCACAAGCAGGACATGAAGACAACACACATTTCCTGCTGTGATTTCACAGCACCTGGAATTCAGAGACCTGCTGGCTAGTAGCCACTGAGAGTTTCATTTTCCATGATTGCCAAGAATCTATCACAGTTCTGATTGACAGATTCCTGTGGGTGTCTGGAACTTTAAATCAAAGTATCAGTTGTCAAACACATAGGCCATTTCCACACTGCACTGTTATAGTGCTATTATTCCACTTTCAACATCCTGTGGAATTCTGGGGTTTGTAGTTTACTGAGACCAAAGAGGCATCTGGTTGAGAATTCTAAATGACCCTCCCTAAACTGAAAATCCCAGAATTCCACAGGATGTGGAAAGTGGAATAATAGCACTGTAACAGTGTAGTGTGGAAACGGCCCTAGTGATGGTGTGGTGGTTAGAATACTAGACTGTGACCTGGGGGATCTACTTTCTTTGTGCAGTGAAAATCACTGAATGACCTTCAGTAACACACTTTTTTTAACATCCAGATCCATCTTGCATCCTTGTTGTGAAGACAAGGTGGGGAAAGGAAGAAGAGGGTCATATATGGTGTCTTGGAGAGAAGAAAAAAACATCAGTACAACTAAATTGTTAGGGAAGATCCCCATTCTGTCCACTGCTAGTCATCAAAGGTTGTTAGGATCAGCACCAGAGACAGTGACACTATCATATTAAACCAAAAATGGCAGTTCTTAACTTTATTACAAGTATCACCTTTTTAATGAAGTGCTTCATGATTGCTGGTTGGAATTGTCTCTGGCAGGGAAAACTGAATTGCTGAATTGGAAAAATTTATCTAGAACAAGCACTGCAGTGGTGTTATTCACTTAACTGAAATCATGCTTTCTTTTCAAAAACTTCTGGAGAAGGTTAATCCACGGCTTCAGATGGCTAACCCTCCAATAGTTCAACTGATTTAAAAGAAAATAACTTGGCTTGATAGTTCATCTAAACTTTAAACCACTTCTATAATTTGAACGCACTACTTGGTTCCCCCTACATTTGCCCAGAGGAAGGATGGAGAACCTTTGACCCTCTAGATGTACCAGAGTCAAACTCCCATAGTATCTTACCATTGGCTATGCTTGGTGGGACTGAGAGGAGTTGTGGACTAAAACATCTAACTCCAGGGATGTTCCTGGTCTGGGGTAGTGGCAGCAGCAGAGGGAGAATCAGCCTCTCCACCTGGCCAACAGCAGCCATCCTTGCCGGGGTCATTCTTGGTCCAGGATGGTGGTGACAGCGGTAGGAGAAGCAGCATTCTACACTTGCCCTAGGCACTGTTGAAGCTAGATATGCCACTGACCAGCTCTCTGCAACTCTTTCATACATTTAGAATATGCATTCTTTAGAAATGAATCTCTTGCTAGACTTAACATCAATCAATCATGATTTTTTTAATCTAAAAGATCACACATTTAGATATTAGTTATATTTTTAAATGTATGGTTTTATGAAAAAGAATTATATTATTGATTAGCTGGCATGAAGTCCAAATCTCATAGTACCTAATAGCATGAATGGAGTCTGCTCCCCCACTATGAATCTAGAAGTCACACAATTTATATACGGTGGGAGATAGCCCCTGAAACCAACATCTGTGGTACCTAAAGCTCTTTGACACACTCTTGGTGCCCCCAGACCCTCTCTCATTTGGGGGGTAATTTTCAGATAATTTTTATGCCCCCCATGTCAAAAATGTTTGCAAATGTACTGGGCTTCCTTCCTTTACCACAAAACCTCCCAAACCCCAGCATAACCTTTAAAATCACCCACAAATTAGCCAAATAGGAACTAGAAAAGACATGATATAGCACCAGTACAGCCCAGGAGGGGGAGGAGTGAAAATGAGCCCCATCCCACCTCCAGGTTTCTTACTCCATAATATATAATGGCTAAGTTTGTGATTTTACAATGAGCCTGAATTCTGGTTAGATGGAAATATGGCAAGGTGCTGGCGCATGCTTCCTGAGCAGGTAAATATACCATAGATGTTCTGTTTATATTTTGCATATCATGACACCTTAATCCAACACATCGGTTTGCTTTTCCCTTGACTGACAAGAGAAATAAACCACTTATTTGATATGCTCATATTCTTGAAAATATCAAGCATCAATTTTATTTAACTTCATATGAGCACACAGGTAACAGTGCTACTGAATGGGCTATTATTATTATATTAATGCAGACTGTATTAATGCAGACTATTGCAAGATTAGACATACTGCACAATTGAATATGAACCCAATTTATCCAAATGAGAGACATACAAATTCAAACTAGCCCAACCAAACCAGTTTCTAAGTTTCTTTCTCAAAGGAAGCAATGAATAATTTTAGCAATTTTCTTACTACTGTGAGAGAGTCTTTGAAAACCACAGCTTTTGAAAACTATTAAGAAATTCTGGAGTAATTCTGTGCAAAATTCACATATAGTTGTTTCATGCAGAAAATAGCATTTGCTATGCAGAATTATTTCCTGCATGGAAAAAAAGTGTTTTCTGCACAGAAAATACTATTTTCTATGCAAATCATCCATGTGCAAATCTTACACAGAATAAATCCACAGGTCTTCTTTTTCTGTGCAGAAAATAATATTTCTTCATACAATTATCATTTTCTGCACAGAAGATGCTACTTTCTGCACAAAAGAACCACATGCAAATTTTGTGCTGAAGTCATCTCAAACTGCAAAGAATTTCACCAGACCAGGATTCTTTTTATCCTGGTTATTGACATTTTTTTAAAAAAAGCTTTGTTAATATTTGCAAATATTTTTTCCATCCTTCTACAAGTTCCCCAAAGCAGACCATGTTCCTTTGCTTCCAACTGGTGTTTACTGTCAAATTTAAACAGTAATTGTGGATAGAATCCAGGGAATTGTAACACAGTATGTGCACTGTCATACTCTTCAAAGACCTGGCTCCTTCCAATTTCTTAAAAATCTAGTCTAATATTGGCACAACACTGGGCACAACAAGAAGCTAGGAATGGAAAGCATTTTTTTTAAAAAAAAAAATTAAAACTCCAATGTATGAACCCAGTGTGAACTGTCAAAACTCATGGGGTCCAAGCCTGGCTAAATAACCACAAATAGACCTTTAACATTTTGCAAGAACATTGTGAATGGCGCAGTCATTTTTTTTTAATTTGGCACTAAAAACACTGAGTTCAATTGGCTGTTACTATAACAGAGGCAAACTCAAAACATCAGTTTCCAATATAATTGCAAAGAGGCATTTTCTGGACACTGTGAATAACGCAGTAGTGGAAAGATAAGAACTTCTGTTTTCTGAATTGCACATTTGCATGAGATTTAGCAGTTGCAACTGAGTTTGCTTACAATTTAAAATGTTGTATAGGGCTGTTCCCCCCCCCCGCCCCCAGCCCAAAGCAACTGAATTCCTTCATTCTAGAAGCTAGGCTACTGCAAAGTTTCCCTGATTAAACATGGAGGACTCTTTTTTGACACGAAGTTATTGTCAAGCTGCCTTATCTCATTTACTAACCAGCTGGCTTGCAGAAAAGAGAATAATTTGAATATTGCTTTCCAAAACAGAATATTCAATACTTTGCTAAGTTCTTTAAATCTCTTCTTTAAAAAGTGTGTAAATATGAATGCTGCTTCTATACTAATGGGACAAACTAAATGCTATTAAATTAATATTGTAGTCCTATATTGTGATTATGCCCTTTTTGACCCTGAGGCTCACATGTACCATTAATGGCAATGATACTGGCAGGAAGTATCACCAAGGGAAGGCGGAATTTTGGCACTGACAGGAAACACATGTTGTACATCCCCAGTACAAATCCTTATTGTTGAATTAAGCCAAGGATTAACGGATATGACTCCTACCGAACCCACTAGGGGTTACTTCTGAACAGGTATGTATAGGACTGCATTACAAAACTTACATTACAAAGGTTGTGTGTTCTATCAATTAAGATTGCCCAACAGCAAAATAAATCAATATTTTGATTGCAGAAAGCATTCATGTATAAGCCAAACTAAAAGAAAATGTTAAAGATGGACTCACATATTCACAACCAGCAGACAGATTCATGGTTCCTTTTTTAAAATTTATTTTTATTTCCTACATAGGTTCTAAAGCAGGTGTCATGGAAACACACAATTCAATTTTGAATGTTACAGCAGAAACACAGGAACAGAAAATACGATAGAAAAAAGCACCAGCCATTTGGATTTTCATTCATTTATCTGCTTCCATCCTAGAGCACTAAATAAGAACCAGCAACCAAGAGCAGGAAGTAAAACAAGCAAACAAAGTATGATCAACATAAGCAAAGAAGCAACAATCAAGCAAACCAAAAAATGGGTTTTGGTCAGTAAAATAATATGCATTCTTCTACAATGATCAAGAAAAAAAAAATACTGAGGGTGCTTTCGAAGCAGTCCAAACAATGCACAGGTGGACAGTTGCATCGTGAGGAGTAGCTACTCCAGTATGAAGAACACCTGACTGAGGCTGATATTCCTAACAGTACCACTGGGAATAAGCTGCCCTGGTTGAAATTTTTTGCCCAGGCAGAAAACTAAAGAACATAATAATCAACAGGGCAGTTGCAAGATTCCTTGAGATTCACCACCTTATGTACAAGAAATGAAATCAACTGATGTAGCTTTCTGTTCAACTACATCAGTTGAAGCCATGAGAAGTATCACTCATCAGGCCAGTGGTATATATTTTCCTCCATACCACTCTTATTCTTACCAACCAAAGATCTTAAAAAGAATGAGTTATGCCTCTGCAAAGCCAGCAAAAAATGTTGTTTGTTAAAAGAAAGGCTCTGCCATAATAAAATCAACTGGGACTCAAAGGTGTCAGGGCATGCCAGTGACACTTCAAAGTGGAAGCAACAGTAGAAATACACAGAATTGAACTGAAGGGTACATCAATCAAGTCAAGCATTTTCCACAGAAGCATGTAATTCTGGGCAATAAACCAAGAACAGAAGAAGAAAATTAAAAGCTCGACTCATGTTAATAAAACTCCCATGACGTAGAACAACTCTCCACACCACCCCTTTCTGAATCCTTTTGATAGTTTAAAACTACCACACTGTAGTATCTCCAGTTTCCACCTGCCAAGAGCCAAACAGATTCCAAAACCAATGGTAACATCAGGATCCTCTGACAGAGCCAGAAGAACTGACAGGTTCCCATTCTCTGACTGTTCTCTGACACAGACTCTCCAACAGTTTGGGTCCCAAAACAGATTCTGAAGCTGGACTGATACGGAGCTGAATAATAAAAGCCCATTTCATCCCAAAGTGCCTGCAGCTTAACAGCTGCAAACCACTCTGCTTTCTTGTCCAAATGCAGCACATTAGATGCTGGTCTGTAATTACCAGAATGCACTAGTCTTCTTTAAAAGACAGAGAAGCAGACCAATATGAGAATATTGATGCTGATTTATAAAGATTAATTGCAAGGATTATCAAAATGCATGCAAAAGTTTTTTGCTTTATATATATGCTAATTGCTACATGAAAGTCATCTTTGGTTATGATTATCTCACTTTCATTAGGAGTCTATTCAAAATTTGAACAGAACAGCATTCCAGCAACAAAGACAAAACGATGTAGCTGTAAGTTTCAAACACAGGAAATGGTGTTTTTAAAGGCAGCAAAAGGTAACAATGTAAAGCAAGGACAGCTTAAGGTTTAATGAGCAATCTGTATTTTCTGTTAGAGGTCAGGATATAGCAGCTTCTGCATTTATAAGCAGAATGATGTCTCAAGGTGTTTGTGTCTGAAAGAACCAGTGGGTGGCTTAAGAAAGATCCAGGAATACAGCAGAGTATGAAAGTCCCATGTAAGTCCTATCACTGAACTAAGAAATCAAAGCTGAACAGCAGTTTTGATTATTTATGAGAACAAAGTATGCACAGCTTAACCAATGAACCATGGCAATACAATGTAATATGAAGACGTTATTAAATAACTGTAGTTTTTGAGAATGCCACTGTACACACAGAGGAACAGGTTGAGATAATAAAAGATTTAATGTTCAATTCTTGTTATATTTCAGATTAGTTAAAACTATCAGGTTACAATATTTCCAGTAAAAATGGTGGGAGTTCTTTACTACAGCATTTTTTTCAAAAGAGTGAATAAATGACCACTGTTGTTATAGGAGGAGAGGCTCATGGTATATTGCGGAGTACATATATACAAGAACCCTAGGGACTGGTTGCTACGACTCTTCTGAAGAAAACTGGACTAGATAGACTATATTCTAACACACCAGAGTCATATATTTAGAATCACTTAACTGAAATGAAGTGAGTTGTGAAAGGTGGAGTTATTTAAGATGAGCTCAAGTCTGTGCTCATCTTAAATAATTCCACTTTTCACAACAATAACAACAAATTCACCGCATTATTCAGAGCAACAACAACAAAGGAAGATGTAGACCATGATTTGCTGTTTGGCTGTATCACTCATAAAGCGTCTGTGCTCTGACTTAACCTGGATTTGATTTAATTGAATTCTGTTGATCTCCCTTCTGTTCTGTGATTTTGTTGAGCAAGAACCTTCAAATTTACTTCAAGAAGAATCTGAGGATAACAGCAAGGAAGCATGACTCAGGGGCAGATTCAATACCCGAAATCCTCAGGTGGAGCTTTAAAAGTTCTTTGCCTCAGACTCTAGAGAGGTGCTGCCAGTCACTAGAACATACTCAAGCATTCAGTATAAAAGCAGATTATAATGGGCTGGATTCAACAAGAGAAGGTGAGTGATTCTCCTCTCTCTTCTAGCTAACATCAAATTCCATTCCAGATAATTGGGAAATCTTCTGGAGCATATTTTCAGTTGGTACTATCATGACCCATATAGCCCAGTATAGATTTGGAAGTCTTACATAAACACGGGGTGAGGAAAGGTCAGGTGTTTTTTCTGGCCTTCCAACACCCAAAATAAGTTTTAAGATATTTCAGGCCTTCCAAACCCACCCAAAATGCTGATAAACAACTCCACAAATGGAAATTGATTTACCCCACAAGAAGAATCCCAACTCTCTCCAAAATAGAATTGACATGCAGTAAAAATTGAGGCCTACCTCAGAACAACTGTCCATCCCTTACTTAGAGGCTAAAGAACTAAAGATGCCAACAGAAAAGGTGCTGGACTCAAGCTCAGTGAAGACTCACTATGCTAGAGCAGACCCATTGTGCTAAAGGCTGTATCTAAAGATCTAATACTCTTCTTTTTCAGTGTGAACAATCAGAAGAAAGTCCATGAATTCTACCATCTATACTTTCTCTTAGAGTGGACAAAACAATGACTACTAGATGTCCAAAATCTTGGACCTTCCTCATCCTCATTTATTATCGCAATCTCTCTCTTTCTCTCAATGTTGGTTTTATGCTCTTACATTGTTTGCTTTGAAATACCAATTTATAATCAAACCTACTTCCTTTCAGCTAATTAAATCTTTCCAAGTGTTCTGACTATAATTCAGATACAGTTTCTTTTTGAAAAAAAAGATCTGTAAAGTGATCACATTTCATGTAAAGTGATTAAAACCAAGAATGTTTGAAATGTGGCATTGTGTTGTACTGAAATTACATCAACACACACAATGAGAAGGATTTATACAGATAGCAGCAATTATCTGTTTTCTCAGCTGAGCAGAATGAAATTCAGAAAAATGATTATGGTTTCAACATCAATGCAATATTCATGTATCTGCTTAACAGGCTGCTTCTGATGGTCTCATTTGTTTCCTTTGAACAAGTGAGCAAAAAGATTTCAAAAGATTATGATTGTTTAAGATTTTTAAAAAATAGAGGAATAAGATATGTGACCAAGGTACTTTAAGTAAAGAACAGAATCTAGCAGCATTTCCCCTCTTTTTGCACAATATCAGAAAAATGAAGGCACAAAGCAATACCTGATAAAAAGTTCTTTGTTATCCTAAGTGGTAGCCGCTGATTAGGACAGCCCTTTTTCATGGTGAAATGAGTAGAGTAAATGGCATTACAAGTCTTGATGATCAAATTGCTACATTTGTGCACAACAGTTGGATTATAGATGATACGAGATATTGCCAGACGCTAATGGGAGAATTATTCCAGATAAAGAATAACAGATTTTCCTGGGAATGATTACTGGCCAAGGCCATGGGTAACAAGTAGTTAATGTTGCAAAGCTCTCCAAATGTCACAAAAATAGGAAAGTCTTCTTTTCCCCTCCATCTGTCAGATTGCTTCTATTGATTATGGGATCTGTACCTGTCAAACTAGTACCTACTTGGCATTTTTAATGGTACAGTTTGGTCCTTGTGATTTTATTAAATACCTGACAAAGTACATCAGAAGTTTTTACCATATTATCCCTTAAAAGAAAAAAAAAGATCAAGGCCAAATCTTACCAACGTTGATATGATGGGGGGGAATACTAAAATCACCCCACTCCACTTCTTAGACACCACACCTTGACCATCCACTACCTCTGTCACTTGTTAGGAACCGAGAAATATTAGACACACACATTACTCATTTAGGTTTAAATCCAATCGCTAGTCCAGATTAGAGTAAATCCATTGCCTCTATAGGCTTTACATAGCTGCAGACTTATTCTGCAGTTGACCCAGCAAATCTAATCTTGTTGGCACAAGCAAGGGGATTTAGGTTTTAATGCCTTTGTTTGACCCATATACATAATAACCACATTTTAATATGATATCCACATTCTTACACAGGACATTCAGCATTAAGCTGAATGGACCTCTTGTCTACCTTCCCCTGCCAACATCGTGATTTGCTTCTGCTGCAGTCCTCCTTCTCACTGCCCCAGATCCTCAACCAGTCATAGAATTGATTCTACTTACTACGGTAACAAAGATTCAGCCCGCTACAGTGAATAGCAATGATTTTTAACCTGGAGCCCACAGGTCCCCTAGGGGGCCACAACGTCCTCACAGGGGGCCTGAAAAGGCTTGAAGAAATGTTATGAGTTTTTTACAGTTAAAATTGAAAGAAAGAAAATGGGTGGACAGACAGATAGCTTGTGATAACTAAAGCCCCTGTCAGAGCTGCTGATGACAAGCAGCAGCTGTTGGTCCCTGTGGCTCTGGCTGGAGATGAGTCCTGCAGCTCAAGAGCTCCCCCTGCTGCCATGGACCAAGCAGGCTTGGACGTTCCTCTGCCTGCTCCTTTAGGGCAACAGGGATCCGATTCTGAAGATGGTTTGGAGCCCTTGCCAATCAGCCCACAAACAAGGCGGAGACTCAAGAGAGCTGAGCAAAGGGAGGCTTCCTTGATTAAGTTCAAGAAGCAGTGACTAGCCACACCTGTGTCTTGGGCTATATAACTGCCTGCCTGGAAGCTTTCCTTTGCTTGTGGTAAACTTCTTTCAAGCCCTCCTCTTGCCTGTTCCTTGCTCCCAGCACCTAGTTCCTGCTACCTTGAATTGATCTCTTGACCCTTGGCTTTTGGAACTCTGACTACAGCTTTTGCTTGACGCTCTGGTAAATGAACTCCCTCATGTAAAGTGCTTGCTTGTTTCCTCCCGGCTGGACTCTGCTGGCTCTCACACTCCCTTCTCTGGGCTGGCTTGCCGCCCAGGTCCCTGACCCTGACATAGCTAATCATACCTTGATCTCAAACAGCAGGAATCTGGTGACAGAATCATCTGTACAAAGTTTCATTATAATATCTCAAACCGTTCAAAAGTTATGAAACTATTCAATAGCAAAAAAATGTAATCAGCACTTACAATTTCTGCACACTGTGAGAACATGCAAGTGAATGATGCTCAGTGGCTGATAGAAAGCATGTGACATTTCTGGCTATCACACCTACATCCAGAAGCAGCCTTGAATTAAGACTTAGTGGTCTCTAGTACAAAAAAAATAGTGTCCATGGTAAAGAAAAGTTTAAGAACTACTGGTACAGAGTGTAAAATGTACATACAAAATTGTATATACTTTTTAGTGTACGATATAGTGACAGCATCACATAGTTATAGCATAACATTGAAGAGCATCAAGCATCCACTTGCCAAGACAGTTTCTTTAAAAATGGTTTGACTAAGCTTCATTTAAAGATGAATTTAAAGGTAAGTTTTGACTGATGTCTTGATGTCCAGTTAAAAGAAGCACACAACATAAATGACTGAGATTATATCATCTGACTTCCCAGTTAGGAAATATTTGTTCATAAATTAAAGGAGCAAAATTCAGAGGAGACATGTGGCAGCAAACCACTCATTAAAGAGCTTATTCACAAAAGTCTAAATCAGTGAGACCACAGGATATTTTTAAAATAGAGGGTGATGAAGTAGAAATTCATGCTGGAAAAATGTTTATCACTGAAGCAATTCCTTAGGTTATTATAAACAGTAATTTTATTTTAAGTAAAGTATAAAATATCTTGAGTTTTGTTTTCTTCTGTAACACTGTATTATTTATTTACTTATTATTTAGGCCCTACCTTTCCCCCCCCAATGTGGGAACTACATGATTATATGAAATATAGTTCTATAGTTTAAAATCTAGACTACAAAGGCATACAGTAGAACATTCAAAATTGATTTACAAATGTCCTTCAAATGCAATCTAAACAAAATGATGTGTCAAAGACATGGAATAAGCACTTAACCTTCATGAAACATTAGTTTCTGCACATTCTTGTGCTTGGTTAGCATATGTCAAATTGTCTCTCTAAAAATGAACTGAAATGCTACATTTTCAGTGCAAATGTTACCTTTTGGTTCAAAAGCCTTGGAACTTGGAAGGCCGAAGACTCCATCAAATAGATCATAAAAAATAAATAAGTTAATGCATCATGAAAAATAGAAAAGCTTCTGCAAAGCTTCTGAATCTTTTGGCAGGGGAGAAAGGTTCTAGATATATACCTGTACGTACCTAAGTTACTTCCATCCCACTTAATTCAATGTCATTTAACAATCTTTATGCAAGATAGCAAATTAATTGGTATCTTCTTCTTGCAAAGACCCAAACCCCTCAAAGTGTAACAATAGCCATTATTCCCCAACTCAATTTATTACAATATAATAATGTAGACTGATGATTTATTATGTACAATCTCATTGTAACAAATCAAATGTAAAGCATAATTTGGAAGCTTTTAGCCCCAAGCACAAAAAAATATGAAATGAATATATGCAACTTACATTTCCTGCTAAATATCAAACCAAGTTTTCTTTTCTTAGAATTATAATATTTGTCATAGTTTCAGTAAGACACGACAGCTGGAATTCTTTTAGTTAGTCCCAGCTAGAGTAGACACAAAAGTTAGACTTAGAGTAGACACATTAAATCTACCTATTGAATGGTGAGTAAAAGTTAAGAGTAGTGTTAACTTTTAAGGGGAAAAAAATACACCAAGATTCAACCTGCTTTTCCAAGAAATTAATTGGTGAGATGTCATTAAACTGCTAGTATTCTGTTGTTGCTTTAGTTGATGCTATGGGCTTACATTATACTTGAAGGATTTCCATGTGCCATAAGACACAAAGGTGAACTTTTTTAAAAAAATCTTAAGTATCTAGATAAACCATGCACTTACTGACCAGTAAATGTACTTGTCTCTGTTTTCCTCATAATTTTGTTTGGATATAAATTGGACTTTTCAGGTTGGACTTCTTCGTGAACTAAATGCATTTTTCCTCTTTTTCCACAGATATGGGATTAACCTTCTGTTTCAAATTTCACTGACTCTTGATTTCAGTCTTCAAGTAACTTAATACACTTCAGTTCAAACAATAGATAGGGACTTATGCAATATGAGGCATTGTGGGGGCGGGAAGGACCCACTTTTGCTGGCCTCTGATGGAATCGAAGCCAGTGTTTGTGATGTCAAGTAGAATGTGAAATGATGTCAGACCTTTAGGGGCAGAGCTAAGGGGTTTATTAGCTTTGTTTGCCCCTCCTTACTTCCTTTTGGATGATGCTTCAACCCACCCTCCCACCTCCATTGCAGTATGAGCAATTTGTTGCATTCTTCAGGTCCAGGTAGGAATTTTTGCCCATTTTACCTGGTGAGTGTGGGTGTGTTTGCGTAGCCCACATTTTATCTGGGAGACTGTGTCAATTGACTTGAGGTGGTGTCCTTAAACAGGTGATCACTTGGCAGGTAGTTGGAGGAGAAAGAAGAGTTACGATGAACATCTTGGCACTGGAACTGCCTCTTAAGACCTGTGGGGAGGAGGAGACTACTCATGGCGCTGGCCTGGGGGAATTTGCCCTCACTTAAGTCCTGTGAATTGGGGGTGGTGTTCTTTGGGTCTGCCTTCCAGTAGACGGCCAGATTGGGGGCAACCCAGATATTAGGTTGTCCTTGGGGCTCATGTGATTCATCCAGAGGAAGGCTGAGGAGGAAGACACAGAGTAATATCTAGCTTCAGCCAATCCCACACTAGATTGCTCTCCCCTTTGCACCTTTCCAGGTTCAACTCAGTTTAAATAGGTTCAAGGTTAAATAAAGTAGCCCTTTTCAAACCCAGTTCTCTGTGGCTGGTCTCATTATTACATGACTGGTCAACAAAGGTCTGTAATCTTTTGTCTTACATAGCTGTTTCAGTCTCTTGTATTTATTTACGGTACGTATTAATTTCTCAGAGCTGTCACTGTTTCAATAACACAAATAGCCATGGTCTATGGTTCTTGCAATTCTTCCCTTTTCTGAGTGCCAATAATGGAGGAGAGTAGACACACACACACACACATATAAATTGTAATAAATTTCAAAACTATAAATATTATCACTAAAGATTACAAGCAGCCAGCAATTTTTTTTAAAAAAAAAACATATTTAATTCACATTCTAAATAATGGTGGGGAGGGAAGAGAACCTCAGCTGGAAATGCAGAATGTAAAAATTACCATCTTAAGTTTGGATGTGGGAGGAATAAACATCAGTTCACACCAAATACTACCCATTATTATTTCAAGATAAGAATATAAAAAGCATTCCTGACAAAAGTCTAACATTGTGTTTATTACAGTGTGCAACCAACTGTCTATCAGAAGCCTAGAAATAGAACACGAGGCCAATATTTATCTCATACTATTGGTCTCAACAAAATGTTACTCTGAGCCAGAATAAGATAGGAGGGTTTATACTCTCCCACTATTCTGCAAAATAAGTGGCCGATCTCTAACATTCCATTTTTGGGCAATTTTCAGGAAAGTGTGATGGCCTCCCAGCTGCAGGAGTTTCTGGATGAGATGGATTATCTAGATCCATTTCAATCAGGCTTCAGGACTGGTTATGGGATGGATACAGCTTTGGTTACCTTGGTGAATGACTTTTGTAGGGAACTCGACACAAGGAGTGTGTCCCTATTGGTTCTGTGGGACCTCACAGTGCCTCTCAATACCATCAAGCATGATATCTGTGACAGAGCCTGGGAGTGTGGCTAGCAGAACGGTCTTAGCAACAAATGGAGATATAATCAGATTCGCTCTGTCTGAGGAAAAACCCAGCCCTAGTAAGAGGGAGGGGTTGTCAGTGAAACAGCAGAAAGCATATGTACTGGGAGTATGATTTGGAATCTAGTATCCTTCAGTGAGATTCTTTGATTGAACTTTAAGTCAGGGCCTCAGTCAACCAAAGGGGGTTGTCTGGAAGAGGGTTATCTTCTCATTGGCCTAGTGTGAGGGCAGAAAATAAACCATAACATTTCTGTAAGGGTCAGAAAGTGGAACCCTGAGTGGGAAAACAGACCTTTGTGCTAAAGGGAACCAAAGGTGTGTGTGTGAAAGCTCTGTTGGTGAGCACTGTGGAGTTTTGGAGAAATCAGTTAAACATCTTTAAGGAATTGTTATTTTGTTTGAATATTCTTGAAACCACAATACCTTTTTCCTTGTTTGCTATTTTAATAAAGAGTTCATTCTATTTTTATAAGTTTTGTCTCAACAAAATATTTTCTTCAGTTTTATTTTTATAATATGCTACCACAGGTTATCAATCCTTTTTTTTTTAATAACCACTGATAAGCTTTGCCCTTTATCCACTAAGGTGGTGGGTTTGAGGGAAAGCAGGTCATGAATAAGTGGAAGGCAGGGAGCCAGGGTATGATAGCAAGATTAAAAAGTGCAATGCTACTCATCGGGGAGAAAGAAAAGCAGACCTGGTGTCTAAGCCCTAGCCCTAGTCCTCACTTTCCACACTTGATAGTGTCCTTCTGGGCTGACTCTTTAGGATGTGACCTGGGGGCACTATTATGCAGTGGCTCTGGTCTTTCTGGGAAGGGCTAACTCAGAAAGTGCTGCCCTGGACATTTGTCCCCAATTCTATTTAACATAAAACTGCTGGAAGAGGTCATCTGGAGTTTTGAGGTTTGGTTTCAATAATATGCTGATAGCACCAAACACTTTCCATCTGATTTCAAGGAAGCTGTCTGGGTACTGAACAAATGTCTGTTGTCAGTAATGGCAAACAAATTGAGGCTTAACCCAGACAAGGCAGAGGTGCTTCTGGCCAGTCAAAAGCCAGATCAGCTAACACAGATTCTCCCTGTGCTGGATGGGGTTTACACTCCTCCTGAAATCTCCAGCACACAGCTTGGGTGTTCTCCCAGACTCAGCTCTGAGCCTGGAAGCCCAAGTTTCAGCAGTGGCCAGGAGTGCATTTGCACAGCTAAAACTTGTGCATAGCTGTGCCTGTTCCTTAAGACATCAGATCTGGTCACAATGACATATACCTTGATTACATCTCAGTTTGACTACTGTAATGCACTCTACACGGCGTTGCCTTTGGAAACTGTTCAAAAACTTCAGTGGATTCAAAATGTTGCAGCCAGAATGCTGACCGAGAACCATCAGGGGCCAGGAACTGTGCCTGCCTATCCTTTTCTCCCTCAGTGGCAACTGGGGTAGAGGGAGGGCTTTTCCTCAGCTGCTGGGCATAGGCATGATGGAGCTATGTCTGTCTGATCGCCTTCCTGCCCCCCCCTTCTCTCCCTCTTCTTCTTGTTGTCATCACAATTGATGCTGGTCAGAGCCCCAGAGCCTGGTGTGAAAACTCTGGTGACAAATCAGAGGAAGTGTCAAAGTGCGAATACACATAATAAACAAAAATGCAATCCTTCATATTCCTGGGGGAAAACCTTAGAAATAACATTAACATTTGTTGCAGGGAAAAATCAAGTTTAAGTCCTGTTTGTTTTTTAAATGCAATTGATGTAATTAATACCACTCCATTCGCATCTCTGATAACAGCAGTGACAGAAGCGGCTATTTTTGGGAAAAGTAGGCCAGGCTTCCCCAAACTGTCGGTTGCCCACATCTGGCTGAGGAAGTGAAATAACAAATGAAAGCAGTTTTGTGCAAGTGCACACTGTTGTTGTTTTTGTTGTTGTTGTTATCCCTATTTTCTTTCTTTAATGAGTGTGCTGTTTAGCATCATTATGTGATGCTGAGGAATTAGTATTCTTATTTTATTTTATTGGCGCCTGCTTATTAATTGTTTTAAAATTATCTGACTTTTTGATAGATCTTTGTAGGCTAATGTGAAGGCCTTTAGGATATCAGGAATTTAAATATATAAATGAATACAGTTAGAAATAATCCAAACAACCACTCGCACCTGGCAAGTTTTTCAGGAAGCCAACTGTTGAAGCATTAAGATTCTTAAAGCACATATACAGTTGGGCTCACGCTTTCTTTAAAAGCACACACACCTTGAAGAACCAATAAATAAAAAAGCATTTGTTATCTTTGTACACAGCAATTGTTCTGTGTTGTGTGCAATAAATGACAAAGTCTTACATACAATGAGATTTCTAATAAATAATTGCACCACTGTGAATGTATTTAAAACTTTGCCTCTTGCATCTGGTTCTTTAACAAAAGAAAGCGATTTCATTGGAAAGTTGGATTAGGCAGTATTCAGTGAAATGAATGTGCTTGTTTTGTTAAAAAATAAAAAAAATGTTTGTAGGTTAGAAAATAAAAGCTTTACAGCTTTAAAAAGAGTATTCCACTCTCTCGTCTTCTATAATCCTTTACACCTTCTAATCTTTTAGAAAGATGGATTTGCAGTCAGAAGTGGACCATCAAAATGATAATTTAGTTCTGAACAGAGGAGGCAGATCACATATGTCTATGGTAAAATACACCAATTCAAATGTAATGTGCTACAGTGGGCCTAAAGGAAAGTAGCATACTCTGTTAAGCTTTTTCATGACTTAAAAGAATTTTTATAAAGATTATTTTTGGCACTGCTTGATTTGTACATTAAAATTCGGGTCTTGCCTATTCTTCTTTTCTTGGGCAATTCAACAGATCACTAAAGAAGAGGCAGGCACATGTACAGCACATTATTCATTAAGAAGGAAGGTGATTTTTTTATCCCGTTCCCAGTTGGGCTTATTGATATATGGAAAAAAAAAGAAGAAGAAGAAGAAATAGGCAGAAATTCACTGATGACACACCACTTATAGAAAGACAGGGACCAAAGAGTACTAAGCAGCCATCCTGATAAATATGCCCAGAGTTGATATTCAAAATCTTTTCAGAACTTAAGGAAGTATTTTTCTGGGACAACAAAAATTCCTCAATCCTGGGGCCACTTGGGGAGTTGTAGAACAATTTTTTTTTTCAGAATAGTACTTTACCTGTATTCATAAAGAGATGTGTTATACCAGTTCACACTATTTGGACAACCTGGACGATTAGATACTAGAACTTTAGCATCCTGTTCTCAAGGAGGAGAGTGTTGTTGTTGTTTTTTTACAATCTGCTGCAAGACTTTTCAACTAGAAATGCCAGGGACTGACCTATGATCTAATACCTCAAGATCTAATAAAGTTTTAATGAACTAATTTTCTAAAAAAAAAAAATTCAAAAAGATGAAAAAGCACCCATCTCCTTGGCAGGAAGTACATCAGTGTACTCATTCTGCTAGTAGGCAGATCCTAACTAAGCCTTTATAGAACAACATTGAAACTGCTAGGGGTAGAAATCATGCAGCCCTCCAGATGTTGTTGGAATGCAAGTGAAGAATGCTGGGAGCTGCAGTCCAATAGCATCTGGAGGGCCATATGATTTCCACCTCTGCCTTATGTCACAACAGCTGAAGTTCTATACCATATTTTAAGCAAACAGGGCAGTTTCTAAAAATATGAGCCATTTGGATACGCCATCACTGATTCAACAGCTATCGCTAAGCAACGAGACTCTTTTCACAATTTAGCTTTGTTTCAGTTCCCTTGTTACTTCTGACCACATTTTTATGGAATGCACAGAAATATTCCCTTCACCAGACCAGACGAGATTATCTGTCAACCTCAGTACTGATATTCTAACCAGCGCTGGCTTTTTTTCCACAGTGCTGTTGGGAAATGAATGTGGTTCTCCATCATGCTTTGCACTGCAGTTTTCCTTTTTGGACAATCTGGATATTTACTTTTCAGTATTTCTACATCATTTGTCCTGTACAACATATCCAGGCGATGTATAACAGTAAAAACTGCAATATAAACCACAGTTAAAGCCAAAACAACTCTAAACATAGTCAGTGACCATAAAGTAAAAAAATCAAAAGACAAGTAACTTGAGTGATTAAATGCTGAGATGAAAAAAAAAAAAAAGGTTAACATACACCTGAATGGTACCAAAGTTGATACATATTTTATTCCTGTGGGAGGGGGTATTCCAAGGAGTGTTTGCCTGATAGAAAGTATCTTCTTCTTCACCACAGAAAAAGTTACTATCTGCAAGATGTGGTATAATCAAGATGCTGCTGATGGTGGTGGTGATAATAATGAAGATGATGACTGTAGCCAGGATGATGACAATGACAATAATGATTATGACAGCAGCCAGGCAGACCTACATGGCAGAAGGAATTACCTCAGTATCCTGATTACAAGTTATTTAGAGACTTGTAAGTTAATACTGGGACTTTAAACTTTTCCCAGCAGCAAACTAGCAGCCATTTTTCTTTTCATAAATATGGCAGCAGCTAAGTACATTACACAATAACTCCACCACTGCAATTTCTGAATCACACATAAGGGCAAGCCCATATAACAGCACATTGCAGTAATAGAGACGAGAGCCCCTTTCACACTGCCATAGCTTCATCCTGTGGAACTGTGGTATTTGGAGTGTGGTGAGACATTCAAGCTCTCTGGCTGAGATTTTTAAATGTTCCTCCCTACACTGCAAAACTAAGGATTCCAAAGGTTGGAACAATGGTTGTTAAACTGGAATTGCACTGTCATAATTGTCTAATGGGAAAAGACACTTGAGGTTAGCAATCTATGGGTCACTATGACTAAGTTCATTCAGTTCACTGGCCCCATGCAGCCCATCACTGTGCCCAGACACTGATCCTGGATCTGCCTAGCCCCCAGCCTGTTGTTATTCAGCTAGAATAGAGAAGCAGAGTTGCACGTCATCAACATACTTATAATACTATATGTCATATCTCTTAATAACAGGTCCCAATGACTTCATACAGATGTTAAGTAGCACTGGGGACAAGACGCTGCTTTGGGGAACAGAATGGTAGAAATGCCACAGGGCTACAAATAGTCACATATTTCTTCAATTGGCCCTGCAAGTAATACCAGAACCACCATAAAACAGTGGCCCCTACTTCCATTTCCCACAGTCAATTGGGTAAGATACTGTGGTCAGCAATATCAAAAGCTACTAAGTGATTAGCAGGGGTAACATAGTTGCACTCCACTGTCCTTCCAATAAAGTGGCCAGGGCTGATTCAGTTACAAAAACAGATCAGAATATATAACAACATTCAGCTTCCTCTGAAAGTGCTTGGACCTGCCCCTATCCTCAAAGGGAGTACTGGCGAGAGATCTAATACTTCTGTGTCCCCAGCAAACTTCTTCAGCAATACCTACGCAACTGCACAAAAGAGAAGTTGGCACCATTAACTCCCACAAAAATGTAATCAAAAATCCTCTGGATACATACACCCAGCCCCACCCGACAAGATGTATTTAGCCATTATGAGTTAGGGTTGGGAAGGCAAACACCCGGCCTTACAGCTACAGATTGTTGATTTGGGTCCTTGGGCAGTAGCAACTGAAGCAAATCTGACAAAACAGATGCTGCAGTCATCACTCACCAGAGTCGTCTGTCAGCACAGTGGTCAGCAGTTTCTTTCCTCAATGTGCTCAGCCCACTTATCCCAATGGAGCATCAAACCTTTTGATGCCCTAACCATGACAGAGATTAATAACCTGCAAACTACACAGAAAAATTCCTTGCAGTCACTTGAGGATGTAATGGAGGGAGTAAAATAACACTGTAAACAATAGGCATCATTGCACAACTAGTGCATGATGCAATGCAGTTATGCATGATGCCACCTCAGTTAAACTAGTGGAATTTGTCAGCCATAGCATGCACAGTTATATTTTAAGTAATCTTGCTTATTTTCATAAGCAAACTGTTAATGGCCGATATAATGTGTGGCATCACACTATGAATGATGTGGTATAATAATAATGTAATTGCAAATTCGCCTAGATTCTCACAAACCTTCTCTCTCTGTCCCACTGAATAGATGTTTTCCTACAATTCATATGGTCTGGGCAACTTAAAATTTAGATCTCTGAAATATTTGTGCACTGATTGGTGTTTTTTTTTTAAATAAATGCGTATCCTAATTTGATACCTAATCTAAGGAGCTTATTCTAGAAGAATTCTACAGCAAAAATTCACAGTGCAGTATCAAATATTAGCTGATGCTTTTAGAAGAGTGAGCACAAGTAATAGAAAATCTGCCTGGATTCCACCAAATCCATCACTATCCTCAGATCACACCTGCATACTCAAAGGGGATGGGCAATGCCTTATCTTGGTAGCAGCCCTTTGGTGTTCACTAAAGGTTCCTTAGGACCTCTCATCTTGAAGAGCAAGATTTTGGGTACATGGGGGCTATACTGGATGCAGACAGATGAGTGCATGTGGTATTTAAACCTCTTTCTTTGCACAAACACACACACACACACACACGCACACACACACAGTTCTGTATTTGAGAAGGTTGAACACAATACTCAGACTTCAGCAGGTAACAATATTCTTCAACTTAAAACAAAGTTATTGCAGACAATGCTTTCACCTGGGAAGATGGCTGGTAGAGTATTTTCTGAGTCAGAGGTAGCAGCAGCCATGTGTCAGTTCTGAGAAGCAGTTTGTAGATGTGGATTAAACTAGGGAAAAAACTGTAAGTGAGATTATCTAGAACAATAATAATGCTTATTGAGAAAATTCCTTCCTAGCTTAGTCGGCTTCATGATTAGCTTATATCCTCAAGCAGCGCTAGAAGGCAGAAAAGTCCGACATCCCAAAACCAGTGGAAGTATACCTATAGCACCGCAATATCCCTTTCCTTCTCTATTTATTGCCTAGAGCAGTTGATTGGGCCCCAAGCAACCATGTCTGTTAGTTAAAGCCTTTCTGGATTTAAAGAAAGCATAGATGAGTATCTGTTCTCTAAACATTTTACTTTCTGGCTGTCTTTAGTTAAAACAATAAATGTACTTAAACTACAAAGCAACCATATCCTCACCAACAATAAAACAATAAATACAGACAAATCTGGTGCAGACAGGGAGGTGTTAGAGGTACTGGCATAACTGCATAGGAGACTATTTTTTGCTAAATCTGTAGTCAGAACAGTAAGTAGCAAGCATGCAGACAAAATGCTACCAAACAGAAAAATAACTTTTCCAAATGTATTTAGTATTACTGCTTGCTTGCTTCATTTGATTTATAAAGCAACCATTTAAAGAAATGCCCAAATGGTAGTGGGTAGGTTGCTGCAAGGTTGAGCAGAAAGTTCCTAACTATGTATTGAAGTAAATAAAAACTTGGTGCAAAATGACTCTCTTTAGACAAGGGGTAAGCAAAGTAAGCCTCTGAGGTTTTTGCAGCCCCTGACTTAATGCCAAGTGCAAAAAAAGGGAGAAATTGCATCTCCTGGAAGCTTCCATGTTGTTGTTGTTCTTGTGTGCCTTCAAGTCATTTCCAGTTATGGCAACCCTAAGTTGAACCTATCATGGGGTTTTCTGAAGCTGAGAGTATGTGAGGAGCCTGAGGTCACCCAGTAGGTTTCCATGGCCAAACGTGGAATCAAACCCTGGTCTCCAGGGTCATTGTCCAATGCGGAAACCATTACATCATGCTAGCTCTAAGCTTCCATAACTCGCCTGCAACATTTTTTGAAAACTATTTTTCAAAATCATGAGTTGACTTCCAGTTTTTTTGTTTGTTGACATTTTTAATAGACCATGTAGCCCACAGAAGGTCTCAGGATAGAAAACAACCCTGGATCACTCCTCCTATAAATTCCATGCAGAGATGCCAGAGTACTATGCCAACTTCAGCCTTCTGGGTGATGTGAACTCTCGCTTGCAAATTGTGCTCCTTGCCTGAATAATAGATTGCATAACTTCCTTTTCACTGTTCCATGTAAAGAATAACTGGAAATTTGGACCCTGCATATTGCAACAGCATGTCAATTTCACATTGGGTTTCTTGGATCACTATTACAACTTTGATGTGTTTCCAAGCACAGCTTGGGCAACTGCTTTGATACCTATATGAAAGTGAAGCCTGAAGCAGACTTTGATGTGATTGTGACACAATGTGGTTATGACACCAGGCTAAAATCATAAAATGGCATTTATTATTTGCAGGTTTAGAAGAGGAGAGAACAAATAGAAAGTGCCAAAGGAGGTGCACCAAGACATGTCATGATTGCCATTTTCTCCAATTACCAAAGCTGGTCCTTTGGAGCTTTCATAAGCGACCAGCCATTGCATGCTATCTCCACGTCTGAGTAGTTTTGACACATATAGGGGGCGAACTGCTTCACTGTCTCCTTTGCCCCTATCACATGTCTTGATTTGGTGCTTAGCACCAATCAAAAATAACACTCTGTTCTCACTCTATGGAGACCATCAAAAGGTTACCTTCCTCTGCAGTGACATTTGCCATGTGAGTCCAGGTAAGTACTCTCTTAAACATTCTCTACAGCATTTGAACTTCACTAGGCTAGAATTTCTTGGATCACTTTTTTGGCATGGCAAGTTCAAAAATGGTTTGCAGTTCCTTTAATTTAGAGCACTCTACTGGTGATGACTGAAATGACTAAAGATTTTTTTTCTTTGAATTTTTACAAGCCTACAGACTGGACAACTGTGACCTTTTCATGAGGAAAAGATTTGACCCTAGGTTAATACAGTGTACCGTACATTTTATTTATTTACTTAAAATATTTTTAGGTCAACCTTTAGGGGAAAAAAACCTTCTGGTTAGTGCACAGTATTCAAACCCAAGATAAGATACAGTATACAGTGCAAAAACATTGCCAAAGCGCAGCATAAAAATTCAACACAGTGAATAACATCTTATTAAAACTAGCTCACAGGACATGCTGCAATGTTTTTGTTTCTAGCTATGTCTTCAAAGTACCATCTCCACCAGTGTCCAGGAGGTTGCCTACTTACTGGTGGCAAGAAATGCACATGCAGATCTTTAGGGCTCTGTGACTTCATCAGCCACAACGAAACTTTGTTCTTGTACACATCTCTTTGAGAAAGGTTGTACCTGAAGGAAATGCTTCATTTAGGAACTGTTCATGTTGCACATGCAGGAAGGGGAAGTGTCTCCGGTGCCATTGTTATGTCAGAACAATTATTATAGACATCAAGGCTATATCCTTTCTACTGTCCCTTGTGGGTGTGGCCAATGCCTCCATAAGGAATTGCACATCAGACACACCATCCTGCAAGATCTCAATGACAACTCATTGAGTGTTCATGCTGTAATGGTGATCTTCCTTCTTTTTTGTAAGTAACACACCTCAAGAAGTGGTAAGTATTGGCAAGACTGGATCTTCAAGGCTGGTAACTCTTCAGAGGATGTGCCTTCCAACTGGTAGTATTAGCAGAATTGGACCTCTACAGATGGTAAGCCTTAACGGGATCACATCCTCCTAAAGAGTTAACAGTAGTCTTTATTAAAATCTTTCTGTCTAGCCATGGGCATCTCTTCTAGGGAGCTTCAAACTGAATGGTCCTGCTTCCTTCCCCAGTAACTCATGACTCTCTGGCTCCTGGCATCTCCAGCTGCCAACACATCAAGTTCTGTCTGCTCTCTCAGAGACAACTAACTTTCCTACTGTATCTGTAACAGGCTCTTACTACCTGGGATCATTGTCTGGGGCTGCAGGAATGTTGAGAGTAGGGAATCTGTTGCCTGGAACTCTTGCAGTTGTCCAGTATTGTGAAAGATCTACTGTATTTGCTGGTGCATACAACTCACTTTTTTCCCCAAAAACATACTGTTTGAAAATGGGATGCGTCTTACATGCCAGTGTGTCTTATACTCTGGCAAATAGTATTTGCCAGTGTATAAATGGAGTGTGTCTTATACGCCTGCAAATACGGTAGTGTCTGCTCTATATGGCTTTGTTTTTCAGGGACTTTCTGACTCCTCACTTTGCTGTCTTCTCCACAAAGGATATGCTCTCCTCCCTCTCCCAGCTGGCTCTTCCCTTATAAGGAACCAGCTATGCTTCCATTCATCACTTGCCCCACCCCCTGAGACATCTTCTGACCTGAATGGATGGCATTTTCAGCACCCATGGATTCTTCTTGCAACTTGCAGAATCCCAGTCAGCTACTCAGACAGTGGTAGCACATCAAGGTTGGTGGTAGAGCTTGCAGACAAAGAGCTGTGAGGATAGTGCCACTGTACTTCTTCAAGCTATAGCTGTTATATCCATATGTGGATTGTCAGCAGGAAATAAGATAGTGTCTCAGGAAGAGAAGTTCTGGCATGATCTCTTATTTAAAAAGAAAAGTTTTCCCTGGACTCTCTGGACTTCAAAAACTTAAGAACTATAGGCCAGTACTGAATTTTTCTTTTTGGGGGCAAAATAATTGAAAGGATAGTTGCCTTTCAACTCTAGGCAGTCTTGGATGATATGAGTTTTCTAGACTCATTTCAAACCAGCTTCAAAGTTGAGACCACTTTGATTGCCTTTGTGGATGAGCATTGTCCAAGCATCAACAGGTGGAGTGTGTCCCTATTGGTGCTTTGGGATAAAATGCAGAGAGAAGTAACAAATATATTAGGGGAAAATATACCATATCTAGAGCAGGTCCCACACTCAGCTTTCTGCAGTATGAGGGAAACAGAAAACTAAACTTCAAAGTCTAGTTTTTCTGTCAACCAAATTTACATTTCTGAGTGCACATGTGAGCTATGGTTCTCTAAAATTAAAAAAAAAAGAAGTTATACAACTGCCAACAGCTACTTTTATAACAAATGAGATACTCACAGAGCTTGGAAAAGCGTAGAAATAGTACTGCCAAAACTGAGCTGGATAAAGCATCAAATTAGGAGTCACCATCATTCACCAAAAAAAGAATTTTCAGAAGGGTATATTTGAATTTTGCTAGGAGCTTCAGCCTTCTAATAGTAATGTTCACATCAAAAACAATCACAAAAACTCAGTGTAGCAATAGGGAAAAGAAGCATGACTGCAAAATATCAAGAAAATACCACATTTTCTTTCTAGAGCCAATGAACTCCATTTCCATTCTGTATCAATTTAAGGAAGTTCCTGCTACAAAATACAGTTCACATAATATCAGAAGCAGAGTTCCTTAAGAAAAAAAAGTCTGTTTACTCAAGCATGAGCTTGCCTCTCTCCCCATCTTGCAAATTAGGCTGCTTTTGCTTTGTGACAGGTCATTATGACGTAAATATGGGCTTTATTTGTAAATCTGATTGCTCTCATACAGAGCTTGGAATTATTCGCCTGGAGGGAAAACATTGTAATGATGGGAAATATGCATTTCCTTTGACATGCGATATGATCTTCTGAAACATGTTTTTAATTGATGTAGTAATTAATTTAAATTGCACTGTACTGTAATTTAAGCATTACAATAATTAATACTCAAGAGTCAATGAAGGTTAAAAAAGTATTACCACTGCCTCAGTCAATATATGTTCCATGAAATTTTCAGCCCCACATATCAAAATTCAGAGCTTGGAAAAATTAGCTTTTCGACTAAAGTTTCTAGAATCCAACAGCCAGCATAGGGATGTAATACAAAAGGTAGCATTTACATGCTCTAAAGTAGTAAAAATGTGGTATCTTCATAGAAGTTATCCTACCCTCTCCAAAACTGAGGTAGAAGATGTTTTCACTGAGGCCATTTCTGCACTAGACTGTTATAGTGCTATTATTCCATTTTCAACATCCTATGGAATCCTGGAGTTTTCAGGGAAGGGCAAATCCCAGGATTCCATAGAATGTTGAAAGTGGAATAATAGTACTATAACAGTCTAGTGCAGAAATGGCCTAAATCCAACAGGTGTCATATTAAATTCAGAACATGCTACAATAAACTGGATTTTTCTTACACTGGTTGGAAAAAATTGCATTTATACTAATAATACTTGCATTTACCTATGACCTTTTATGCTCTATTTAAATTACAGTCTTATTCAGACTTTAAATATCAACATTCTATAATTAGTAACTTCCTTAATTTCTTTTACCTTTAATTTACAGGTAAAATGTAAACAGCAACAAGATTCAAAATGTTTACATGTTCAATACTCTTGGTTAAGATTACACTCTCTCATTTGCACTCTCTCTCTCTGTCTCTGTGTGTGTGTGAGAGAGAGAGAGAGAGAGAGAGAGAGAGCGAGAGCAACTAGCCCTTTGGCAGGGTCTCTTTGCTTTTCTAGATGTAATTGGCAGGGTCTCCATAAACAGACTGGGCCTCCAAACTGTAGCAATAAGTAAGTCAAGGAAGATTAGGGGAGCATGCTTCCCCTCTTCCACATCTTTTGGTCCCCCTTCCTGAAAGCATTACATTGTGATATGTTATAATGTTATGTTATAACAAAAGCTATTCCCACCATGTCATTTCTTATTATCAGACAGTGATAAATTCATTTGAGCTCCTCTTCAGTCTCCTTGCCAAATATCACCTATCTGTATCTATATCTATATCTATATCTATATCTATACCTATCTAGACAGATAAAGATATACAAACTATATGTGTGGGGGGGGGCAGATGAAGATGGGGCGGGGGGGATTGAGAGAGAGAGAGAGAGAGAGAGAGAGAGTGGGAGAGAGAGCATATTGATATAGATAGATATAATCACCAAATCCAGCTTCTGTTTGGTTTGGTTTATATTGTTATAGGTTTTTCATTATATAGTCAATTTTACCATCTGTAGCTATTCCCAGATTTTCTTTATCATAAAATTTTTAGCACTTTTTTATGATTTAAAAACAGGAGAGAACAAATTCTAAAGTGTGGCGACTTTGTTGACAGTCACAAATAAATATAAAGAACAACCAAGTGACACTAACTACACTTTCCCCCAGCTGCTCAGTAGAGTTACTGCTAATTTTTTAGTTACTGTCCAATTGCTACAAAATCAAGATACCAGGAAGAAGAAGACATAGTTACGTGGCTTTGGCCAGCTATATCACCAAATGCCCATGCCAAATAGGTTGCCATTCTGCTGAATCCTGCCAAATTACACACTACCAGCTGTTTCAGGTCTATCAGCTAAAAGGTTCCACTTAGGGAACATCTTCTTCTTATGTCACTGTTATTCAGTTGAGCTCCCCATCAGCTGTGAAAGGTTAGGTAAGACATAGGAGATAATAGTAAGGTAGTGCTCAATTTCCTCATTGTGTTGTCCTAGTGTCTTCTATTTTATCACCGATGTCCTAGTTATACTCTCTCCCTCAGTACAGTTAACCAAATATATGGTCTCAGCTAGGAACACAAGCTATATTCATTTTGATCTGCTTCCATTCAAGTTGGGGAGAGTATTACACTTCATTGTGTGTGCATAGCTGTGTAGAGTGGTGTTCTTCTCAAGGAGCAGGATGCCACAGCAAATGGGTTCCTTAAACTGTTTTCTTAGCTGCTTTCCCCACTCTTTCACATCTTTGCTTGGTAACTGGTCAAGTTGAGATGGGAAACCAGGTTTATTCGCTTTGGGGAAAGTGAGAATATTAAAATGACTTTAACACATGGTCTAATATCTTGTCTAGAGGAAAACATAGCTTATTTTGAGGCTTCCTAAATTGTCTAAATTGTTCACACAGAAAAAAGAGAAAAGACTAGATGCATAGAAAAATATGTTGTTCTCTCTGCTTATTGAGATATGAGAGATATGATATACTTATTAAGTAAAGATATCATCATCTGACTGCACCATCAGTGAATTCCAGCTAATACAAAATATAGATTAACGTTGAGATTTTGCTTGAATAATATATTCACGTAGTTGTGAGTGAAGTCAACAGGGTTCTGACAGAACAAATAATCCCCCAGGGGAATTTCACAGATCTCCAATCAGACACAATGATAGATCACAAAACAGATAATTTACCATAAATGGTAATTATGCAATAATGCATAAATAATTATTTTTTGCCAAAGCCTATTACATGGCCTGACTAGCTAATATTGCCAAACTTCGTGACTATTCTGCTTGGACTTCAAAAAAAAAAATCAGGTGTTGAACAAATGTTTAAAACATCATTATACTGCATGGTGCAATCATCATTATAGGGTCATTGACATGTATCACTCTTCAGTAAAGCTGCTCTGCCATGATAATTCTAGAGGATGACACCTCTCTGGCCCTTTTTGCACAGCATTTTCCATGTGAAAGGGCCCCTCGAGCATCGCGCAAATGTGAGGAGTGGTCCACATGACGCACTCACATTTGTGCGACGCTCCAGGGCCTGGCAGGCACTGCTCATGCACCTTTTCATTTTCGGCTTTAAGCCGAAAATGGTGTGCGGTCGCACATTGCTCTGGGGCCCCGTGTGCACTTGCCGTGCATGTGGAGCCTTGGGAGCCAGGCCGGTCACACTTCCTGTCTCAGTGCAGCCTGGAAAGGTCCCAGGCTGCACTACAAAAGGAAGAGGCGGGGTTCTCGCACGAGCAGGCAGCTCGTGCAGAGCCAAAGGACCCCGGATGCAAGAGCCTTTCTCTGGAGGCTGCTCGCGCAAGCACCGCACCCCAGCGCCGAGAAAAGTTGAGTTGCGGAAAGGGCCTCTGTCATGAATCTTAAGTAGTAAGCCTTCCTTGGTCCACAGACAGCATCCTAACAGTTACTCATCAGCTCAATAATAGAAAGCCATATACAAAGCTACACTTCAATATGCCAAAGTATGAGAATGTTATTGAAGCTTTGGCTTTGATTTTGGAAAAGAAAACACTGAGTATTACCTAGGGCCCATTCATACTATACAGTTATAATCCACTTTTAACTGCCATGGTTCCATCCTATGGAATTCTGGGGTTTGTGGTCTGTTGAGCTGTTAGAGCACTCTGATTGAAGAATTCTAAATACGCCTCCCTAATTTGTAATTACAAATCCCAGGATTCCCGGATGGAATCATGGCAGTTAAAACAAAATAATAGTGCTATAATTGCATAGTGTGAATAAACATCAGGCTTAAACATACTCCAAGTTGGGCCTTCTTACCAAAAATCTTTTCTTGAATTCAACATTAGTAGGGGAAGCTAATGATTTATGCTGCTTAACAATGAGGGGTAACTTGTTGTTTTTGTTGTTGTGTGTCTTCAAGACATTTCTGACTTATAGCAGTCCTAAGGCAAATCGACCATGAGGTTTACTTAGCAAGATTTGTTCAGAAGAGGCTTGTCCTTGCTTTCTTCTGAGACTGACAAAAGTATGACTGGCCCAAGGTCACCCAGTGGGTTTCCACAAAATAGGCAACTACAGCAGTAAACAGTAAAATATTACTTCAGTGTTTTGAATGGTACTTTGCTACCCAGCTGATAGAAATCTGGTCAAAAGAAGATTAATTCTAAGGCAGAGAAAAGAAAAAGACAGCTCTCCCTGGAGAGCTTGGAACCCATTCATCGTACAGTTCCCAATATGACAATACAATCATTGTGGCTAATCTTAAAAAAGGCTATAAGGCATCATATACCTCCAGAAGGTAAACAAACCTTAATGAAGTCATTAACAAAACATATGTTCCACAAGACAGTTACACGTGGACCACCTGTGGCAGCTGATGCAAAACAAGGCCAGGTAATCAAGCAATAGCGTTGACTGGTGGTTCAAGTGGGAGATGGTAATAAATGCATCCTGTCTTCTACCCTTCCTCCTTCAATGCCTCAACAAACAGTTGATAGGCCCCAAATGACACTAACCTGCTGGTACCTCATCAGGCTATAAAAAATGTGTGATTTACCATCCAGATAGTGTCATACAGATAGAAGCTTTGAATTTAAACCTCTGGTTGTATCATGAAATGCATCTTCATTTTGATTGCACATGCTATTTTCCTACTCTCTTCTTTTCTTTTCACTATTTATAGATAGTGACATAGAATACTAAGTATATAGTTACCTCTCTGGAGGGACCAAAAGAGTGAATGGCAGATCAAAAACTGTAGTACACAAAGCTATAAGGATCTATTAAAATGCATGAACCACCAATCCTAATAACAACATGGAGATTGTCCTAAAATCTTATTTGAACTGCAAAGGCTGTTCTTTGAGAAATCTGGAGTTTTGTAGAATAAAACAGAATACCTGATCTGGTACTTTGTGAAAATAATCTGACATAGAACATGTTTAAGAATTGCAAAAAAATCACTGCTATAAATGTTAAGTAATACAGATGGAATAAGTTAGAATTAAGACTGACAGGTTGTTGGGGCTATGCTTGCTTGCTTGCTTGCTTGCTTGCTTGCTTGTTTTTTTTTTTGCAGCTATGCATATAATTCTCTACTGTGTGCAATGACCATGGATTACAGTGCCTCTGATATGAACACACACACACACACACACACACACACAATAGATGCTCATGAGTCCCATGCATGTAGGGCTTTCTCTGTTTGCTTTATAATGAGTAGTACAATATTAATGAAATCCCTAAGCATCTCTAGAGAACTTCTTTTCATTAAACAGAACAAAAAACTTCTGTGTATGTAGAGTTCGAAATATATTCATGTTTTAGACACACACACACATCTGTGCCCACTTCCAACGAAGGCTTTTGATGTGAATTACCTTCCCATTTTCATAGAATTTTATGGAAAGTCCAGACAATATCACAATACATTTGCACTCAGGCCATGGCTGAGATCCTACTGGATTGTTGGCATCACCTAAAACTCCCCAACATACTTACCCTGGAGGTGGCTCCTTTGTACAGTGCAAGCTGACAGGCAGCCAGACATTCATACTAGTTATGACACAATAAGCAATCTAGAAGACTCTTATCTGTCTTCCTATTTCATCTATCTTTTTTCTAATCCACCCCTCCTTAAAAAAAAAATCAGGAAATAAGGGAAAAAACTGGAATCGTAGTGAACTGCTTCAGCAGATGTGGACAAGAAAATGTACAACTGAGGTAGGACAGGAGGCGTGTTTACTAGAAAATATGGATGATATATAGGGGAGATCTCATCTTTCCCTATTGTTTGCAGTGCATTTCTAACTGCAGGGCTATATCATAACCTCTTCTCATTCCCAAAACTTCTCCAAGCTTACAACACACAGAAATGGCCCCAATGAACACTTGTACTAGCATTTGGCTGATATTTTTCAAACTGAAATTTCATTATGCTGGTATGGGATACTGAAATTACACAAGAGCTCCCTATTTTTATTTATTTATTTTTAAGGAAGATGTAGCAAGGACACAGTGTCACACTACTTGTTGATTTCTTTCCCTGCCTACCCTTCTGTTTTGGTAAGAAGCAACCTTTAAAAACAATAAAGTGGAGGAGCCCCTCAAATGTAGCGAGAAGTTCCTTAGACAGGCTATGAGGTTCACAATAAAAATCAAGTGATGAGATTGAGATTTGCTAGAAAAAGAAGGTTGTGAAACCAAACAGAAAATTCTTGGAGCTATAGCACCATGGTAACCATGTTTACTCATAAGTAATGCTGCAAACCATTCGTCCTGTGTGGCAGGCCTCATTGTTTCTAAAGAAATGTGTGTGTGTGTGAGATACTAAATTGATGCTGAGAAAACACTTCAAAATGCCAGAAGGGTAGAATCACAACTGGCAAAGGGGAGAGGATGGGCCACCTCCATCCATAGGGCTATGTTGCGTACACTGTGTAAACAAAACATACTGAGATGCCTATGCCAAAAAAAGTGTTAGGCATCCATCTAGAATGAGGTGGGCAATTCTGTGAGCGCCAGCACCAATTTCCCCCAGACTCATCCCCGCTGGTTTGCATCTCCTCAAGCAAGACCAAATACCTCAATTGGTGACAGGAAATGATCACTTCTTGTTGCCCTTTTGAGAGGGACTACAGAAATAAATGGCAGGTGTCTGGGGATAGTAATGGGTTCTGGGTGATTATGGGTGATTATGGGTGGAAGTATTTTTGCATGCTTTCATGTGTTTAAAAGGCTTGCTGTATTGTTTGGAGGCATTTTTTTTTTCAATTGAGTGGTGGGGAGCTGTGGTAGAATGGTGGAGAGCTTCGGTGACCATGAAAGTCAGACTGAGGGGCTGTGCTGTGGCCACCAGAGCACACTATTTCTGCTCCTGATCTAGCAACCCCTGGCAGATCCAGAGGGCTAATTTCCTGATCCCTGGTTGCATGGACTCACAAACCTGTGGTGGGGAGACAAAGACTGGTTTTGACCTACATTGATTTTAGAACTTTTTTTTTTATTTATCTCCATCTGGGTTTGTTGTAGAGACATTTCTAATCCCCTGAAAACACAAACATGCTTAAATATTTATTAATAATTATTTAATAAGTAATTACAATTATATAAATATTTATTAATACTCTTGTAGCCAGCACGGTGTTGTGTTTCGACCATTGGCCTATGACCCGAGAGACCATGTTTAATCCTCCGCTCACCTATGGAAACCCACTGAGCAACACTGGGCACGTTACACATTTACAGCCCCAGAAATGCCTGTGGTAGGTTCACCTTAGGGTTGCCATAAGTTGAAAATGAATTGAAGGCACACAACAACAGCAGTAATAACAACAACGCTGAAAAAGCAATCTTTATTTAACTATCCCATCTTTACCACAAAAGACAACAATACTCAATCAAGTGGAAGACAGTAGGAAAAGAGGAAGAATTCACTACCAGTTGGATTGATTCTGTCAAGGAAGCCACAGCCCTGAGTATGTAAGAACTCATCAAGGCAGTTGTTTATAAGAGCTGTAGGAGATCTCTAATTCACAGGGTAGCCATAAGCTAAAGTTGACAATGAGAAATAACAACAACCTGCCACACACACACCCAAAGCTAAACTATTACTTTTACTGGAAAAAAACTGATCCAGGCAGATGACAAGAAATGGCTTTCTGACATCCAATAGCCATCTCTAAATATGTGAATGGATGTCATGTAGAAGACAGAGCTATCCTGTTTTCTGATGCTCCACAGACTAGCATATGAAGCAGTGGATTCAAACTGGAAAAGAATTAATGAAAATTGCTTACAATTGTTATATGAATGTTATATGTTACATGAATAGACAGCAGAGGTGGCTTCTTCTGAGAAAAGGCAAAACATACAAGAATGTTCCAATCATAAAAGGGTGAGTACAGATTCATAATGAGCTCTTAACATTAAGTCCATCTGTTTGCATCTTAGGTTACTCTGCAGTTTCAGATGAAATGTAATAAGTTGTGTTATGATAAAAAAAATGAATGCAGGCCTCAGTCTGGTATTTTTTCCCCTGACTAGAGAAAGTTTACGTATTTTAAACTTAAAACTCCTTATTATGTGATGAGGGCATGAGGTAGAGATAAGGTAAGAACATATCTTGAATACTAACCTCTTTTTCCCCTGTACAAAACCAGTTCACAAAAGCATGAAAGGCTTTTAATGCCCACAGTTACATCTGCTCTGAAAACTGCAATTATATAAAGCTTTCAGATGTCTTTGCTGCCCCAGTGAGACCTTTGGCAAATCATTGTTTATTTTTTCACAGACCATTTGTTAAAATTGTGCCAGGTCAGTCTACACTTGTTCTTCTCTCCATATGAAACCCATTTTTTTACAGATACGGGCATCTGGAGACTTCTTTATTGCCTACCAAAGACGGTCTAGCCAATTCATGTAACAGATGCAATGAGGAAATGAACATTAGAAGCAGTCCACTTTAACACATTTAGCAATACATGTGAATGATGAGCTATGAAATTAATCTCTAAACACAAATGTAGTTCTTCAAAAATAAAAAAGGCAGAAGTTCAAAAAAAGATTTAGAAAAGAAGATTGAGTATACTTAAATACAAGTAAACTGCAGTTCCACTGTAGTAGAATGAAAAAGTATAATATACACTATATTATTTAAGGATGCCCCCATCAAAGTCTACTGTGAACAGCAGAGTTGTGGGACATGTCATTTTATGGGAAAGAAATTGCTAAGAAGCAGACAGTAGGCAATGGATGAAAGTTGAGGTCTGCACTGCACTTTCTGTAATCCAACTTCTTCATATTTGGATTTGAAAGCAGTGATGACTATTCTGTGAATGAGTATTGTGCTCAGATGCTCCATAATGTGCTCCTAAGCTAGTTTATCTTTCATGTGAACCAGAGTTTATCACTATATCAAAACCAAGAAACAATAATTCATATTTGATCTCCAACAAAAGATTCCAAGCCACAGCTGAAAAATGGGAGGGCAAGCACAAACCAAAGCTCATCAGTTCAAATACTGTCAAATTACTGCTGGTGAGAAAGAATGTAATTAAGTAGCCCATATAAAAGGAAAAGGAGTACATGAGCACAATGTTCTTTCTTGTATTACTAACATGTTTGCATTACCTTTGAACCCATCCATTGTCTTAAAAATTAGTAGAGCAAACAGAACCTCCTCCTCACAAAGCAAATGGTATCATAATAAAAACAACACATGAAAATCTTCAGCAGCATGAACTCCAGAGAATATTAGCCATGAGAGAATATTAGAAGAATGTAAGTTGGTAAGCATCTAGCATTCAGAATTTGCATACTGAAATCCTGGACAGCTGCTGCCAGTCACTTTAGACCAGTGCTACTGAAGTAACAGTTTACTGACCAGTGCTGATCCACAAGCCACCAACTGCTGGTCTAGGGTGAGTTTTGAGGAAACTATGAAAATAATAATAATAATATCGCACAAATATGGTATCAGTTCCTGGCACACTGAAGGAAAAAAAAAAATCTGTCTGCCATATCAAATACATAGGAAAGGACTGCTGTAGGCAATATGGCATATTATAGAAAAACATATAGCGTATATGCAAGAACTTCACCATAGCTCTTAATGGACTATATGCTTCCCTTTAAATGGCATATTGTCATTGTTACTGTGGGCAAAAACTAGGAGGGGTGAAAATAGTACCCTCTCTCCAGATTAAATCTACACATTTTTTCTTCAAGGGTACATATATTTCTGGTTATTGTAAAGCACAAGATATAATGTATGTTTGTAGTTTAATCTTGAACATACCACACAACAGGACTTTAAAGCTTGTTATGAATCTTAATCCTTTCTCTATGGCCACCACACACACAGACACACAGGCACACAGAGATGGCTTTTGTTATTTATTTAGCCCTGTACAATCCCCCCATATATAGAGAGAGAGAGAGAGCGAGAGAGAGAGAGAGCGAGAGAGCGCGAGAGAGAGAGCTGCCCAACACTTTTCCCTGCCCACTAAATTTTGGAGAATGTCTCTAAGACAGGTGCTACAATATAACTACTCATCCAGTGTTGAGAAGGATTTTCACTTAAATTCTAGTAGAAACAAAGATATATTATTTTTTTCTCCTTGATCTTCAAATAAACCACCCACAGATCATACCCAAAAACATTCATTTTCCCCCAAGACTATTCATTACTGATAGCTGCTGACAGTTATTTAAATTTTACTGACTGTGATGTCAAAAGAAATAGTATTTGTCCCATATTATTAAATTCTTCTTTAAGACTTGAAGGGATTTTAACTCTCATCTCTTAAAAAGCACAATTTTCCTAATGTTCATTCAAACATTGTAGGTTTTATTATATGTGTAAACAAAGAATCATGTGGTATATATGGACACTGTTTTTGTAAAGAAACATAGTCCATAAGCCATGAAGTGACCAAAGGCAACTGTTTTCTGTGTCCAGAGCACTCTGATCTTGTTCCACACAGAATCTGATACTGCACAACAGATCTTTTCGCTATTGATTGGGGGGGGGGGGACGGAGAGGCAGCAGCTGCATTACTATAGTCAGTCCAAGAACTGTCTACGCTCCAGGCTGTGTGTCATATGACTGAGGCTATAGGTACGAGAGATAATGAGAAGCCTTCAAATCAGATAAAAGAAAAAACTCATACTGTATATACACACTGTATATACATATACAGTGAGTACCGCTTATCCAGAATTCTGAAATCCAAAATGCTCCAACATCTGGAGCCACAGCATGTATGTACCTGCATGGTATTTGCAAGGCTGGAGAGAGACACAAGGATCTGTGAAATGGCAGGAATCCAAACCTCCTGCCATTTCACAGAGCCTTGTGTCTCTCTCCAGCCAAACAAAAAAGCAGGAGTGCTGTAGCTGCCCCCTGCAAGGCACAAGTGGGCAGCTGGCAGCCTCACCACAGCCAATGTTGGAGATGGCTGCAGCTACTGGGTTCCCATCCAAAGAAGACTTGAGCAGGAAAGGCACTGATTGGGATCCAGGCTTTAGCAGTGGAAGCAGGAGGGAGAGGAGAGAACAGCTGTTTTTTTTGTTTTTGGGGTGGTTGGGCTCTCCTTCAGGCCAAGGCTAGAGACAATCACCAGCAGCCACCATTGCTGTTTTCCACTCTAGTACTCGTGTTGGCTGGAGGGTGACACAAAGTTTGGCTGCAAACTCAGCTGTACCATCCCCCTTCCTCCCATTACAATCCTCTCCCCAAATGCAGGGGAGCCCAAAGAATCTGGTGGCTGGGACCTGCTGTCATCTGTGCTTCTGCCCTATACCACTTTATACACAGCTATCTGTACTATACCCAGAAATCTGAAAAAATCTGAAATACCAAACATGTCTGGTCCCAAGCATTTTGCATAAGGAATGCTCAACCTGTATTACCAAATTATACAGTGAGGTGCTTCCACACTAGTGATGCAATTCTTTCCTAATTTTCTCCTTAAAGCAATCAATGACTTTTAGCAATTATCTTACTGCTGCAAGAAAGTCTCTAAATATCACACAGTTTCCAATGCTGATTCACAGTTTGGGACTTATTCTGCTCAAAATTTGCACACAATTGTTTTGTACAGTAAACAGCATTTTCTGTCTAGGAAACAGGTGGAGTTTTTGTGCATGTGAAGAAAATATATTTATGCAGAAAAGAATTTTTTTCTGTGCAAAACAACCACATGAGAATGTTATGCAATAATATGTCCCAGAGGGCAAAGATTCTAATCATTCCACTCAGAACTCAAAAAAACACATTTTCCAACCATTTTTGAATATTTTCCATCCTTTCTCCACTTAAACATTCATATACAAAAACATGTAAAATCCTACCTTTTATAGATATAACAACACATTTCAACTTCTTTCAGTATTTACCTTTAAGGAAACGGAAATCTTGTGTTTTTAAGATAATCCTATAACATAGTTGCAGGTCTATTGAAAATACATAATTTTGTTTAAAAAAAGCATCCTAGTCTACTGTTCACTGCCAGAAGATACACCAGCAGACATGCTATCCAGAACAGAGGAATCTAGATTAGGGTGTCATAATATGTTGGTATAAATACTTGCAGTGTGAGTGAACTTAAACTATATTATTGCTGACGTATAATTAATCTGTGTAGTTTACAGTACTTTCATCTCACTGGATTATTTGTGATGCTTTTCTCTAATACGTATCCATCATCAATTACATGATATCTGTAAGATCCAAAGAACTGAAGAACTTTAAACAACAGGAAATAAATGTTTTGTTCCACTTTCAGTGATGTTCTATTTTTCTCCAAGGAAGAATTCTTACTTGACATAGACTATGAAGACTAATTAGTTTCTTCCAACTGATTACTACTGGCTGTTAAGAAAATATTACAATGTGATTGCTATCATATTAAGACCTTACCTGTACATGAGAAATCATCAACACGAATATATCCTGGGACACAGTCGCAACGATATGATCCAGGCAGGTTAACACACACTGTGTTGGCATGACAATAATGCATCTTAGCAGCACATTCATCAACATCTGAAGGAAGAAAAACATGAGACTGCAATTAGCTGCACGTGACTTCAAAGCACAATACTGTAACATGGACAATTCTATACACAAATATGCACACCGTGAATTGTACTACTATCTTTGGATGTGTTCACCTTCATCAGCAACTCTGTAAATAATTAAGGTAAAATAAAGTTTAAAGTGCTTCTTGTAAAGACACTTGAACTCTCAGTTCTCTCCATAACTAATCAATAGATGATAAAGTGATTGAAGTAGAAAATAGTATTAATGATTTTGACCCTTCAGAGGTCCCACAAATCTTTACCATTTGCCATGCCTGAATGCTCCTGAAGAAGTCTAAAATGTCTGCAGGGCTAAAAGTCCCATACCTTGGTACAGAAGGTATGGAAATTCTCTCATCCATTTGAAAAGAAGGTTGCATTGGGAAATCAAATGCATTTTGTCCTAGCTTCTTAGGTCTCTTAAACCCAAATTTGAAAACATTTATGTGAAGAACACAAAGCATGAAAAGGTGTGGTTCTCAGGCAGCAGCTGGTTGTAAATATCAGTTGAACATGCGTAATTGGAGCCTGAAGCAATTTTAAGGCAATATGAGTCCTAGAGGAACAGGCATCCCAGAAACCCAACCAGTTCACTATGCTTATAATAGGGCTCCCTTTTTTCATTCCATTCAGTTCCAACTAAGCAAACACCTATTGTTTACTATTAGTAATCAGATTATACAAAAACCTGGGGAGTTTCATTTTGTGCAAAAACCCAGCATACTTATTACAGTTTCATTTTGAGTTGACAAAGAAATGTCATCAAAAGCAAAATATAAGTCCAGTTTGGAGGTTCTTATTCAGAAAAAAAAATGAAAATAAGTTGTAACTTGGCCCAAAGGGCTGTGTGTGTGTGTGTGTGTGTGTGTGTGTGTGTATTTTTCCTCCCAATTACCTTAGTCAGATACAAAACGCAGATACCAGATGACTGGTATCAATTGTCAGTCTGAATGAGTCCATGAATAGTAAATGATGATGAAGATGATGATTTCTTCTTTCTCTTTCTGTTCCTATCCTTCCTATTTATTTATGTTCCATCTAACAGTGTCCAACAAATTTAGAAAAAGTTCCATTCAAGGCATAAAAAATATACATTTTAAACTACAAATTAAATTAATTATTTTGTTAAAACACCAATTTAAAAAGCTACAGTTTTAAAATAGCACTCTAACAAGGAAGGAGGAGGAGGAGGAGACTACTGAAAAAGCATATCACATTGGTCTTAAATCTGCTGAACGTGAGAAGCAGTCAGCTGCTAACGGTAACCTATTAGTCTGTAAAATCTCCATTTTAGAAACCCGAGCTTTTGTTTTAGCCAACCTTCACAGCTCAGTCAAACCACCAAGACAACAAGCCCCATAGGTTCAGATTCTTTTATGAGTTGGAAAGGACAGCTCTACAGGAATATCAGTAACATCAGAAACACCAGTGCTAATACTTGCACAATTAATTGGTAATTGCATACTTGTAAATTTCAGATCCTCTGTTTTTAAGAATGATACTGTCTCTAAGAGCAAGAGCCAGATTGTTCCTGAAAAGTATCACTAGTGGACAGCCCACTATTCCTCTCCAAACTAACTCATCCCTTCACCATCTTTCAATGTGTTTATTACTTCCCGTCGAGTTGTGTTTGAGGAAATATGGAAGGAACTATGAACTTATTATCACTTGATTATTTGCTCACAGAATGAATGCATGTATGTTTACTCTTCACAGTTAGGAAAGGAAGGGGAAATAAACTATCAAAATTTGAAGTAAGTTGAAGTCTTTATGTGATCCTAGTTTTGTGACGTCTAGTCAGAATGATAGGCAAATTTCTACTTTTGCTTCTTTAGGGTTTCTTTCCCACAGGTGTCTTAAAACATATTGTGAGTGGACCACTTCCTTCAATTTTCTTTTGATCTGTTCACCCCTGTCTAGGTCAGGGACAAAAACAATTTTTGCCAGGTGAGCCATCTGTCTCTGTTTTAATTTAGTTACACTTGGGGCAGATTTAGACAGCTGGCGATGAAGTTTAAGAACCCCTACTTCAGAATTTACCTGAAGGCAATCTTTAGTAGTACAGATGGCTTCTGCTTTAGGAATGAGTTTATTGGCCAGCTGTGCTTGATTCCCCTTGTACATAAACTGTGTACGTATGGTACATCTTTGATTATCTCCATCTTATGCTTCCTCATTATACAAGTGCAAATTTTTGAAATTCATTCCTATTACTTGTGCAGCTGGACTGAACACAGTTGTTCCAAAAACTTTGACACATGTTAAACAGGTAAAATAAAAACAGCAAAACTGAACCAGAAGAAATGGGGTGAGGGAGAGAGGTTTTGCCTCCATACTGAGAGAAACTTACTTTACAGTGGAAAGTACACCAGCTGTCAGGAACGCTTCTACATTGGATGCCAATCCAATAGGGATGAAGCTAGGACCACTAACAGCATTACTTTTTACTGACCATCAAGCCGTTGTCAGCTGACAGGGACTTCTGATCAGTAAGTAGCTTGGGATGAATATGAAATAATAGCTTAGAGGCAAAAGATAATATTGTATTACAGATACCATGAGCTATCAAGTCTCCTTATCTTGGTGGTTTCTGAATGATGAGCCCTTCAAAAATGTGTTTGGAAATATCTCATTATCTGAAAGACAAATGCCAAGAAATGCTTTTCTATTACATTGCAGTACTCTGGGGCCACACAGAATGCCTTTGGGAGCAAGTATGCACTTATACTATTCCACTTCCTATTTTTTTTTAAAAAAAAACAGGCTTTTATTTTCATGCTTTGAAATGGTTCTGTAGTATAAAAGGAACGGGAAATAAATGAAATATATCAAAACAAGTGAAACAGCCTGATGCTGTTGCAATAAATTTGAAAGACACAAACCATACTAAGAAAAAAAGATGAGAGAATTGAAAAATCTTGAAAATATGGATTTAGGTGTTGTTACTGTAATAATAATAACAACAACAGCAACAGCAACAGCAACAGCAACAACAACAATTCCCTTCTGGTAGCAGTAGAAGTTTAAAAAATATTGCTTTAAAAAGTTTCTATATGATACATATAACATAACTACTTATGAATATACAGTAAGTAGTCTGGACCCAGTCTGCTCCAAGGTGCAGACATCCTCCGTGGAGGATGGACTGCACCCTTTTTATTACCCTGTGTGGAAATGGCCTACATCCCAAAATACTGAGTACAGTTCTACTGCAAGGCCAAAGTATTTGGGCCCCAAAAGGGCCACTTTCTTTAAAGCTATGTACTGAATGCAGAAAAAAATGGCTTGGAAAACATTTTAGTAATTTGAGAGAGAGAGAGAGAGAGAGAGAGAGAGAGGGAGAGAGAGAGAACAAAAGAATCTGTTATATGTTCCAAGATCTGTTTGTTGTTTCTTTTTTTTTTTAAGTCCAAAAAGTTGGGCTTTTAATAAAACATCTCTAACATCTCGGATTTATCTTTTTTGTACTAGTTGCAAAGTTTCCAAACCACAGAAACAATCCCTCCAATGATCTACAGAGTCCTTCTTCTAAAAATGTTGTGCAACCAGCTAGAAGTTTACACTGTTACTTAAATATTGGTTTGAAAAATTGCACACATATCTACTTTGAAGTAATTCCCATTTAAGTGAGTACAACTTTCTTCTGAGTAGAGCTGCCCGGGATTGTGCTGCATGAAACACAATCATACTAATCAACTGCCTGGATCTAAAATTTCAGTGTCAGTTCTTCACACACTGTTTGAATACTGTCATGACCCTTTATAAATGCAATAAGAGACTTTCTTTTAGGTAAATAATTTTGCTAAGATACATTCAGGTCAGTGGAGCAGAACTACTGATTCTGACTTCATTTCTCTGTAAAAATGTGCGAGATTAGATGCCTATGACAAAAAAATTCTATTTAACATTGCTACCATGCTATCCATAAACCACAGAGTGGTACACATCAGTTTGGCTATAATGGAACTCAAATTGTGATTCATGTGCATAGATTGCTTGTCGCATTTGAAATATTAGAGCTTGTCTTCTGGTGGTCTATTGAGGTGATAAAAATATGTGATTTATGTTTTTCCCCAGGACTCTGAAGTAGTTTGCTTTTCTTATAAAAAGGTATACTTATGGTCTTTAAAATGAAACTTGACACAGCATAATGATCCTTCACATATCACTAACTTCCATCTGCATAAGCTAGTTTGCCATAATGACAAGGAATCACTAGGGCTAAAGCTATTCAGTGACAATCACCGCATCACAATGCATAGTTTAGTCTGACATGGTGCCCAAACGCATTCTTTTGATGAGTTTAGATACTTCATTAATATGCATGTTGGCAACTTTCAGTCTCTTGACATTTTGTTCTTTACTGCAACAATAACTGCAGATCAACAGTCCAGATAAGGTTATTTAAACTATGATAGGGTCAATTAAAACAACAACATGTTTATCACAGGATATCTTGCTAAATGAAACAGCTATCATGCCTTTGCTCTCACTAAGAACCTTATCAGCACATCAGTGAAAGCATGCTTATCAAGTGATAACTTTATCACTTGATAGCTATCATTCAAACAAACCTGACCTTCTTATGACCAGAAAGCAATGCTTAAGAAAGAGCAAGAGGACAATACTAGGGCATTAGTGTTCAGCACTGCAGGCTGACAAGAGAATACTGGAAGCATGCTAATATTACCTGATAACTTGGCTCTTTCAACTTGTCAGGTTTTGTTGAATTAAAATGGCCACTAAAATCAATGGCTGGATCCTGTTAGTGAGATGCACAGGCATAAGTTGTATAATGCATGCAAAGCAAATTTTGTGGGTAGTGTGCAACGGTTGTATCCAGTTGATGGTGGCATAAGTGGAGTTCCAGATGTGGAACCACTGGGCATGCAGGAACATAAAATACAAAACGGATCACATGAACGTGCATTGCACAATGTAGTTGCATAATGGGATATCAGCTGTATGCATTGGTCTACAGGTATTGCATTATACCGGTAGTCAGGGTAAGGCTCATTTAATGCAGATGTAACATAACCTCACTGGTGTATATTTATCTTACAGTAACACAATATAGGACCTTTGACAATGAGTGTTGAACTGTTTCAGCAAATGAGGTTCTTACACTGCTATCATTCTGTAGCAGAAATTTACCCATTTGAATTACTAGGCCTTGCAGCCCTTAACAACTGAGATCTTCTTTACTGCCAGCCTTTCAGGCACATGAAATTCTAGGTACAGCTGAGATAGGAATTTCCAAAGCAACAGTCAGTTCTCTAGATCTTACTGCAAGAACAGGAAAATACAGCACATCCCTTAAATCCATGTGACCAGTACAGTCATCCCTTCACATTTGCTAGGGTTGGGGCACAGGACCCCATGAAAGTGGAAAAACTGTGAATAACTCTAGACCCTCCCAAACCATATTTAACACCCCAAAAAAGTATGGTCATCATATTCAACCCACCATGAATTCCTTTGAGGCATCAGGGTTCCTTCACAAGGCAGAAGTGGGTGGCTGGTAGAGCTTACTGCCACTTCCACTGCTGCCCCACACCATTTTTAAAGGGACCTACAAGCCCCATTTGTAGTTCTCAGTCTCATGAGGCTTGTAGTCCCTATTAAAAATGGCATACAGAGGCAGCAGAGGTGACAGCAAATAATCCGTGAATAATCAAATCTGCCAAAGTGAAACCTGCACATGTGGAGGGCTAACTGTATATGCACTGAAATGCAGTCCAAAAATATTACTTTGAATTTAATAGAAATTAAATAGAAATTGACAAAATAAAGGGAAAGACATACAGTATTACATGGAAAATGGAAGGGAATGGAAAATTCCAGAAATGGTGCGCTGTTCACTCATGCTCTCACTCTATCTCACATTGTCCAGACTGTTGTGCATTTTCTCCCTCTATACCCATGCTGTAATGCTACCCAGCCACTGAGCATGCCTCTTAGTTATGTGATCTGATCACAGTACAGTGTGCTTGTGTAAAATTCTTGTGTTTGTCCAACACTGTACAATACAGTGCTTGTTATAAAGTGCTTCTGCTTATACAGTAAAGTGCTTGTCTTGTTAATGGCCCCAAAACGCAAAAGTGGTGATGCTAGCAATCCTGATAAGCCTAAGAGAATCTGTAGGGTGACTGCTTTAAGTGAGAAGGCAAAAGTTCTAGACTTAATACAGAAAGAAAACAAATCACGTACCAATGTTGCTAAGATCTATGGTAAGAATGAATCTTACATCTGTGAAATTGTGAAGAATGATGTATACTAATTTTGCTGTCTCACCCCAAACTGCAAATGTTACTTCCACAGTGTGTGATAATTGCTTAATAAAAATCGAGAAGTCATTAAAATTGGGGCTGGAAGACATGAACAAAAAACAAATTCCCATTCCATCAATGTGTTGCTCCACAAAGCATTGAGGTTATACCAAGACTTCAGTAGGGTATCCTCAAACAAGTGCCACCAAACCATTCACTGCAAGTAGGAGATGGTTGGACAGATTTAAGAACAGGTTTGAATTTAAAAATATAAAACTGAGTGGAGAGTCTGTGTTTGCCAATGAAGCAACTGCTACCACATTTCCAGACCAGTTTAAGAAGTTGATTGAGGAGAAAGGATACTATCTAAAACAGGTGTTCAATTGCAATGAAAGTGGGTTTTATTGGGGGGAAAATGCCCACTAGAACCTACATTCAAAAACTGCAAATGCAGCACAGGTGTATAAAGTATGGAAGGACAGATTACCTCTGGTCCTGCATGACATCTCTACAGGATATGTGAAAAAGCCAGTTACAGTATACAAATCCACGAGCACACAAGCTCTTAAAAAAAACAATCTTTATCTGCCCATGTTTTGGCAGCACAATAAGATAGTGAGGAGGGGCAGCCATCTTGTTTACAGAATAGTTTCACCAATGCTTCATCCCAGAAGTGAAAAAAAAAATACATCAGGAATGTTTGGAATTTAAAGTCCTATTAATAGTAGACAATGCACCTGGCTATCCTAAATCTGTTTGCTATGAAAATGAAAACGTTTATTTTTAAAAAATATCTCCCAATATAACCTCATTGATTCAGCCCCTTGACCAGGGCATCATTCATTTTGTCAAGGCCACATATATCTTCCTGATATTTGATTGCATTCTGGCCGCAGTTGATGCAGACTCTAATGTGGACATAATGTAGTGTTGGAAATCTTTACATTAATGAAAGGTGCAATGTATGAATTAAAATGAGAAATTGTAAATGGCTGCTTGAAAAACTTGTGGAGTATATTGTGGATGATTTTCATGCCTTCCTAGGGATTGATTAAGAAGTTAGGCGAATCATTCACACTGCAAGACAACTTGGTGGAGAAGGATTTGCTGACCTTCTGGAAGACGATGTGGAGGGATATATTGACAGCGATGAAGAAGTGTTAACCAATGAGGAATTGGAAGAACTTATTAAGATTTCTTCAGAAGAAGAGGAAGAAGAATAAATGGAAGCAAAACCAACAAAGTGGAACAGAGAAATTTGCCAAAGTGTTTCAAATTGCACAGACATTAAAGGACAAAATTAATCCAAAATCCTTGGATGGAACACAGCATTAAAGTTACCCATAGAGTCACTGAAGGAGTTCAGCCTCTGCAGCAACACTTTGGATGAGTTAAAAAGAGACAATGACTTCCAATTATGATGTTCTTCCCAAAGGACCCTCCCCTGCCCCCCCCCAAAAAAAACTTCAGAGGATCCCCAAGCACTGACATTGACATTGTCTGAGACTGACAACCAACCATTGACATTATCCTGGTGCTCAATCCAGGATTGCCTTCTGACGATCCTTCTTCTCATCATGATCTGCCTTTTGATGTATCATCAGAAGTTCAATAGTAACATAACACTACAGCATTGGAACACTGGTGTTAGACTACTCTTGACCTTCTGCATTTTGTTCCCCTCTCTTTTTCGGACCACAAGTTGTTATCAATTTGTATGCTTTTATCAGTTGTTCACTGGCTTTGGACTGCAAATAGACTTCTTTCTCTTAGGGCCTTTCTGCACTATAGTGTTACAGTGCTTTTATTCTACTTTCAGCATCCTATGGAATCCTGGGATTTGCAGTTTAGGGAGAGGCATTCAGAATTCCCACCCAGAGAACTCTCTGGCTTTAATAAACTACAAATCCCAGAATTCCATAGGATGTTGAAAGTGGAGTAATAGTACTATAACACTGTAGTGTGGAAAGTTCTGTCAAGTTTCAGGGCCTCCTTTTCAAGTTGCATACTTGTCTTGATAGCTATGTCATTCATCTCACTGAAAACAATAGTGTTTGCTATTATATGTGGTTTTTGTTATCCACAGTAAGTCCAAGGACATTTCCCCACAGATATGGGAGACCTACTGTATTATGCCCCAAGGCAATCTGGGCTGCACTGAGGGAAGAACAATATGTCCCTGGAGCACTTTGGGACCTGCAAAGACTGCCAGAATTGCAAAAAACTGACAGAGGAAGGAGAGACAAAACTAGAAGTTTTGAAAAACAGGTACCCTATTTGCTGGTATATAAGACTCACTTTTTTCCCTGAAAAATACTGTTTGAAAATGTAGTGTGTCTTATATGCCAGTGTGTCTCATATACCAGCAAATAGTATTTGCTGATGTCTAAATGGGGTGCATCTTATACATCGGTGCATCTTATACACCGGCAAATACAGTATTTTAACTATTAAAGGTGAATTGCCACTCCAGCTCCTAGGGGGAAAAAAAACTTTTTTTTTTCAAGGTAAAGAGCAGTTTGCAAGTCTGAAGCAGTTAAAGATCACAAAAATAGCCTGGGGGGATACAAGATCCCAGGGCTGCACATTGTCCATCACTATGTTAACTATGTATCTGCAAATCCATGGCCCCTGACCTTTCTGTTTACAAGTCTTGGTTGTTTCTTGCTTCCCTGTACAGATGGCTTGATGGTGACCTCAGTTTTTGCTTGAAGTTTGCAAGTTCCTGGCTGTCACATGCACTGGTATAACTTGAATTCTTTTAATGGAAATGGCTGCTATCACTCTATAGAGGCTTTCAAAACATATTTCCATCAAGCTTTTATCTGAAGGCTGAAAATAAATTTATTTTAATGAAAGCTACATTTTTCAGAATTCGGACTACAAGCCCCCTCCAAGTTTGGCTAGCACTTAAATGCATGTCACTTGGACTGACAAGCAGAGTGGAGACAAGGAGTAAAGTTAAACTTAGGAGACAGCTACTTCAGGAAAGCCTAGCAATAAATTCACCAGAGGAGAAACCATCCATTGATAAACTATGCCCTTTAAGACATTCTGCAGAAGGATGCAAAGTAAATTAGAAACCTGTGCAGCCCTGGCACCCATTGTAATATAAGAGGTGCCATGGTTTACAACATCTTGAAAACTTTACCCAGTCCCCCTCTGAGACCCATGGAATCTGCCTGTGAAACTTATGCAAGGTCATTAGTAAGGGAAAGGAAATCTGTACATGGGCATTTTTGTGTCCCGTTAGAGCAAAGAATCCTGCAGGAAAAGAACTGAAATCTCATCTACAAAATTACATTGGACATTCAGGTACCAATAAAAACAATCTACCACTGACATTAAGCAGGAAGAGTAGAGTTTCTATAGTTCTGACTGAGAAAGTCTCCTCACCATGAAAACATCACTTGCAAATAGTTATAATCTCTTGGCTAATAACCACCTGAAGGTTGCCCTGGTGCAAAGAAAGGAGCTAATTCTTAGTGGTTGGGATACAGCTGACTCGTTTTTAAGAACTGCATCAAAACTGGGCATGGTAGATCCTTAAAAGCTTATGTAGACAAATAATAATAATAATAATAATAATAATAATAATAATAATAATAATAATAATAATTCCAAGGTGAATTTCCTCACCCCAGGATATCTCAGTCATCTACATGTGGTTAGTAATATATATGTGGATACAGGTCTCTGCCACACTTCACAATTAGAGCACTGTGATGCTACAGAATCCTCAGGTTTGTACTTTGCAGAGGTATTAGATTCTTCTGGCAGAGAATTCTAAATATCCTTCCATCAACTGAAGATGCCAAGATTCCATAAGATGCCACCATGGTACTTAAAATGGAATAACAGAATTATAACTATTTAGTGTAAAAGCATCCCTAATGTAGATCTGTGGTTGAACATGTAGAGGAAAACAGTGATAATGTGTTGCTGTTCCAGTACTACAACTTACACTTCCTTCATGTTACTAAAGACAATGCCAATATGTCTCTCCCACTGGAAGACAGTGTGTGAAGTACTTTCTTGTTCCCCTCTGCAAAAAGCAGTATGGCAGCCATAAGAATAAAGAAGAGATAGCAGGATCAGCTTTCTCCTTGCAAGTGGTATCATTCAAGTTCTTATAGTGGCTTTCAGAATTATAGTTTGTACAAGACTTAGAGGATGTACCACTCAAAAAAATAGTAATTCTTGAACCAATTCAAAACTGAATTTCTGTGAAAAAAAAGAAAAGGAAAAGATCATTGTGACAGGGAGAAAACCCTTACCCAAAGCTCAGAAATATTGGATTGGATCCAGACTTGCTCTTCCATGAACACAAAGGCTCTTTCCAGTCACAGAAATAACTCAAAACCAGAAGATACTTGTAGCATAGAAAGAGAGAGCTTTGATGGCTTCCTTTCCCATATAATCATCAGAGACACGTCCGACATTGGTCTAGTGGACCTCCTCTTCATGGAGAATTCATTTCTGTTCTTTGCAATTCAGGATCTAAGCCATTGTATTATTGGCATGAAGGAAGAGGGTCTTGGAAGCAGAACTCAAATGAACCCCAAGAATCAAGGTTGCTTTTGAGCAGAAGCCCAGTAGCAGAGTGATTAAGAAAAAAGGGCACAAAATCTGCCAGGCAATCAAGGGGAAAGCAGGATGAGAAAGACAGACTGGAGAGATAAACTCGCAGTGAGACAGGCTTTGCACCACTGACACAAAAATTAGGGAGGAAACTGAAAGAAAACAACTATAGTACTGTCTTGGAAACAAGGGAGTAGGAGACTGAATTTTGTATCTTCTGCTTTTGACACAAACCTTTACTGCAGGTATTTGCTTATTTGATGTTTTTGTATGAATACCTTTTATATATAAGAAGTACACTTAGCATGAGATGGAGGTAGACACAATCAAGTAATTAAAATTTGTTGGAGTGATGCCATGTTTTAAAAATCAAGTTAAAAGATATTTTGTACTTTCAAAAGATAATTTTTTTTTCTTAACCCTAAGTGAATAGCTGCAGGAGTCTGATAAATGCATTAATGGAAAACATTCATAGCCTTATAAATATTTCTAAATATTTGCCACATTTGCTTTCATGGGAATTCTGGATAACGTATTCAAAAGGCATTTGACACTTAAAACACAAATTATTTTTAAAACACACATTTATAATTCAGATATGATAAAGCTGCTTAGAGATCAGAATGCATAAACAATATGAAACAATATGAAAAACCTTAGAACAGACATATGTTGGAGAGCAGGTTTTGCCTGAAGGCAGCATCTCACTCATTGACCCAAACATACCACATCAACTAGGGATGACAGGGTAATCCACTGAGTCAGATTACTAATGTGAACATTCTACAGACAATTATCTTACATTTTCCTCATGCACTATTCTATTGGGATTACTTCTGGGGAGAAAATATCTTAGCAGTTGGATGTACACACTTGCACAAGCATAGGAGAGAGAGAGACAGCTTAAAATGAATGCTACACAGAATGTATATCCAAGTATGGACATCTGTCATTACAGCATTACTATCAATGGGTTTACATTCTGACAGACAGTTAGCCCAACTCACCAAGTGTAACTGTTTTGCAGATAGACCTGAATTGGATTCTATGTGGCCAAATTCCAGTGTGCGATATGAATCAGCACACATTTTTTTCTAAAGCATACAACTACCATTTTTAAGGCCCTTTCCACAGTGTCCTTCCATCCTGGCATGGGGATGGGAGAGGAGTGGGACCACGATGACATTTCCGCATGACGTCATCTTCTCCTGTCCCCAGGCAATGCAATCACAAATTAAATCATTGACAGGTTTTCCTCGTCAATGACCTGAGATCGCACCACCATCCTACACTTACCTGTCCTGCAGAAGGGCAGGAAGTGCAATGGCAGTGCTTCCTGCCCCAGCACAGTCTTGGAAAATGCCTGGCTGCACTGCAGAAGAAAGAGGTGTGTCCACTGGACTCCCTTCCACAGGGAGTCAGTCCAGTGCAGAGCCTTCCCAGCAGAGCCACTGGATGACCCCACAAGAAGGTAGGGTACAGAATGGGCCTCGGACTATGTGGCCTAAATCCAATTGTTAGTCTCACTAGAATAGAATTATTGAACTTCTGTAAGTTTCACAAATTCAGTGGGTCTACTCTATCAGGATTAAAAACGGATTTTCATCTTTTCTGTCTCTGCACACCAGTACACAAAACTCTTCTTCGATTGTACATGCTCTCACGCACCAAGGCAATAGACAAGAGATTAAAATTGTGGCACAACCAGCAACACTTCTTGTGCAAAAGCTTCATCCGTTGGCCCCCATAAAGTCAAAGGCATGAGAAGTAAATATAGAAAGAGAATAAATGAATGAATGACTGAATAGAGAAATAAATGCATATTGTGCTGAATAACTGATTTTTCAGGGAAGAGGTGCAAAAAAAAATCTGCAGGTGCAGATATTATTCTGAAAAGCAAAGTTACCTAAGATATCTTTCAATAGATGGAAGAATATACAGGTGGTAAAACAGGGGAAAAAATACATGAAAATAAAGGGGCAGGTATCACATATCCCTAATTGTGTAGCATCTTCATTTTCAAAAATCACAGCTGTTTATTTACAGAGTTTGCAAGTATTACTTTTTCAAATTACAGTTTCCACAGTTCCCAACCAACTTCTCCAGTGGTCATTGTAACTGAGGGATTCTGAGAATTGTCCTCCCCGCAAAAAAGATACTTTTCAACGTTCTGTTTACTTCTGAATAGAACATAATAGGAGTCTCTTTGAGGTTTATAACCAGCCTGAAATCTTCACTGCCCCCGCACCTCAGCTTTACTTAATATTTTGGTTTGTTCCCGTAATCTAGGAACTTTTAGGGCAAAGCAAAAGTTTAAGCATTATTTATGAAAGACAATCAACTGATCAAGAATGTCAAGATTCAAATTCCAGATGAGCCAGATGGCTCATTAAAAAAAATAACAACAACTTTCAATAAGCCTAATTTACCTCACTAAATTACTCCAAGGATAAGATAACACAAGCCCACATATGGTGTCTGAAGATTCTAAGTTGCTCCCCACAAACCACTGTTTTTAAATATGCAATTCAGGGTTGTGGGGGGGAGATGGCTGGCTAGAAAACTGATAAAGTTGGAAAAACAGGAGGGGACATAGATAGATGTATTGGGTTTATTAAGTATTAAGCACCAAATGATATCAACATTATGCACACAACACAGCACTCACTTTCAAAACATACCACTCTAACTATTACTATTAAAATACCTTCATTTGGACTACAACCTCCTTTTTTTCACTTTCACTATTGACCGCACTGTTTGAACAAAGCGCCAAATGGAACAATACAAAGCTGTCATCTGAGCTGTGTGTATCAAGGCATTCTGGTGAAAACAGAAGTCTATTCTGGAGAGATACCAGTTTTGATAGCACAAACTTGATAAGACAACAAGACTGGCCTTTGCACTGGTTAACGTGTCACTGATTTGGAATCTACATTGATGCATGAGCTTGTTAGTTAATAAAATTAAGGCAGATTCTTAAATTAGTCAATGTTTTATGGTGGACAAAAAGTCTGCCTAAATACGCCAAAGGCATTTTGGAAGCTGAGCAGGGTCAACCCCGATTAGTACTTGAATGGAAAACTGCCAATGAATACCAGGTGCTATAAGCCATACTTCAGAGGAAGGAACCGTCAAAACCACCTCTGAATATCCTTGCCTAAGAAAACCCTTTGAAATTCATGGGGTTGCCATAAGTTGATTTGAAAGTGTGCGTACACACACACACACACACACACACACAATATGACTCCTGACTGCTATGGAGAAACTGATACAGGGTGCAAGGAAGGAGAACAGCATTGTTAGTGTTCATTTGACTGGGGTGGAGGGAGAAATACCCAATAGAGAATGAATAATTGCTTTTTTAAAAAGTCTTGCCCAAGGCCACATTTAAATTAACTAATTACAAATCAACAGTTCATATGGATCTCCATCAGTATGAACCTTTATTATGTAGACATGGTACTATCTGGAGAAACGTTAATTTTAATATGTTGAAAGACAAACAAATGCTTCCACACAGACTCAAAGACCCTTCGTTGTTTTCACTGCAATAAACTACCCTGCTGGATTTTTTTAAGACCACCAAAAGCTGCCCTTAGAGAATGCCTTGGTCCCTCTTCTAAATTCTATCATCATCATCATCATTCAGAAGCATTTTCTGTTAACAGTTCTAGACACAGCAGTAAAATGCACAGGTATGTATGCTGTCACATTATGCCCAAAGGCAGAGATCTTTCATACTATTCCCTGCTACTTCTATACAGAAGCCTTGTGGTAGCTTAAAATTCTCCTCTTTCTTTTACTATGCAACACATGAGTAAAAATAATGGAAGCAAAATGCACATGTTCGAAGAACATATACTCATGTCAATATAAACAGCAAGAACATGCAGAGATATTCTTGGTGGAAATTCCTTTTTATGCTTACTGAAGTCCAGTCTTGGATACTACAGCAAAGTTCTCTTTATGTAGATTCTACAGCATGAGCATTTACTGAAATCTAATCCTGAGTATTTTCCTGGGGAGTTATATAGCTTTCTTTTTGCAGACAGACAAACTAACATAACTAGCATAAATAACCTTTAATCATTTATTGCATATCTGGGATATTTTAGTCCCTCAAGAAGTCTTCGAAGGTTTTTTTTTTAACAATAATTTGAACCAACCGCTAGAGATGAATGCCCATATAAAAACGAACCTAAGTGTGCAGTTTGGATGTCAGTTAAAGAAAAATGCAAAAAAAAACAACCCTCAAAATTGTCCATTGGATTCCAAGGAACAATGTCCCTGATCATCATTGCAAATTCCTTGGTTTGACTTTTTTCTTAATCTCTGTTAGTGACAATCATTGAAATAATTATGTCAATTCTCATTTAATTTGTACTTTAACATCTCTTTTCCTAACAATAGATCAAAATGAACAACAGGTTACTTATTCAACATGAATTATTTTTTCCTAGCATTTCAGGACTTAAAGCAATTATGTTGAAATACTTACCTCTATCAGCATTTATCTTAAAAACATTCACGAACCTGTTTTATTTTTATGTACAATAGTTGTTCCCTGTCTTTGTCCTTCTATCTATGCCCTGCAATATTGACTAGCTTTCTCTTTCAAATCCACACAGATGGAATCTTCAAATGATAAATTGTAGCCAGCTACTCAAATAATTGATCCAGAATCCCTATGTCCTCAGCAACCTTTTATGTAGCATTTTGAAAGACTCTCCCTTCACATCCCTTCCAAAAACTCTATGAAGCCTGTGCTTTGTTTACTTGTATGCTACACCTTTTACCAGGCCACAGAGTATTTACTGTCCTCAAAGAATCACCATGGCTATTTGTAATATGTGTATACCTCTGAAAACAAACATGAGGTATAATAGATTACAGCAACCTGTCATGCAAAATTAATGTACTTGACCATTCAGACTTTAAAAAAGGAAGCTACATTCCCTCCCAAGCCTAATCAACTGTGATTTATAATAATAGATAGTAAAAGAGACATTTTACTTCTTAGATCACAGTGTAGTCCTTAGGCCGAATGTGAAGTGAGCTAAACTGGAGGAGTTATACAACTCAAGAGGAAAAGTAAACACCCAGCCATCCAACCAACAAGCATAAAAAGCCTCTTTCTCCACACTTGCTCATTCTCAGCACTCAGCAAGAAATTTTTATTTTAATCGCTTTGCTTTTGGCTATGAAACTGAACCAGAAATTTAATGCTTTTCTCTTCAATAACACTGTTAACGTTTGCTCTAGTTAAATATGATGCTGCACACTCTCAAATGCATTCTATTTTACAGTCACTGAAATATAATTTTGTTTGCTATGCTAGAAGGAGAAATCTACTTTTAGGGCTGCTTCAAGTTAAAGCAGCAAACAGCTCCTTGTGTGTGCTTGTTTTCAGGGTTCTGAAGGGCCACCTGATTTTAAAGAAAATAGACCTTCTATCAGCATTTATACGTCTCATAAGCCTTCTGTCAGAATCACCAACCAGTCATTACACATATGAGATGTTTTTACCATGTTTTCAGATACCTGATTATCACTCCAAGAATGTTACAAATGTTATGTTCAATCCGAAATAAAAACACAGAGACTTTTCCTTATGCTAAATTAGGAAGCAATTGTTACACACTTGAAGTTTTCACTGGGGATAATTAATCATGTCTAGCATTGCTTGATTTTCTTCAAAGCCAGTGACGGACTACCAGTCTGATGCTGCAGTGCACAAGTAAAAGCATGAAAAATTAGCCTGGAAAAGGCAATCACCCTTTTTCCTTTCCAGTGAACTCCCTCCCATGAGTGCCAAAATACTTACTATGAGATCTTGCATGGCACATGCTTGCCCTAATTAGCAACAGAGATGTGGTTTTAATTTATAGGCAAGCTATAAATATCCCAACTGATGATGATGACAACAGATCTGACTGTGATGAAATCCTAGTGTTTCTCCCAAAAGCACTTATTTTCTGTCACAGTGAAAAAACAGAACTTGGCACTGTAGGTAACCCAAGACTTAAGCACCCGCCTGGAAGCTAATTCATCTAGCTTTCTTCTTACTTTGGCTCCTATGCCTCATATGTTCAACAGATAGTCTAAGAGCACCTTTTAGCCACTTGTGTTTCAAAAGAGAACTGATTAGAGCCATTCATACACTAGTAACAACCAGGCTGGACTAATGAAATGGACATGCTGAAACAACCAGCACCTTTGTAAAAGTGCACAGAAGCATCAATTGGACTAATCCGTAGCTACCAGAACTGAAATGAAGCCAACAGAGTACATTACTCTAATTTTATGCCTTCTCTATTTGATATTTATTAATTTCTGGGTTCAGTTCAGGATTCTGATTTTGACTTTAAAGGCTTTCAGACCCTTAAGGACACAACTTCATCACAAATGCACACTTATTCAATAATTTGAAACAACATCAGAGGCCCTTCTGTGCCTCCTTCTACAATCTGAGAGAAGCAAGTGAGCACATAGGATTTGGCTGGGCTGTGTGTGTGTGTGTGTGTGTGTGTGTTTTCTCTCATGGCAATTTTCATGCATGATGCAACATTTCTGGTGCCTTCTGAAGACTGCCCAATGTAGCCCTATCTTCATCATATGAAGACATGACTCTAATGAGCAGATGGGGTGACAGACACATACTATAATTTGAGGAACGGGCAAGGTTGGAATTTGTTTTTAATATTGAGTTTGATAACGTTCATGGCTTGATATTACATGATAAGGACATTCATATCAGTATGGTTTTATATCACTTGACCAAGAAGTTTGGGTAAGTAATATTTAACTGTAGAAGAAAATTAGACGTCTTTCACTGACTAACACTAATCTACTTGATATAATATGAGGAGTCAGTGTCTCTCCTGTATTGATTGGAACGCTAGGGAAGGTGAGTAATTTTCTCATTGACTCTTTGAATGACTTTCCTCCCTAAAACAGTCTGACTGACAGAAATGAACTAAAATAAACAACTATAATGATGCCAGTGTTTCACAACATGAAATGTATTCCATAGGGATCAACAGAATTACCTGTATAATGTGGTACTAAATTGTAAGAAGAAATGTAGCAGAACTAAAACCTCATGTCTTGAGGCTTTTACTTCAAACAGTTCTGGATAATGGAAACATACTTATCAGTCCACATAAATAATGTATATTTATTATAAAGGCTGAGGGGACAATTAGAATATTTACACAAGCTGCCAAGCCTACGTGAAACAGAAAAGACAGTATGTCTTGTTCAGAATAATACTACAATTCCAACACACACACTAGTTTTCAGTGCAGTTTCTTTTCGGTTTCTCAAGGAAGACTTACCTAAAAGGAAAACTGCAATTAACACATTTACTGACAGAAGACTGGTATGTTCATTCCCTGTGGAAAAATCCATATGAAAGCAGAAAAAGATTCTAGTACCACAGTGTTGTGGACACTTCCATGTAAGTTGCTGCATGCCTTCAAGTCATTTTCAGTTTATAGCAAACATATTATAGGATTTTCTTGGCAAGCTTTGTTCAGAGGGGGTTTAACTTTGACTTTCTTTGAGGCTGAGAGAGTGCAACTTGCTCAAGGTCACCCAGTGGGTTTCCATGATTGAGAGGGAATTCAAACCTTGATCTCCAGAGCTTCCAGAGTCATAGTCCAACACTCAAAGCACTACACCATGGTGGAGCTATGTGGCATATATATCTGGGACTCTTCCCTAACATGTATTAACACAAAACCAAATGATAGCTCAAATTTCATAGTGAATTCTACATTCAGTGCAAAACTGCCATTTTAAAACATCAAATAGTATGTAACGTGCATAGAGAACAACATGTAGACAGAGATAAAGATTCAAGTTCTTTCCACTATCTCTACATACTGTTTCTTTAACAGCACTCCATATTAGTATGGGGGTAGCTGGTAACAGTGATCTCAAGGAATTTGACTGTAGAGAGTGAACTGACAAAAATATCCATCTCTAACCACAGCTGTATCTCTTTGCAGTGCTTACACCAACTACACAGAGACCTAAACCTCTGCTTCAGAGATGCAAACACTCATACAGTGATTGTATGAAGCTACTAGCACTACACTATGAATCTAAGCCACTTAAGCAGGAAAGCATAAAGTTATCCACACAACATTATTCTCAGCTGCCAAATATAAATTACTGAATGCTATTCTTATACAAGTGGTATATTTTTATATTAATACACAAATTACCAGGAAAACAACTGCGGAATCCCGAAGGACCATTACATACTACATAGCAGCACAACTAGTGGATTCTGGCCAACCTTCTCCCCGCCACAAAAACAAAACACTGGAATCATCAGGAGTCTATTCCACGGTCCATTGAGAAATGGCTGTCTGACATTCTCACCCCCTCACATTAGTGACCTCCACCGTAATAGCAGAAGAAGGATGCTGTTGCAAATCCCCCTCAGGCTAGAGATGGCTCATATGAAGGGGAAGTGACATCATCAGGCAGCCATTTCTTGGTTTACAGAAGAATGGGCCTCCATTGCTTCTAGCATCTGTGTATCAGTAAGTGGGGTTTGGAAGACATTTACATTCTACATAGTCCTAAACTAGAGGTTACATAGGGATTGTGAATACATAGCAGTTACTAATACGCAACTGCAGGTTACATATTCATAACTGCCCTACAGGATTCTGGTCAATATATCCTGTCCAAAAAATCTGAATCATCTAGCTCTGAACACCAATAATTGCCCTGACTGTTCAATAAATTTTAAAAAAGGAAGCTTCTGTATCTAATATTAGTTTGAAATAAAAGGCTCCACAATTAAAATTATCTCAGAAACGAATAAGAAATGTCCGTCTTTCTTTTTTCTCATACTTTATAAAATGTTTCTCTTTCATTCTGCCTTGTTTCATATCATATATGTCCTGTTTTCTTGTTTTCAGTTACAACAGAATCAGGATACTAAAGGCCCACAGAAGAATCACACACGTTCTGGGCAACACTATGTATTCCATGTAGTCTACAAATTAAAGACCAGCACAAAATTCCATTTCAGAATGACAGTATCACAGTTAGGGATAGACAAAGCTGTCTACTTCTCTCAGCTGATCAGTCTTAATCATGTTCTGTCCTGTTTCCACATTGGTTTATAATATTTATTTTTAAAATCAGCATGAAGAATCATATACATCTCTACAGGCATTTTTCCTAATAAATGCATTTTTGTATTACAAAATGTATTTTATATGCATTGTATGTTTTCTTTTCTACACAGTTTGTTTGTTTTTTCTATATCTCAACTTTCTGGCCTCATGTTTTCCTTAACACAATGCTGTTTTGTATAGTTCCCCCTCCACTAAGACATGCCTTTTTGTCCATAGTCCTTCTTAATGTATACATTTTTGCAAGTCTTTAGTTATTTATTAAACCAACTGCATCTTAAAATTCAGAGGAGAATGAACATCGAAGCAGAAGTGATCTGAGTGATGTAAATTGAGTAACTTTTCATCAAAATGTGAACCAAATGAATTTCTACTTCATTTTCAGTCTCCTTCACATACATATTAACATCTGTACTCAGAAATTTGTCAAAACTCGGATACAGAGAGACAAATAGAAAAAAGAAAAAAAGATTCTTTCAATTGAAACACCCAAATTTCTCCAGCCAGCATGGGTGAAACTATCTCTAAACAATGCAATTTACTTGTTGTCCTAAGAGATGGAAGGATGGATGGACAGATATATGACAAGCATGTACTGACATCCAATTCCATGTATGTTCCGGTGTGCACCCAATGTAGGGAGGAAAGGAGGAGAAGAGAAGAGCAAGGTGCCACTGAGCCTAATGGGATTTCTTTGTAAGCTGGCACAGTATCAGAATAAGACCATTCCTTTCAAGCCTTTGCCCTCCTCTGAGGCTAAGATAGTGTGACTTGGGTGACGGTAACCAAGTAGAATTCTATGGCTGAGTGGGAATTTGAACCCCAGTCTCCCAGCCTTCTAGTTAACATTCAAATTGGCTCAATTTTTTAGTCAGCCAGTGAGTGTGGCTGTTTTGGGAGGTATAGTTCTCAGTGGAAGCCTAGTGAGAGACAGAAGAATAATTGAGACCTAGTAAGATCTGGTCAGACAGTATGACCTAGAGTGGGCGTTACGCCTTTGGTGGGAGCTTAGTCAACCTGCTGTTGTATGATAATTGAGCCTTTCATGAAAGTTTAAAGACATGATTGATCGATCTGTTTCTGATCAGGGAGTTAACTGCTAATAGTGTAACTACTGTCTGAAGAGTGCTCTGAAGAAATGTATCAACACTGAAGTCATATGAATTCTAATAAGCGACCTTATTCTATTATCTTAATAAATGTTACAGTTTTTCTTTCTAAATATTGACTTGTCTACAGTCTAAACTGACAAGTGACACAGAAAACACACTACCATAAAATTATTATGGTAATTATTATTATTAAGTAGTTCTAAATAAGCATGGAACAACCTTGCCTTTTTACACAATGTGGTGTTATCAAGGTGGAAGGCAGAGCTGTGTGGTAAAGACAAGGCACCTGATCAGATTAGAAACCACCACACCAGTCTGGGAAAAGTAAGAGCCAGTCACAACAGGATATAAAATAAATAAATAAAGCAGTACTTTAAAGGAAAATATATCACCCTCAGGCCATTTCCGCACGGGGCGAGGGAATCGCCCCGTGACGCTACTTACCAGAATTTAAGACTCCCCGGTCCAGTCCACGCCGCTCCGGAGCAGTGCATGCTCATCGATACGCACTGCTCCGGCGTCCCAAATGGCGGCTTCCAGTTGGTCGAGGGTCTCAGCCAACCACTGAAGCTCGCCAGCCTAAAGCCCGCCCCTGGCAGATCGCAGGCTCGCACCAACGCGAGCCTGCAAATCTGCATAAGGGAGCAGGCTCGCAGTGGCGCACTCCATGCTTTTGAAAGACCTGTTTTTAGCGGTCTTTCAAAAGCACGCTGGACACCACTTGGGGTCATTCCGGAGTGGGCTGGGGTGCGGATCGATGTTAAGTAGGTCCGACCCAGTCTGCTCCCAGGTGCAGACATCCTCCCTGGAGGACACTCTGCCCCATTTTAAAAACCCCGTGTGGAAATGGCCTCACATTCAACATGGCTCACAACATGGCTAAATCATACAATAAAGTATCATACAATAAAGTACAGATATAAAATAGTAAACCAATCAACAACCAGTAATAATGCAACGGCAGTTCAAAATTCAGTGTAAAACTTCAGCATGGTAAAAAGAAGACCTCTGAAAGAGGAAAACCTGCTACTATTTCTTAGGTCATACAGTATCCTTAGTAGGCATCCAATCATAATCAAACAAAGAACAAGGAACTGTATCCCAGAACTACCGGCTCTTCACATGCAGCAGAGGTCTCACCCATGTGATGTAGCGCATAATCCTACCTGTTTTATGATTAGCCAAAGATTGCTCTGGAGATTTATAGCTTTCAAATACACTGAAACTATTATTTTTTTTAAAATCCTTAGCTTAAATCCTTTCTAAATCAGTATTCCATTTGCTTAATAATTTGATACATCTTCCTCAGCATTCCTCTCATTAAATTAAGCTTCAGTCCTTTGATTTGCATTTCCCTTTCTATGTTATGTGTTGTAAACATAGAAACATAGTTATTTGCTATGAACTCTGCATTAAAAAATAATTCAGTAAAATTACACTTGATGAAAGCGGCCCCAGACCTATCTTTTTAAATGTAACAAATAGCAAACATAAACTAACAAAATTTAGCAATATATACCCTTAACTCAGAAGAGCTCCATCATTTATTTTATTTATTTTATTTTATTTTTAATTTTGTTTTTAATCCCAACAGCATAGGAATAATGGAATCAGGTGTTTGGGAGCACTCTGAAGTTCACATGGTGACATGTAATCTCTTAATCAAAGGATAGCTGATTTGAATTCCTCCTAATTAAAATTATGTAATGTGCAATTTCCTACCACCTGCAGATCTGGGGTCATAAGAAAACCTTTTGCTGTTTCAGAATGAGGTTAAAAACATTCCATAATAAGCTAATTAGAGAAAATTACCTTAAAATCAATATTAGCAGCAACTTTAGAGACACAGATTTTCAACTAAATAAAAAACAAAGACAAACTACTTTTTTTTGTCACAGAACAGCAGAAGGTCATACAGTAAACCTAAATGTGTGTACTTAATATATCTCTCTGCAGACGAAGAAGATAGACAATAAACCACTGCTAGTGGAGCTTCAAATAGCCTGACTCCATTGCTGCTGAGAGCAACCAAGGGTAAGGCACCGGCAGGTCCCTCATGCAGTACAATGCTCAGCAGCAACATCATAAATGCATCTGAATGGCAGCAGTGCCCATGCTGTGGACTGCTGGATATTCCATAAGTACACACTTCTGTGGCACTGGACTAGCCTCCATTGCTGCTAATCAGTGTCTACTACAGGGGTTGGCAAGTGTCAAAGGGCTACAGATGCCTTCACCAGACTTCAGAAGACTCTGTGCCTGAAATTTCTTTTTTTAAAAAAGAAAAATACTCAGAATGTCCACTCTGCTCTGCTCTGCATGGAGGACATTTTCCCATTTGTTTGGCTCCCCTGAGCTGTTACTGGTCCATGAGAAGCATTTTTTTAATCAGGATGGGATTAGAAGTTATGTCCAATTTTAGGAGGGAAAAGAAACTAGACTTAAACAGTCTGGGGCAGAGGAGCAAATTAAATTAATTAATTAAAATTAATTTAATTAAAAATTATCCCCAAACATAATTATAAATTGGGGGGAATATTTGGAGTTTTTAAAAATCGGAGGGGGGCCTTTGGAACCACAAATACAGCCTTGGATGTGCATGGGCATGCTGTCCAGAGACTGCATGTTTTCTACACAGCATCTACTTGTAAGGATCGATGCTGAACTAGAGTTCATTGCAAAGTGAAATTTCACAGATGTTCAAATCCGCAATTTTCTACTGGTTCAGGTGGATCCCAAATCTTGGTGCAGTTGTGAAAAAACGTTCAGAATTCCATCACATGCGCATACTTACTGGTGTGTGTATGCACGTAAATCTTTTTGTTTGTTTGTTTTTTTGTAGACATGTACCTTATTGCAGTGCCTTATCTTAATGCATCAGCATGGCAGGACTTTGGCCATTTCCACACGGGTTTTTTTAAATGGGGCAGAGCGTCCTCCAGGGAGGACATCTGCACCTGGGAGCAGACTGGGTCAGACCTACTCAATGTAGATCTGCACCCCAGCCCTCTCTGGAACGACCCCAAGTGGTTGTCCAGCATGCTTTTGAAAGACCGCTAAAAACAGGTCTTTCAAAAGCATGGAGTGCGCCACTGCAAGCCTGCTCCCTTATGCAGATTTGCAGGCTCACATTGGTGCAAGCCTGCGATCTGCTGGGGACGGGCTTTAGGCTGGCGAGCTTCAGTGGTTTGTCGAGACCCTCGACCAACCGGAAGCCACCATTTTCAACACTGGAGCAGTGCGGAGTGACGGCCACGCACTGCTCCAGAGCAGCCTGGACCAGATCAGGGAGTCTTAAAGTCCGGTAAGTAGCGTCATGGGGCAATTCCCTCGCCCCGTGCAGAAATGGCCTTTTTCACTATCTTTTTCTCTGCTCACAGAATATGATCAAAATATGGTTCCCTCAGATGATCTTTGAAAGTACAACCAGACAACAGAGGAAGAAGAAATTGCTTAAGTGTGCTGGGCCCAAACCATTGGTGTATTGTTGGTTAACAAATAGAAACTCTGAAATTCTTCTGGAAACATATCTCATGAGAGAGAAGTCATGGGTTTCCACATTAGCTAAGGTTTCCAAACCACAATGTCTCACAATGCTACCATAACCTAGCCTTAGCAACTGAAGCTATGAACACAGAATTTTATCCAATCTTCACTCTAGTAAGAGTAAAAGGGTTTGGAATACTCTTGGTTTGGAATACTATAAAAGGTATGGCAAATGTTGTTAAACTGTAATTTCCATCATTCTTCACTACTGGCTACAGCTGCTAAGACGTACAGAGTATGGATTTCCAGAATGCTGCAATCTAGTAAAGAATATGTATATCTAGCTGGATCCTGATGTCATATTTGAAAGTCCTTCTTCAGGTGTCCCACCAACTGAGGTTGAACAGACAGAATAGAGGATTTGACGAGAGGATATCCAGTTTAAGCAATGCCCTTCCCACAGATGTCTATCTGACATCTGCTTTACGACTTTTTTTGTTGCCAAGTGAGGATCTCTTTTTTTTTATTTTCCTCAGACTTTTCAGATTTGTGAAATTTTCATCCACAGAACTTTAGCTTCTACTTTTAATGTCTGTATATCTTATTATTATTATTTAAAAAAAATCTGGTGCCAACATTTCTATGTTGCTTTTAATTGATTTCTTCACTGTTGATTAGTTTTGAAAACAACTGTAAACCACGAGGGAACTCCACTTAATCCAAAAAACATGTAAATGAATAACTCTATGTACTGGTTAAAAACACTGATAATCTTATGTAATCTTGTTGTTGTTGTTTGCCCAAGCTGAAGAAGATCTTTCCCTCCCATCTTTTACTCTTCACCCTAGAATCAGCAGAAATGCGATAAGATCTTTGTTTCTGTTTCATAGAAGCTGAAAGAACATGACTGCATATTAGAAAGAAATATTAAATTCCTTTTTAACATAGAAAAGGTTTTAAGGTGTTATATCTTTCCCCAATAGAAACAAATAATTGTCACATTGTTATCAGTGATAAAACTAGAAGTACTCTGAGAAGTTCTATCAGCATGTCATCGAAATGAAAATTAAATTAAAAGAATATCTTCACATTTTCTGGAGAACACATGGGGGGATCTATTAAGAGTTTCTCCCTATGAGTTATCTCATCTGAGGAAAAACAAAACAAAACTAACATCTTACTGCTGTGAAGGGAGAGGAGTAAGCGATAGTGATATTACCGCTGTTGCTAGCCCGAGCTTGTGGGATATTAAGATATCATTTGATATCAATAATTTGGCCTTCTGTACCCATTCCCCTCCACGTGCTTGCGAGGCCCCCGGACTAGCACCCACACAGGTGCGGCCGACAATAGCCGAACCATTCACATCCCGATCTAGGAAGGCCAGTCATTGCCGAATGCAGCTTCACAGAAGACCTCAAGGCAAGTACCACATTATGTATGCACGCTACTTACAAAAAGATCCCCTGCCCCGCGCAGGCAGCTTGATCAGCGGACTATACAACTCTCAAGCACTCTGCCTTTGCATACTGGCTACTCTACTGACAATCTGGCTATAACTCAATCATCCAAAGTACTGACCTTTCGGAGACTTTGTCTCCAGCCCAAAACTCATTGTTTTCCCCAAGTACGGACTAGCCTGCGGCCACAATTTTCCCTATAAGAACCCCTGACTTTGAGCACTTCCTCGGATCGCTCTTGGCTTCCATCCCACCTTGCTGTCGCTTTGTCCGGCGAGCCTTCCCCTCAGCCCCACGTGCTGAGAATCCACACTCCCCAGCTTCTTTGCTTCTAACCGGGCTTCAGGACAGGTATAGTATTTCCCATACCAAACCTCCTCAAAAAATCCCTCTATCCACTCCTACCTTTATTTCTATAGTTCCTTGTGTGAGTGTGTTGCATACACTTGTTTGATTGTGTTTCAATAAAACAATTATTATTATTTCAACATCTGCCTTATCATTGACTCGGCCTGACCCCGTAGACATAGGGCTCAAGATCTCACTACGTTACCCTGCCTCTTGCATTGCAAACTTGTGCTCTGTGCTAATTCCCTCACCATTGTTTGAGCACATTTAGGTGTCCCTCCCGGGACCCTCAGAAATCAGGGTAACAGTGAAGAGTGATTTGTCTTGCTTAAGATTAAGGAATATCAGCTTTCATTAACAACAGAGTTTACAAACAGGTCCATTCAGTCTTGCAAGTCCTGCCAACATTACTTCCCCTTTCCTTCCCTTATCAAAGATTGTGTATACGGTAAAAAATAAACTTATCACAGTTAGATGCTACACATTTAATGTATCAGCCACCTTGATTGTGGGTTATTACTAATTATGGGTTTTCCATGTTCTGTCCTCTCTTTTCTCCCATTAATTTCTAAGGAAATTCTAAGGAAATAAGCATAAATTGAGGGGCTGAAGCTACTTGAAGCAGTGAAGATATGGTTGTCATATCCCAGCTCTTGTAACCTGGGTATTTTATTTGCATATCATGTGAATTATTGTAATTATGCATATTAATTATGTAACTTCAAGACACTAATTGTTGGATTTCTTTCTTATTTTGTGTTACAAACTCTGAGAGAATTAGTACAGAGTATTTGCTGAATTTGGGATAGAATCATAGATAGAATCATAGAATAATAGAGTCGGAAGAGAGCACAGGGGCCATCCATTCCAACCCCCTGCTATGCAGGAATAAAGAGACCCAAGTTCAAATCTCTTACTGCTCATGGAATTTACTGTGAGAACTTGAGTTTGTCAGCAAATCTACCTTTCAGGAATTGTTATGACAATCAATAGCAAGACAGAGACAATGTAGGGCTTTGCTTATTTCTGGTTGTTATTGTGTGCCTTAAAATAAGTGAGTAACAATTCATTCTGAATGAGACATTCTGATACTATTCATATAGGATCACTACAGGGTTTTTTGTTTGTTTGTTTGTTTGTTTTTTGATGTTAGAGTGTTTTTTTTTAATGCTGTTAGCTTTCTTATTGATGCCAAAAAAAGTGCAGATCCATGAAAAAAAATCACAGGAAGCCCCTGAGAGTGCCATCTGATTCACATGAGAAAATACAGAAGTAACAAACCACACCTCCTTCTTTTGCACTTTTCCTCACCCCGTGACATGCTTCCCTCCCTTCCTGCTGCTACACTCCCCCCCCCACTAATTCTTTTGTTCTTTGCATCCTCCCACTGCATTTCTCACACTCTTTTTATTCTTCCCTCTCTCTTCCCTCACCTTGTGCTGTCAATGCTTCACTTCCTTAATCCAAAACTGTACCTCTCTTCTTTGCCTTATCTTGCAACTTTGCTATGCTCCCCTCCCTGGCTTTATGAAGTCTGCTGCTTGCACCTCTCACCCACTCTTCCCTTCTTGCCTCACATAGCACTACCACACCTCCCACTCCTGCACCTTCTCACTTTATGCCTCTCCCTTTCTTGTACTTTACATACTTCCACTGTACCTCTTACCTCCTTCGGTTTCTTTTCCTTCCTCTTTCACTACCTCACACCTTCACCCTGCCTCCCTCTTTTGCTCCTTGCACTCCACCAATAGCTGCATATTTCACCAGTCCTTCCCTCATCCCCTCTTACTTCGTGTTACCCTTGTCTCACGTCTTGCACTCACTTGTTGCTCCATCTGTCCTCTCTTTTGTTGGGAGTGACAACCTTTGCATGCTTGATTAACTGGCTAGTTAGTTTGCATGTTTATTGTAGGCATAGAGAGATAACCTAGAGAAAACTTCCTGTTTGTTTTGGTCAACACCTCTTCCTCCAGCACGTACATATTCTTTGTTCTTAAAAAGGTTCTCTCGCTATTTACATGTCTCCTTTGTCTTTGCCTTTTGTCCTGAAAGCATGCTCTGAGATCTCCTAACAAGGATTATTTTCAGCAAGCATGTGAGTGCTTAATTTCTTACCTTTCTTCAAGAATTGAACCTGTGTAAACTATGCACAAGATTTTGTGAGTAAACTCTTTTATAAACCAAACTGTTTGTGTTTATTTTGAGCTAGATTAAGTGTGTTTGGGGTGGAGTGATAGAAGTGGGACTGGTAATCTGCTCAACTTCCGTTTTTGTGCAATTACTAGATACTCTGCTAATTGAGAGACTCATTAGCAAAATCTCTCAGTTCCCCAACACCTTTCTTCCCCCGCTTGCTTCACCTTGCCCCTGGGACCTGCTTCCCTCCTTTGCCACTGCAGCTGCACATTCGTCCTGCTCTTCTTCCCCCTTCTTGTCTCAGGCAGCTCAAGGCAGTGGTAATACCACTACTGCAAAACAAGGAGCAGGAGAAGATGGAGATAAAGCAAGGTGAAGGGAGTTGCTATCAAGGACAGCCAAGGGCAGGGATGGCAAGGTGGCTTTGAAAGAAAATGGCACTAATGGGGATACCCTTTTTTCCTCCCATGTCAGGCAGTGTGGAAACCCTAATTTCCCTTCATAAAATGGAACCTGAGATATAGATATAGATATAGATACATATTTTCAAGACATCCGCTAAAAAGACATAATATTCTATACCAAGCAAGTCATGTACAACAAGAGATACTATGGAACCTTAACTAGGAATCACTTTATTGCAACTTTTACCTCATTCTGTTGCATTTTGCATGCCAATGGCTCCACTGGTTTTTTGTACAATCTTTCCAAGGGTCTCTGCAAAACATACTTCAGCTAGATTTTCCTCCAAAAGTTTGATTTTTCCTGCCAAGTTTTAATATTGAACCAGGGAACCAAAAATTGGAATTGTGAGAAGACAATTTACAAACATCAATCATAAAGTATGACTCATTGGCTAAATGGCAGAAGCAAGTTTGTTTCTCACAGACCAATTCGATATAAGAGTGATTGCACATTTTTGCCCACTAACTCTGCTCCTGCAGGGACTAGAGACTTCTGGTTTAAGAGTGAAGGTTTGAAATCTGAATCTGGGCCAGGTGATTGGAAATCTAGGCCAGGTGATAGCTGACTAGCGACTCTAAGTGAGTAAGAAGTAATGGACTTTAATGTTGATTTCTTATTTTAATAGTAGTTGTAACTTTCCCCCCTATATTTATACTCTGTGTTGGGTATATTACTGAATAACCCACAATCTTATTAATATAATTTGGAGTGAGCAGTAATGAATTTCTTTGTAATCTTATTGTCAATCACCCAATACTACATACTTGAATATCAAGTAAAAAGTTTTCCTCACTCCTACCCCATATTATTTCCTTCTGTCTTGGTCCTGGATTCATTCATACATTCTCTCTCGCTCTCTCCCCTCACCCCTCTCATTTTCTTTTTTACACACAACTGCCTCCTCTTCCTCCTCCTTTTCTCCCCTCTTCTAATTGTGCAATTAATATGGATGGGGAGAACAGTGGACTTTTTAGGTACCTCATTATTTAAACTGAAGACAGTGTAGACTGAATTTGAATCCTTTGGCGCCTAAATGCAAAACCTATCCTCTACCACAGATTGTTGCTAACTACACTTTTGGACTGGAAGTGGGAAGGCAAAAAGAATGAAATGATTCCTTTGTTCAGAAAAAATATTATGCCTCTATTCCGCCCAGAGGCTCTCAGAACCTTGATTCATCCCTGATTTACTACTGATTGAACTTTATAGGTATCCACTTTCTGTGCCTCTGTGATGGGTCCCTGTACTCTAACTGAGACATGGAATTCCTTGTTAACCCCTACAAAAGAAAGTATTTGAAGAGTGAGTGGAGTGTACATTTTAGCAGGACGGGAAAGAAAGGAGAGATACAAATCAGTGACCAACTGAATCAAACACATTGTAAGATGATATCTCATATGTTAGGAAAGTCCTCCCAACTTGACACTTATGAGACTGGTTGAACTCCCACCATTCCTGAGCAACAATTATGTTATGGACTGTGTAGTCTATATGGGGGAAAGGAATCTAAGCCAGAAGAAGGAAACCCTAAAAGGACAAAAAAGCACCTTTTGAAGGTGCCAAAACAGAAATATGCCCCACATGATTAACAGTGACAAATTCCAACTCATTCTTTATAAATTTCATACTATGTTTCCAAAATAACAGTTTAAATAACCAGTCAAATAATGGTATGCCAACTAATAAAACATTTTCCAATTATTAGTGTTTCTGGTAGTGAATTGAGTTTCCAGTTTCTAATGGTTAACATTATTGAATTAATTTTCAATCTTAAGGGTTCTGGACTCATTTCAATGAAAAACATTCAGGCATAAAATCCCTTACTGTTCTTGAAATGAACAAAGATTGGTGGTAGAAAAAGGAAGTTTCATTGCATATTTAACGTCAGAAGAACATTTTGCTTTTTAGGCAACCAAAGTAAAATGTGTTGTTCTGCACTCAGTTTGCCTTAAGCAGAGTCACCTCATCCCAGCCTTCAAACAACTATTTCCCCTTCTGTTTTCACATTCCTTAAGGCATCCGTCCACCCATTCCTCTATTCTGAGTTCTTTTGTATTTGTATTCTGATAGGAAAACAGATTTTCCTTTTCAGTATAAATCTATTCAGCAGCTATGTATGTATGTGGGTGCACGCCTGTAATTTAACAATATAACTTTAACCTGTCAATTTTTTTTATCTTGTGTCCATATGAATGAACAGCAATTGCTCATGCATTCCATTCTATCCCATACTGACAGCTTCAAACACCTCCAAGGCATGAAAGAAGATGTTGCTCAATAAGTTGTTGTTGTAAGTTGATGTGTGATATGAAGAAATGTGCTCAATGTATCAGATGGCTGCCTGAAAACAATAAAGTGTCCTTGACGGGTAAGCTTTAGTGTTACCATATAAATGCTAAAAAATGAGCGTAGATTAGTATGTGAATCCCATCACTTTCAACAGCAGTAAGCTCTGTTATGCAATACTGTGATTTCAGATTTGTGTGTGCATGCATGCCAACAAATGTAACTGAAAAAGATTGGAGCAGAACATCTGGTAATCATTTTTTTTAAAAAAATAATCTTCATTAAATTACATCTAATCATATTGTGCCACTTGATCATACTATTGCAATTTAGAACGTACCTCAGTTCTACCAATACATTTCTTTGATTGTTAAAAGGGCCAATGATATCTAGCACATTGGATAACAAATGTATTAGACATGCATGGTAAAAACCTTAAGTACCTCTCCCTGCATCCCAGCAACAACTTCCATGTTGTAATTACATTCCCATTGTAACTGAGGTGCTGTCACTTCCAATAGCAGTGGCTTTTGTAAGCATTAACACCAGCCAATGTGACCTAGGGAAACAAACTAACACATCATGTCAATGCACTGCAATGCTGCCAGATGGGACAAGTGGCATTAGTAGAAGACAGCTCTGAAAGAGCAGATGGAAAGATGCCCTAATATATAGTGATTTCAGAGCTTATAGAGAATGTCACCTGCAAAAGACAAATTGTCTGTGATTCTTCCAAGCCCTGTACTTTAGTGCATTTAGGGTGCAACATGTATAATTAGTAATCCTAACAAAATATTTCAACAAATGCTCATTCATTCCCACAGTAATCTGATTGTGTTGGTCAATAATTATATTTTATATAAAAGGAAATGAAACTTTATGGTAAAGAAAGTTTTACAGAAAAAAAAAACTGGACCTGAGATATAATGGATGTCAAAATGAGTTCACATCTTTAAAAAAAAGGGTGAACTTAGAAACAGATGCAGCATCTTGACTTACATTAAGTGAAGTACTGAAAGTCATGTGCACTCACTTACTTGGGCACAAGTGAGGCTCTGAGTATTAAGAGATGTTATTCTGCACCCTGGCTACAATCCTATTTTCTGCTCTTGGCACTGTGTAGGACAGATTCAGAAGGCATTAAAGAGGGAAAATACAACCATATGTCACCATTCCAGCTAGTAATCCACTGGAAGCTAGACCGCATTGGTATGTTTACCATAACAGAAAATGCACTAGAATGTAGAACTTACAGGGGTAACTACTCAGACTCCACTAAGGAATGTCCCATAGGTCAAGGGCTCCTAGTAGACTTAACTCCTTTCACTTCTACCCTAAATATTACAAAGGTGTGACCAAAGGAGGAAATACAAGTGGTTTGAGTTTTAAGAAAATATCTAGTTGCAAGTACCAAAACCAAAAATCCCCAGGAATACTTTCAATAGCAGTGTTCCAGATGGAAGTGCTACTGGACAGAAAAAAAAAAATATTCTTAAGCTGAAGTCACCCTTCGCTAAAGGACAACCTGTTATCTTTTTGCCAGGCAAGATTCTCTCAGCTAAACACAATACAAAATAACAAAAACACTGATCGGTATGAGCAACACCAGACAGATGCCAAACTGTCAATCTTTCTCAGGGATAAGCACAGCTACAAGAACAATCTGTTAAAAGAGCAAAGGAACCAATCAGGCGGGTTGCCAATCGCCTCATAGCACTATACATGCAGAGTTCCCATAATGGCCTTCTCAACGGAGGAACTGTTGGGAATTATGACACTTCACAGCATAAACATCCAAGATACTATAATTAAATTAGAATTACTAAAACATTAACAAAAAACATCATGGTATGGAAATTATAAGTAACTTTAAAGAGCTGTTTGATTTATTTAATTTATTCCAAGATATTTTGATATCAGTTTCAAAAACATGTTAGCTAAGCATAGGAAACTTCAGTATCGATTGATAGTTTTGAATTGAAGAACTTAAGATTGTACACATAATATATTTTAGTTCTGAAGTTTCCAAGTTAAAAGAAGCACAAGTCAAGCACACATTATACTAGTTGCTAGTCTGAAGTCCACAGATCTCAGAGGAGTAAGGAGGGAGATCGAAGACTGGTCTTCAGATTCAAGACTGGAGCTAACTGCCAACCTTGATGGGGAAATGTCAGTGCTATGTTCCTTGTTAAAGTCTCACAGTGTCCATTCAAGACTGGAGCTAACTGCCAACCTTGATAGGGAAATGTCAGAGCTACGTTTATTGTTGAAATCTCACAATGTCCATGGGAATATATTGGATATAATTAAAACACGCTGCCAATTAATAACACCAAAAATCAACTAGCTTACATATCTATCAACCTACTTTATCTGAAGAGTTCCATTATGTGGTGGCTCAAACTCTTCTTCATACTGAAGCTTAGAATGACATTTGAGCATGCAAGATTCAAGACTATGCATATGAATGTTGGTTTTGGTGAAGTTTCATTTCCAAAAACCATAATACCTGGGAATGCATTCACTTTGATACACATTTTGTTATTAAATTTGTCTAGACAGATATTTTACAGCATGAATGATAGCTGTGCTGCACAGCTAACAAATGAAACCTAAAAAGTAGCCAGAAAACAATCAGATGTGAATATATTGTCTAGCTGGCAATATTCATGCAAATGAATGATTATGCAATTATAAATACACAAAGACATTTCAGCAAAGACCCAGTAGTGACATAAAATAGAAAGATTTCTACAAATCGTGATAAAATAGCACATGCTCCATTTCATACATAGAAATAAATAAGCAGCCGGGGGAAATGATGCGCATAATATTTCTAGGGGCAAAACATGAATACTTACATTGAAAATAAAGAAGAAGAAGAAGAACACATTAATCTGATTACATCTTCAAGAGTAAGTAAAATTCCGTTGTTTCCAATATATTTTCAGCCTTTTAAAATTACTACTTTCCTCCCATGGCCATACAGTCCCAATAATGCAATTTTTTTTTTCTCCAGACATAGGAATTATGCTTTTTAAAATATATATATACAGTTTTGGGGTTTTATATGTATGTGGATGGCTGGGTGTCTTTAGACATACCTCTGGCATTGCTTTCTTTCTGTATTATTAACTACAGGTCCCAATTTGGCAGGGACAGTCCTGATTAATCCTTTGTCATCTTGCCTATTCAGCTGCTCTCACATTGTTCCTGTTTCCCTCTCTTCCTCCCAATTTCCCTTTTGTCCTCAGCATACTTCATTTGCTGTGAATGGGGTTCAGAGTGCAAGAGTAGCTTGCACTCAGTTAACTCAGCAGGGTGAGAGAAGGAGATGAAATCTTGCCCTTTGAGTTGGCTCGGAGAACAGCAAATTGCTGCAGCCATTCTTAGCTTCAGTGTCCTTCCTCGTCAATCATGTTTGCCATCTTAACCACACTCTGATGCTGCTTGGCCATACTTGTCCCGGTTTTCATCTTTTCCTTTCATTCACAGAAGTGACTAAATCCAGCGAAGGCCACTGATCACAATAGGAGCTGTAGTGGATAAAGCTAACGGCCTACTTAGTCCCCTTCCCACAGTGACCAATCAGTTGCCTACAGGAAGCCAACAAGGCAGGAAGGAAGAAAAGGAGGAGACAATTTTCACTGTCTAGCCAGCAGAGCCACAGCCTATGCCACACAATGCCTCCGCTGCCTTACAGAGCAATTGTGTAGAGGATGCAGTGGATTACAGCATGAAAGGAAAAGTGGTAAAAATTGCCTCCCACTCTTCTGCCAGCAGCAATGTCCTATGAAGAGAAGTCCACTCACAGGAAGCTGAGCTCCAAGCAGTTATATTTTTAAATATGAAAAATCAATTCTGACCTAGCAAACCATTTTCAATCAGCCAAGCAGATGCTAGTGGACAGATATTTGTATATCTGATATTCAGTGCAAAAACTTGAAGACCACAAACCACAGCTGGTTTTCTACCTTCATGCAATCCTGATTCTCCTCCTGGTGTTTTTGTTTTGTTTTGTTTTGTTTTGTTTTCTATCAGAAGAGAAAACATTTGACTGTCTTGTCCCCTTTATATGGAGGTGTAACTTTCTGAAGTTCTCCAACTGTCAAAATATCTTAAGGAAATACAGATTCTGTCTGAAAGCCTGTATTGCCCCATATGAGCCTGCCCCCATATTCCAACCTTTGGGTGATGGCTTGATCTCTGTCCCACCAACCTCCCAAGCTCAGCTGGTAAGGATATGGGAGAAAACTTTCCTACCTCCTGAGGGACATTCAAATTTGCCCCACTCCTGGCTGTTTTTTCATTGGCAGATAAAAGGCTTTCTGTTTAAACAGACCTTTAGCCTTAACTGATCAGGATACAGGGATATATAGCTCGGTACGCTGTTTTTCATTCACAATATGTCTCTTAATTGTGTTTTAATGTTGTAAAATTGTGCTTTAATTGGACTGATAGTTTAATGTTTTACTTTTGCATTCTACCAAATCAAATAAATAAAATGGTCACTGTTACTCTTATTTGTTTTTCTGACATTCCGGTTAAAAATGATACTCTGTTCCATCAGAATCTCTGGAATGATACACAGGTGTGGATATTCACCTTTTAACTGAAAAAATAGAAAACAAACCAATTCTCTCTCAAAGGACAATTGATATTGCCACTAGTGCTGCCAGGATTGATTGATTGATTGATTGATTGATTGATTATTTATTTATTTATTTATTTATTTAGAGCATTTATACCTCACCATTTGACCAAAAAGGCTCCCAGGCCAAATTAGAAACCTGAGGGCAGTGAAGCGTCAATCTAAAAAGACACAAAGCACAAGGAAAAGGGGATGGCAGTGGGTGAGGGGAGGAAGTCCAGCAAATGCATTCAGCTGTTCTCTCTCTCATTTCTCTGTAAAAGTAACATATTGTTGAGATTAATGAATTACACAATGCGCATATTTTTGTCTTTATGAAGGGCCCTCACCCAAAAATATGGTGCTTTGTTTTTTGGCATTTTGTTCAATTCATATAGCAGCAAAAGCTTTCCAACCCTCTGAGAGGGGGCATCACTTATAATAAGCGGCCCTTGCTAATCCTATAAGGAACAAGCTTATAAATAAAAGGACATACCTTATAATAAGGGACATCTGGCAACCCTGGTTGCCGCAACTATAGAATTAAGGGGTCTTTTCTGCAACACACTCTCTGTTGGTATTAGCTTATGAACTACAGTATAACAGAAAAGCAATGACAGTAAAAATCCATTGAAAACCACTCAGATGAAAATATGTTATCATTTATCTTCCAAATGTCCAGATTAAAAATCTATTATTTTATTACTGAAAATTATTCCAAAGCAAACATACATACTGAGACAATAAAAATTTGATGAATGACATTCAAAGAAGTGCAGTTGCTGTAGAGGTATCAATAAAAATTCTATACTTAGAATTTTAATAGGAATGTTTCAATCTTTGATGCATCCCAAAAGCAACACTTGCTTTAAATCCAATTCAGAAAATGAAAGCCATGCAACAGCTATTAAGTAAACTGAAATTATTAAGGTAGTGCTTTGAGAATGGATTCTGCTCTTCCTTTGCATATAAATTCATTTCACTTAAATCTAATAGATGGGGCCACTTCTTATAAAACAATTTGTATTGACATGCATTCAAGAATACGCAAACCACAGTAGTTATATAAACCACAACCATCAAGACTGGTATCCTCTCCCCTTCATAATGCATGCAAAGGAGGGAGGAATAAAAAGTGTGTATAGTACTTTTGATGTTGTTACTTGCATTTATTTAAAAGGAAAAAGTCATGGTTTAGACAGGTGTGTGCTTCCTACCTGAAAAAGGTTCATGTATTTATATAAGGTATTCTTCCTGAATACTAAACAGCTCAGGTATTAGTAGGGTACTGAAAAATCACTCAGGAATATTTGAAAGGAGTAACCTTAGAACTTCTGTGTTTTGTTTTTTAAAAAAATAACAGTTGTTTTACAGAACAAAACAGGAAGATAATTATCTTTTTCATCTTGGTATTTGTTTCAGGGTAAGCCTAGGTAGTGAGCAGAACCTATTGGTCATCTCATATGCAGAATTCCTGTTGACGAGCCTGTCCAGTCCTCCCCAGAACATAGAGAAAAATTTCCCAAAGGGTACATACTGTACTTCTGTGAATCCCTGTGGGAATACTGCTTTCATTTCTTTTTACAGGGGCCTGCTAACACTTTCTTGCTGTCAGATAGCTGCAAGGTAGGGCAGGCCTTGGATAATATCATGAGGGTTGCATTTTACCTCCCCTGGCTCTTCTTCTGCAGGCTAGCTCCTTAGCCCCTCTATCACTATGAATCCTGTTACATATGCTTACATAACCTGGAGTTATTCATCGTTACATCCTTTCTCAAGGTTCCAGAAGGAGGTATTCAATACTTCCTTGCACAACCCGAACAAACTTTCAAAACACTGTTGCCACAGTCATTAACAGGCCACAGCAGGACAAAGCACCTGGCTATGTCTGCCTGCAGAACTGCAGCAGTTTGGCACATCTGGGACATCAGCTGATCAATCAGCTCTCCTCTACCAGCTGCAGAACTGTAGCCTTCCCATCTTTATTTCGCCAGTAAATGACTGATCCAGTGCATGAAAGCTGCCTTCCAGACTGGGAGGGATATGGTACCGTAAAAGCAGAGAATAACATTCTGCCCATGTCATCTGTGTTCCTGCCTGTCATACAAAGGCCAACAGACATTCTTACTTGCAATAGGGGTTGGGAGCAATAAGGTTCCTCAATATATGTTTCCATTTTTCCCAACCTGTGTCTGCTCTTCACTCTTTACCTGTTTGCTGTGGGTAATACAGCTGGAATATCAGTGACACCACACTAAACATGACTGCCCTATAAAGTGCAAAGAAGCTCTCAGGGATAGTAGTTTCAGCTGATCAGTAGGTGCTAAACCATAAACCCATTTTTTTAAAAAAAAAAAAGGTACTGCAGGAAGGTAAGTACCATTCAAATCAATGTCAATTTATATCCACATATTTCTTACAAACAACTCCTCTCTTTATGTGGAACCCACACCCTACCTCTATATTCACAACTTCTAAAAAAAACCCATAGGGTGTTCACTAATGGCTCCACTTCATCCTGGAGTTAAGAGACTAGTAAGGTGCCACAGTATTCTGTCCTGAGCCCAATGCTATGCAATGATTTGTATGAGGAAAAAGAGGACATTCTTATCAAATTTGCAGATGACACCAAATTGGGAGGGTTAGTAATACACCAGAGGACAGGATCAAAAGGAGAGCTGGGCCAAAGCTAACAAAATGAATTTCAACAGAGAGAAATGTAAGGTCCTACACTTAGGCAGAAAAAATGAAATGCACAAATATAGGATGTGAGACACGTGGCTGGATAACAGTCAGCAGTGTGATGCAGCAGCCAAGTGATTATTGGTTGCATCAATCGGAGTATGGTGTCTAGATGATACCACTCTATTTTGCTTTGGTTAGGCCTCATCTGGAATACTATGTCCAGTTCTGGGCACCTCAATTCAAGAATGATATCAACAAGTTGGAGCATTTCCAGAGAAGGGCGACCAAAATGGTGAAGGGTCTGGAAGAAGCCATGCCCTATGAGGAATGGCGTAGGGAGCTCGGGATGTTTAGTCTGCAGAAGAGAAGGTTAAGAGGGGACATGATAGCCATGTTTAAATATTTGAAGGGATATCATGTCAAGGAAGGAGCGGGCTTGTTTTCCGCTGCTCCAGAGACTAGGACAAGGAGCAATGGATTCAAGCTGCAGGAAAAGAGATTCCACCTGAACCTCAAGAAGAACTTCCTGGCGATCAGAGCTGTCCGGCAGTGGAATATGCTGCCTTGGAGCATGGTGGAGTCTCCTTCTTTGGAGGTTTTTAAACCAAGGCTGGATAGCCATCTGTTGGGACTCCTTTGATGTGTGTTCCTGTATAGCAGGGGGTTGGACTGGATGGCCCCTGTGGTCTCTTCCAACTCTATGATTCTATAAGATAGGTGGTATCTGACTTGATCACAGTACAGGGGGGAAAAGGTGATTCTAGGCTGCATCAATAGAAGTATAGTGTCAAGTAAAGGTCAAGCATAGGTCAAGTATAGGTCAAGAGAAGTAACAGTATCATTTTATGCTGCTTTGATCAGATCCCATCTGGGATACTGGGTCCAGTTCTGGGCCCCATAGTTCAAGAAGGATAATGACGAACTGGAATGTGTTCAGAGGCGGTTGACCAAATTGGTGAAAGGCCTGGAAACCATGGCCAATGAGGAGCGGCTTAGGAAGCTGAATGTGTTTACTAAATTGGGCATTTTGAATGTAGTATACTACTATTAATAATTTAAACATGTGCCCAAATGCAAATGCTAGTCCTAACTAGAATAGACCCATTGATTCAACTATTGAATAGTTGTCAGGACTTGTATAAACACCATTGATTTAATGCTCCTTTAGCTGAAACTAGCAACTGGATTTAGGTCTGTATCTGTAGAATTTTGAAAAAGAGAGATTATGATGAAAATTCACTTGAATTTGTAATTGTAACTTTGATGGGCTAGATCCAGAGTTCTCACTGGCAAGACACTCTAATTGGACGAAACAGGAAATGCAATTTACAGTTATTTTTGCACTTCTTGTTCCCTTTTTTCTTCAAAGGATTTGGATACCTTATAGGATGGGAGATGTGAGGCTGCAAAGGGGCAGAAGAATCTTCCAAAACCCATTGCTTTACCCATAATCACTGTTGGCTTGCAGTCCATTTCAGGTAGAAGAAAAGCTCTCCCATTTGACAAGGACATATTCTAGATGTAACTGATATTATTACTATTATTTTTAGACTAAATTCAAAAACTGAATGACAAACTGAATGACAAACTTTCAGATTAATGAAAAAGATCCATCTTAATTTTTAATTTCATATTTATTTACTATAGGAAAAAATGGAAGCTGAAGAAAATTAATATTGAAAGATAATTCAATATGTTAATTGAGGAAAGCAAAATTCAGCCACATTTCATTCCTATGCCCCAATTGGCCCAAATCTCAGCTAGCTGCTAGCACAGCTTGAATAAATTGATAATTGAATACATTTTCCACATTTCAATCCTAAATGACTGATTTTACCTAGATTCAGTTTGATAGCGAAAAGCATAAAGAGTAAACAACCATCAGACGCAAAAATAGCATTTCTCAGTTCTCTGGGCACAGCAAACTAAGGAATTACTTGAGAGCTTCCTGTGACAGCTTCCTGCTGACATAAAAGGAAAGCTGCCATCTGATTTTTTTGATGCTATCCTACTCATATTGCTCCAAAGCAAAGCCCTTGTCTCCTGACCCTAAAAGAAAAATCTAAAGCAATTTTGAAGTTCAGTCCACAAGCTAATATTCAATGATCCAGGCTGTTACCTCTCTCAATTCTGCAGGCTCCTGTCATTGAAAGTATCATAATAAGTCTTAGATAACTTGGTTAAATCAAAGTATGTCCTGGTGACTCAGTGTTACATCCTGAGTTTAAAATCTGCCCATTTTGATTCAATCCCACAGCTTAAGTTTAATGCTTTGTGTGGGAAAATGTATTCTTTAGTGGCCAATTAGATTTTAAACATACTGTATTCTTTCATGAGACGTTCTCATGCCTGTAGCAGATTTTGCAGTACTGAAAATACTGAATGCTTCTACAGAGCGTAATTCACCTGATGTAAAGTGCTTCAATGTTCCACTGAGAGTCAACATGTACTTTGCTGCTCCACTGAAGTCAACAGTACAAAAAATTGCTTAGCTTTTGACTGTGTTACGCCCACTCAAACATAATATTCAACTTACAATATTTGGGGCACTCATATGTTCTTTTCAGAGACCCTAGGAACCCCAAGCATTGTTAAGAGAATTCTAAGTCATTAGTAGAAGTTTCTCTAATGATCTCTGGTTAGCAACAGATTGGCCCATCAAAACAGCAAAGAAACACTGAAAACTTGTGTATGTCAAACTCTTGTGCATTCATAGCACTGGGCCTAAAGAAAAACAAATTTTCAAAACTAGCAGAAAATGGAAAAGTCAACATTTAGAGGTAGGATATAACATTGGACTTTTGCTGGAAGAATAGTGCAATCCAGTGAAAGTAGGAGAGGATCCTTCTCCTTTTTGTCCACTACAGCTTACAATTCAACCCCCAAAAGCTGCTCAGGCGAACTGGGAAATTCTTGGGTGCTAGTTTTCTGGCAGTTCAAAATACTGGAGTTACGTGACTCCCTGTGCTCTGTGAGCCACCAATGATCTACTAATTTTTTCTCAGCTGAGATTAAGTGTACTGCAGTACAAGTGTACTGCAGTAATCTGATACTAGAATGCCAAATGCCAAATATGGTCGTTCTCTCTACCAGATATATTTTGTGTGTATCATATTTTGTATGTATAGCAATCTATAAATAGAAACATTGATTATTCATATTTTTCTCTTTCATCAGGTTTTCATCTGTGGTCAAATTTAATTTCAGCATATGTGATTTCTGGGGCCTTCCTGTCAAGAATGGTAATATATCCTGTGCTATTTAATGCTACACAATTCATGAAATGAGGTTTTGTTAATAAAAAAAGGAAGGAAGCAGATGCATTTAAGTATAATAATGCTAGACTAAAGATAAGTGCAGAACAAGCCATTTAAATTAAATTCATCCATGCAGCTCATAGGACTCTGAGATATATTGGTACCTACCAAATCCTTCTCTTGCTAGAGATTTGATCTGAAGATAGATAGGAAGCATGAGCTTTTCAGAATATTTCTGTGACTTGAATGGAGGGGGATGGAAGAGGATGCTTGCTTGCATACTTTGAACAACATTTGTATTGATGGCAGGGAAAAATGGAATACCACTTCTAAAACACACAATATAGCTCAAATGTAATTGAAATATCCTTTCTATTTATCCACCTACCTGTAAAACAATTAGATTTGAGCACCCCACAAACCTGCTCCATGGCAGATCATAGCCCTATAATTCCACTTTAACTACTATGGTTACATCCTTTGGAATCCTGGGATCTGGAGTTTAGGGAGGGATATATAGGCCCTTTCCACACCGGCGTATTAAAACGGTTCAGAGCGACCTCCCATGGAGGTTGTCTGCACCATGGAGTGGACTGGGGTGGACTACTTTTCGTAGTTCCACACCTCAATCCGCTCCAAAGCGACCGGAATTGGCGGCGCTGTGAGTTTTTTAAAAACCTCTTTTCAGAGGTTTTTAAGAAGCACAAAGTGCGCAGCCCCGTGCAGCTCCGTCGCCACGCTCCAGTACAGATTTGCAGGCGCGCACTAGTGCGTGCCTGCAGATCTGCCGGGGGCGGGCTTCTGGCTGGCGAGCTTCTCCGGTTGCTGGAGAGCCTCCGCCAGCTGGAAGCCGCCATTTTGGACACCGGAGGAGTGCGGAGCAGCGAGTTCGCACTGCTCCGCATGGCGACGGACTTACCCGGCTGCCAGTAAGCTCCGTTTCGGCGCGTTTTCCCCCGTTTCCCCCTCCACATGTGGAAAGGGCCTTAGAATTCTCAGCCAGGGAGCTCTGGTACTGCAAGAAGCTACAGTTCCCAGGATTCCACAGAACACTGCAGTGGCAGTTAGTGGATTATAGCACAATAACTGTGTACTTTGAATGGGCCATGTCAGGGAGCTTCTATCCTTCCCATCCTGGCAAGAGCCCTGGAGTCCACCCCCAAATGGCTCCAGATAAGGTTTGTGGGAACCACAGGATTCTTTTGGTATACAAATATATGTCTAGTAATGGAAACGGCAGAAAGTTCCTAAGATGTCTTGCAGGTTTGTCTGAAAGATCCCAAATAGCAACAGACTTTAACAATTAGACCAGAGCTTTCCAAACTTTTCATGTTGGTGACACACTTTTTAGACATGCATCATTTCACAACACAGTAAGTCAGTTTTAATAGCAAACCAGAGGTTAAACTAACCTGTTATAAAAGATACAATCACATACATAAATTGTAACAACAAAATATATCTCATGAAAACCTTTCATATACTTTTAAGAATATATGATTTATAAATAATACCATACATTTTCTAAGATTGTAGGCGACACACCTACATACTTCAGGCAGTAATGTGTTGCAGCACACCATTTGGAAAGCTCTGAATTAGACAGTGCCACACCAAAAAACAGCAAGAACCCCAAAAGCGATTTTTTAAAGCACAGAGACAATAAAAGCTTTATAAACTACCTGAAATAAGTTAAGAGCCACAGAGAACAAAGTTGGTTTTAAATAAAGGCCCTTTCCAGATGTGGGGGGTGGGAGCCGCGCAAAAACGCTACTCACTGGACTTCTTCAGCGTCCAGGCGAGTCTGTTGGGATGAGGAGCAGTGCGAGCTCGTCACTCCGCACTGCTCCGGCGTCCAAAATGGCGGCTTCCGGTTGGTGGAGGCTCTCCACCAACCGGAGAAGCTCACCAGCCGAAAGCCCGCCCCCAGCAGATCTGCAGGCACACACTTACTTGCCCCTACAAATCTGCTCCGGAGCGCGGCGACAGAGCGAGACGGAGTCACGCGCTCCGTGCTTTTTAAAAACCTCTTAAAAGAGGTTTTTAAAAAGTATGCTGCGCGACCAGTTCCGGTCACGCAGAACTGGACTGAGGTACGGAACTACGAAAAGTAGTCCGACCCAGTCCACTCCACGGTGCAGAAGACCTCCATCGGAAGTAGCTCTGCCCTGTTTTAATAGCCCACTGTGGAAATGGCCAAAGTCAACACATCAGGCTTTCCACTGATTGAGGAAGAGTAACAGCCCCATACTGGAGCCACTCCCACTAACAAAGTCCAATGATTCAGAGCTGGCTGTACCATTTTGCAAAGTGACATGGTTGTTCCAGTTCCATGAAAAAAAGAACAAATGATTATTGCCAGGAAGCAATGAGCAGTGCTTATGGGATTTTCTTAGTCAAGTTACAAAATTAACTTGACTAGCCTTGGGTATTATTCCTTTCGCTTGGGGTGGGGTGGAGGGAGGCACAGACACTATACCCTGTACCATCTCAATTAGGAAAATGCCTTAGTCATGCCTGGTTGCTGACCATTTTCTGGACAGGCAGGTTTCCAGAACAACACATACAAGGACAGCCTCCAAAATAACTCAGATTAAACAAATATAATGTGTTATGCTCTAAGTCACGTGTAACATACTAACCATGTGCTATGGCTGCTCAAAGGTGAACAACGCTCTTATTCTGTGGCCCAGCTAGTCTTGCTTTAGATTTGTGGGAATCCCTAAATCCTTGGGGTTTTAATTGAGAGTGTAAACCAATGTCCCACTTAGACCAAAAGGAAAAAAAATCCATAAAAAACAAGATTCAAATTCCATCCTGTCGTAATACTTTTATTGAACCAACCAAGAGGCATAAAATACATTATACTAACTTTCAATGCTTCACAGACTTCTTCAGCAGGTTGAGATAGTTAAAACATATGTGTACAAGCGAAAAAAAGTGATGGTGTTTTGGTCCCAGAATCTATATTCTGCTTTGGATGTTACAGGAAGTATGTGGAGATGAAAAAATCCACTTCTTTATGCAAGTTGTTATTGTTGTGTTCCTTCAAGTCAATTATCATGGGGTTTTCTCGGCAAGACTTGTTCAGAGGGGATTTGCCATTGTGTCCTCTGAAGCTGAGAGAGCGTGACTTGCCCAGAGTCACCTAGTGGGTTTCCATGGCTGAGTAGTAATCTGAACCATGCTTGTAGTCTAACACTCAAACCACTACACCATGCTGGCTCCTCAAGCATAGTATCCCCTTATTTGCTTCATTAGACAATGTAACCTTTTTTCTTTCTCGTATATGGAGCAAAGCTTGGGAAAATTCCCCTCACCAGCATATCTGATATAGGAGATAATTCAAGGAACTAACCAGAAACATCTCTAAATGGCGTAAGTAAGAAATGATGTCAAAAATGAAAGAACGTAATAAATGGAAAAGAACTATAAAATTGTCTTCAAGTCATTAAATATGTGAAAAACCCCACTGAGTTCAACAAGACCACTCAAATACTTAAGTGCTTTTTTGGACTAGGCCCAGGTTAGACGTAAAACATTTCCTGCTAAATGTTTTAAATAGTCTGCGCTATTAGCTTCTGTATTCCATTCTGCCTCATTCCATGTAGAACACTTAAAAGACTAAAATCTCCAACACTTTGTAACTTTAGGAAAAATATTAGTTCCTTACATGTAGTTCTTTACATTTCCATGTAAGAAAGCATGGCTATGTACATCAAAGGGAAAATCTAAAGCTTCTGAAAAAGTACTAGAATTTTGGTCAGATCTCTGACTTTGAGTGGATGGTCTTCATACAACATCTACATAAAACATTTCATATTCCTATCTCTACAAATGTACTCAAAAAGAAATATTGGGCTTGGTTTCAAAATAGAATCTAAGTTGGTACTTATCCTCAACTGTACCAATTTGGCAGGGACAGCGCTGATCGATTCCTGCTGTCTCCCTTTTTTTGGCTGCTTTTTAGATGTCCCAGCTTCTCTCTCTTCTCCCCACTTTTCCCTTTTGCTCTCAGGAAGCTAGAAGAGGCTGCAGTAGTTTTGTCTGAACCTACTGGGAAAGGCAAAATCACACTGCTTCCTCTCCTCTACCTCCACTGAAGTGCATGCAAACTAAGGCCCTTTCTGCACAAGGCTGGTGAATCGGTTCGTGGCATTTCTTACCGGATTTTCTGGGCTCGAAACAAGGCAGACTTTCCCTCATTTCCTTCCACACAGCTACTGCACATGTTCCATTCTGATTCGGAGGAGTGCGAGTTCATGAATCCACACTGCCTCCACCATGGCCACTCCCGCTACTCCCCTCACCCTACCCTGTCGGCTGTGATTGGCTTTTTTTTTTTGGCATGGTTTAGTATGTCATTGCGTACGTGCTTACATGCATAAGTCCATACTACCCCCTGGCCCCTCCCATGAGCCCTCCCCTGACCACCAATTTGCATTGGCGCAAATGTACATGTCTGCACCGCTGTGAAAATACGAATTGGATTGATCTGGAAAATTGGAAAACCAATTTCTTCCAGTTTTGAAATAGCAGACTTTACCACCACATGGGGGTGCATTTAGTCAGAATTACATGTGGAACGAAGGTAAATAAACCGAACCTAGTCCACTCCAAGGTGCAGAAGACCTCCGTGGCAAGACACATTGGCCCGCCTTAATAACCACGTGTGGAAAGGGCCTAACTTCACTCTTTGAACTTGTTTTGCACCAAACTACTGCAACCTCTCCTAGCTTCCTCCACGCTTTCCATCTTGACAACATTCTGATATGGTTTGGCCACATATGTCCTGTTGTCATCCATAAAGTGTTGGAGGGTATGCTGGTATAAAGCAGCTTTCAATGCCTTGAAAGCACTAAGAATATGGAGTATTGTGTCTGTATGTGTGTGTGCCTTCATGTTGCCTGTCAACTTACAATGATACCATGGATTCCATAGGGTTTTCTTGGGCAAGAAATTCTCAGAGGTGGTTTTGCCAGTTCTTCCCTCTGAAGTGTAGCCTACAGCACCTGGTATTTATTGAAAGTCTCCCATCCAAGCATTAACCCAGGCTGACCCTGCTTAGCTTCCAAGATCAGATGGAATCTGGTACCTTTTCAGTATATAGGCAATATAAACTACTCCACTTCCCAAGCCACTTGAGTACATTTTCTTCCTCTTAGTTTGTATCAGTGCTGTTGTTCTTCATTTATATCCAGCCATTAGCCCAATACTGAGGCACAAGATGGCTTACAAATCATTATAATTAAAATGGAGTATAGTATTTTATTCTGTATTCTCTGTAAAAACATCAGTGAAATATATAAAAGTTACATTAAAATGCAATTAATCTATAGAATTAAAAGCATTTAAAATCCCATTAAAAAACCGAAGATAAAAATCAACAAGACAGCACAGAATTAAAAATCCATGCACACCACTTGTAGAAGCTTGTTGGAATGGAAAGGATTTCAGTTACTGACAGAAGGTGGGAGGGAGCTTTAGAGAAAATTATTTTTTAAAAAAAGAAAGAAAGAAAGTTCAAAATACCATATAAAAGTCCTCAAAAACTCTTATATTCACCCAGCAGAGAGAAATGTTTCCTTTTGAGGGAGTTAAAAATCCCGCAAAGACTTTGGATGACAAACCAGGAAATAACAAGACCAGACACAGAAATATGGGTGAAATCAGACCACTTTCTTTGACCTAAACCTATTTACGTAATGTTCAAACTGGGAAAGAACAAAGAGGGGAGCAACCTGATGCTGGTCCAGCTGACGACAGGCGACATTCCCTGGCTACCTCCTTAGCCTTCCCTTGGGTAAAACACTTGAGCCCCAAGGGTGATCCAATATGAGGGTTGCTCCCTGGCCAGGCATCTACTGGAAGGTAAACCCAGGGGACTCTCATCTAAGTTCCAGGACTCTATAAGTGAGAGCCAAACCCTTAGGAAGAAAGAGGAACACCAAGGGATGGATAGGCCTTATATAGCCTCTCACTCTGCCCCCCTCATTTGCACTGTTCTAGAGCCCAGTGCCAGCCACAAAGCACTCTGGTCTCTCCCAACGGAGGACATCAAACCCGTACTCTCCCTCCCAGTGCCATTTGCTTTGCAAGTACAGGTATGCATGTGTGCAATTTTTTTTTCAAAAAAGTTTCAAAATTTATATGATATCCCCTATTAGTTTCTCATGTTCATGATGGTGTGCTCCATGAATTAATATACCCCTTCTTATTAGGGGCAAGGCAATTTTGTGTATTCCTTACATCCTTAGTAATGACACAACTGAATTCAAACCCACATTTTTTAAATCAGTACCTGCAGATATGTAATCCCAGGCACCAAACAAACAAGTAGAGAGGAATATCATTCATTCCAGCTATTTCATTTGTCTTTTAAAAAATCTCCCTCCCACTCCATGTGTATGTGTCTAAAAGTAACTAAACAATTTAGAATTTATCACATGGGAGGCAGGGAAGTGACTCTAACTTCCCTAGGAAGAAGATAGTCACACTCATTTCTCCAAGATGAATTATGACCATACACTTATCCACAGCACATACCTGGAGATTAAATTGCCAAGGTATAAGGTCCAAATCCAGTTTGGTCACAGTGAGTGCCAATGAATGGACTAATGCCATGCTACCTGCCTTGAGTTTAAGCATGTCCAAGCTGTAAATACAGTTGGTATGCATCAAGATTGGTGAAATCTGAAATATTTTTTTCTCATATTACCTGCTCTGCCCCATGGCTGTTCTCATTGCAAAGATGTACAACAGACAGTCTCTTCCATATTTCCTGGTAGGGATTATCAGTTGGGGATGATCCATTGAACCAAGAGCTTTATGTATGACTTTTTGGAAGCTGACAGTTATTCAACTTTCAATTTGCATTTCCCCTCACATACTCATAAATAAATCATCTACCATAAGATACATTAAGCTAAAATGTGTTTGGGTTTTGATGTTTCTGTTTTGTTTCACTGGTAATTTAATCAAGGCAACAAAATTACAACAGGCAAAACAACAGCCTGAAGGTGTAATTCATGTATCTCAGATCCAACACTATGCTTAATTGCAAATATGTAATAGTGTACATACTGCTGTCATTTGTGTATTTATATTTTGTAATAAACAAACACTAATGATAGTCCCACCTAGTCCAATCTGTATTCTTCAGTTTCATATACAAAAGAGAAGCAGGAGAAGGAAATAATGTAATGACACCTTTAAGACTATAGGTCTTAAACTGCTTATTTATTTTAGCATGAGCGTTCATGGATTTCAATCCACTTCTTCAGATGCATTGGTGGACTAACATCTTCAATCTACAGGAATCCAAGCCCATTTTGTAGTTGTGGGCATAGGAATCAGAATTTAATCGGATACACAATAATGCCATAACCCTTCAAGGACTGTGTAAGATGATATAGGTCTCTCAAGCAGCTAAACTGTTAGTCTGTTTTTGCAGCCCCAGGGAAGAAATTGGAAGAAATTCATTGCATAGTTCATAGTGCAATTTCTTTAAGAAAGTGGAGTGGAGTGGAGAGAAAAGAACTTTCTAGTGTAAAACAGCTGGGTTTGCAGAGGGGAAAAAAAGCTTGGGTTTGAGAAAGTAGAAAAAAGAAAGGAAAAGAAAAAAATCTTGGAATGGAATGGATATAGGGTGGGGTAAATTTTTTTCTCTTACCAGGAGATGAAGGCAGTCAGGGCCCTTTCAAACTGTCAGGTCTTTAAAACCTGAAAGGCAGGTATCCATCCTCCCTATGGATCTGTATGGAAACAAGGTGCTTGGAGTCTTGGGGGAGGAAATGATAGGAGACATGCAATGTCACATGCTCATGAACTGTTAACTCTGAGCAGTTCTAGCCACCATAGCCAATGGTAAGGGAAGATAGAAGTTGCAGCCCAGAATTTCTTGTTCTTTGCAGAGTAACGTAAGCGGGTATATATAAGGCAGAAACCTAAATAAGCGATGAAGAAAATTCATACAGAGGACCAAGAACCTGTATGGCAATCTGCTCATGTGCCCTATTATCTTTCCCCATATCCTGCTAAATGTTAAAATAATACTAAAGCCATCCTTATTTCCCTGAGTTTCCACATTGCCATGCATGTGTAGCTAATTTTTAAAATAATAAGAGGACTAACAGGAGAATGAGGCGAACATAAGCAGTGGACAGAATATCTAGCCAGTAATTAATCTGAAGTCAACAGGTGGCATTATCTCATTACTACAGTGAAAACAAAATACATAAATAAAGATTCTGATGGGAAAGAGGTATGGATAAGAATGGTGGAACCTAGCAAATGCCACAATGTTGACATATTTTTGTTTTTGTTTTTTTGTTCACCTTACTGAAGTACAAGTAGCCATCTTTCAAAATGGCAAAACAAATAACAAAAACCAATCTGAATAAGAGATGATATAACAAATATAGATAAAGTAATAGCTTTAAAACAACTTGTAAAAATCCACTATGACTACTGTAACTCAGATAACTGCAACTTTCCAAGGGGGTAAGTTCAATAATATGATAACAAATGCCTCCAAGTCATTTGCTTACATAGGGAACTCTATTCCATAGAAACAGTTTGGTTCAGCTACAACTCAGCTGGCTAGTATGCTGGGGAAAATGCAAGATAATAAATAAAATTAAGTAAAATAAAATAAAGTTTTCAGTTCCTGATTTTCTTCTCATTTCGTACTGATTCATCAAAGTGAGGGAAAGAAGATGAACTTCCCAGAATGTGAGATCTTTGGGAATAAGAAGTCAGATACCTTTTATGCACTAAGTGGTACTAACTGCCATGGGATACAAATCTAAAGAAACGGGATGAACTACAGGTAAAGTAATTAGGAAACCAGAATATTTTTTGTTTTCAGAGATATGCACTACATTTGTCTCACTTTCAGAAACAGTGTTTAACAGATCTGCCTATTTGCATCATGGGATAAACCCTTCCCAGATCAGAATTATTTTATTTTGGTTTGGTCTTCACATCAATTTAATAACTCTGCTTAGTTTTTCATTTTTGTTTTTTAATGCAGTCATGAACTTTGCTCCTGAATTCTAGTAGCAGCAGTGGTGGTCACAGTGTATTTTACACAGATTAAATAGAATAGGCTTTGATAGAAGTTTGAGGAAATAGACCATAATGACACCCTGAATAAATACTGTCCTGGTGTTCTTGTCTACAGTGTCAGAAAGCCAAAACACTATCTGTTAGAATAATAGAATTACTGAAATCGTACCAGAGACAGAGATGTGGAAAATGTCTTAATCTTCACTGGCCTGACTTGTGAGATATCAATTCGAACATGTTCCACTGGGATTTTTATTCCTTTATTTTATTTTGGTGATATTCCAGATCTGACAGTCCTGCTGTTTTTATACAGTGAGCAAAGACAAAAGGCTTATTGAGCACTCGGTCTGCTACCAGACACAGTTGGTGGGAATGAACTGTGCAGGTCTTGTCCCAAATTCTTTTGGTCAGTTAAAACAAGCATCAAGTCTCATACAACAGAGTGAAAGATTTTAAAGGAAACAAGGCAAACATGAAAGATTTACCTCACATGTCTAGAGATGTGAAAGGTTAGGAAATGTTGAAACCATGGAAAAGGGGACAATCCCCCTCCCCTTTGTATGTCTCTTTTTGTTGTTGTTTTTTAAAAAAACTGGAATCATTATGAAAAACATGCAATATGTATTTTTAGTGACCTATACAGATATCAAGCCACTTTGTTACTGTAGAAAATTAAAACGTATTATATTATCACTTGAATGCTCATAAAATTATCCTGTTTGAGCCATTAAATTTAACAGCATAGTTTATTCAGAAATAATTGCAAATGTACAGACTGAACTTCTTCACTAGGGGAATTTCCTTATAATATTTTTCTTACCAATGGAGCTATAAACTGTTCTTCTCCAATAAATCTAGTACAGTAAATCTCCCATAGCTGCAAGGGATACATTCCTAAACTTACTGTGGATGGAGCAAAATGCAGATATATTTTGCTATATTTTGATCCTCAGGCTGGCCGAAGTGGTAAGGGAAGAGGCAGCTCCACCCCTCTGGCTCCTCTTTCCTTCCTGCCTGCCTGCCTTCCATCCCAGTGGGGCTTGGCAAGTAGTTCCTTCTTGGGTGCCAAATCCAGCAGGAGGTCCACTGCTTGGAGCCATGTACCTCTATCAGCCAAAGAAGGAATGACTATCTCCTTTCTTGGCCGAGAGGTACATAGTTTCATGCAGCAGGGCTTCCCATGCTTCTCTCAGCTGAGGAAAGAGTGTCCATTGCCTTCCCCAGCCAAGAGAGCTACATGGCTCCATGCAGCTGGCTTCCCATACCTCTTTGGGCCAATGAAGGAGTCTCCCTCCTTCCCTGGCTGAAAGAGGTACAGTGGGAGCCATGTGCCTCTCTTGGCCATGGAGGGAGGCAGACTCCTTCCTTGGCTCAGAGAGGTGGAGGGGAACCATGAACTTCTCTTAGGCAGGCAGGAAGAGAGACGCCTTCCTTGCCTGACAGAGATGGAAGGGGGCTGTGAACTTGTCTCTCCTTGGCTGAGAGAGGTGCAGGCAGCCCTGCTGCACAGATCAAGGACCCTCAGCTGGTGGCAGCAGCCAGGGCCCTGGAATAGATGATGGTTAAGTAAAACCTTGGGTGCTGGTCTAGTGGACTGTATGTCTTAGTTTTGCTAGCTTTTAAGAAACAGGGAAAGGTAGAAATAGAAGATGTCATCAAAACAATAAAAAAAATTATGGATTCTGAACCAGACCAATTTAATTTCATGTTGAGGAAGATGGGCAAATCAGAAGCAGTTGAGAGCCAGGAGGAGTCAGAGGCTATGCTGCACAAAGGCCTTGCCACCATGCTGTGGGAGGAATACACCTGGCAGAATTTCAGGCTGCTGGTGGTGGCAGTGATTGTGATGATGATAATGATGATGAACAGCTTTGTTTATATCCCATCTTTTCCCTACCTTAATTTATAAGATGCTTATGAATTATTACAAAATTATTACAATATCAATAAAAACTTACAAAAAGTCAACATAAAAATAAAATAAAATTATTAAATATATTAAAACAATTTTAAACATACACTTGAAAAAAAGAAAAGAAAAGAAAACCTGTTAAAACAACTGTTAGTCAGCAAAGTGTCTGCCAGATAGCCTGGACCTAAGTTACATAAGGTTAAATAAAATGTCACCAAAATAAAGAATGGGAATCACAGAGCCCTATAGATGTCATGGTACTGTTTCCCAGCAGTTGACAATCATGAGGAATGCTGGGAGTTCCAGACAGTTCAATAATGTAATGAAAAAAATATTTCCTGTTCCTCATCCTTGCAGCTCTTTTTGCCACCTGAAAAAACTTCCTTGAAGGGTTTCTTAGCTTTTCAAGGACATGCAAGACAGAACATCATACTCCAACTAATGAAATCACTTGGGTCCCACCCCACATCACATTCTTGGGCCAGATTTGTGAAAATGTTTTCTGTTTTGAAAACTTTGTAAAATCATTTTCAACAGCAAGTCCTAAGTTTGCTTGAAGATCATTTCTGTTGGGTGAAGACCAGGTGAACACTTTAAGCATTGTATCTGCTACTTTGAAACAAAATATTCCATTGCTCCCCAATAGGGAATGATGACAAACCAACATGCACATACTCCTCCATTTTACAATGGACTTAACTTTATTTATGTTAAACTAATCTGCAGCATGGAAAGCAGTATCCTTTAGGAACAGTTTAAAGATGAAACACAAGATGGACATGGGAGGCAGTGCCCCTTCAACATCAGCCAGACAGCTAAATCAAAGGACAGGATCTTGCTAGTGAGTCAGTTGACCCTTGATCCAGTCAACCTGTCATGACCTCAAAGATATGCACAAAACAGAAGGCTTCTTGCTGGACAGCTGTAAGGACACTCCCAGTGGGAAAGATTCTGATTCTACAAAGCTGATACTTTAAAGCTGGTCCACACTGTATTGCCACTAAAAGGAACCATGTTTGGGAAGCCAAACCAATGTGTGGCTTCCCTTCCGCCTTGCCCTCTGCTGCCAACCAAGCAGTTGAGCAGGTCTTGGTATGGATTGGGCAGCAATAAAACACAAGTAGATGGGAACTGTCATCTCTCAGGATTGCTCCATGTGTGATAGTCACCTGATATGTTGGCCTTATCAAAGGCAGGGGGAAGCATCCAATTGTTTTCCTCTACACACAAAGGTGAAAGCATGGGAAAGTATCTGTCTTCAGTAAGCTAACATATTAATATTTTTAAACACATTTTGTAGAATATGAGCCACATAAATGATACTATTAAATTAAAGTGGAATTTCTCAGGGAGCAATGATTCCAGAATAAAATATTTGAAGAATTCAATATATACAACTAAGAGACCTAAAAAATAGCTTCCTTAGTATGACAGTTTAAATATGAATATCATATTGTGCACTCTTTGTACAAGCATAAATTTATTTATACTAATGGTCTTGGAAAACACATTCAGTGCAGCCAGATAATCGGAAGTTTAGTAAAAGGAAGTTACAAATATATAGCAGAAAATATGTGAATGCATTTTTAAAACAAAAAACTATAGCTGCAGTTTAGAAAATGGCAATTCTAATTTATGTTGGGAGGGAAGCTATTTATATGTCTTTTTGGGGGGTTTTAAAGAACGATTGGTCAACTAGTTTAGTTACAGTACTGTTTGGTTGAATATTTGCTCTTACTCAGTGAAATCATATTGAAAATAAGCCATGCCATCCAGAAAAACAGCCTGGGATAAAATATCTAACTGGCACACAGTAAAACAAGATCTCTGCAGGTAAAATGTATCCCAGCTCAGAAATATCAAATATGCATCTGACTCACTCCACTGTGATTCTAACAATGCTTACACAATTTGTTCCTTAAAGGAACAAATGGCTTAACAGATGATAGTTGTGCTTGTAACCAGTCTATAAAATTATGTATGTATTTTTGACAGAGATGGCATCAATCCTCCCATTGGTTGATGGGTGGTTATATGCATGTTTATAAGTTTGGTTCAGTACAGAAAAGAAACAGTAAAACAAACAATACTTATTTGGGAAAAGCAAAGCTGCACAACCAGTCTGGAGAACTCCCAATACCTGGCAAAGGTATATTTGCTGATAGAATAAAAGGGGGTGGAGTGAAGGAAAATATGGCCATTTCATAATAGGCCCTTACATTTTTAAGCTGTAGCTGAAACACAGTGTACGGTATATTTATAACTCAGCATAACAACATGAAGTAATCCTACCATATTGTTTCATCTTGGCACTGGACCAATGCTTCTCAGGCAACAACAACAATTTGATTTGTTATCCGCCTCTCCCTAAGGCTCAAGAAGGGGTACAACAGAGGTTAAAATACAATTAAAAACACCAGCATACCAATTTAAAACACATTATGATTAAAAAAACTAAAATACACTAAAAACATAAAACCTTTCAAATACAAATATATCATAATTAAAATTATAACTAAAAATGCATTGTAATTAAAAATATACTGGGTAGGCCTGCTGGAATGATGGTGGGGGCAGCAATTGTTGTTTTCCAGTTTGCTAAGGACCTGCACTACATTTGTGGCCATCGGGTACAAGTGTTTCTTTCTTTTGTGGCAACCTGCCACAGACTGGCAGACAATGTTTCAGGGACTGCCACCAAAAGGAATAGCCATGTTGAGTTTCACTGGGCTAGGCTGTTCCCAATGTGAACAGCTTGCACAATTTTACCAAATCACACTGGAAACAGCTTTAACATCCCCTCTGCTTCATAAACCTACACTTCAGTACTGAAAAGACTTACAGATGGGTAGTTTGAGGGGATAAATGTTGTATGTATGTGTTTCTAACTCAAGTCCAGTTGGTGGGGGGCAATTTAGCGAGCTGAACAGAAACAGCAAGGTAGTGGCTTAATTCTTCCCCTACCTGCTATTTTCTGTTCCAAACTGTCCTTCCTGTTCGTACTTCACTGTGGGGAATTTACAAGTCCATTTTTGGCAGAGGAGAAAGTGTTGCGGGAGGCAATGGTGCACAGTGGGCATGGAATTAGGACAGAAACCAAGGACCTTATGAAGCGGAATGAGCAAGAAGGATCCTAAGAAAGGAGGGTTAACTTAAACAATTCGAAACAAGTGAAGCAAGTGAATTACTACTGAAAACAGGCTTCCTCAAACCAATCAACCTAAAATTATTTAACAGTACCACTGGTGGGAGGGATATGGACAGGCAAAATGGCAATAAGGGAGAGCCAAGAGATCCTCTTCACTACATCTCTCGCTAGCCTGCCTCTTCCCATTGGTACAATTCTCTCAACCTCCCCCTCATTCTTTTCTGTTTTTATTGCAGTAGTCTGCGTTGGTTACACTTGTGCTTAAGAATGTTTAGTTAAGTCCTATGAGAGACAAACCTAACCTGTGGAGCTGCAGCAAGAAATAGGCATTATTAATGAATAATTTTATTACGAAAAGAGGTTGTGGGAATTTAGAGACTAACCATTTTATTATGGCCTAAATCTTTATGCAGATAGCATATTTTTATCAGACAGATGAAGGGTCTTAGACATATTGCATGCACTACGAAATTCTTTTTCTGGGCTGTATTATCATGAGGATTTTATTCATTTATACCCCACCTTTCTCCTGATAACGGAACTCAAAGTGGCTAGCAACGTATTTAGAACAATACAAATTAAAACCAATACAATCATTTATAAAAGTATAAAAATAAGACTTAAAAAACAATCAAACAATTTATGAAGTCACAACATTAAACATTAAAATTATTAAAATGTGTTAAAAGACTATACAACCCTTTAAAACAGAACCTTGCGGCATTAAAAGCTCAGTCCAAGTCTGTTTGTAAAAGACTGAGAGCACAAAAATGTTTTGGCTTGCTAGTGGAAGGAGAATAAGGATGAGGCCATCCTGGCCTCCCTAGAGAGGTGTGACGAACCTGATGGGGGGGGGGGCTTGACAACAGAGCCTCCTTGGCAACTGAGAGCGTTTAAGCTGATTGGCTGGTGAAATGGAACCTTGGATAGCCCAGGGGAGGGGCTGCTGGAAAGAGGAAAATAACAGATTTTAACCGTCTGGGGTGTTTTTGAAGAGGAGTGTGATTTCTGGTGTTTTGGGGAAGGTTGGAGATTTGAAGAGCTCTGTGGGAGAGAGGACTGAGAAATTGGGTGTACGAGAGATAGTGAATGAATTGAAAGAGAGAGAGAGGGAGAGAGAGAGAGAGAAGAATGGTGTGCTGTTTGTAAACACTGAGATACAAAACAAATTTAAAGCAACAGTGTTCAATAACTGTTTGAAGTTCTGTTTTCCTTAAAACAGTGTCACAGAGTCTTAGTTTGAATCCTGGAATATACAGGCTACCAATAATATCATCTTGACCTTAGTGCCAACAGTACCACAGTCTTGGAAATTATAAATCACTGCTGATCCTTACATCTGGGAGAAGGGCAGATTTAGGGAAGGCAGTAAAGGGGGAGAGTCCTGAAAGGAAGAAGCCAAGGGGGGACCAGAGTGAGGAACAGCCTGCGTTCTTATAAGGGGAGAACTGAGGCAGACCCGTTTGTCCTGGCCCTGGCTTGATTCAGAGATCTCTGTTACTGCCATGGCTAGTCCGAGCTTTGGGGATATTAAAAGATATGCCTTGATATCACAATTCGGCTGCACTTCTCTATTCCTTTCCACGTGCTTGCGAGGCCACCGGACAAGCACGTAAACAAGCTTGGCCGTTAATAGCCGTAATATTCAAACTACAATACAGGCAGGCCAGAAAATAGCTGACTCACTCCTTTAGGAGACCTCCAGGCAGGTACTCTAATTAAGTATGCACACCATTTACAAAAGAGCCTCTGCCCCGCGATGGCACCTTGATGGGTAAACTATGCAATACCCAAGTACTCTGCGTTTGCACACTGGCTACTCTATTGAGAATCGCTACAATAACTCAATCATTCAGATTCTGACCTTTCGGAGGCTTTGTCTCCAACTCCAAATCTATTGTCTTCCCCCAAGCACGGCATAGCCTGCAGTCACAATTCTCCTTATAAAAACCCTTGATTCCAAGACCTTCCTCGGATCGCTCCCGAGTTTCATCCCGCCTTGCTGCCACTTTGCTTGGCGAGCCTTCCCTCAGCTCCACGTGCTGAGCTACACCGCACCCCAGCTTCGCTCTCTATTTTTCTGGGCTTCAGGACAAGTGAAGTATCACCCAAACCAGCAATCCCCCTAAAAATCCCTCTATACCACTCCAACCTTTATTTTCTTTATTTTCTTTAGTTATCTTGTATGAGTGTGTCGCATACACTGTTTTGCTTGTATTTAATAAACATCATTTATTATTTCAACTTCTGTGTTCTCTCTGACTCGACCCGACCCCGCAGACATAGAGTTCAAGATCTCGCTACGTTACCCTGCCTCTCGTAACGTTAAGCAGTGCTCTGAGCTAATTTTCCCCAACTTTAGTTGAGCACATTTTGGTGTCCCTCCCGGGACCCCCAGTTCACAGGGTAACATCTCCTTGGCTGTTCAGTTCTGATCACAAGGAGATGTCAGGCTAGGCAGGCCTTGAGTGTGAGGCTTGGGTACCTTTCGTGATTGCGTTTTCACATTGTGACAAGAGGGAATTCCAGAATCTGAGAGCACCCACTGAGAAAGCCCTCTCCTTTTTCCTCCCAAACAAGCTTGAGAGAGCACTAGCTGCAGCATTTTGGGCCAACTGAAGTTTCTGAGCACCTTTCAAAAGCAGACACATATAGAGAGCATTACAGTAATCCAAATGAGATGTAACCAAAGCATGTATTATCATGGCCAAATCTGACTTCTCCAGGAATGTATGCAGTCGGTATACTAGTTTTAACTTTACAAATGCGCTCCTAGTCATTGCTGAAACTTGGGCCTGCAAGCTCAGGGTTGAATCCCAAAGTACCCCCAGACTGCAAACCTCCGTTATTAGGGGGAATGTAACCCCATCTAACACAGGCTGATAACCTGTCTGCAGATTTGTCTTTTGATTTACCAGTAGCACCAGTAGCATCAGTTTGTTTATCTAATTCCAGGTCATTACAGCTGGCAGGCACTGCTTTAGCACTGGAACAGCTTCCTTGGAATTGGGCAGAAAGGAGTAATAGGGCTGGATATCATTAGCATACTGGTAACACCTCACCCCAAAACTCCAGACAATCTGTTCCAGAGGTTTCATATAAATGTTAAATAGCATAGGGGACAAGACTGAACCCTGAGGAACTCCACAGACCAATGGTGAAAAAACTGAGCAGGAATCCCCCAGGACCACCCTCTGAGAGACCCTCTAAGAAAGAATGGAGCCACTGTAGAACAGTACCTCCAAGCCTCAGCTCAGTGAGGTGACTCAGAAGGAGTAGTTGCTGGTATTGAGAGCCACTGAGAGGTCCAGCAGAACTAGCAGGGACACACTTGCACTGACTGTATTCCTGCACAAGTCATCCATAAAAGTGGCCAAAGTCATCTCTGTTCCATAACCAGGTCTGAAATCAGACCGAAATGGATGTAGATAATCAACCTCCACCTTTGGAGTTGAGAAGCCAGCAAGGAAGGGGGTTTGTTTTTTGTTTTTTCCCCAGAAGAGGTCTTACTTCAGGTATGTTGGGACCCTGTTCTGTTGTAAAGAGGCAATAGTCACTTCTCTTGTCCACTCAACAAGTCTTCCTCTAGCTATTTAATTAGCCAGGAAGGGCAAGGGTCTAGTACACATGTGGTTGCTCTCACTTGTCCATCCTCAGGCTGCACAAATTGGAACAGTGGACAAGCAGGGGTCAAGGTTACATCCACTGGAACTGTATCAGCAATGGTGTCTACGTTAGAGTGAATCCAAGCAACTTTATTTGCAAAATGGTTAGCAAATTCTTTGCAGTGGGCTATAGGGTGGTTTACTTTCTCCTTTGGGCCTGACTGTAACAGATCCTTGACTACTCAAAACAGCTGTGCTGAATATTTCTTTGCAGATGCAACAGTGTTTACCAGGAAAGCATTTTTGGCTACCTTTATTGCCTCAACACAGGCTTTCAGACAGATTTTAGCCTGTTTTTGGTCAGATCCATTCTGAATTTTCTACTACTGTCACTCTAGTCTCTGTTTTGCTCATTTCATTGCTGCTAGCTCCTTAGAAAACCAGGGGGCTGGTTTAGCTCCATTTTGTGAAAAGGAATATTTAGGAATGGTTGTGTCTACCTCCCTGGTCATTTCCTTATTCCAGATATCAACCAGGGCTTCAACAGGATCACCTGCCAAGGCAGCAAGAAACTCCCCAACAGTTATCAAGAATATTCTCCTGGAGAGAACCATCTTAATGGGTCCCCCACCACTGCAGAGGCTCTGAGTCCCAGCAAATCTAAACCTGGCCAAGAAACAATCTGTCTATGACAGTAGAACAAGAGAAAGCTCCTCCATTCCCAGATCAACCTCCTGTAAAGAAAACAAGTTCTCCAGAGTGCTCAGCAGCATGAATGGGGCCACATACCACTTGAGACAGATCCATGTTTGTCATGGCAAACCTGAAGTTCTGAGCCACACCTGATAGGGTAGCCTCAGCATGGATTTTCACATCACCCAGCATCATAAACTATGGGGACTCCAACACTGCCCCCAAAACCACCTCAGCTAGCTCAAGGAGGAAGACTGTTGAGAAGTATGGTAGACAGTATGCTAACGGAATCCCCGATCTGTCTCAGCCACCCACTTTTAAACAAACACATCCAAACCCAGCAGACTGAGGGATAGGGTGCCTGGTTAGGAGCATATTATCTCAATAGACCACTGCAACTTCACCTCCCCATCCCCTACGTCTCACCTGTTGCTGCATAGAGAATTCTGGTGGGCAAAGCTGAGAGAAATAAACACCACTCCAACCTCATCCATCAAGGTCTCTGAAATGCATGTCAGGTCAGCATGTTCATCCAGGATCAAGTCCTGAACGACAGCTGTTTTATCATTTACCAACCTGGCGTTAAGCAGCAGCCTTTTCAACCCGGACAGGTTGCTGCGATGCCTATCTATATTATTTGTGATGGGAAACAGTTTGGGAGTGACTGCCACCATATGGTAAACTCCATCCCCAGAATAGTGCAAATATAAAATCCTTTTTTTGCTACCCCTGTGTGTGGTAGCAGAGAGCGTACCTCAACCAATACTTCTGCCCATATAATGTGAGATGTGGTTCATCCATGCAGAATACTTACCCCCCCCAGTTCCCACAATATTTTTTTTCTTCTAGCTGAAGTGTGGGGGGATGACTCCTGACCCCAGGGAATTTTACTATCCAAATTAAAATATGATTTGAAAATAGGTAACTTTTCCATATGTGGCCAGGGTTAATTCATTCTCCCTTGTGAATTTCTCTTGCCAAGAATTCAAGGAAAATATTTTCCTCATGATTTATCACTACTCTGGTATGGAATCAAAGTAGCAAAATAGGAACTAAGGCCAGAAAAATAACTGTATGTAAATTCTATTTTAAAAAAACAACAACAGCTAAACACAAGTGAAATCATATTCAATCACACAAGTCATGTCATATTCATGGGCTGAAAAAAATAAACTGGAGAGCAATACATGCATGTGTAAGTGTTATGCATTTGCATACATAACAACACCCTACATTGATAGTTTTTTTTGTGTTAGACAGATTGAAAAGCCATTCCCTTTGTCTTAACTCAAATTCTGTGTACTTGAATTGATAATCTGAGAGGATTTTTCACTCTTCCTTCACAGTCATTATCCGATGATAATTAACGGATGCCTAGTAATTGCTAATAGCAATTATAAGCCATCTGACAAAATCTCTCATGATCTCACAGTGATGGAAATATGCTGGTGCTTTCATACTCCAGGTTCAGCAGAGCAGAAAAATAATTTCCAGCCAACCCCTACAAAATAGTGTCACTCTTGGCAATGAGTAAAGCCACACACTGTCTTCATAGAAGCCCTTTCCTATTATTTCTTCATTCATAGGCTTTTCATACATAGTAATATGCAGCAACATTCTCGTTGTTTGGATTCAGACTCTCCCCTGCACTGCTAAGCAAGAAATTCCTTAGTGGGGGGGAAAGTTGTGCCATGGTTTATACAAAAATAATATAAACAGAAAAGCTATAACACTGGCCATTTCTGCACTAGACTGTTACAGTGCTATTATTCCACTTTCAACATCCTATGGAATCCTGGGGTTTGCAGTTTAGGGAGGGGCCAGCCAGCCCCTCCCTAAACTGCAAACCTCAGGATTCCATAGGATGTTGAAAGTGGAATAATCACGCTCTAAGAGTATAGTGCGGAAATGGTCTCTGGTGGCTGCAGAGAAAAGGCTTTCAATTGATTCTTATGTGAAATAAAGCTTAGAAACTGTACTTTACATCCATTACAAACAGAAGGCTCTTCACAATGCTGCCTGACCTTTTCACAGTAGCATCGCTTCAGCCAGTGAGGCTGTAAAGCCAAGAAAACAAACAAAGTTACCTAAAGGGTAACAGGTAAAAATAAGCTGCATAACAGTATAACAAAGCTGATCTTCAAAAGCTGGTGTACCATTAGGTCCTCTCCCCTGCAAACCAAGCAGTACAGTACCAGTACAGTAATTTCAGTGGATTTGGTCCAAATGATTGCAGACAGCCTCCAACCATTTTCAAATGCTTTCTAACAAACACCCACTTTCAACATCCTATGGAATTCTGGCGCTTAGTTTACTGAGAATTCTAAATGCCCCTGCCTAAACCGCAAACCCCAGGATTATATAGGATGTTGAAAGTGGAATAATAGCACTATAACAATATAGTGTGGAAATGGCCTAAAGTTCAGCACAATGCTGACAGATACACTTCAGCTTCACAATCACATGAGCAATTCAGTACCAATCTACAAAACATCTTCGCTGCACTAATAACCTTTGCTTTTTGCACATTGTACAGGTTGAACTGCATTACTGCAACTATTTACGTCATTAGAATCCTGCCCTTCCCCCCCAAAAAAAAAAATAGGAAAGGAAGATAAGACACCAAAGCTGGATTTCAAACAAAGGTTAGCTTTCTTTCAGTTAAACAATGTGCGACAAATGAAGCTAACTGCAAATAGTGTTCAGCTAGCATCCATCCAATTAGTGGTGTATTATGGCAAAAACACCTCAGCCCCAAGGTGCACATGTGACAGTGCTATCTTCAGGTAAGTCAAAGCAAGGTTGTCTAGCAGCTCACCTGATAGCTCCCAAGGATGTGTCACCTGCAGAAGCTCAAAACCTCAAAAGACACCCCTAAGTAGCCAAATACTTCATCACATGAAGTCTCAAGGGTTGTCACCAAGGAATCTGCATTTATATGACCCCTCCCTGAGGCAGATGCTACAGCCTAACATGATAATTAGCCAATTAGCCAAATTCTATAAACACCATAAGTGCAATATCAATCAAACAGTCTAAATAGCCAAAGTAATAATTCTAAATGACAAGTGCACTCTCGTTCATATACGAAGTAGGCAAAGAAAGAAGGAAACTTCTGGGAAATTCTAATAGGGTTCCCAAAATTTCTTATTTAGTCCCAAATATGGTGACTGGTGAAATACATGCTGAAACTTAAAAGGGGATGGAAGGGTCAGTGCTCTAAAGAGATGAGGGGAGGTTGGACTGTCTGCAGCCTTAATCACTCAGTGCATTACACTCTGCTATTGGGTTCCCTTCCCGAAGGCATGAGAAGCCAGACAGTACTCTTCATTTCCTCAGACACAGAAGTGGGGCAGGAAAATGCTCCCTCAGTTAAATGCAAGGGAGGGGTAGCATCAGGTTTTAAGGTGAATGCATTTGTCTGTGAATGAATTAAGAGACTACCCTGACAAATGTTCTCATGTTTATACCTGCAGATTCTGATGCATATTCATGCCTTATACCTCCTGTTTCAGCAATAAATACAATGAAGGCATTGAATTGCTAAAGCCTAAAGGAACAAAACTGACACAGATGAACGAGACAGGCAAGGTAATCAAAATAAAAATATGAAGGAAAATTGGCAAACGAAAGGACATTTGGGGTTGTTTTTCATAAAAAGACTGGGATGCCTTTGAAAAGAAAGGGGGAAAAAATACCAGTATTTCAAAGCATCATATAAGGTAGAATAAGCATTCAAATAATGGCAGCATAAGCACCTCTTATTTATGTATCATGGGTTTTTTTTTCATTTGTCTGTTTCTTTGGTGAAACCAATTACAACATTTCTAAAAAATATACATTTTCTCAAAATCTCTGAGAGTGAGTGATCTTGGAAGTGCCAGATAGGAATTTGATAACATCCACAGTAGAAGTCAAAAAATTATTAGATATTTGACCCTTCCATAGGTTTTCAATCTGGCAAGATATAATTCTACATTTATGAATGTGGCTAGGACATCATGGATTTATATCATCACTTCATTTGTCAAGCTACTTAAACTGGAAGAAACCAAGGCTCCCATTCAACAAATCAACGAATATAATATAAGTTTAAAAGGGCCTCTGCCCCATGGGTAGACAGATAGCCTTTTTTTAAAAAAAAAGTATAAAATTTATTCATATAAGAAACAATAAGTAAAGCTGTGGATCATAGTGATATTTTGACACAGCCATTCTTTCTTAACATTTGTATGCTTATACACACCAAAATTTCACAGATGAAAACTGGGATACATGTGGCCAAGCAACATTAGAGTATGGGTAAACTGACAAAAGTTATTAATGATGGAAAACACAGAAGCAAGGAAAGACTGGAAGTTTGTTTTGGCCTGAGTCCACAGGGAAGACTCTGCCACCTCCTCTTCTTTATCCTCATCTCCAGTCCTTTCTCCTCCCTTCCTGCTGCTAAGTTAACCAAATGTTAGGACTTTTGTACTTTGACTTCAGTTTATTCCAACTGAAGCAAGCTGAGGACAAAGGGAGAAAGTGGGAGGAGAAGAGAGAAACTGGGACATTTTAAAAAAACAGCTGAAAAACCAAGATGACAGGAGTAATCAGGACTGTCCCTGCCAAATCAGGGCAGTTGGAGTGCATTTTGTGGAGTGCACTGATAGACGAACAAAACTACAGTGCAGGATCCTTAGAATTACCAAGGCAAAAGGCTGAGCCCTCTAAGCTAGCATCTTCCCCGAAGACAGGGTTGTTTTGCAGCTATGATCTGTAATCATCCACTTAGGGCTTGAGTGATCTAGGCAGCCTAGTTTACTTCCAGAGCAACGAAGATGTTCAAAATAGACCTAGAATTTTTTCTGTTCAAAGCAAAGACTAGAAAACTTTTTTTCTTGAGTGAACCATCCCTACGTGTTGTCAGAATGCAGTGCCTCCAATGATAATCTGGAAAGTTTGCGTTCTTTCTCTACAGTACCGACCTTGGAATAATTAATTTGCCAACCAGAGAAATATTTTCTCATATGCCAGATCGCTTCTGTTAGTCTGTTGTCTGAAAAACATGTTCTAAACAACAGTAGGTGATGTGCTTGAGGTATACTGCTTAATTATGTCACTGGGGCTGGCAGGCTCCTATAACATTATCTGAGGCCATCTATGGGATGGGACTCTCCTGACCTGGCAGTACTACTGTGAGGTGTCATCACTGAAATAAAAGCATTACCTGTAATGTTTGCTCCATTGTGGATTTTTGCACATGTACTTCATCACTTGATCCTTCAGTCATTGAGAGATAATGGGAACATACGGACTTTCTCTCACAGAAGAAACTGAAATACTATAGGTCCTCAGCTTGCACAGTCCTCTCACAGGGTCTGGGGTTTTTTACTTGGAAATTGCTTTCTTTAAAATAATCCCAAGAAGAATACCTTACCCAGAGCAACACTCTGTCATCTCAGTGAGAAAGTTATCATTTGAGGCAGTTGCATAGCGATGGGGGGGGGGGTTTGATGAAGGCGGTTTGCCCCCAGCAATAATGTTTTTGGGCCACCCCAGCTCATAGCCATGCCCCTGTGCGCTGTGGCCGTGCCCCCTCCTGCCGCCCTTCCACACACTCCAAGCTCCACTGCTGATTTGAGGGCTCTGCTCTGATAGGCAAAAACATTACAGGATGGTGCTGTAAAAATAAACAAATGCCACTTAAAAACTGAGATAGTGTCAAAGCTGACACCTCTTCAGGAAGTCGAGACTTGAGGGGCTCAGGAACACAGAAGTTGGGAAATGTTTTTGGACAACTCCCAGAATCACCCACCCCACATGGCCGCCAGGTAGGGGATTATGAGAACTGTAGTAAAAAGAAAAAAATTCCTTGTCCCAAGCTCTGATAATTTATTCCCATTCTTCTAATCATGCATGCGATTCTCACAACACTACCAGGGTTCAGCTTCAAGATGACCAAAAACACAGCCAACCAAAATATCTGAGGGGTTACAAAAATGAAAGTCACTGAAAACAGCTGTATACTTTTATGTATTCTCTATTTTAGTTTATAAAATTTTATCCTGCCACTCCATTGGCTTGAGGCAACTTAAAACATTAAATCATCATCACTGCCAGAAGTAATGTAAAGCACAAGCCTTCTTTATAGGCAGTAACACTTCTTTTCATACATATAACAAAAATTCTGAATTATTCAATCAGCACAGAATTGTTCTCATCTTTGTTCTATAATATTCCAAAGTGGCACAGTAAGATATCCCTATTTTTTTAAAAAAACCCAAAACCTGGAGAAGAAATTGCCATACAATGTAGCCCAGCAGTGGCAATAACTGCACTCCAACCTTTTTGTTCTGCAACCTAATCTGCCTGTTATATACATGGAAGACTGGATTACTCAGAATAATACCAATGTGTCACATATTATTAAGCTTAAGTGAGAATATGTCACGAAAATTGGCATATGGCAAAGTTTTAAAAGCTGCTGCATTCTCAATTTGATTCTTTCTTTCTTTCTTTCTTTCTTATTTATTTATTTATTTATTTATTTTCATGCACTGCAAGCAATATACATAATGGAAGAGAGAAATGCACTGTCCCTTATTCAGCATATTCAAACATTATGGCATATTAAGTGTTTGATAAAAGACAGCCATGCAAACATAACCTCAATTACACAGATGGAAAATATTAATAAAGAGAGAGCAACGGATTCTTCATTCTCATTCTTACAAATACATGACTGACTCTGGCTGAAATAAAACAATTCTGCCTGAAACGTTCAAGACATGTAGCAAGCATTTCAACCGCAATAAGAAAAATACTGCAAGACAGAAAATCAATAAAACTGGTTGTATACTGGACTCTATGATGCCTCAGTGAGCAACAGGGCTTGACTATGGCCTTTTCCGCACCCGGCTATTAAAACGGTGCAGAGCGACCTCCAACGGAAGTCTTCTGCACCGTAGAGTGGACTGGGGTGGACTACTTTTTGTAGTTCCATACCTCAGTCCACTCCGGAGCAACCAGAACTGGTTGCGTGGCGTGTTTTTTAAAAATCTCTTTTTAGAGGGTTTTTAAAAAGCATGGAGCACACAACCTCGTGCCGCTCTGTCTCCGGTTGGTGGACAGCCAACCGGAACACGCTGCTCACTGGATTTTAACTTCGTCTGGGCGAGTCCATCGCGATGAGGAGGAGTGCGAGCTCATCGCTCCGCACTCCTCCTGCGTCCTAAATGGCAGCTTCCGGTTGGTGGAGGCTCTCCACCAACCGGAAAAGCTTGCCAGCCGGAAGCCCGCCCCTGGCAGATCTGGAGGCACGCACTTGCGCGCACCTGCAAATCTGCTCCGGAGCTGGGCGACGGAGCGGCACGGGGTTGCGCGCTCCGTGCTTTTTAAAACTTTTAAAAAGAGATTTTTAAAAAACACGCCACGCAACCAGTTCTGGTCGCTCCAGAGTGGACTGAGGTATGGAATTACAAAAAGTAGTCTGCCCAGTCCACTCTACGGTGCAGAAGACCTCCGTTGGAGGTCGCTCTGCACCGTTTTAATAGCCCGGTGCAGAAAAGGCCTCAGTTTCCCATGAGAGTTGAAGAGCCAGTGGTAGAGCTTGGAGTGTGTGGGGGGGGGGTGTAGTGTGTGGTGTTGTGGCCATGGGGCATGAGGCGTGACTATGAGCCGGGATGCCCCAAAAACCTTGCCACCCAGGGTGAAGTGCCCCCACCAGCCCCCCATTCCTACGCCTATAGGCAGCATTCAGTGCAGAAAAGAGGAAGACTACCTGAATAAGTGTTTTGCATCTTGTGACACTTAAATTCCACAGCCTGGAGGGACTCACAATAATTATTAATCAATAATCACTAATAAAAAATAATTCACAGCTGGGAAAAGAACCAATTGGGGAACGCAAATTTTCTGCACATTTATTTACATTGTTTACACTACTTTGGCACTGTCTCTCATTTAATTAATAAATAATTTAACTAATAAGTTAATTCAAATTAATGCTGAAATTCCAACTTTTGTTCATGGCTCTAGTTTAAAAATCAATTTAATTAAGTTTCCCCATTCCAATATATTTGCTAAATTAATTGATTTTAATTCATAACTTCCTCTTCCTTGTGCTGGGGAAGAGTATATTCACGGTGGTGTATATTCACGGATGCAGCTACAGGGGGAGAGCAAAATGAGGTCATTGGCTCCACCTAGTAAGAATTCTTAGTACCCCACTGAATTTTTCTTTCAGCCTCCTAATTTGTGGCATTGAAATAACTTAAAACTTCAGTTGGGCATTTAAAAATACAGTTTAGTAATCCAAAGGAAAGGGACAGGCAAAGTGTCCGAGGAAATGCAAACACAGAATATGGGAATTGTAGGGTGTAGATGGTTTTCCATGTCTCCCTCTCTGGAGTGCTAGATATTTGAGGACTTCAGAAAAAATTCTTTGGGGACAAAATTTCTATTTGGTGGGACAATGCCTTCCTTTTGACACCCAACTCACTCCATAGCTACATCAGCACCAATAGCTTTGAGAAACATAGTTTTAAACTCTCAGAAATCAATTTAGGTTTCACTGATAAGAAAGGACACCCAGGATCTCCAATATAGCATTCTAAGATCAACTAGAAACGCAGACTTATAGAGTTTCAATATGTGGGAGAATGATTTGGGGACAAATTGGCCCATTAAAAAGTGTGGTCTTCTCAAAAAACTGTAAAGTAACCAGCTTGTTAGCAATGAAAATGAAAAGTTTATGGAGCAGGTTTCAAATCTGACATCTGGAAGAAACCCAACAGGAGGCATGAAGGATCTAATTTAGAATTGATTGATTTATTTGATTTATTTTCCTCTTTTCTCCCAAAACAGGGGTGCAAAGCAGCTGTTGGGACTCAACTGCAATTAAGCAAGGTAATGGATGCTCCTGAACCTCAGGCCCTTTCCAGATGTGGGGGGGAGCTGCACGAAAACGCTACTCACCAGACTTCTTCAGCATCCGGGCGAGTCCGTGGGGACGAGGAGCAGTGCAAGCTCGTCGCTCCGCACTGCTCCAGCGTCCAAAATGGCGGCTTCCAGTTGGTGGAGAAGCTCACCAGCCGAAAGCCCGCCCCTGGAAGATCTGCAGGCATGCACTTGCGCGCTCCTGCAAATCTGCTCTGGAGCGCGACAACGGAGCGAGACGGAGTAGCGCGCTCCGTGCTTTTTAAAAACCTCTTAAAAGAGGTTTTTTAAAAAGCACACTGCACGACCAGTTCCGGTTGCACAGAACCAGACTGAGGTGTGGAACTACGAAAAGTAGTCCGATCCAGTCCACTCCATGGTGCAGAAGACCTCCGTGGGAGGTCGCTTTGCCCCGTTTTAATAGCCCAGTGCGGAAATGGCCTCATAGTAGAAACTGGGCCAAATGCTGCCATGAGCAGAAAGAAACAAAATGAACAATACTCATTTACTGAAAGTAAAGAATGGCAGGAGGAAAAAGGTGTACACCAAAAGGGATCTGGAAAGCCCTAAAACTGATAGGTTTGTTGTAATTTGTTGTCAAGTCAGTGTTGACTTTTGATGACCCTACGAACGAAAAAGCTAGATAATTATATGCTAATATAGAAAATCTTCAGGTCAAAACTGGTGAAATAGAGAACTTGGTACCAGGAAACAACATAGGCATACGAAAAATCTGGCAGAAAATGGAAAGAATAAGTGAGATACGTTTATCTCTAAAGCGGAAATGACAAGAACATATCAGAGGTAGTATTGCCAGTGTGTCAAAGATGTCATGAAGAATAGCAACAAAATAAATGCTTTCCAACAAAATAAACGTTAGTAGATACACTGGGTTCTAAAAGTAATGTGGTAGCGTATGACTACACATACATACATTTCAGACAGTGAACACAAGATGAAGAAACATCAGAAACATAGCTAAAGAGGAAAAAAATTGTGACAAGGATTAATTTTATTTTTTTCTATACTAACCGAATAAACACTGGTTCAAGTCATGACAGAGATAAAATCTTTAATGATTGGGCACTAGAAAAAGCAGACATAAAGCCAATTATCCAGGCAATCCTTGATTTACTTAAGCTGAATAGTTGGGATCTAGTTTTATACAGTACAGTTGGAACCACCTGGAAACAGTTTCTACAATGCAGTACAAATCAATATATGTACAAGCAGAAAGTTGCCGAGAAATTCCAACATGGTCAGTTTAATTTCAGAAAAAGCTTTTCATAAGTGAAAGTAGAAGCCAGGGAGGTCAACTAACTTCAGAATACTTGGGAAGCCTGTTTATGAATGGTTATAAAAGACACAATTTAAGTCTCACAGGATGTCAGCAAGGTTAGCTTGCAGAGTCAGGGAACTCATAAAGGGCAAAAGACTTCCTTTTAAATATGAAAAATCTTGCCCAAAAGTGGAAAATCAAAATACACAAAACTAATGTCATCTAATTACAAACAAGACAAGACAGTGAGGAAGGGAGGAAATAGATGTATCCGTCTCTGTCACACGCACATGCACACACAGATGGGGAGAAGGGATTTTTTTAAACGGAAACCATTTCAAGAACTATGCCGAACAGACATATCATCACAGACTGAATTAAATTATCAAATCAGAGGCCCAATGGAAATACATACAAGAATCATTAAAGTATGAGTGATTCTGTCAAGATTTCATAATTTAATTTCATAATTTAAAGGAAGATTTAATTTAAATAATTTAAATTCAGACAATACTTGATTTAATCAAACTTAATCTGAAATATGAATCTTAATGAACAAGCTATGCTTGTCTTTGATGCAAAGCCAAGCATTATTGATTCAAATAGTTTTCTTCAGTTCAGATTTTAATATAACCAGAAAAGAATTACTAATCCCTACTCTCATCTTTCAATTTTGCATCATTCATGTGATGCTCCCCTTGTAGCAATACTCTCACTTAAACTGTTTTTTTTTTTCCCTTCTATTACTTTCTGCTCATCCTCCATCTGCTTGGCTACAGTCAGAAGAGAGGAAGGTCTTATGATTTTTACAATCTTGGCAATTCCAAATTCAGCTACGCTACTATAAGATCTTGAGTCATAGCACATAGTATATTTAATATACACTGAATATTTAATATATTTCAACTATAGAAATTCCATCTTTGGCACTTTCAGAATACATATCATAGGAAGCATCTATCACTATTAATTAAATTATGTTCTTGCAAAGAAAAGACATTGGAACTGTGTTAATTTAATCAGAAGTGCAGTGTGTTAAAAAATGGAAACATCACCGCTCGTTAATGAAACATCAAAAACCTTTTTAACCTCAGGGTAGCAAAAGTACAGAAAAACTATGTCTAGTTGTAAATGAAGTGAAAATTAGACATTTGTAAGGGAAGGAGCCAAAGCTAAATATTATTTAAACTCAACAAGCCTTTCTGCCCCTAAAAGGGCCCTCCAGGTAGCATAAAACAATAAGATGTCAAGATGCAAATATTTAAGAAAAAGAATCACTCACAAAAAATATACCATTAGTCATATCAATGAGGTCATAAAATTGGGCAAAATCAGGAGCATAAATTAACAGCAACTAATCATTCATATCAGCACCAAATATAAACACTCCAAGCTGAAATATGATGAAGTCACTCAAACATAGTACATAAAATGATGTTTCCCACTGGTTTGAGTTTGACTGGAATCTTCTTACTGAGTAGAGTTCTTGAACAGCTTGGTCTCAAGCATTCTTTAGCCTAGATGCTTCAACTTTACATAAATGGGAAAAGTGATGGCAACCTGGATAACCTATTTTTGATTCAATAACATAATGCATAAGCAAACCAGAAGCAAACACCACAAGTGCCTCCAAATTTTATCCTCTCCAGCACATGCATATCCATCTCATCTATCAGAGTTGAAGTCTAGTCTAATTTAGAAACAAAAATTAAAAAAATAACCTAGGAAGATTTATAATAGGCTTCATTCCATGGGGGTATTCCTAGAATGATCAAACTCCAGAGATGGCTACACCACATCTTTACAAATACTAAATGTCTGTCCTAAACATGGAGGTCAAGAACCAATTGGGTTCTGGCAACGTTGGAACAAAGATGTCCCTCCCTCACCCTATCTGCTCTGGATTTTGACTGACACATAGGACTAGAATAGAAGTTTGACTGGCACACAAAACTGTTGGGGATGGTGAAGACAAGGAGAAGTGTCCTATTTGTAGCTACATGGGGAGGGGGGCTTCATATTCACTGACATCTGCTGACAAGCCTTTTCCGTGAGCACAGGGACCCACCTGGATTCTACCTGTAGTGAATACAACTACCAATTTATTTAACTTCTATGCCATATTAAAATATTTTTCACCTTCACAGTGTTGAGTATCTTGTGTACATCAAGTGCAAATGCTAATTAAATCCACTTCAATTCTAGATTGTAACGTAACAAAATATACGTTGCTGCGGAGTTGCTGTGTAAATTCATTCCTGCAATCAGATGTTGAAAGCGAACATGGAGTAGTGATTTGACTGTTGGACTAGGACTTGGAAGACCACAGTTATAATTCCCATTCAGCCATGGAAACCCATTGGATTACCTTGGACACTCTCTGTGTTAGAGGGAAGCAATGGAAACCCCTCCCCCCCACACACACGCAGACCTTGAATGCCATGATAAGTTCAGTTTGGAAATTGGAAGCAACTTGAAAGCATGCAAAAAACAAAATTAAGCATTGCTTGATCACATACTTGTGCACGTATATTACATTACATGGAAGCAAAAGAAATATCACATTGAGATAAACAAGGTTTTCTGTGTTTTGCTAGCCTGAAATCACTGTTCTTCATCTGTATTTATAAAAACGTACTCTTAGACATTCACATTCTTCCTCGTTTACAAGGTCTTTCTTCTTTAGAAATCCTGCCCCAGGTAACCTTCACAAGCCACAGGGTTCCAGGAGGAGAAGAATGCATAGTAGCTCACAGTTTGTGCTTGCTTGTTCCCTTCTGCTGTATATCACCTTGTCAATTTAAACAGCCACAGAACCTTAGCATTTCATAAGGAATGACCTTTCAAGCAGTGAAATGCAATTAGCAATGCACTCTGGAGTAAGAATGTCCTTTGCAAACAGGTGGTAGATCTAGCAGCTGAAACACTGATACTGCAATGACAGAAAAGGAAAACTTGAAGAAATGCTGCTTTATGGTGATTGACACTTCCATTCTCCAAGCTTTTAAAAGAAATTTCAAAATATCTATTTGTTGTTCTCAGTGCCAATTAACACCATGCAGATGTTGCTTTACCGTGGGACCTGCACTTCTAAGTTTTGATGTACTAGCCATCAGTGACCAAGAGAGTACAGTCTTGCTGGCTAATAGGCAGTGGGTCTTAACTGATGGCCAGTAACTCTAAAATTATTAAATTATTATTTTTACGATTATAAATTATAATCTCTTTTAAGACAAAAGGGAAGGGAAGTAGTGGGATGATTGTGGCTGTCACTTTAGCTGAATATGATCACAAAGCTCTAAACTTTGCAGCTACAGAAAAATGAAGTAGTAAAATGAAAGAGAACTTCTTCCATTCTGAAAAAGTGGCTTTCCTGCATTGCTTTATTGCTAATCTTTTAACATATGAACGGCAATCTATCATCTTGCCTTCAAACCTTCTCCTTCTCCCACCTGAAACCAGATTTTGCTTACTTCATTCCATCAGAAGTTGTCAATATCAAAATTTCCAGCAGTCGAGCTTGAAGTGCATGGGGGGGGGGGCATGGTATGTGGGGGTGTGACTGTGCTGCGTGGAAGTGTTGCCATCATATGTGGGGGTGTGGCCGTGGCATGCAGGGCATGGCCACTGCATGCAGGGGCATGGTTATGAGCCCAGATGCCCCAAAAACATTTCCGCCCGGGACGAACCATCCCCATCACCACCACCACCCCCGGTCCCTATGTGACTGAAAATTTCCATTTCAGGCTATCAGTCCTATTGCAGTGAGCCACTGTTTCTTTTACTGTTATTCCAATAATAACTAGACAGTTTCAGGCATTTGGGATGAACATGTGAATAGGCTTCTCATGCATGAATGGGATCTGCCCCATCCTCTTAGAAACTGCCACATAAGTCCGAAGGAGATCATGTACACACAGGAAGGTGCACTGTTGGGGCTCAACAACAACAAATGAACAAATGCACGTCCATCCATACAAAGGGTTCTCTTCAAGAAAGACAGCAAATTACATCAAGAAGCAGCTAATACTGATGCCTACATCTGTGGATTAAGACTCACCCCTCTGTGCATGAATGTCCGCAGAGGGTTTTTTTTTATTCTTAGGAATTTTCCCTCTAAATCAATTGAACATCAACTATAAATTAGCTTTCAGTCTCCTGTTCATTATACATGTGACTGTCTAATGATTGTTAATTTAGAAGAGAGATTTGTAATGGAAATGAGCATTCTGGCTAGTATCAATTTTACACTGATGTCATAAATCCATTAAAGCAGGAAGTGCTTTATGCTTCATGTGGAAAAACATAATCAGTCTTTTTCAACTGCCACTATTACAAATGTTTCATCCCCAACCACCCACCCCCGCCGCTCCCTACTGTCTTCTGTCATCATCATTTTGACATTTTCTTTGGAATTCTTGCCATCTCTACAAGATCATTCACATAACACAAAAATTAATAGGCCCTCACTATAAATCAAATGAAAACATGCAAACAAAATTAATACATATGTTTTAAACGTACTACTCTTGTATTAGTCTATACACATTTGCAGCTCAAGCCTTCATGCAAGTTCTCAGAATTAAACTGTTGTGTATTCATTGTGGTTTATCCCTCAGTAAGACAGGATTTATCACTGAAGTCTTCATTTAATATAGTTTATTGCACATTATTTCCAACAGTTTTAGCCTCATAGAACCTAAATTTTGAACTCCACTTCTGAATATGACTAATACAAAAGGGTGCACAGTTCTCCTCTGGAAAGAAGACAGAGGCAAACAAGATTTGAATGTCACTGTATTGTTTTTAACCAGCTATCTCAGCTATAGCACATTGTACCAAATCAAGTAACAAAAGGTAACAATCTATTGTTGTAATTCAAATAGGCAACAACCTTTCAGGGATCTACATAAAAAAACAGAAGTGCATGCACACACACACACACACACACACACACACACACACATTGCAAGGATATTGTTTGATTATGCAGATCCTCCTTGCATTTTTGTTAATTTGATCCACAATAAAGTTTCCCATTCCCTTGCCCTGTTGTGTGCGGTAGGGGTCATATTGAAGGAAATTATTGGCTAAGAGAAGGGGCAATGCTATTCCCTCTGTCTTTCATGGGTAAGCTTTACTTAGGATAAATGGTTAGCTTTTTCCTAGCAATGATCCATAACAACCTTCATCTTTAAATGCAAGGAGAGTCCACATTCATTGTGCTTGTGCATACACTATAGTTTTATCTAGGTGAGTCAGATATACTCAGAGACTGCCACCAATATGTTGGTCAGATATATAACCCATTGCTAAGTCAGGGTTAGGCCATTTCCACACTACACTGTTATAGTACTATTATTCCACTTTCAACTTCCTGTGGAATTCTAGGTTTGTAGCCTACTGAGGCCAAAGAGCTCTCTGGCTGAGAATTCTAAATGCCCCTCTCTAAACTGCAAAACTCCAGGATTCCATAGGAGGTTGAAAGAGGAATAATAGCACCGTAACAGTGTGGCACAGAAATGGCCATATTCAGAGTCTCGAACTAATGTGTTGATACAAATTGCATCAAATATGTTACTTTTTAAAAAAAAAACTGTAATCTTAATGTATCTGGGGCTTTTTAGATGACACTTAGTGTAACTTTACAGAATTTCCCCAGGAATGACAATGTTTCTGTCTGTTATGTTGTCTTGCCCACCTATGGTGGGAAGCAATAATGTGGCTGAAAGTATAAATGGAAAGAATCAGAGAGAGAGAGAGGGAGGGAGGAGCAGGAAGAGGAATCCTGCAGTGCACTGCTTCAGCATGATTCTCTGCTGCCTCTTCCATGAATTTTACTGATGATGATGGACTGCTTCGTTCTGACCTGTGATCCGCTGTTTGATGGGCAGTGCTTGGTTCCTTCTTAACCTCCTTCTAAGCATTACCTTTTGTCTTTTTGGACCTCATTTTGATCTTTGCTCCTTCTTGTCACCCATTAGGTGTTTTAGCCAACTGCTATTCAGCTGTTTGTTGTTGCTGCTGTTGCTGCTGCTGCTGCTGCGTTCCTCCCCATCACCCTACAGTGTCCTTTGCATTTCCAGGGCTTTTCTGCACCTCTTTTTGGGCAGTGTGCCGACTGCAGCTTGAACTTCAAACAAGGCTGAAGGCAATTCTCCCATCTACTTCCCATCTGACACTTTTCAATTTTTCTGACACTATTTGGGCATAGACTTTTGTTTGCTCACTCAGTCACATAGCATTTATTTATATATCAACCCCCCCCCCTTTAAAACTTCACAAATATAGTGATAGCAGGGAGGTAGGTTGAATCATCGTGACTGTGGATTCTGACTGTTGGCTTTGTAGGAGTCTTGGGGGGGGGTGTATTCAGAGTTTTTGTTGATATTTCTTTATTATTAGGTTTAGACTTCCTCTTTGGAGTTGGAGTGTTGGACTTGGATTTTTTTCAAAGAAATGTAAGTGTAATAACTGTAAATGTAACTAACATACTTATAAAAGCAATGTAATGTGCCTTTTAAAGCATTTTTATCGTAAATATAATGTAATGAGACCATTTCAGTAATTTTCCTTTTTTCCTACATACTTAAAATGAAGGACCTGTCCCTGTTGGCTAATTGCCTTAAAAGAGATAGAACAACAACCTCAGAAAAGGAGGGGGGTTTGGAATCCTTCTCTGCTTTCTTTTTGCCCACCACCTTCTACTTTGTTTCCCACTTTTTCTCCCTGCATTAGCCTGGGCTGTCTGCAAACAATACCATTCCATGTACCAAGGGAAAGGGCTGGTACTGTGAGTAAGGAAAAGAGTTTGATAATTACCAAAATTACCTAGAATTCTGGTAATTTTCCTATGACATCTGCAACCCCAGAAAATGTTTTGCTTGAAGAAAAACAAGTAGAAAAGAGCTGTTCCACACATTGCAAAGCCTTAAATATACTTCAGTGTGGGCAAATGTGTAAATCAGGACACCTAGCATACTAAAACATTTGACGCACTGATAAGCTTTGTGATCTGTTCTCCAAAATGAACACTGCTTTTACCAAAGAGGCAGCAATAATAATGAGCTTCCATTTGTGGAAATTCTTTATGTATTATTAGAGGCTATATGTTTCTGAAATTCAGGTGCTGGGGAGAAATGGATGTTGCCTGTGACCATTTGTTTGGACAGCTGATCAAAGTGTTCCGTAACTGAGCACGATGTATTGTAACAAAGTCACTGTTTTGATGTAGTGTAGGAAACAGATGGTCTATTTATTCATTTATTTAAATATACCTATGTAACTCCATATCATGAATCTCAGGACAGCAGACAATTAAAATTGATTTAAGCAGTTTAAAACACCTTAAAACATAAAAATAATTTAAAACAGACTAAAAAAAAATATATTTAAAAAATACAAGTCAAAAACAGTGAAAAGATTAGAACAGTTTAAATCATGTGCATGGACATTTTGGAATAAATCCCATATACCCATCAGGGTTTAACCAGAAGACATGATTTTTCCATGGCACCAAAGTAAAGCCAATGTTGGAACAAATTGGGCCTCCAATGGGAAAGCATTCCATATTGGGATGCTCCAATGAGAAGACTCACATTTATGCCATTTATGTCATAGAATAGAATCATAAAATCATAGAGCTGGAAGAGACTCTGAGGCCATCGAGTCCAACCCCCTGCTATGCAGGAACACCCATCAAAGCATTCCCAACAGATGGCCATCCAGCCCCTGTTTAAAGACCTCCAAAGAAGGAGACTCTACCACTCTCTGAGGCTGCATACTCCACTGCTGGACAGCTCTGACCATCAGGAAATTCTTCCTGAGGTTCAAGTGCAATCTTTTTTCTTGCAGTTTGAATCCATTACTCCTTATCCTAATCTCTGGGGCACAGAAAACAGGTTTGCTCGCTCCTCAACATGACATCCCTTCAACATGACATGGCTATCATGTCCCCTCTTAACCTTGTCTTCTGTAGACTAAACATCCCCAGCTCCCTAAGCCACTCCTCATAGGACATGGCTTCCAGACCCTTCACCATTTTGGTCGCCCTCCTCTGGACACATTCCAGCTTGTTTATATCCTTCTTGAATTGAGGTGCCCAGAACTGGACATGGTATTCCAAATGAGGCCTAACCAATGCTAACCAATGTCCTCTCACAGTATATTGTACCCACTGGTGAGAGGAACCTCCCCTTTGCTGTTCTGTGCCTTCAAGTCATTTATGACTCATGGCGACCCTATCACATTGTTTTCTTGGCAAGATTTGTTTGGGGGGGGGGAGTTCTGCTTCCCACTGAGGCTGAGAGAGTGTAAATGGCCTAAGGTCACCCAGTGTGTTTCCATGACTGAGCAGGGATCCAAACCCTCAGTGGCTGCTCCCAGGCTCTGGAACTCCCTTCCCAGAGAAGTCAGACTGGCACCCTCCCTCCCTCGCTCCCTTCCTTCCATAGACAAGCGAAGATATTTCTATTTTGGCAGACATTCAATATGTGATCATTGCCTGTTGACCCAAGATGCTGGCTACTCTTTAATTGTTTGTGTTTTTAAATATGAATTTTTAACTCTGTTTTAATTACTACTGGATTGTTTAATTTGTGTTTTAACTTTTGTATGTTATGAATTTTAACTATGTTTTCTTTTTTAAAAGTACTATAAGCTGTTTTTGAGTCCTTCCGAGGAAAAAAGTGGGATACAAATAGTGATAACAACAACAGCAACAACTCTGGTCTCCCAGAATCCTAGTTCAACATTAAAACCACTATACTACATGATCCCAAACCATTTAGAGCTTTAAATGTCATCAACATACCATCTATGTTGATGAAGAATTAGAAAATTCTTTGGCAGAAGATTTTGAGGACTAGTCACTACAGCGTCCTTTATCACACTCTTTGTTCTTTTTACATTTTTATATAACTAAATGCTACTGGTTTTGTTCCACTAGCCAAGTTTATTGTTAAGCTATATCAGCAACATTGGAAATTGCTTAAATGCAAGTTTGAAAGACACGCGAGGCTTTCTGTCAATCAAAGGCCCTTTCCGCATTTGGGGGGGGGGGGGAATGGCCAAAAGCAGAGCTTACCAGCTTTGTTTTCCAGGCGGCTGAGTCCGTCACCACGAGGAGCAGCGTGAGCTTGTCGCTCCGCACTCCTCCGGCGTCCTAAATGGCGGCTTCTGGTTGGTGGAGGCTCTCCACCAACCGGAGAAGCTCACCAGCCGGAAGCCCGCCCCCGGCAGATCTGCAGGCACGCACTTGCGCGCACCTGCAAATCTGCTCCGGAGCCGGGCAACGGAGCAGCACGGGGTTGTGCACTCCGTGGTTTTTAAAAACCTGTAAAAAGAGGTTTTTAAAAAACATGCCGAGCAACCAGTTCTGGTCGCTCCGGAGTGGACTGAGGTATGGAACTACAAAAAGTAGTCCGCCCCAGTCCACTCTACAGTGTAGAAGATCTCCGTTGGAGGTTGCTCTGCACCGTTTAAATAGCCCGGTGTGGAAAAGGCCAAAGTTGATTATCCAAGAAAGACTACTGAATGAGGAGGGGGGAGACACAGACAAGAAGCAAAGGAGCAACACTGGTTTAAGTTAGACTAAATTTGCATAAATAATTGCATATTTCTTATATAATACTGTACATGAAATATTTATATCATTTAACCAATGTCAGCAGAAACTAAACAAAACATGTCATCTAACTACAGCAATGAAAAAATGCAGAAGCTCAAATTTAAGTCAAAGAAATGCAGCCTCCTCATTGTTTCTCTTCAACAGATGTTAACCAGGTTTCACATGGCTGCAAAAGGGGATTTTAAAAACCTTTTTCTCACACAATAAAAGAAGCTCAATTCTACTGAATTCAGATTTAAATACTATTTTTAAACTATAGTATTAAATACTATATTTGTCTATAGCCATCCCAAACATCTATTGAAAACTCTTTTTGAAAAAGAAAGGAAGCAAGATTGCATACACACAGAGAGAGTTAGCCTTGCAAAAGAATACCCATATTATACAAAAATCCAGATAGCAATAATGAACAAAACAAGAACTTCAGACAAGTGAGAATTGGTGGAATATAGAACAAAAACTATGAGTCAACACATCAACTCTTAGTGAATCAGTCTCTTGCAGAACAGATTGTCCTTTCTCTCTCTCTGACTCATCCATAAACCATAACAATTTGTCCATAATCCCAGCATGAATGGGGGGAAAAAGGCAAAATGTTCTAGTTATCTGTTTGTAAAAATGAAAATGCCTCCCAAATTAGTCAAACGAGGGCTAACCCAGTTTAAACCTGCCTGAAGCTCTCAGCTTAATATGGGCTATTAGTGATGCACAGAAAGAGTTTGGAAATAGCACAGGCGAGCCTGCATGCCCAATGATAATTTCATGCTAGGTGGAGAATAATAAATTGCATCATATTTGTTTTATTCCTGTGGGACGAAAATAATATCAGTCCAGAAGTATAGCATGTGCACTGAAAAATTAATCTAGACATATAGTGGAAAAATCTTTAATTATGAATTTACACCTATAAATATAAAAGGGTAAGTATGAAATGACTGGAAGGCACACAACAACAACAATGAAAGACGTAAGACATCCATGCTGTGCTTGTGCTGTTTAAAAATGATTGGTTGAATGTCATAAAAGCATGGGTAGATTCCCATACCTGAAAAAAAAATTCGCATATATTTTCCTGGACACATCTGTGAACACTGAAATTATAAACGTTAATGAATGGAACAAATCGAACTGCAGGGAGATTGATCAGACATCAGGACTGAACATATGATTTTGGAGCTAAAACTTCCTGGTTCAGGTCTTACAATGTGCAGCAAAACCATATCAGGCAGCAAAGCAGAGAGGAATATGTTCCATAAACCTCAGACAGTTGTTGCTGAACACAAGTATATCAACGCTACATTGTTGTAATACTATGATACCATTTTAACTGCCATGGCTGCCTCCTATGGAATCCTGCGATTTGTAGTTGATGAGGAATTCTTTGCTAAAGACCTTTATTGATTGATTGATTGAGTTTACATGCCACCTTTCTCCCAAGATGGGATTCAACCCAGCTCTCTAAAGCTGTAGTCTAAGCATTGAAGCTTTTCCTAACAGAGAAATCCAAGTACATCAACAACCACAAGACCCAGAATTTCATGGAACAGAGCCATGTTAAAGTTATATCTAACTGCTATAATTGTGTGGTACAGGTAGACTCCACTGTGGACAACAGTTATCTGGTTGGTCCCAGTAGTTTGAATCAGTAAAAAGTAGTTTCCTATCCTTGTGTGTATTTGTATATAGTATTTATATATGTGTGTGTGTGTGTGTGTGTGTGTGTGTACTATTTCTATTACTTTCTGTCCAATTCTGAATGTAATTGGGAGGTGTGGATGAGGTAAGCAACTGAGGCAATATAGTGCCTTGTGTGGCCACATGAATAATCTCCTTTCAAACACCAAAAGCAGTCATAGGCCCTTTCCTCACTAAACTTTTATAGTGCTATTATTCCACTTTCAACATCCTATGGAATCCTGAGGTTTGCAGTTTAGGGAGGGGCATTTAGAATTCTCACCCAGAGATCTCTTTGTCCTCAGTAAACTACAAACCTCAGAATTCCATAGGATGTTGAAAGTGAAAAAATAGCACTATAACAGTGTAGTGTGGAAATGGTCATACACAGATGGTGGAGAGAAGAAAGGTGTATCCACATAAGTATCCATGAAAGAGACAGAGGTCTCTTGAACCTTGCTTCCTTACCCTACTCCTCACTCACATTCACACGTTATAAACTCCAAAATAGGTTCCAGTGACCTCAAAAGAGTGTGGTGATAAGAGGAAAGAGCTCACCAGTAAACAACTCATACCACCTCTGCTTCCTTTACCTTACACATTCAAGTTTTGCTTTTTCCTATTTTCTCCTTCATGAGGGATCTACGGGCCTATCATCAGGAAATGACACTAGCTGCTGAAAAATTGTCTACAACAATAAACAACAAGAAGAAAGAGTGGGATATAGCCAACTGCAGCCAAACATATACAAAAAGAGTTGCCCATGGGGGCAGGAAGATGTGTTCCAGCCAAGGAGACAGGTATGAATTTGAATACATAACATTAAATTCTTGTTTCAGCAAAGGAAATATGTCTCTTTAGTTATGGTGAGGAATTAATGGCAGAGAAATAAATACCATGGTACTTTGAGCATAGTAAGAGAAAATAAAAGGTTTTTCTATGTTTCTTTTCCTCTATCCATGGCCTCCTCCATGCCTTACATCTCCCCAGCTTCTTCCCTCCACCATGTATATCTTACATTGAAAATACAGTAAAATATGGTTGTATTTATTTCCAGTTTAGTCAAGTTACACTTCTGCACACAGTGTGGCTTCTTATATCCCACTGCCTTCAATAGGACTGAAGAAGCCTGGCTATGAACAAGACTGCAGCTTAATTTACAGAGTAAGATTTTCACTATGTGTTTCATATGCTATACAAAGAGAAATAATGGGGATTTTTCCTCAATAAAGTCATCAAAGAGTTATTTGCAACATGGACCCATATATTTCACTGAGTACATCCTTCTGTGATTGTGAAATCTGAACAGTGAAGAAAGCCAATAGGATAAAATCAACTCATCAGAAATGTGGTTCTGGAAGGGAGTTCTACAAATGCCATGGATTGCTAAAAAGACAAATCAATGAGTTCTACAACAAACTGGGCCTGAATTCTCACTTGGCTCACTAGAAGCCAACATGGACAACCGAGGTTGTCTTACTTTGGATATTTCATATTATGTGACTCATCAGAAAAGACAATAATGCCTAGTAAAGCAGAAGGCAGTAGGAAAAGGGCAAGAATGTATTGTTGCACTGATTCAGTCAAGAAAGCCATAGCCCTGCATTTTGAAATAACTGAGTAAGGCAGTTGTTGATCAGGACTCTTGCAAATCTCTCACAAGCTCAATTTATCTAGACAGCAAATAACAACAACATCCTTCTGTAGCATACAGGCAGAATATAATTTAAAAACTAACATGGTCATATGAATCTCTGCAATTCCTCATAGATCTGACAAAGTGGACAACCTCCAAGAAAGGAGATAATTAGCCACATGATTGATAGAGTTAGAAAGAGAGACAGAGAGAGAGAATTAGAATATGTTTTCAAGTGCCACAGAACTTAGCTGTATTTGCAGCAAGTAAGATATTTTTCATTCATGAATTTTATCTGTGAAGTCTGAGAAAAGAGCTTATTACATAAAGATGTGTTATAGACCGGAGAGAGCTAAATGGTTAATCAAACAAAGTGCAAAGGTTGCCACTCTTGCTGACTTTGGATGTGCTGACATCAGAGTTACAACCTCTCTCCAACAGTTATTTCCTGCTACAGGTACCATTAAAATTAAAGTCAACACCAAGGCTTCACTTGAGTTTAATGGTGACTAGGTTAATATATTCATTCACCTAGAGCCAAATAAGAGATAAATTCCCAGTTAGTAATTATGAACATATACAAAATAATGGTAGATCTTCAGGACACTGAAATACCCATGGCATCACATAAATCCTAAATCTCAGGTACATTTATTGAAAGAATGATAATGACTGCACAGCTCGACTCTCCTTTAATTGCAATTTGAAGTATTTTAGAAATATAAATCTTACAGCGAGGGTTGTAATCTGCTTCACAAGTGAGCTGTTAAACATAAGAACTGACTTCAAGGTTGAATTTGTTTGGAACAATAATTATTTATGACACTTTATTACAGCATAACTCCTAAACATATGGTTACCTTATTAGAAATTAAAATTCATTTTCATATAAATCTCAGCATGATATTACACCAGCATAACTGAAGTAACTCCAGGGGACAACAAGAACTGTTCCAGGGCTTGGCAATTGCAATATGCAATGTAAACTAATTTCCTTGTAAATACATAGACAGGTTTTGATAACACAAAGCTATCTACAGGCAAGTACAGGCATAAATGTTATTTCCCTATAAGCTTTGGAAGCTGTACAATTTATTTCTCAGACATGAAGTGCCATTAATTTGTCTGACATTTGTTTTGCAAAAAGTTTGTCTGTGTGTGTGTGTTGTCTTGAAGATCATTTTTCAGGTTCACTTTTGGACATGTAAATGCATCTTCTGGGAACATTACTTTGATTTCTCTTATTAGAAGTGGTATGCTTAATAACATGGAGAATAGAGACTCCTTGTAATAAAATATGTGAACCACAAAGTCTGCCAGGGTGCTACCACACAAGATGATAGGCTTCCTCAGAAAATCAAATCTTACAAGAGTTGCAATCCTGTCATACTTCGGTTGACCCTAATAAACTAACTTTTTGCTAGATAAATCTATCTGTGCTTATTTAATTCTATAAATCTATTTATCTAATAAAATTAATTTTATGATGAGTGGGTTTTTTTCCTATTAAGAATTTATTGGGCTCAGTAGGCAATGTGCTGTATATATAAAGTTCTTGAATCACACACACATACACCCAAAAATCTCACTAATACAACAATCACCTCACTCCTATTCAAATATTACTTTGGGAGAAATATCAGTGAAGGAAGGGTCTTGACTATGCCTCCTATAAATGTGGGGAAAAGGTTGCATCTGATCAATGCTATAATAATGTTTATTTGAATGAATCTCCCTAACACTATCAGCTCAATAGGTTATTCCATTCAGAGACAGATTAAGGGGGATGCCCCCATATGAGCCTGCCCAATAGTTGAGTTCTTCAGCTGAGGCCCTTTTGCATGTCCCAGCACCTCATGAGGTTAGGTTGGTGTGCACATGTGTCAGGACTGGTGTAGCAGAGCACTGAGTGGGGAATTCTCTGTCAAACAAAGTTAGGCTCCATAAGTTTTGAGCTTGGGGAGCTCTTGAAAGATTGCTCCATGGACTCTCATGTTGGGAAACCACTCTGTTTTACTCATTAGTTTTGAAATGTCTGTTTGTTGTCTGTTTTAACTATCTTCCATATGACGTCCCTTATAATATTTAAACAGAGCTATCATGTTATCTCTTAATCTTCTCTTCTCCAGGTTAAAGATACCCATTTCCCAAAGCTGGTCCTCATAAGACATGGTTTCCAGACCTCTTCCCATTTTGGTTGCCCTCCTCTGGATACATTCCAGCTTGACGATATCCTTTCTGAACTGTTGAGCCCAGAACTGGACACAATATTCCAGCTGGGGTCTGACTAAAGCAGAATAGAATGGTACTACTGTTTTCCTTGACCTGGATACTATACTCCTATTGATCCTGCCTAGAACTGCATTGGCTTTTTGGCTGCTGCATAACACTGCTGACTCATGTTCAGCTTGTGGTCTAAGACTCCTAGATCCCTTTCACATGCACTGTGGTCAAGCCAGGTGTTACTCATCTTATATCTGTTCATTATATATATTTTTCTAAGTGTAGTGCCTTATACTTCTCCCTGTTGAAATTCATTTTGCTGTTTCTGGCCCAGCTCTCTAATCTGTTAAAGTAATTTCGAATTCTGATTCTGTCTTCTGGGTGTTAGCTACTCCTCCTAATTTAGTGTCTTTGGCAAATTTGATATTGTTTTGATCATTTGATGATTTTTAAGGAATACCATTTTAAATGTTTTACTTGTGCATCCGCTCTGTGACCCCACTTAGCTAGGAGGTGACAGAGAAGCACTTCGGAAATAAATAAATACATGTGTTCAGAGAGCTACACCATTCAGAACTTGGTACAGCATGTATTCTATCTGCATCTACTCCAGAAGTGGAGAAAGGGGCACACAGTGGAGGCTACGGCTATATCAACTGCTTTTCAACTGTTTTGTAAGATCTTAGAATAGTTGATGCTTCATGCCTTCAAGTCATTTCTGATTTATGGTAACTCTAAGGCAAACCTACCACAGGATTTTCCTGGCAAGATTTGTTTAGAGGAGATTTGTAATTGCTTTTCTCTGAGTTGGATAGAGCTTGACTTGCCCAGGGCCACCTGAAAGATTTCCTTGGTCAAGTGGGGATTCAAATCTGGGTCTCCAGAGTCCATGCCCAACATGCAAACCACTATACCCAGCTAGCTTTTCCTATAACATACTCTCCAATTTGTTCTGTTCTATTGTTCTCAACCCATACATCTTATCAGATAACACCTGCTTTGAAAACTATGGCTCGTCACTGAACCTAGTTCACCTACTCTTTCCCACTGCTACTGAAACTTCATAGCTATTTGCTTCCTTCCAGAAACTGGAAACTCTCTGTTCTTTGCAGCAGTATGGAAGATCAGGAAGACAAAAATTCCATCCCTCCCAAGTTATGCAAGATATTTGGTCCATGTGAAGAGTTCCTCTTCTAGTGATAATGCCTCCCATTGCAACTATTGTCAGGAAAAGGAGACAAATTCAAGTTTTTTAACACTTTTAGAAAATACATGCTTGACTACTTTGAAAAGGCAAGTATAATCAATCATACATAAAGAGTGGAAGGCTTGTGAGAACTTAAAAAGAATTATTCAAATGAAAGAAAATGTAGCTAATGATTACACAAATTGAGAAAGTGATATTGCAAACATTTTTTGTGTGTACCTTTGTGGAGTTGTGGATTTATCCATATCATTAATGTGAGATCAATCAGTGTATCTGGTGCCAAAATACTGAATACATTTGAAAAACTTTATTTCAGGGACAAGCAAAGTGTGGCCTTCTCAAGCCACACCTACCAGCATTCCTTACCACTATCTATACTGTCTAGGGCCATTGGGAATTGCAATCCAATAACATGTAGAGGGTAAGACAGTTCTTTCATTCCACAAGGCAGCAAAGAAAGGCAGTAAACACTTGCCATTATTTTGTATAGCCTTAAAATCATGGGTAGATGCTCTGGCCTTTTTACCATCTATGGGTTTTAAAATATTTTAAGAAACTGTATTAGCCTATATTTAAATGTTTTTTATTTGTGTACTTAATGTTTCAATTATTTTTTTCTGTGGTAAATTGCCTTGAGAACCTGTTGTTGTTGTTGTTCAAGCTGACTCTGATTTATAGCCAGCCTATCCTAGGTTTTCTTGGCAAGATTTATTCTGAGGAAGTTTGCCACTGCATTCCTCTACAGCCAAGAAACAATGACTTGCCCAAGGTCACCCAGTGGGTTTTCCATGGCTGAATGGGAGGGGAGATTGAAAGCCTGGTCTACTGAAATCTTAGTCCAACACTCAAACCAGTACACAATGATGGTTCCAAATAAATTCATGCCCCTGCTTTATTTAGCTCTTGGGGGTAGGATTCTGAGATAGTGTTCTTAATCTGAGTTGTTGCTACGTGCCTTCGAGTCATTTCTGAGTTATTCTAAACCTATCATGAGTTTTTCTTGGCAATATTTCTTCAGAGGAGGGGTTGCCACCATCGTCTTCCTCCAAGGCTGAGAGAGTATCACTTCCTAAGGTGACCCAGTGGGTTTCCATGACCAAATGGAGATTTGATTGTGATTAATACTGATCCTGAAACTGGGAGGGAGAAATGGATGTATTTTAAATGTACCCACATAAAACACATTTCTTGGAGTGGTTTACTATATAATAAATTGTATCTTAGCTGCCAGAAATTTCAATTTCTGCTGTTAAGTGCTCTTTTTTTAACAAAACAAAACAAAACAGACAAACAGAAGGATGATCATTAAAAATTGATTCAAAAGACACAGCAAGGGAGATCAGCCACGAGTCCAACCATACATCACTGCTGCAAAGGGAGCTTTAAGTGATGCCACACAACTTTCACTTTTAAGGCTGGAACTATAATACTGTCTGGGTAACAATAAAAACATTGTATCAAAAAGTGGAAGAGAAAGAAGACTAGACATGCAGAAGAATTAATTTTTTATGGGCTTGTTTTCTCTGTCTTGCTGAAAGGGTACCTCATTACAGGTAGGCCATGGATTCCTGAACTTCCACCTTGGTATGGCTTTGCACTCCTTAAATTACGAGAGAATTCTCCAGAAATGCAGCAACCAAAACAAAAGTCATCAATTTAATTTAAAAAGCTGACAATTTTTCTCTTATTATTGACCTGATTAGTAATAGAAAACATTGTTGTGTATTGGTGTCTGTTAAAACGTTCTCTACTGAAATGTAATTACTGAACCACTTTTTAAACAGAAATGTAAGTAGACATTGTAATAGTTTTGTAAGCTGTATTTGATTTAGTTCGCATTGATTGCATTATTGCCTTAGTAATTAGAAAATACAATATCTTTCCTGTACTGGTTTTCTTCCTTCCTAGCTGTTACTGTGTGTTTTCGGCTTCAAGTATACTGGCTGCACATTCTGGAAGAGAAAAAGACTAGGCATTTTGAAAAGCCCTCTTTAGACCAATATTCTTTCAGAATTGCCAAATGAAAATTTGAAGCCACTATCTCATCTCAGTACAGAAAATATACCTAACAATCCAAGGGCTTGAACTCATATCTATGTATTCTCACTGTCATGAAAATATATCTGATTTTAAATCTCAATCTGCTTTAGTGTACAGTCCTCTCTCCACATTGGTAGGTTTGACCTTCATGAATTTGATTACTCCTGAGGCACTTGCTTGCCTGTCCTCCTATTTTCCTCCTCCCAGCCCTTGCATTCCTCACCCCAGGCTTGTGAGGCTTGTACTTAAAATGGAGTTTTTCTCCTTATAGGTGAGCAAAACCCCTCCCACTGCTGAGGGCGTGGCCTCTCAGCCATGTAGTTGCACAGCCTGCTGTGTATTGGCTGCTGATTGGTCAGGTGCTCCTTTCTCAAGGTAAAACTTTTATGTTGTTGTTTTTTTCTCCACCCCCCCCCCCCAATCACATTGGGGCAGAGGCAAAGAAATGGGAAGGAGATGCTCTGGAGGGGAAAGGGAGGGGAATTGTGTTTTTCCACTTTCGTGAAGGTTCTGTGCCCGTAAGCCTTAGGAATGTGGAAGCGCTACTGTAGCCTGATTTATTTTATTTTTATTTTTTTGTTAATTAAAAACAGTTTCTACAACCTACTGATTATTAATTGAATACTATTACTATGAACTCAAGCCACATATTTATTTCATTTTATTACTTATTAAGCAAACGAAATATTTTTCATTTCTTCTACTGCCTTAACTTTCAAATACTTTCTGCCCTCCTTATACTATTCTGTGACCATTTTCCACTCACCTACATCCTTCTTACAGAAAACTGAGTATCCTTTGACATTTAAGCAGTGCCAAACAAGGCACATCTACCTGATTACTAACTCTTCTGGATATAACATGCCTTTGGTAGTGCATTCCAAAACAGTATTTAGTGCGTGTTTGGTTGCCACAATCACAAATTGCAGCCATAGTGCATTGGTGCTTCTGCCAACATTTGCATCACCTGGAATGACTGTGCAATCCGCTAATGAAAAATGAGATACAAGTTAGCAACATAAGAAGAAGGCAACTTAAAATGAAAGCAGTAAGACTTGTTTTATATCTTGGACTCATTCTGAACTAAACAGATATGTAGAAATAGGGACAGTGATGACCTTAAGGACAGCGTAGGTATTTCTCTAGGATAATGTTACACATTGGCCTAAATCTATTGCTAGTCCCAACTAGAGTGAAGATACTGAATCAATTGTTGAAAGGTTAGTCAATAGTTATGTAAATCCCACAGATTCATTGGATTTAAACTAGCTGGGTCTAGCAACCATATTCAAGTTATATTCAGCAAACTGTACCTTTGACTTAATTATCTGTAGAGCACCTTTTTGTGTTTGCCATTGAGTTTGCAATGTACTTAATGCACTGTTATGCATATCCCCTGACTAACAATATACTCTGGGGGATATCCTATTTAACAATAGGCCATCACACAGGCCAACTGTAACACATGCAAATTGCTCCCTCCCACCTCGGGACTACACAAGTATATTTACTCTGTCTCACTTTCATGCCACCAGATCCTCTGAAGATGCCAGCCACAGATGCAAGCAAAACATTGGGAGGAAATACTAATAGAACACGGTCTCAAAGCCCAGAAAACCTACAACAACCTAAAAAAATGATGCTGTTTCTTTTTGCACCCTATACTTGTCTTTAGGGAACTATAAATTTTCTAGAGAACCATATCTGTGAACTGAAAAGGTACATCTAATTGATGAGGTGATAATGTATCATGAGTATTTATTTGTTTGATTGATGGATGGATTGAATTGATACCCTGACTTTCTTCTAGGATAGGATCCGAGGAAGCTTAGGAATTGGGAAGAGTTCACATTTTTAGTCTTAATGAAAGTAACCATGCTAATGGTTAACCAATTCAAACAGCTAACAGATATACTTTTACTCAAGCAGAATCAGACCAGAGCAACTGAAATTGCTTATTGGAACAGTCATTAGACTAATCTTCACTGACTGATGAGCTGCAACAAAGCTCCCAGGGGCTGCATACAACTCATGGGGTACAGTTTGCCCACCCCTATTATAAACTATTTTGTGGTTTTTTTAATGTGACAAAAAATCCCCACACACACACACACATATACATATACACACACATACATACAGTTTACATAGTATAATAGTAAATTATCCCCTACTCACACTCCCACAACCACAGAGAGCATTCAGTGATTCAAAGCATATTCAGACAATACTGTCAAAACCAGTGTCCAAAAAGTTCTCATCATGAAAACTTCCAGAACATCAAAAGTGGGCCATATCTAGAATTTAAATGTGTCCTATGTGTTATAAATGCCAAATAGCAGGGCTTTCCAAATGGTGTGTCACAACACATTAGTGTGTCGCCTGTAATGTGTTGGTATGTCGCCTTACCAGCTGAGAAAGATCTCTCCCATCTGAGCCTGGCCAACTGCTGTCGCTTTTGTTGGGGCCTTTCCCTGGCAAGAGTGATAGCAGCGGGCAAGGACCGGGTGGGAGGGGGCTGCCTTTCCCCCTGCGTCGCTCTCACTGGGGCCTTTCCTAGTGAGTGCTACCACAGTGGGCAAGGATCAGGGGGTTGCCTTTCTCCACCGTAGATACACCTCTGGGTACCTCAGGTTTACTAGTAAAGCTGAATTACTGTGTCACCAAATGATGCATGTCGAAAAAGTGTGTCACCAACATGAAAAGTTTGGAAAGCTCTGCCATATAGTATCAAAAGTGTTCTCAGCTATTTCACATCTGGCAAAGTGAAATCTACGTGCCAATTTCTCTAATAATGCAAGAATCCAAACTCTGTCTAATCAATGATTATTGGACAAACTTTATGAATTCTTCCATGACCTTGCTATCACAATCCTTCCTGCATACAGCAAGTTAGATATAAGATCTTTTAATGGGGCATTTTCATTTTCTTTATCATAAATTGATAAGGTCAGTTCAGTACTCTGAAAGTGTATATTTTGATTAGATATTTTGTTAATCAGTCAAGAACCTCCAGCCCCAATGCAGTTATTTTAGGGCAACCAACACACATAGGATCCAATGTAGCAACTTTACTACAGCATCTCCAGTATCTGACAAATTCTTATTGATTCTCTACAGACTTAAGGGGCACAGGTACCAAAAATGTATCACCTTAACAGTAGCTTTCTTTACAGTATCAGACAGCAACATATAGGCAACAGATCTCCAAATCCTACCCCATTTATTTTCAGAGATCTGTACTCCAAGCTCAACTTCCCATGCACCATTAGGTCCTTCACTGGACCCATATGTAATCTCAATAATGGTTTTATAAATCTCAGAGGTCAAAGAGAACATTCCCATCTTGTACCACAGGGCAGTGAACATCTTTGAGAGTCAATACCATTGAAGTTCACAACAACAAGTGAACCTCTGTAGGGTTTCTGGAGCATATTCACAAATTCTTGCCCAATATTCATGCATCTAAGGAGTTGGAACATACATTGCTTGTCCAAATAATCAAAAGCTTTAAGTGTATCTGAGAAGATCAGTGCAACTGGAGTGTTATTTTTTCTTTTTTCTTTTTTTTTGCAAAATGTATTAGGTTCAAAGTTTGTCTGATGGCTTCAGACAAGTTTCTTCTAGGGATAAAAGCAAATTGATCAGGATGTATAAACTTATTTACAAAAACATTGTGTCCACTAGTAATAGCAATTGAAAAACTTTTATGCTCTTGATTTAATTGTATAATTGGTCTGTAGGTCATTACAAACTCGGAGTTATCTTTAGAGTTGGGTATAGCTACAATTCAAGCAAGCTTCCAAGATTCTTAACTATCCATTATATAACTCATATATATGTGGAAGCAGATCCAAGCCGCATTTCTTATAGAAGTTGGAAGTAAAATCATCATACCCTGGTGCTTTGTCATTTTTTTAAAGTTCTGAATGGCTGGCAATTATACTTGGTCAGTTATTGGTGAACTTTAAAAACTTTTTTTGATTGTCATCCAATTTTTTAATTGAGAGAATATCCATAAAATTTGATAAAGCATTCAAATTGGAAGGCTCAGCTGTGTAAAGCTGATTATAACATTCTCTGAATACATTACAGATTTCCCTTGGAGAAGAGCGCCACATCCCCTTCCCATCTTTAACAGTATTGACTGATCCCTTTTCTGTTCTTTTTTCTAATTGTTCTAACCAGCAATTCTGATTTTTCTTTTAACCAAATTCATGATGAGACCCCTGTGTATAAATGAGCACCTTTTTAACCTTGTCTACCTCTAGAGCTACCAGTTCTGTTCTCCTCTGGGACAGTCCACTTCAAACCCTCGTAACACTGTTTCCTTATGTTTCTTCAATAATTCTTCCATTTGCCTCTCTAGCTTAATTTTAAGGTTGTCTTTATGTTTTTCTCAAGAAGGAATCTTTGTTTGTGAAGTGTCCTCTGAGGAAAGCTTTTAAAGAATCCCACAGGAGGGCAGATGCAGTATTAGGTGTCCTATTTTCTTCATAAAATTATATTTTTCTTTACTTTATCTATTATACCTGTGTTGAGTAAGAAGCTTAAGTTTAGCCTCTGAATTGGAACCTGCGGGTATTATAAAAAAGATGCTTATTTGATTTGTACTATGGAGTGATCTGAAATAAGGCCAGGAATTAAATTCATATCATGGTAAAGGTAATTCCATCCGAAAGCAGGATATGATATATTCTAGAATAAGTGTAAAACGTTGTTGTTAGTTGTAGTTGTTGTTGTATGCCTTCAAGTCATTTCTGACTTACAGTGACCCTAGGGTGAACCTATCATGGGGTTTTTTGGGGTTGAGAGTGTGTGATGTGCCCAAGGTCATCCAATAGAGTTCCACGGCCAAGCAGGGAACTGAACCTTGGTATCTATGGCCATAGTCCAATGCTCGAACCACTCCACCATGCTGGTAGAATATATAGTCCCTAACTTTTGCATAGAACCACCTCCAAGCAACTACTAAGCCAAATCTCCTAAGAAGCTGCTGCGCCTTTCTCTCCTCTCTGTTTTGCTTTTTTATTTTTACCTTTACTGTTTGATTTTGGTTCAAATATGCAGTTCGTGTCACCTCCAAAATTATATCACCTGTTGCATGCTTATCAAGAGCTGGTAACATTTCAGTTATAAAAGTAGTGTCTCTATGACTGGTACAATAAGAAATGCTGAAAGTTAAATTCCTATTATCTCTTTTACCTTTAAGAAAAATAAACTTGCCATTGGGGTCCTTTAAACAATCTATCATCTTCCATCAACATATTTTATAAACTATTTTGCAACTCCCCAAGATTTAGAATTCCAAGGAGCACTGAATTGTTTATCACATGGGGCGGGGTGGTGGTAAAAAAATTTCTTTGTATTCTTTCTTACATGCGTTTCCTGAAGCATAAGTAGCAGGTAGAAGAGCAATGCATAAATAGTACCTATTTATTTATTTAAATATTTCCATATTGTCTCCCAGCTCACAAGGGCTCCTAAGGAAATGAACAAAGAAAAAACAATTGAAACAATACAAAAAGAAAAATATTTTTAAAATACATTAAAATACTCTTTACAAATTCCTAAAAGCAGCCCAAAAACAGTTTAAAAAAGCAGTTGCAAACCTTGAATGCCATGTGGAGCAGTGCTGTTTTGACTGCCCACCAGAAGCGTAAAACAGATGGGGCTAGCTTAACTTCCTTGTGTAGGGAGTTCCACAGTCAGGGCAATGCTAGAGAAAGCCTTGTTATGTGTGCCCACCAACCTAACTTCATGAGGCGTTTGGACACACAATAGGGCCTCCTCTGAAGATCTCAAATTTCTGGCATGCTCAAATGGAAGGAGGTAGTCTTTCATTTAAGGCTTTGTAGGTCAATACCAACCCCCTGAACTGAGCTCAGAAGCAAACCCCCTGAACTGAGCTCAGAAGCAAACCTCCTGAACTGAGCCCAGAAGCCAATGTAGTTCTTGCAGTGTAACATGATCTTCAAAATATACGCCTGACGCCAGGCTGGCTGCTGTATTTGACACTAGCTGCAGCTTCTATACACTCTTCAAGGACATTCCCTCATAGAGTATGTTCCAGTAGTCATTAAGGCATGAATACCAGCCAAAGCTGGGCAAAGGTGCTCCTGGCCACTGCAGCAATCCAGTTTTCCAGGGGCAGCATTGGGTCAAAGAGTACCCTCAAGCTATAAAACTGATCTTTCAGAAGTTAACCAACCCCATCCAGAAAAGGCTGTAGTCCTGGAAATTTCCTGGTTGGTTTTCCTAGTGACCAGGAGTACTTCCATTTTGTCTGGATTAAGCCTCAGTCTATGCACCCACATCCAGTCCTTTATTGCATCAAGACAATGAATTAGTGCTACCACAGCCCATTTAATCTTACATTCATATTAATTTGTTCCAATTTTTAGGCAGAACTGCTTGATTTTCTGCATATTTTTAATATGATGGTTTTTGTAACACTGCCTGTGACCATTTACAAAACTGTCATAATTTTCTTATAATCATAATCACAAATTTCCCAACAAATATTATAATACATGTTTATTTTATTAAGTCTATACATTATCTATTTTCTCAATTGGCTCATTTTACTCTGGTACTTTTTATGCATATATGAAGATTAATATTAACATATTATTAATATTTAGTATCTTCCAATTTGTAACATATATTTTAGATCCACATTTCTAACTTTGGTAATTCTTTATTCCATATATAATAAAATATGAGGAAGGGGATAAAAGAGAGACATAAATGCAGTAGATAAACAAAACAGCATTCCCAGTTTTCTGACTCATCTTTTCCCAATGTTCTAAGCTAGATTGTTTTTATAAGAGAAGCACCTATTAAAATTTGATTTAAAGGGGTCTAAATAAATTGAGCCATAGAATTAACAGCTTTATACTAGACTAACTGGCAGTGAAGGAGCTGTAATAGGTAGCCACGGTTAATATTATGTGTGGTGGTTCCATAAGCAGATTATTCTATACTAGAGAATACTCTGTTCAATCATTATAGTGTATAGGTGAAGCCTAATGTTACAGAAGTAGAAGATAAGACGTTGTATCCTGCTTAACAAACTAAAGGGTCTCCAAAGGATTGGGGGATCTACAGCTTATTGTATCATGAAGCTGCTGCACAATAAAGAAATTGCCAAAGTCAAGAAATTTAGACAAACTATAAAAGCCCTCTTTGCCTTTTTTTTTTCCCCCCAGTGATTTTGTTCTCTTTCTCAATGCTGGTAAGATGCATCTCACTATGCTCTAGGGAGGCTTTTCAGGGTATGTAAAAGGAACATAGGGAAGAGAAGAGGAAGAAAAAGACCCCTTCTGCCTTCCATTTACACAATACTGACTTAGGCTCATACAATCTAAGAGCTGGAAAAGACTTCATGGGCCACTGAGTCCAACCCTCTGATCAGTGCAGGAACGCTAGCCAAAGCATCTCCAGCAGTCAGTTTCTTTTTGAAGACATCCACAGAAGGAGGCTCCACCACCAATCTAGGTGCTGATTCTCTCACTGAACTATTTTTACCATCATGAAGTTCCTTCCAATTTTCAGTCAAAATCTACCATCCTATACAAAATCATTAGATTTGGTCCTCCCCTTTGGGGCAGACAGACCAAACCTGTACTCTCCTCTCAGTGGCACCCTCATAGATATTTAAAGAATGCACTCCTGTCTCCCTTTAGTTTGCTCTTCACCAGGCTGAACACACCCAACCCCCTCAACCTTTCCTTGTACATTTTTTTATTTATCATTTTTGTATATTATTTTAATACAAAACAAATATTTAAAAAGTTTCTCCATCATATTTTTATCTACATACATGAAAGTTTACTGTATTTTCTTATCCACCTACATTTCTACTTAGAATCTTAGTATTAACATAAATGTTACCAGTTGTTTACATACTACAACATTTGTCTTTTAATAACCTTCAATCCAGGTCCTTATGTACTGGATATTCTATTAAGTAACCTTAACACTTTAGTACATATTTTCTTAAAACCCTTTGGAATATAATAATGTATTTTTACCCAACTACTCATTCTCAAATGCTCTTTGTATGTTAATTATATTTTGTGTTGGAGATAATTATCTGTTGGAGCCCACTCATTTTTTATGGCTTCTTCTGTTTGGTTTCTTAATTTTCGTGAAAGAGCATCTGCTCTTTTCATCTCTTGTATACTTTGAAACCACTGCTCAATTTTGGGAACATCTTCATTTTTCCAAAATTTTGCAAATTCTATTCTTGCAGATGTTACCATATATAGTATGATTCTCCAGTACTTCTTGTCGGTTTGATCTCCATACCTCTCATCCTTGTTGCCATTCTTTGAACCCACTCCAATTTGTCTATATCCTTCTCAAATGAGTCATCCAGAACTAAATGCAATATTCATGATGAAGTCTGATTAGTGCCAAACACAGTGAGACTATTACTTCCCTTGACTATGCTTTTATTATTACAGACTATACTATTATTTACCTTCTTTGCTATAGCATCACACTGCTAGGTCATGTTCAGTTTATGATCACCAATAAACCCAAGATATGTACTACTGCTAAGCCAAGTATGCACTAGAAATATTAGATTGCTAGTGTTTTCTGACCAAGCTAAAGCTGGGAACCATGGTGGGTGGATTTAGTGGGCATGGGGAAAATTATATGTCTAATCAACAACAGAGCTTACTTGGTGGCTAATGCTTCTAGACTGTACATCTACAAGAAGGCTTGCAACTTAGTAGCACATCAGTTGCTTTGTGTCACCACCAGTTAAAAAGATTGAAGGGTTTCAGATACCAGGTTTAGAAATTTCCCATTTAAGAATCTGGAGAACCGCTTCTAGTCAAAATAGATAATACTTAGCTGCATGAATCAATCATTTCAGACAGTAAGGTTAGCTGTTCCTAGAACAAAGAGAAGTGGCTAAAGTTGCCCTTGTAGTAGCAGCAACAATAGTAGTAGTTGTTCTTTAAGGAATGATATAAAAAAGTGGTGAGTAAAGAAAATAAGAAATAATGATGCCATTTTATAATAAAGGCCATTTCAAAACTGATATGATTAGACAGCCTTCTTGCTAAGAAAAGGAGTGTGATGTCTCACACAAGCTTTCCACAGGTCTTTTGGCAATTTGCCTGTCAATTAGTGCCAAGTGCCAACAGAAAGAGACAAGTAGGGTTTGACTGTCAGCTATAAAGCTGGCTAAAAGCTTAAGCATTTTTTAACACACCCCTTTTGACCTACAACCAGAGGGAAATATTTTTCAGTTGAAAAGATTAATCCAAAGGTGAAGCGATCACAGCTAATGCCACAGTTTTTTTTCTATCAGTTTCCTACCGAAAACGTAATTAGACATATTATCAATTAAACATGCAACCAAACAGAATGGAATATTACTATTCAGGAATAAAAAGTAGTTCAGAACACCGTTAATTTTGTGTTACTCAGTGTTGAGGTATCTTTTTTTTATATGGCAGTTAGACATTTCTGTCTATTAAATACATTTTTATAGCCATGATCCTGGGCTTTTATTTAAAGAAAAAATAACCAAAAGGAGTAAATATGCAATAAATGTTTCTTTTCCTTTTGTGCAAAGGATACAAAATAACTGACCTTTCAAAACAAGGATTCTGATCCAGTCATCCAGAAACCAAGTGCACCTAAGAGGTTTCCAGTTAATCCTCTAATTTAAGTCTTGTGTCTATCAGATGTGGCAAAAGAAGCAAAAAGCCTTTTTAGCCACTCTCTTCAGATATAAATCAGGATGCAACCTCCTTATTACGAACTAAAGGTCAGTCACGGAAAAACTTTCTTTGACATCTACTTTTATTTACCTCTTGCTTTTGTCATATATTAAGGCACAGAAAAGCTGAAATGGGACAGAAAAAAAATGAATACTGCAGAGCTAATATGCATGGACTTTATACTAGGTACTCAGAACTCCACTAATAACTATAGAAACTATAAAAGCCCATGGAACTGATACATTCACTTTATGAAATCTGATAATGGGAGTGACTGTGTATGAAGGGCTAAATCCAACACTAGCTCTCCTTTGAGTATGTATACCTATTGAAATGAATGGAACTTTATAACCACAACTCATTTAAATCCCAACTCATTTTAGTAGGACTAATTTAAATTTAGCCATTAGCTTTAGCTCAAAGTCTCTAAACCATTAAACTGTCTTAAGAATGCAGGAGGATAGGCTTGCATATTTTTTCTTGGTTTATTTGTTGCAAATTATGTTTTTTAAATTTTTACAAATAGAAAAATGACAGACTTAAAAAAAAGGAAAATAAATTCTCAGTCTGCTTAGTCAGGGTGCTGTTCCCATGATACAGATTGCTAATCCATATATAAAAGTGATCTGCTGATACAGTATCACATACACACATGTGTCCCTGATTTACATTCCCAGGAATAAGAGCCACAATAACCTGGAAGAAAAACTAAAAAAGTGGGAAGTATTTTATGCCATTTCTTGCCCCCACTCTCTCCCAATATTGACAGCTGAAAAGTAGCAGGGCAAAAGTCCCCTAGACTTGAAAAGAGAGAATTAAGACAAACAAACAATAGTCGCAAATCAGTTCAGTAGACATGGCTGCCATATCCAGCAGCTACTGCAAGGAGCAAATAAGTAATTAGAAGGACAGAACAAAACCACCTCAAGCTGCTGGCGCTTTCAAAGGTACCTGTGGTGCAGTCTGAAATTCTCTGATTTTTGAAGGAAGGGGTGTGTATCAGAGGCAAGCACATCATTTCTACATAGATCTGTGAAACAGCATCAGCAGTGACTTGTATCAAGGAAAGAACATGCTGACTGTTCATGACACAGAAACAGCAGTGTCTGGAACAATTATAGCATGTGCTTTCTATACATTGAACATGGAAATCTACTAAAATGCTTCACCAAGGTCAGTTTATAATAATGCTAAATCCCAAAGACTCACAGCTCTGAGAGCACAATTGGCTCTGTTTTTGTAGTAGTAGTAGTAGTAGCAGTAGTAGTAGTAATTACTATTTTTATTACCATTATTATTATTATTATTACTACTACTACTACTACTACAGGTACTAGGAAGAATGGAGAGAGCGAATAAAATCCCTTAAATGTTCTAAGAACAGGCAACTACCAAAAATCATATTTTAGAAAGCCTGTAGTGGTAAATTCAAATACAAAAATTAGTCATGTTTGATAGCATGTATAGTTGTAGAAGCTTGTGATATTGAACTACATGATAAGCAGGAGATTTATGACTTAAAACTTAAAAATAAAAAATAGCACAAACTATAACAAAGCCATGGAACAATGCTAGTTTACTTGAAATGAACGTACTGCAGAAGGGATATCTATCATTATACGCCTCCTTCCATTGCCCAAACTGTTTGTCGTGCCTAAACATTTCCTCACACTTTTCCAGGTACAAATTCTCCTCCCTCTTTTCCCTTATTGCCTAGATCTTCTTTGGGAAAGTATAATATATATTCCTATCTGCAGGGCATACAGCAGCTCAGCACATGGTAACAAAGCATTCCCCAGTGCAGCCTTCTCCCAGTGTGAAGGCTGATTTCAGCTACAGGTCATTTCCACATGATGTCGCTATCCCACAACAGCAGCAGGTTGTTTCCAGTCCAAGAATCGTGCCACCTCATGACGTCATTGTTATAGAGCTGTTTTCCCATCCCCAAGCATTGCAAAACTGCCTTATACCATTTCAGGAAAAATCTTTTAAGAGCCTCCTTTAGTGCTTCAGTCCCATCACCCAGCTCAGTGTGGTTTCATAATAGCACTTGATAGCACTTCCTGTCCTCCCAAATCCAGGAATGGGTGGGATGTGGATGTGCCCAGCTTGCCTTCCCTCAGCTACTCCCATGAAGTGGTACCTCCAAAATCTATCACCTCTCTGTGTGTTTTAAATTTCTCCTTTGAGTTAAAACTTTTTATTTTTTCTAACACATTTTTAAGCATATAGCATAAAAGTGCAGTTGTGTACTGGTGTGTCATGCCTTTACAACATTGCTGCACTAGTACAGCTTCCAAAAATCCCCCAACCAATTGGGGCAGTGGGGTGGGGTGGGATGAAGGTGTGACAAGGAAGTGACCAAGGACACTGTACTGCAGAAGGAATACTGGTGGCAATACTACTACTCATCCGCTTAAGGCAGAGGGGTATGGAAGAGAGCACTTCTAACCTGCTACCATCATACGGATGGCAATGTTGAGATTGTAACAGAAGTACATGCTAATGGGGTATGGTGTGGATATGGCCAAAGGGAACTTACAAAAATACCAAAGGAAATCCAATTATTCATCTCCAGGTGATGTATAACTTATCCATCTTGCAACCAGAGATAGATTCAACTAAGGATTTCACCTTTTCTCAGAGAGCTAGAAAGTTTTATTTGATCGTGACTCCCTAAATCCCTCAAACAGCATGGCCAGTGGCCTTAAAAAAATGGTTTTAGTGTTTATACTGTTCAGTATAATAGATGGTCAAAAGTAGATGAATGACTTTCTTCACTCATTTTTTTCTGTTCAAACTGTTACTTGAATGAGGTATATTGATTTTTTTCAAACTGTATTAATAAAAAGTACAATATTAGGAACTATTAGCACGAGAGTAAGTAGCAGTATAAAATATTTCCTATAATTAAAAGGCAGCCTTCAGCTTTAAAAAAAGGATAAAGTAGAGAAAGGGAAAATGAACTGTAAATTTCCCAACTCACAAATGTAAAAACAGAAAGGAAATGAAAGGGTGGGTGGTCTTGTCAGGGAGCTCAAAGAAAAAGTAAGAGCTGAAAACACCAAACATGAACAAAATCACCCAGTGTGTCAGAGAAAACTGAATGTGTGAACAGATAAAAAGGTTCCCTGTCTTTATCTCTGGTCCTCCCAGTAGTCAACCACACAAATACATAGATTCTGTGCTCATGAAGAGCCTCATTTCAGAACTTTTTAGAACTTTCATAGTGTTTTGGAAGGTTGCCCATCCCCACACTATGTGCATGTCCAGTGGAGTGTGGCTCTCAATTCTTTGGTCAGTTCCCAACAAGCCCCTTATATAGCAGCTATATAAAGGAAACACTGAGGAAGAACAGATAAAAAGAATAAGCTGCAACAGGAGCAGGAATGGGTTTTGTGACTATATGGATAACAGTTGGAAGAACCAGATGGTTGTTTCTTTTCTGTGGTCTCCATGCAAGTGAACATGCTGGAGGCAGGAGAAGTATTCATGAAGATACAGAGCTCACTGTAGCCCTACCACCAGAACAACCCTGGCATCTCCTACCCAAGCTTACTTTCAGCTTCAAATCCTAATAGGCCTAAGGTGGAAAAAAATAAAACTTTCTACTGTGAACACTTGAGAGCTCTAAAGTGGAATAGAAGGTCAGACCAGACAACCATTTGTCCTCTACCAGCCTTTGACAACTAGCTTTATGATGGAACACCACGCTTCCTTCATAATATCCAGTTCCGCTTTAGATACTGGAGAAAATAGGTGAGATCCAAGTAGGCAATTTAAACAGACAGAAGCTGTATTAGCACTGGGGACTGTGTCATAGTTTGAGCACCAGCAATAGTTTGAGATCAGGGGGCCAAAAACATTCACTTTTTAGAGATATCCTATGTTAAAATTATATAGGAAAAGAGAGATATAATTTGAAAGTCTAGGCCCAATGAACACAATATGCTATTATTGTTCCATGATGCCATCATTCTCACATACGTTGCAAAAACAAGGAAAAAAAATGTATCTGAAAAGAATCTATTTCAACCTCTTTAAAGCAAGTGGAACAAAACTCAATTTATTATATCTTGATTTATATTCTGGCTTTAGTTGCCTTTATAACCATTTATAGAAATGTTTATTTTTAGTTTTCAAGGGAATCAATTATATCTCTGTGAAATTCTGAGATGGTTGAGCCAACATATATCAGGTAGCAAGATGACATTGCCCTGAACTGAATCCCTGATACAGTGTCCAAAAAACGAACATCCACACATCAGTTTCCTATGTATTTTTTCAGTGTGGAAAGGAAATATATTTATAAAGATAAATATATTTATGTGGGGTCCTAAAGCTCAACAAGAGAACGTGCACAGTGTAGTGGATCTAGCATTGGACTACAACCCTGGAGACCAGGATTTGATTCCCCACTCAACCATGGAAACCCACTGGGTGATCTTGGGTGCACCACACACTATTAGCCTCAGAAAACCAAGTGATAGATTCACCTTAGAGTCACCATAAGTTAGGCCCTTTTCACATGGCATTTCTTAAGTGAAAGGGCCCCTTGAACATCACGTAAATGTGAGGAGTGGTCTGCATGACACACTCCCATTTACGCAACGCTCAAGAGCCTCATGTGCAGTGCATACGCACCTTTTTATTTTCGGCTTTTAGCTGAAAATGGTGTGCGCTTGTGCACCGGCCAGGGGCCTGGGGCAAACTTACCTGTCCTGCAGAGCCTCTGGAGCCAGGCTGGTCGCGCTTCCTGTCCTCAGTGCAGCCTACAGTTCCCAGGCTGCACTGCAGAAGGAAGAAGCAGGGCATGGGCGGGGCGCTCACGCGACCAGGAAGCTGCTGCGGAGCCCAAGCAGCAGGGATGTGAAAGCCTTCCTCCGAAGGCTTCTCGTGCGAGCGCCGCCCCCAACCTCCGCAAAAAGGTAAGGTGCAGAAAGGGCCTTAGAAACAACTTGAAGGCATACAACAATAAAAGCTGGTGAAACGGATGTCTGGTTCTAATTTTAATAGCTGTGTTGCAGCAAGAATAATATCTGGTGTCCCATTTCTTTCAGTGTGTTCCCTCATTCCCTCCTTGCACCTGACTACAAGAGAGAAAAGTCTTTCTGGATACACTAAAACCAAATATACAAGGGGATGATGCATAATGATTCTTACACATATATTGGAAAATAGTGGTGAAATAGCACAGGGAATAGTCAGAGCCAGAGCTTGGAAGTAACTAGTTGCAAATAATAAGTCTCTTATCAATCCTTTTCTGAATAATTAAGGTAACAGTAGATAACATCACTCTTTTTCAGCATAACTGTGATTGCTTTAGTTACTGTTAGAGCTAAAGGGGCATGGCCTTACTCATTAAAAGTGTTTTCTACCACAGGCCAGTGACATATCATTCTATTACATTCAGTCATGTTTTAGAAGGGTAACTATTCAAGTTATGTCTGAAAAATGACAGAGTAAAGGCTTACTTCTGTATCTGTAGGGACACCCAATGATAGTTCCTTGAAAGTATAACTAACTATTTAATTTTCTAAGGGTAATCTTCCAAGCTTTGGCCTGAGAATATGGTCTGTTTCAGATCATGCCTCCTATATTCATATTTCTTTAAAAAAATAACAGCAATTAGGCCCAGAAGGATAATATGGTCAATAATACTGAAAGCTGCTGAGAGCTTCAGCAGAACCAAGAGGGATGCTATCTCCATATTCAGTTCCCAGGATTGATCATTCATCAAGACAAGAGTTATCTCTGTTCTATAGCCAGGTCTGAAACCAGACCGAAATGGATCCATCTCATCCAAAAACCAATGGAGTTGGCAAGCTACCACTCATTCTAGTAGTTTGCCCAAAAATGGAGTGTTGGAAACTGATAGTTCTCCAACACAGTAGGTCCAAGGAGGACTTTTTCAACAATGGTTTTATAATGGACTCCTTTAGGCATGGAAAGCATTGACCATTCCTTCCACTTTCTCAGCTGGACCCCTCTCTGGCTTTTTCAATAAGCCAGAAAAGGCAGGAGTCTAAAACACATGGAGTACTACTTACCTCTCCCAGAATCCTGCTCAAATCCTAGGACTGTACAAACTGAAAAAAATCAACTTTCACTAGACAGAGGCCAAATTTACATCCAGTGGATCTATATTAATGATAGTATCCTACTCAGTTTGGTTTCTATGGGATTTTCCTACCAGTATGGTTGAAATCATCTCTGCAGCCATTCTCATATCTTCTAAGTTCTCATCCCCTCCCAATAAAGAAGTTTCTGAAGAAAGCTTTTTTTTAAAGGGAAAATATCCCCCACCCCCATTAGTTTAGTATTTAGTTCCAATTTCAGCTAATCTGTATGGTTAAATTTCTAACACTCTTTTTCCATCCAAACTGATATTTTCTAGCCAATTGACTTCTAAGCCTTCAAAATACTGCTGTGGGTAAAACACACTAAACAAGTTGTTGTCATGTTAAACAACTTGTCAAACATCCAGCGAAAGAGGTTTTCAAAATTTTGTTCTAGCCTTATTTTGCGTGCTCAAGGGAAAATCCACACATTAAATTAAAAAGTGGGCATAGATGGAGAGAGGAAATACACAGTACAGATGACGATATTCCAAGATGTTGCTGCCAAAAGGCCTTATTATTTTCCACTGATTTGTAAGGAGCATCTATAAACCAGTTTGAAGCTCACAATCTCTGAGTGCAAAGAACTTTCTTAATGCACTTTCCTCTACCAGGATCCTATCATAAGAGGAACTAATAATCCCTTTACAAGGTTCAGTGAAAGCAATAGGTCAGCAATACCCCAGCTTCTATGATTCTTGTAATCTGAGAAATGATCTTTAAGAGTAGCACAATACTATGCATTCTTATTCCATATATATATATATATATATATATATATATATATATATATATGGGGGAATAACATATTTTCAGACCAGCCAAGCAGAGCAAATACCCACAAATGTCTCTATGCTAAATGTCTCCTAGTCTTCTCTCCCTGCAGTATACTTTAACAGTTTGTTAAGTATATTGCTTCTTCTCCATCTCAGATGCAAATAGAGGGGTGGAAGCTCAGGATTAACTCTGTTTTTAAAAAAGGAAAAGATCCTTACTGCTGAGCTGATAACCACTAGTGTCATAAATAGAGGAAAGAAATTACATAAGATGATATGAATGTCTTTTATCCCAGTTCATCACTTTAATGCATGTACAGGGCAAAACCATTAGAATGCACCATGCCTCTGAGAAAAAGGGGCTGAAGAACAATTATAAGATAGCCATTCAGCTGGGGCCATTTAAGACATTTCTTCAGCGCAAAATGAAGAAGAAAGTGACCACATCTCTCTCTACCATATATATGTCAGGAAAGCACACACAGGTCTCACACCATACCCGCATAAAGGACTGCCACTTCTGAATGTAAACTAGAAGAGTAGAGAGGAAACAACGCGTCTTATCCTGTGGGAAAAGAAAATACTATGGAGGCAGGGAGGAGTCAGCCACACTCAGTCTGTCCAACAGATCAGGGTGGGTTTGGATATCTTCAAGCAGATGAGTTTCTTACCAAAGTATAAAGCTCAACGAAGGACTTATATTCATTTGGGCTACACTTTCCTCTCAGGCTCCACTCCATTTCAACTCCCTGTAAAAGCCGGAAGTCCTGAAGCAGCAGTCCTCTGATCTAGAACCTAATTAGATTCAAATCTTGCACATTTCCTGTCTGGAACAGTTTTTCTGCCCATCATGTAAAGAGAGCCAGTTCTTCCAAGGGAATCTGGCTCACATGTTGTTGCCCCCTCAAACGACCAGCTCTCTCTAGTTCAACTCCTTACCTACAAAAAATTCCAGCACTACAATGGCTTGTTTTAGGCTACATTCATTTTTGTTTCTCTCCTGTGCACTTCCAGAGAATGCCTGGAGCAATTAGGATTGAGAAAGAATGTAGAAGAAAAAGACCCCAATAGTGCACTGAGGAGAATATGGTAAGGTTTAAAACTATTGTTCTCTGATTTCTCCTCTCTTCTTTAATCCTGGCTCTCCTTCTTTTCCTCCAGAACAGTGAATAAACATTATCTGTAAGACATGGAATTAATATGGAATTAATACAAGCCTTTGAATGTCACAGCTCCAAAGCATTTTGAAGACAATGGGGAAACTCAATTGTTGTTTTTAAGTTGCAAACCAAGAGAGTCAGAAATTTTCACAAGGAGAGAAAAGATTTCCTATGGAAAGGAAAACTGCTTTTCCAGGTACTTGCCTCAGCCAGAGTCAGAGATAACAGAAAAGGAAATCTTTCTAATTAACTGTCCCCAAAACATAATGTTTTGTCAACCACTAGAGCTCTCTGTACAAACAATCAACAGGCATTGCCATCTTTTCCTCAACACGTATTTTCTAATTAAAAATGAGATAGAAAAAACAGTTGGAAAACATGATAGAGATACAAATAGAATACACATGTATGATAACATTCTGTAAATGTGAAAAGGCAATTACAGCATAAAAGCTTCACTCGGACAAATGTGAGGGATTTCCATTCTCTTACTAAGAACACAGCTCAAAGAGCCATTTAAGGCACTCAACAATACTACAGTGAAGCTAAAGATAAACAAAACTGTTTAACTGGGCATAAAACAACCTTCTGTGTTAGAAGAGCTTGATTGATATTAACCCTTCACATGTGCCAGCACAACCACAAAAGACACTTTCTGAATGACAGGTATCCAACTTTTCAAGGAAAGCCAAGGAAAATAAAGAGTTCCATAAACAGGCAAAAATCACCAATTAAATTCATCAACATGAAATCTAACAGGGTTGGATAAGAGACACAGAAATGTTTTTCATTGAGTATCCCCAGAGGTCCTGAGACAGGTTTTCCATCAAGTTGCTATTGGGAAAGCAACCGTTTTTGTACACCCTCACATTTCTTGAGATGCCATTTGCTATCATAAATATTGATGATACCATTGCCAACCATTATCAATTTGGTGTCCGTTCACAAAAATCATTAATATCCGGTACATCATGCTTCTTGTCGGCCTAAGCACCAGCAAGACTGAAATCTATATTGCATACACAATTATAGCCAAGAGGAAGACAGTTTATTTTAACATGCCAAAAAACAAGTCAGTCACTTGGGGACTGCACAAATGAAATTTCCATCTGTCTGTGTCATCTGAACTTCCTGCAACTAAAATCAAATGAAGATATTATCACTTGTGCTACACATGAAGGTTGAACTTCATAATGAGACACACCGCCCTGCTTTTGCTTTAATAGAACATTTCTCACTAGATTACAATTCAGCCACTTCATGGAACACATTATTTACCTTCACAATAGGCAGAATCCCCTTGGACAGAGACATAACCGCTTTTGCATTCACAAGTTGCTCGTGTATTCCAGTTTCTGCATTCTGAGTTTTCACCACATGTGTGTCCTTGTGCACAAAAATTGTGACCTGAAACATGAAGTACGCTGCGTCAGAATGAAACTAGTAAGAAACTGGATTCTCTTTTTTAACCATTAATATAAATTCACTTATACATATCAAGGAATCCTAAATTAGTACTAATATCAATATATAAAAGTGCATTTTTTCCCCAAAAGAGTCATTTACCCATCTCATTAAAACAATATAGTTTTCCTTTCTTTTTATTTGTGGTTCCATATTATCTAGCGTCCACTAATGCAACATTTTCTCAATTATACTATTTATTCTAGAAGTAATTATACCACTTGAGAGAACAGAATTGTAATATAGCCTCAGCACCTTAGATGATCATACTCATTTTTAGTCATGCCTACATTGAGTTATTATTTATTCAGTTTTGAGGCTTCTATTCATCAGAATGAGCCCAACACAGGTAACAACTCTGTTAAACGTACTTCGAAAACTGGAATATAGTCTAAATATAACTTTAAAAAAATGCAACAGTAGTTTCAAAACCAAACTTACATCACTCCAGCCACTTTATGAAAGAGGTAAATTTTCACTTTCTTCCTAAATACACCCAAAGACTGAACATACTATGCCTTGCATGGAAGAAGACTTACTGTTCTGGTGTTACATAGAAGAAGGCTCTTTACTTTGTACTTGTTAACCCAATAAATTGATTGACATAGGCCTCCCTCACTGATATAAAAGGCTAAGTGGGTTACAGGAAACATTCCCTCAGGTAAGCAAGCCTGAAAACATTTAGGCTGTAAAATAAAAGTCTGGCTAAGAATCTTTGCAGTGATATGTTAGGAAGATCTACTCAGAAGTCAGTCTCATGTAGTTCAGTAACACTTTCTCACAGGTGTATGGCCACAATTATAATTTGAAATGAACAACACACATTTCTCAAGAACTATCCCCAGACAACGATCAAATGTTTGTTTTCTAACTCAGTTGTAATTTCTTAGCCATATTAGGTGATATGCCCATAGTCAAAGCAGAGAAACAGCACAAATTTCTTTCACACATCTCTTCAACTTCTATCTCCTACTTCCATCAACCACATCTTCTGTGGCATACAAAGCTATTTGCCTTTCAGTTATTTAAAGTAAGGTGTCAGGTACTGAATTTTGTGTTTTCAAAAGGTTAGCAAAGGGTTGTTCATTTTGTTATTATTGAATTTTTACTGCCAGGGTGAGAAGAGGTTTTTGTGGGATTTTATGCCTTGTATATCACAAACGTTGAATTTGGATACAATATACCTTGGTTTGGATGATAGAAGAGGGTGCACGAAGCCCATGCTTCAGTTCCTTTCTTCAACCATTTTAAAAATGTGGACAGTAAGGAATCTATGTAAGTTTGTAAACTGAAGTAATTGTTTGCGTAAATTTAGCCTATGGAGTTACCAGCTTAACTATCAATAATCATATGCCAATAATCCTATTTTTGCTCCCATATCTGGTTCACATTTCCTCTAAGTGAAGCTCAAAAAGAAATATTGATAGATGCATGCAGGTTTCTGAAACAACATATTCATGGCAATCGCTTATCAAAGTCTTATTTAGATGACAGAAGAAGAAAATGACTCAGCATCAAAACAAAAAGCTTTCAGAAATAAAAATAATTTACGGCAATGTGTTCCAATTTCAGTTCCTTGCAAGTCATTTTGAAAATAACACCCAAAATCATTTCAAAACTGCCTGAGATATATATTTTAGACAGTTTTAAAATGATTTTGGGTGTTTTTTCTTTCTTTCATCCTTTTCCTTTATGGAAAGGATTTCTTTCATCCTTTCCCTTTATGCAAAGTCAGAAACTGGATTTTCCTCTTTCCCTTTAATTTTGTGTGATGAGAAGGGTGGTAGGATGCTAGGCATATATTGTTGTTGTTAACTGCCAGCAAGCAGACTTCAATTTATGGTGATCCTATGAATGGGAGACCTCCAGGTGACCCTACCATCAATAGCCCTCTCAGGTACTGCAGACTCAGAGCTGCAGCCTCCTCAATTCAGTCTATCTACCTGTAATGCCATCTTCCTCTTTTCCTACTGTCTTCTATCTTACCAAGCATTATTCTTTGGTGTGCTTCATTATCGAAAGGAGAGAACTGATGAGCACATATAAAAAGTATAATACACACAGGATACAAAAGTTAAAACCAGATTTAAGTAATTTAAAAATTTAAAACAACACTTAGCAGGATCCAGTACATTGCTTGTTGTTTAGGTGAGACAGGTCTTATGCAGACAGTAATCAAATGCTTATCAAAGCATAAAAGTCTTTACTTGTCTGCAAAAAGAAACCAGGGAGGGCACCAGTCTAACTTCTCTGGGAAGAGAATTCCAGAGCCTTAGGGCAGCCACTGAGAAGGCCTTCTCTTGTGCTTCAGAGGCACCTGTGAGGGTGGTGGAACAGAGGGAAGTGTCTCCTCACCAGGGATCAAAGCGTGGGCTGGTTCTTAAGGAATAATATGATACTTCAAATATCCTGGACCTGAGCTATATAGGGTTTTATAGGTCAAAACCAGCACTTTGAACTGTGCCTGGAGATGTTCCCTATATCCAACCTCAGTTAGCAATTTGGCTTCAGTTCTTTGGACCAGATGATGTTTTCAAACACTCTTCAAAGGCAGCCCCACATAGATTACATTACAGTAATCAGACAGGAATGTAATTAAAGCATGTGTCACTGAGATCAGATCTGATGTCTCAAGGAATGTGTGCAGCTGGTACACAAGCTTTAACTGTGCAAATGCACTCCTGGCCATTGCTCCTACCTGAGCTTCCAGGCTCAGAGTTGAATTCAGGAGCATACCCAAGCTGTGGACCTACATCTTCAAAGGGAGTGCAACCCCATCCATTACAGGCTGAATCCCTATTCCCTGATCTGCTTTCCAACTGACCAGGAGCACCTCCATTTTGACTGGATTAAGTTTCAATTTGTTCATCCTCATCCAGTCCATTATTGATGATAGGCACTGGTTTAGGACAGAAACAACTTCCTTGTCTTCTGTCAGAAAAGAAGAACAGAGTTGGGTGTGATCTGCACTGAACCCCCAAACTCTGGACAATCTCTCCCAGCAGTGTTATGTACATGCTAAACAGCATGCCAATAGCCAGGGTATTGAGAAGGAAGTCCACTTCCCCTACCTTCTGGACTCACCCCACCAGGAAGGAGCAAAGACAATGTTAAACAGTGGCCCCAAGCCCAACAAGGTAACTCAGAAAGATACCATGGGAGACTTCCGGTCTGACCAATGGCACTATTATGAGGATCCCCCAGGGGACCTTTCTCTCTGATGGCAGGAGTCAATTCGGGTTGCTGCTACAGGATATAATAGAATAACTATGCCTGAAACCTATGGCTTTAATATCACTCTTTCAGGGTACCTGAAGAAGTAGATTGATATCCATAGAAGTTCACACTAAAATAGATCAATTAGTCCTAAAAGTCCTTCAAGATTCCTCTCCTCCCCACTTTTTTCTACTTTTAATTTGGTTGGATTAGGTCATACTGAAAACTTCAGTATGTCCAATTTTGAACAGACAGATTTGCCTAATACAACTTTTCACATTGTCAGCTCCTCTGAAGAATAGATAGAAATCTTCATATTGCTACTTCTAATTTCCATCCAACATAGATGACAAGGTAAATGAACACAAACTGTGGTACCAAACTATTCAGCACAGATGTCCAGAACAATTCCACCTCCCTGACAGAGGTTATAAATGTGTGAAATAACTTAACAACAAAGTTCAAAATGTTTGAAATGTAGTTTCAGTTTTCCATGGCAGGGGTGGGGGTGGAGGAATGTATTCCAAATCTCTTGGCAGATCTGGTAACCTCTATTTCTTCTTCAAAGATCATAGCTCTGTAAGTTTCACCAAGGTTGGTCCTGCAATTTTTCTACACTTGGCTTTCTTTTGATGAGGGCATCCTTATGTCTTTATTACAACTGCTTCCACTAGATTAAGTTTTGCTTTAAGTTATTTGACTTTGCAATGACCCATTTATCATTTTAAGCTAATTATAACAGTAATCAAATCCCACGCTTCAGGGAACAGGTAGACAAGCTCATTTCACTTTGGTGAGGAATAGTGCAATTGGCTAGATCCACATAGGTATAGGTTAAAGTTCTCCAATGCTCAAATAATTTAGCAACCTCGTGTCTACTGTTCAGAGTTCCTTCAGTTGCTACCCTACACACAGGATTAAGTTCTAAGCAAATATGGATATGTCCGGAATATACATGGCTCTCGCACATAAACAGTTTTCATATCTGTTAAATCTTTTTTGACATATTCAGATACAGGATTATAAGAAGAACTGTGTATATGATCCAACAGTGGTGACCCATCAGCAATGGAGGCTTGTGGTTGTGCTGTCAGGAGGTCATGCACTTTAAAAGTGCTATCCAAGTTGTTGAATCTTATCCCAAAAATATGTTAGGCACCACAGATAGCTCCTTTAAGGTTAAGACTAAAACCCCAAGTGGATTTGTCATTCCATTGGCATCAGAGCCCCCAGCCATCTGTTACTGCCCTGGCTAGCCCAAGCTTGGGGGATATAAAAAGATATCTCTTGATATCAATAATTCGGCTTCACATACCCATTCCCCTCCACATGCTTGCGAGGCCCCCAGACAAGGACGCATACAGGCTCGGCCGATAATCGCCGTAATATTACAACACAATACAGGCAGGCCAGAAATAGCCGACTCGCAGCTTTAGGAGACCTCAAAGGCAAGTACCTTCATTAAGCATGCATGCAACTTTCAGAAGATCCTCTGCCCCGTGCTGGCAGCTTGACGATCTGCTCAAGTACTCCGTGTTTGCATACTGGCTATCCTATTGATAATTCGGCTATAATTCGATCATTCAAATTCTGACCTTTCGGAGGCTTTGTCTCCAGCCCCAAATCTATTGTTTTCCCCAAGTCCGACCTAGCCTGCAGTCACAATTCTCCTTATAAAAACCCCTAACTTTGAGCGCTTCTTTGGATCGCTCTTGGCTTCCATCCCGCCTTGCTGTCACTTTGTCCAGCAAGCCTTCCCCTCAGCTCCACATGCTGAGGGGAGAGCCACGCTCCCCAGCTTCTCCGTTTCTAACCGGGCTTCAGGACAGGTGAAGTATCACCCAAACCAACAACTCCTCTAAAAATCCCTCTATCCCACTCCAACCTTTATTTCTATAGTTTCTCTGTATGTTTGTGTTGCATACACTGATTGATTGCATTTTTAATAAAATCACATTTGTTATTTCACTCCGGTTTGCTCCTGGACTCGGCCTGACCCCATAGACATTGGGTTCAAGATCTCGCTACGTTACCCTGCCTCTCGCAGTGTTAACTTGTGCTCTTTGACTAATCTTGTATAATTTTGAGAGCAATTTGGCGTCCCTCCCAAGACCCCCAGAAATCAGGGTAACACATCATTTAACACTGCCATTATGATCACACTACTGTATATTAGGTATATGTCTGGTTAACATGTAATGTTTGCTATGATTCCATACCTCGTGACAATCAGGATTTTCTTTTTTTCTTTTTCTTTTCTTTGTTTGTTTGGTTTGTTGTTTTTTTTAATTATTTGAGTAGATAGACTTTTTGTGTAAAATAGACCTTAGACATGGAATGGGATTACCAGTCCAACAATATCAGGAAAACCACAAATTGCCTCAGACAGACAAAACCAATCAAGCTTCAGTCTTACCTCCAGGGTATCCTACACAGCAGTGCTATTGAGACTGAGGGTCTGTGGACCAGTGCCACCCTCTGAACCAACTGTACAACACGGACAGAAATATATTGTTGGTCCCCCATACAGTGGGAGAAAAAAAAAGATTCCAGTCATCTAGATCAGGCAGCCTGAAAAGAACTGCTATACACCATTCATAACAGAAGTGGTAGAAAGAGGTGCCCTCTTCAGCTTTTTAACTTTAGCAAAATGTAAAATTGTTTTCATAAGCATACAGGATTTTGAGAAAATTATTATGTTGAGCCAACCACTGAGGTAATAAACTCCTCAGAACCAGAGAACAACAGCAATGATAAAATTTTCCCAAAACACACATGTACTCAGTACAGCAGCAGATTCAGCTGCAAGCCTACATCTGCTCATCTGAGGGTAAAGGTCACCAAATTCAATGGAATTTATTTCCAAGTAGGCATGATTTAAACTAATTTTAAAAGGTGCTACAGATTTTTTTTTGCATATACATACATACATACATACATATATATATATATATTTTTACTACAGGTGATTACAGAATTCAGCACATCTTGGAGGAGGTATTATTCCCTGTAGAGAAATGTTTATATCAGCCATGTGAAAACAAAGGCTTAATTTAAAGGCTTAATTTGAAGGCTTAATTTAAAAAAAAATTCAAAATCAATGTGTTGTTCTTATTAAAATTATATAGATAATTATTTAATTAATCAGATTAGTTGAAACTCTGGTAACTATTTGTCAAAAATGTCTTCATTCAAATGACATTGCTGCTACTGGAGGAATGTAGTTCAATTACTGCTGAACTGCAGTACCGCTCTTGAGCAGGGATGTTATTTGAATGAACATACTGAAAGTACATGCTTTAAATGCAGAATGTCCCAGGTTCCATCTCTGGTACCTCTAGGAAGGGCCGCTTTCTGGAATCCAAGAGATTCTCTGCCAGCTAAATTAGTGCAATGCAGATAATACTGGGTTTGATACACCAATAGTGTGAGCAGCTAGATTCTCACATCGTATTAAGCTATGGGATAAACCAAAGTACTTAACCTAGAAAGTGTCCTCAAGTTAATTAAACATTAGGTTGACAGCCTCTCTGTTACACCCTTCTCCCCATATGCAGCTAAAAGATTTTGCTTTTTGTTAACTGTATCTTGCTGTATCAAATGGAGCAATAAACTGAGACCAACACTAGCCATAGTTAGTTTTGAACAGACCATCTTTGACCATGATTTTGAAGCTTGCTTTTTGAAACTAACCAAGGTTAACCACAATTCTGAATCCAAATGATACAGCAAGCTTTATTTCCTACCTTCTGACTCTCAAATCCAAAGCTTAGAGGTGGTAAATTGATCAAAATCCTAAAAAGCTTTCTAAAGCTGTAATGGAATTATGTTTTTCACAGATTCGGCCAGTGTAAGAGAAATGAATGGATACACAAGAGGTTTTAAAGAGAACTTTAAAAAGAAACATACAAGTGAGCTGAGAAGTAGATCCTTTCATATATCCTTCAATATATTTTCTGAGCATTAGGTGCTGTTTATGTATTTATACAATTCAACAGTCAAATAACACACATGTATTTTCTATTCAAGCATTGTTCCTAAGTATAAAATAGTTAGGGGAAAAAAACTTTGTAAATATGAAGCCTTTGTTATTACATTTTTGCATGCAGCAGGGCTACTACATTCATACTTCTCAACATCTAGCTTGGACTTAATAAAGCTAAATTCTAGAAATAGCTCAAAGTCCCACAGCAATGCATAAGAAATGTTTGATTTTGTATTCGAATAAACAGAACTCCGTCCATCTCTTTCATACAGACAAATCTGAAGTCCAGTCTTGGGGCTAGGTAAGAAGAAATGAAAAATATGCTCACTGAAGTGCCTCCTGAAGCTGCCAGTAAAATAAGTAATAAACCTCTTTTATATAAGTAGTAAATGGAATAGTTAGCAGAGCTGTACTTTTAATATGATACCACTACAGTGCTCTTCCCTTCTCACAAAGACTTTTACACAATGATATGAACACCTGTGTAAAAGTCCCATGACATTCAATGGAGTGAATTCCAGGTTAACAAATATAAGATTGTAGCCTAAGGTTACAATTCTATATTCTCCTAAATGGGAGTAAGTGTTACTGAAATGAATGCCCGAGTATACCTCTAAGTAGATTTGTATCAGACTGCACTGTAAACATATCAGTGTTTCACCTTAGTTGGGAACGCTAAATTGTCTACCCTGTTTAGATCACTCTATAACCAGACAAATAAATTTAGTATAAAATGAGCAAAAATTGCATTATTCAGAAGTGCTTGATCAAATCCGATTACTTATTCTTTCTCAGGTAAAAAGATTATTTGCTAACGTCTGCATGTTAGGACTGGCAGTGTGTTCAAGAAATGGAATACCAGCCCCATAAAATGGCTTTGTGAACATTTGGACATCCAGCAAAAGAAATGAACAATCACATCTGTCTCTCCCAGTAACATAATCACCATCCATAATACAGCAATAAATTTAACTATAGATGACAAATCACCCAGGGGAAAAAAATAGATTAAGCTGCAATCAAGAAATTGTTCAGCTGCTCAGCAGTGTTTTGATGATTACATCTTAAACAAAAAGAATTCTTTAACTGCAGCCATCATTACCTGTGAATTTGCTTGCTCATGATCATTATACATCATTGTTTATGTGCCTACATAGATGTGCAGGGAGACAGAGAAGCTCTGCTTTTAAGGGGTACTTGGGGATAGCAAGTTGCAGGGTGGGAATGGAAACACACTTGTATCAAAAAGTGCTGCTTGGTACTTACAAATATAGGAGTAAAACAGAGAATTCTGGTGGTTGTAGTTTTAAGCATTGCTCATGACTTACCCCATCGCCACTTACTGGGTTCGCCATTTGGGTTCTACTTATAATTTGGGACATTTTTAAAATTCCAGTGATATGATTAGGACTCAGTTAAATCTCCTCCAAAAAATGCTGTCTGAGATTCTACATCAGCTACTTAGTTAAGTAATACTAGCCCAACCCCCCATCCTGACATACTGGGGAGCAACCAGTGCAAGCAATGGGGATCTGTTCTTCTGTTGATAGGGGCACAGCAGATTGACACTTCCACCCCTTTTCCATAAACTATCTCCAATGCAACAGTCACAACCAGGATCGCTGTTGCAATTCCTCCTCACACCATAGACTGCTCAGGGGAGGAAGGTGGAAACATTACTCTGCTGCAACCCAATTGACAGAATAGATGTTCCTCACTTGTAGCAGCTGATGCTAGGCAAGTCAGTCCTGAGAGACTCTTATGATCCCTATGTCTTCCAAACACTATTGAATACATATGGATCATGAATATTAAACAGTCACAACTATGTAATAAATCCAAAACAACATCTTAAAGGTCCAAATAGAGTCCTTTAATATTTGAGGAAAACTACTGCCATCCTACTTACCTCTACATACGCTGCAGCACTGATTCTCTGGGAGGATGTAGTCTTTTTCCGAGCAGTTCAACGGAGGACAAGTCTCTGTTACTTTTACTAATATTCCATTCTGGAAATAAATAATGTTTTAGAGTGCGACATTGATGAAAATTAAAGTGACAGGGGAGTCACATTGTTTCCAAGTCTACAGCAACAACAGTCTTTCCAACAACTGCATTAAAGTGACAGGCAGAAGGCTAGATACATGACATCAAATATTGATTTTGTCTACTTGGAGAATTTTACTTCTATAATTTGAAAGAAAATGTATTAGTTTCAAATTGAAGACGTGACTTTAGTTTATACTTTGTGTAATCTGTTGAGCCACGTGCTGGAATAAAAGATTTCCATTCATTTTTTCTGGGGGGTTTTTTTCTTCTGGATTTTGTTGTTGTTGATGATGTTGATGACACCACCAATGGTGATGACTGGTATTTTGAGCCTTTGCATTACTTTATTTGATCCAAATATCACAAACAGATTATAAGTAAAAACAGACATACAGAAAGGCAGCAGAAAATAGGAATGCACTCAGACAGTACTCAAGAGCAAACAAATCCACAGTGCTGTACAGTACAAGTGAATGTCACATATGCTTAAAACTTCCCAATTTAAAACTAGGTTACTTTTGGTTTTCATATCTTATACGTGTGTCCCCCACTTTTTGACAATCCCCTCTTTCAACCCTTTTCAAATCCAACCAGAACACATATATTGGATGCATGCTCCACTCTTTTGATCATGCGACAAATATATGGGTTCTAGTTGTAATTGAAAAGGGTCAAAAGAGAGGATTGTCAAAAAAACAACCACGTGCTGCTTTCTCTCTCAATTGACTCAGTGCCATCTTTTTGTTCAGTCTGTGTACACAGACTTAACAAAAATATGGTGCCAAAGCAATTCACAGTAGACCTCTGAGAAATTATGCTTATAATACACTCCACTTTTGTTCATTTTTACTGTATAGTACTTTTGTATATATAAATGTAAGCTTTTCTTCATTGTATTGTATTTATCTAAATATGTTGTAGTTTGCTGTTTAGCTTTCATACCCATTCACAAGTTCTTTGAGTGTGTGTTCCAGCATGGCAGGGGGGTGGACTCAACGACCACAGTGATCTCTTTCAACTCTATGATTCTGTATATAGTGTGTTATTTACTGGGTTCCACTTTTCGACAATTTCTGGTTTTTGACAGTGCTCTTGTGGCTAACCTGTCAAATAAGCAGAAGAAACCTCTACACTGGAATACAGAGGTAGTCAAATCACATGTCAAGAGAATGAGGGTTTACAAAAACAGAAAGAAAGAAAAATTCTTAGGACAAATAAAAGGAAAGGCACAAATCCCAAGTTTCCTGGGATGCCATTGCTCTCTGTTCAGCTGCTGACAAACTTTCTATTCCAGAGAGTCACATTTTCAAATCCTATTTTGCTTTATGACTGCCACAATCAAAGCTTTGGATATCATGTTCCCATATGTGCCATAAAATCATAATATGGCAACTTGGATTGCATCCATATCAGAACTGAGTACTGGAGAAAGAAAGAGGAAAAGAGGCAGAAGCGTAGCGGGCAACACAGCTTGCCTACAGGGGATCAAAACCCTACAGAATCTAGACATGGCAAATTAAAATCATACAGCTAAAACAGCTTAAAATCTATTCAAAATGCACTGATGCCATCAGCATGCAGAGATGATGTGGTCTGCCCAAAGTTATGAATATGCTATTTCTGCTATGATACAAAATTATGAATGTGGTGTATCTGCTAGTGTACAAAAAGTACTTTGTCCTCCAATATTTAAACTAAAATCCCGAACCTGCCAAGTTATTTCAAAACTGCATTGCTGATATGAAATGCTACGGGTTTGCAGAGCTGTTCTAGGATCCTCAGCTGAGAATTAATTCCTCATAAAGGATCTTCACTGTCCTTGCCTCCTTCTCCTATACAGAAAATACGTATGATTTTTCTGCATAGGAGAGATTAAGCATGTACATGGCCAAGAGAAGTATCAGTATAATACACTCAATGGTGGCTGTACCGATATAGCAGCAAAGGCAGGTCCAGGCATGGCACACATTGTGTCATACAACCATTATAAGCACTGAAGCATGCATGAGGTACTTTTATAAATAATGCAAAGTAGCTCATAAGTACAATGGAATAAGGACCAGAAGCGATCAAAATTAGCACAATTTTGCCCACTTGAAACTACTTGCATGGGAAGGCAAATTACTTTTCCCATCCATTATCATTCAAGCAGTCTTAAATATGAAAATTCTTCAAGCAGTATGTTTCTTTAAAAGTGCCATCCACGTGTAAAGTGTAGCTTACTCTCAAATAAGTGTGCACAAGATAGGTTTCAGGAACCCTTGATTATTCCTGAGAGGACTCAAAGAACAGTAGTTCTCATTATAGTTCTTAATGCTTGGTCATTTAGTAAACTTCTGACTGACAATTTCTGAGAAGGCTCAACTACACAGGCATCTTGGTAGTCCAATTTTGCCAGATCAGCTCATGTGGGCTCAATTCCCCCTGCCCCATCTAGTCTTAGGGCAGCTGAATCCCCCTGCCTTTCCAGGGTCCATGGGAATAAGACTTTTTAAGAAGTACAGAGTACTCCTGGGCCACAAAAAGTATATAGGGTGCTCAGATATCATGCAGTACAATCAACATCAGATCTTGTGTTTTGATGATCAGCCTGGCCCAAGATGATATGCTGTCTGAGCACATTTGAAATTGCATCTTATGCCAGCCAAGTGGAACAGAATAGTGAGTATATATACCTGCTGTTCCCATGGTTTGCTGGCACAATATTTCATACTAGCACAAGTAAACTTCTTTTCCCCAAGACCTTGAACTGGTGGAGGGAATACTTTGTCTTTTTCCATTAGTGCAACTGCTTCCTGGATCAGACCATCACAAGGACAGCCAGCAGCATAGCTAAAATTTAGCCTTATCAGCAAGTATTTCCCCAACATATCTACAACCAAGCATTTGCCTATTCCCATAAACATTGTACTCTGTTCATCATCCTTTTCTGTTTATTCTGCTCATTACAGTCATTAAGTCATACAACAGACAGACAAAAGCAAACTTCTATAGATGACTTTGTTCTTCAGTATGTTATTATTTTAGCATAGGAACAAAACAAAGATATATTTAAGCCTTTTTACTTGAGTTTTTTTACTTAGTTTATAGTGGCAAATTAGGCTATCTGAAAACTGGACATAAATTCATCGTTGGCCATGCAAATTATGAACTTAACATGGTCTGAAAAGTTGAAATAGCATCTGCAAATGATAGGCTCAGTTTTGGATTAAACCAAGGTATTTCTGCAAAGATAGGAAAAATACTTTGATTTATCTGATTCCAGTTCCAAACCTAGAAACATGGTTATACTCTTGATGACTTATCTAAGGGAACAACCAGTGTCCTGAACATCTCCTTTCCCAAGACTCTCACAACAGTTGCCCCCAAAGCAATCTGATTATGATCTAGGATGGAAATGAACTCATGTGTGGTAAAATGATAAGTTATGAGCTAACCAAATTCACAACTCAAAGTCAGCAGCTGACTGCCAGCACCATGGACAGGTAGGAGGGCCAATATACACATGTATATCATGCATCCATATGTTTAGCTATACACAAATCTGTAGATATGATGTGGTCATTGTGGATACTATGATGTGTTTTTGTGTGTATAAGACAACATACTATTATTTCTATAACATCAACAGGCAAGTTGCCCCTTCATTATCTAAAACAATTGCACATACCTTCTATATGACTCTAGATCATAATATGAACACTCTGAAGGATAAAGTGGGGATGGGGCAGGGCCATGCACCCTGTCCTGTTCAGATTTCTATTCACAGAAGCTGAAACTGCATTTAGCTAAAAGGCTTACAGGTTTGCAGGGATTTTGAGGGCAGTATTTAGATGGATGTCCCCACACACTCCCCACCTTAGCTGTAGCATTTTTGAACAACTCCGCAATGTCACTCTGTGAATGAGTGATTCATAATATATTAAAACGTATGATTGTACTCTTAAAAATACCTCATGTGTCAAGGTATTTCTCATGCCTCTTCTAATAGAGAGAACGTAAAATCACCTAGCAAATTAAAACATACTCTGTTGTGTTATTACTTGTGGCAATACATATTTTCTCCCAGGAAATCTAGATTCTTGTGTGAGTGGCACAAATGCCACCTACTGTCACATATGGAAATTCTACATTCCTTCAATAATGAAATATTTAAGACATTTACAATACAATCCTATGTATGGCAACTCGGGAGAAAGTCCTGCTGAGTTTAATGGGGCTTATGCCCAAGATTATGCAAAGATTGATGCCATAGAACACTTAAATGTTTTTAAAAAACTTACCCGACATTCTCTGCAGTTCTTTGTTACAACCTTCTGACCTTCTGCCAACACTTTTCCTCCATAGATGCATTTGGCTAGAATTTTTTAAAAAAATAAATATAGATAGAGGCATTTAGTTGTAAGTGCATATAAATTATACTGCTCAGCAAAATCATGGCTTAAGTAAATATAGATATACTGTTGTAAATATGATGTAGTCATTTTGCTTTTAGTAGCAATCAGTGCTAATTGCTCTCATTTGTTCTAACCACAATAATAAATTCATTACAAAAACTATTATCTTGAAGCCTTTCACGACTCACACTGACAAACTAGCCTATTTAGTGACCTGAAAAAATAGCAGAAGCAAAACAGATACTGAACTCAATTCATTAACAGAATTACTTATGGCAGTGACATTCTGTAGATAAGCAACAGCACATTTGTATTAAGGTATGCCTGTAAGGCTTACAGGAAGTATTGAAGAAATAGATCAGAGAGAAGAGTCCTGTGACCTAGCAACAACCTTAACCAACACTACCAATGATGAGCAAGGCTGGGAGCTGCTGTTTAGCAGCATCAGTAATATTACAGTTTTCCCACATAAGAGTCCTATCTCAGGCTTGTCTCTGACTCTCAAGGCTTGGTCCATCTTCTTTGGGCTCCAGAGAGTCGGAGGGAATTGTCAGGATAAGAGTGCTACCTCAAACACAACAGCTTTTTTAAAAACAGTGCTACAGGCTGCTTTTATTACGGAGGCTTACAGACCTGTTTTTTCCCACTGTTGCTTTTTGGCAACTGAACAAATGAAATGAATAATCTAAATCTTACATATTTTACTCCTGAACTTCCATTAATTATGCTAATAAATTTTACTGAAAGGAACAACTATCCATAACAGGGTTTAAGAAACCCTAGCGCATTTTTGTTCCTACAGAGGCAACATGTACCATGCCAGATATCTTCATAAACACAGAAGTGTCCATTTTAAAAGAGTGGTTAAAAGAACAGTTATTTCCCAGTACATCGAGATATATCTGAAATGGCTCGAGAGGCCTCTTTTTAGACAAGAATAGTACACTAAATAGTTGTAAAATCATTCAAGAAAGACATAATTTCATACAACAGACCAGATATATTTCCACAAACTCTTTCATTTAACTGGCCTCTAGATTTCTGCGTTCCCTTTACCATCTGGCCCACATTGCTACCAATTACATCTTTTTCTTGGTTCTTGCTTTTACCCAAGGGCTTCCAAGAAGACCGCATTTATTTCCAGAGTCCTTAGAGTTAGTGACCCACAGATATTCCTTCATCATGTTATGCCGGCAGTGACACCTTTCCTGTCAGCATATTTATAGTTCATGCCAAACAAGAAGAGGAAAGAGGTTTTTCTGCCTGATCTTGGTTTCACTGGGATAGCACTGGTGCCTAGAGCAAAAATATATAAATGCAATGTGAACAGAGCACAAATCTATGCTCAGAATGACTGGCTCTCAGTTCTTAAAAAGGTTCTCAATATCCTTGAGGTTGCTGGTTCCTGAAATATCCACTCCGCTGCCAGAAGTGATGTGAGCTTCAATGTTACATACTTACAATTCCTCAGTTACATGCTTGGCTTGAACAAGAGAAAAAATTGTCTTGGATTTTGTCTTTCACTGGACGCAATCCTAACAAAATGCCCTCTTATCTGACATATTGTTAAAGCCAGAGAAATTAATTCCTCCAGGTAGTGTCATTTGTACAGCTAAAGTGTGAGCTTTACATAGTCAAATGTTTTTCCCAATAACACTATGTGTTACAAACCTCTTTCCTGGCTTCCTCACACACTTGTATTGTTGACAGCCATAATAAAGAAAAGTTATATTCTTTTAACCACAATAAGAAAAGAGAACTAAATAACAACACACTTCAAATTATTTTAGCACATTTTCCTTCCAGCAATCTCAGGCTCTGCATCAGGCTTTTAAATAGTGTTTTACTTTATTTTCAGGGCTTTTTTTCCCTTAGAACACATATAAGGCCTAAAATAAATGCCTGCATATTAAAGTTTTCACTCTTTTGTATAGATTCTGTTTCAACTTATTATAATTTCAAATCGTGCTAGCATGTGGAAGAATGTATGGATAGCTTGAGAGACACTCTGCCATAGGGGGGAAAAAACAATATGACTGATATTCCATGAGAGACTGCTATCAATCTTTTGCATAGACTCTGGCTCTAGGACAAGTTCTGAACAATTAACCTAATCATAGGTTCTACTTTTAGCCTTGCTCCCCAAAAGCATAAGAAATTCCACTCAACCAACCATCACTTTACAGTCCTACCTCCACATTCACAGGTTTGACCTTTGTGAATTTGATTATTCACGAGGTGTGTGTAGCCTTCGCCCTCCCATTCTCCTCCCCCCATTCCCTTGCATTTTGCCTGACATGAAGGAAGAAGATACCAAGGCAAGAAAATGAAGGTAGAGAGAGAGACATGCATCCACCTTCCTTTTCCCCTCCGAAGCTCCCCCCTCCCATTTCCTTACCTCTGGCTCCAGTGTGGAGAAGGAAGGCTCATGAGCCAGGGCAAAAGGCAAGAGAAGGGAAGGGGGGAGCCCCAGAAGGTGAGCACAGGGGGTATTATTTGTGGTCTTCTCGCTTTCGTGAGGGTTCAGCACCTCCGATCCTCATAAAAGTGGAGGGGGCCACATAATGACCCAAAGAACAATTCATCTATATTTTTATTCAGTTTCCATTTTCAACTTTCCTTCAATGAGTTGAATACAGCACACATGGCTGTCCCCCTGTGAAGTAGACTAAGCTGAAAAATAGTGACTGGTCCAAGGTCACCCAGTAAGTTTCATGGCTCAGTGGAGAGCTAGAACTCCTGAAGACCAAGTCACTATACAAGACTGCCCAAGTGTCACTTATTTCAAAGAGAAATATGTTCATTATCCACAAGACCAAGTACAGTCCTATTAGGCCACCAGAAGAATACCTCAAGACTGTACAACAGCAGTGGACAACTACATGGAGGGCAGCTGTCAATTTTCTCTCTGGAACACACCCACTGGGCTGTACTCGTGCACCAACACTGACCTAGAAGTGATGTCACTTTATTTACAGTTCCTGTTAGGGCTGACGGACTGTTTTTTGTTTTGTTTTTTTTGGCAAGATGTAGGTACGGTGGGGGGAAGGAAGAAGCAAACAGTCACATTTTCTTGACTTCTATACAAATGCTCCAAGCACTGCCTAGTAAGTTCTGAAGTTTACATTATCATTGTCTATGCTAGCAAATCAATTGAAATTGAAATTCATTACTTTGCAGGACAATTTTTCACAACCCAACATTAGCTCTTACAATTTAATCTTTAAAGAACAAGAGAAGTCAGGATATAGACTGATTTTGTGACTTTTATCTGTCATAAATCGTCCAAAGTTTTTTAATTTTATTCTTTAAAACCATGCATTTTGAGATAGTTCAATTGGTGACTGCTGTTTTGCAGGCAGATTGCTCAAATGAGGTAACCTAATTAAAAAAAAATACAGAGCCACGTTTGCAACATTCCTAGGTTGGCTGTAGCCAAGTCACTGACAAAGTTGCACCACAAAATGAACAGGCTGTCTGGGTTAACACCAACAGAAGTTTGTCATATGTCAGTAAACTGTGTCTGTGTCATTTTATGATTCTTTAATTTTTAAAAAAATTTTTTAAGACCATGCATATCCTGGGATATAGATTACCATAAAAGTAAACAGGGAGAAAACATTACAGTACTAATATGATACCACTTGCTGTGTCTCAGAACCCCTGTCAGCATGGACATGATTGAATTGAGTCATCCAGTTCTATTTTGTAATTGTGCAGCCATGGCTCACAAATTCTCATCCCAGAAAACATGAAATTGGCGCTTGCTCCTGATGACTGTTTACTGGGTAATGGCAAGCTCTCAGAGCAGGGAATCCTCCAATGAAGACAAGCCCAAGCCCCCTGGACCAAGGGATATCCTGGACCTGTGGACATCAAAGAACCTGCTACTCCCTTTAGGCCTCAGGGAATAAGACCAGAGGGTGATGTGCTCCAGTGAAAAGAGAAGCTGTGTCTCAAAGCCAGGGGATGAAGCAGGATCTCCTCCCTCTCAGAAAAAAAAAAAAAAGAGAGAGAGAGAGAGAGAGAGAGGCAACTGGCTGGTAAAAGTATTGTATAGCCCACCAAATCCACAATGGGACACTTCAGGACTAGTTCCCTGAGTGTAACCTTCAATAAAATACCTACTGTCATGCCCTGCTCTGCAGACCTTGACAGTGAGGAGGAGGATTCTGAATCTGAGACAGAAGTTTGCTCAGTAGAAAGTAACAAGCAAGAGCAGGGACCTGAGCAGGGGGAACAAGTATCAGAAGATGAAACAGCACAGACTCTTACCTTGTGGGAGAGGTGACGCCAGAAAGAAGACCTCAGGCATTCAGCTCATTTAGCAAGTGGGCTTTAATGAGGGAACACCTGTGGCAACACCATTAGCTATAAAAGGCAAACAGCTGGCCCATCTCCTCCCAGGGTCAACCACTGATCTTCCCAGTGGCTGTGCCTTGTTCTCCTGAATCTCTTGGATCTCTGCTTGCCTGACACTGATTTGGACTTGCTTTTGTGGATTTGTTAGCTTTAGGACTTTTGCTTCTTGACTTGAACTTTGTTTGGACCATGCCTGCTGTAGCTGCTGTGAGTAAGCTCTGCCCTGCTGGTTGCTAGTTGTCTGCCTGGGACACAACACCTACAGCTGAGCTTTATAACCTTCAGTCCTTGGAAGGCTGCTAGAAACAACATCTATTTTAATCTCTAGCCTTGTAAGTGGGATCCCTGAGCTCCTGCGTTCCCATCTCTCTTTGTGGCTGCTGAATCAAGACTGCTTTGGACCCCTTCTCTAAACTGCTCCTGCCAAGTCTCCTTTGTGCCATAGTGAGACCTTGTTAATTAGACTCTGCCTCTAGTTTGGCTTGCCAGATTCACCTGTTCACTGTCTCATTTAATTTATTTATTGGATTTCTATCCAGCCTTTCTCTCAATATGGTATTTAAGGCACTTGCCCTTGGAGCCTGCCTGGCCGAAAGAAGGACAGAGAAAGGTGGGAAGGTGCAGGTATATTTTTCAACTCCAAATATGACTGATGCATGTAGACAAGAAAAAAACACCTTGTTAATAGTCACTGTCCCTTAAAAACAGCTCTGAGCTGGAGAGCACATTCCATATTTGAGGGATTAACTAAAGATAAGAAAGGGAAAAAGCAGAAACCTCTCATTTCAGAAGGCATCTCTACATATTTTAATGTATGAAATGCTTGCTACTTTAACCTATCAATTAAAAAAAAAGATAATCATGCTGCTCAATAAGCTCTAACGAAAAGAAATTAGAGTTGATGATATTATTTATTACGAATTGGACAAAGTATAGAGACAAATCAGTATTATCAGTATACGCAGTTTCAGAGTTTGGTACTGAGTGCCCTAAAAGAACTACGTCCCAAGTATGTCACTTTGTCAACACACTGGCATATGCAATCAATTCCAATCAACTAGAATTTGCCTATTTCTCTTAAAAGACATATGACACCAAAAAGTCAAGTTCTGTGCCAATCAAAGCACTAGAGCAAAGTCTGATCATTTACGTTTTAATCAGATGACATGAAACAAAACAAAAGCTCTCAGAGAGGAACTGGCGTCTGAAAATTAGATTTAGGCCATTTCCATACTAGACTGTTATAGTGCTATTATTCCACTTTCAACATCCTGTAGAACTGTGGCGTTTGTAGTTTACTGAGGCCTGCAAACCTCAGGATTCCATAGGATGTTGAAAGTGTAGTAATAGCACTATAAGAGCCTAGCGCAGAAATGGCCTCAGTGGCTGACTACAGATTTAACATTTTCTGATCTCTTCACCATGGTTAAGAGGACTACAAGCAACCTGTTGGCTTACACACTCTTTCTTTCTCCAGTTCCCATTACAAATTCCTCTCCTTATCAGCTTCAGTGACAGATACCATTACATTTTCACCAAGGTTAACAAGATGGCATTTCCTATGGAGCAGGAGTCATGCCCTGTGAATTTCTGATGCTGGATTCTAGAGGAATGAGAGAAAGCCTTTTTCATTTCAGCATTCGGGCACATTCTCACAATGGGGCTATCATGGCCGATACTTGTTATTGTGATATGGATAAAACATCTGAGCTGCCGTGCCCATCACTGAAAGGGAAAGAGTTATCATAAGACATGGGGATATCCAGGACTTCTGTTATTCCTCTTCTTTGGTCAAACTTTTTGCTCACTTGCTGGAATCCGTTCATGTCAGGAAGAATAAGTGGAAAGCTAGTCCCCATGGAGCTTTAGAGAAAGATTTAGGTTCTCAAGGTAAACTTGGGTCCGTACAATGCAGGAACTGTGGGTGTGGTTGACTGAGCTGATGCTCCTGTTCATCTTTGCCCATGGACAACCCCACTAAACCTCCAAGCCATGTGAGACAAAGTCATTTGCTTCATAATATCAAGCCCTCTTGTGAGTCTTCACTCTTCTGAGAGTTGTGGGGGCAAAAGACTTGCCAGTATAGCACAAAAAAACAAGCTTTTTTTAAAAAAAAAAGTTAATTGCTGTTAACATTATTTAATGTCTAATCTATTCCATGTTTTTAAACTGTATTTATTTTAGTCATTTAATTATGAGCTACCTTGAATCCTATTAGGATTAAAATGGAGCAGCAATCTAATAAAAAAGTTTTTCAAAAGCCTCAAAAAGCTGCTGCCAATTGGAGTTGACAAGACTAGTGAGAAACTGCATAAGGCAGATCTGTTACATCTGTTGCTTTCTGAGCTTTGCGGATCTGAGAACAGGCATCAGCAGAAAGCCTGGTCTCAGATTGTATGGAGCTTATAAGTCCTAGCCAGCACTTTACATTGCCCCCTGTAGAGATAACCTGTTGTCACAGGGGCATCATAGCCACTTTCAGTTCTATTTTGCTCCTCCCACAGCTGCTCTGAGTTGTACTGGAACTCTCTCAGTGCTGGACCCTATACAGACAGGGGTTTGACACCAGCAGAATTCCCATACACCCAGAAGCAGATACAGAAAGAGTGTCCGTGAAACAGCAAATTGATTCACTTTTTCCACAACAACAGATCCATCAGCTACCCCACTGTCACCCAAAAGAATGACAGCCAGTGAAGTTGTTGTAACAAAGGCATCACACGGTCCCAGTTACTCAACTTACTGAATCGTCTAGCCACAGTATTTTGGTCTAGCTGGAGTTTCCAAAAATTCTTCAAAGGCAGTGCCATGTAGAACATGTTAGAATTTTCAAAACCAAGTATATCTGACACATTCATCACTGTGGCCAGACCAGATACCATTTCTAGGAAGGAGAGCAGTTGAGGCAAACACACTCCTGGCTACCAGTGAAATCTGAGCTTCCAGGAATGCTTTCAAAACAACAATGTCACCCAAGCAACACGGCTGACCCTATCCAGCACAGTTTGTATCCCTATGTCGTTAGCTGTCTTTTTAATGACTAGAGCATCTCTGTGATGTCTGGATTAAGCCTGAATTTATTCCCCCTCATACAATCCATTAATGACAGCAGACATTGATTTATAATCAGCCTTGGAATTCTACAGAAAGAAAAGTCTGCTTGGATGTCTATAGCATGCTAAAGGACCTAAATCCCAAAACTCTAGACAATCCATCCCAGTGGTTTCACATGTATATTAAATAGCATGTCGGATTAGATAGAACCCCTGACTCACAAGTGTCAAACAGGAATATCCCAGCACCACCTTCCAAATTCATTTGATTAGAGCCATTTCAAATCAATGTCTCTAAGTCCCAACCCAAAGAGATGAACCAGTTGGATACCAGATAGATGATCAATGGCATCAGCAGGCTTCAGATGGCAAGCAGAACCAATGGGGACATACTCCCCCATCCACTTTGCAGCTTGATTTCCACCAAGACAATCAAAGTCACCTTGATCCATATCCAGTCCTGAAGCCAGATTAAAACATAACCTTTCTCATGCAGGAACCTTTGGAACTGAGTCATCACCGCACACAATATTGTGTACAATACTGGAATACTGATGCCTTTTCCAGCACTGTTTCTCAACTGTAGACCTCCTTGAGGCCTGTTCTGGGTTTGAAAAAAATTTGGGCAAGATCCTTTCCTATTGATGGGCCTCTAATTGCAGTCTTATCTGAAAGTGGAAGTGGGCCATTTTAATTTCCAAAAATACATTCAATATTGCTTTACCTGATTATTGCAGGAATGAATATGGCAGTGTAGGCCCTGTGTCAGTTGCCCAAGAATGCTAAAGCAAAGATACTGAGGCTGAATTTTTCACATCAAAGGAAGGAATGTGTCACAAAGCTATAGCACCAAGTAAATAAAGGCAAGATAACACACCGGAACCTACAGCTGCAGAAGTATAACACAACATACTCACAAACTGGTTTTACCAATCCTGAGTAATCATCTGCCATTGCACTTTTTTCATCTGCTTTTAAAACATCCCAGTTTGTCACTCCTCCTCCCACATTCCCCCTATGTCTTCAGCTCACTTCACTTGCTGCAAAAGCAATTTGCAGTCAATTAAGTCAGCAGGAGTGAGAAGAGAACGGAAGAGAACAGGGTACAAAATTTTGCTCTGGCCAGTAGGCTCAAGCAAAAGCACACTGTTGCAGTTTCTCCTAGCTTGTGTACTTTTCCTCATTAATAACTCTTGCCATCTTAATAATACTCTGTTGTTGGCTTGGCCACATATGTCCTGGTTTTTATCTGTTAACTGTTGGAACCTGTATAACATCTCACTTTCCACTAACATAAAACTCAGTGCAGCTCACAATACAAATTTTTAAAACGTCCTGTTTTTTAAAAATACACACACACACACACACACACACACATATATATGTATATATACTTTAGAAGTTTTTTTTTTTAAAAAATTAACTATCCCTACTTAAAACAGCATTAATTTAAAACCAGGTTTTTGGGGGGTATTTTATAAAATCACTCTTTTCCCCAATGTATTCAATGTTAACATAAAATGATCTCTGATTATGTAAATGGAAAACATCTGTTTCCAGTTTTATGATTTCATAATAGCAATCTGCAGGAGGATGGGAATAGAGGAAGTACAACATCTATACTTACACCTGCATACTTTGCAGCACTGGCCTGCTATGTGGACTGGAAGGCCATCTGGAGAACAGTTCAATGGTGGGCAGGCCATCCGCCGACATTCTACTATGCCACTCTGTGCAGCAACAGAAGAATGACATTCAAACTTGTGTATGTTCAAAACAATTAACATTTGAGAGAAAGCATGATCTAACAGGTGACAGATCTCTAGATCAGTCATAGCCATATTACAGACCATTATGCATCCGTTTGTTTAATGGCCACAGATGTCTGAATTCCATTGCTAGTCCTACCTAAAGTAGACACTTTAAATCAAGGGGGATTTGTCTATGTGTTGACTTACCACTCAATAATTCACTGAAGGGACCTACTCTAGTTGGGACTAACCAAAGGGATTCCAGGCCACATCTGCAAACTAACTGACTAATTAGAACTATATGAACTTCTGTTCATTTCAGATATAAATTATTTCCTTTAGCTTATCTGCCAAAGGCCACTAAGTAAGTTAGACAAGGTTGTTGGGGAGGAGGAGGAATTTACATATTTTTACACACATGTTTTTACAGACGGACAAATAGTGCCTTCCACAGGCTGTATCAACAATATTCAACACTTTAACAACAACAACAACAACACCTTTTATTTTCTTTGGCAAACAAAGCCTCTCTTCTGATAGTTATCAAATAGTTCCACCCAACAACATTTACATAGTAATTCAACTTTTGTCGCTAAATATTCAAATGATAAATACCATAAATTGTATATACACATTTATCATGTAAGTTATTCATAAAGCCAAGATAATGCTTTCTTTTCCCCCATGCTATGGTGATGCCACTCTGCATTGTACACAGGAAACACCCTCTCCCATTTGAGATGTAAGAAAGAAAACATTTTTAGATGTATAATGCATTACATTCCTTTATCCTGCTCTAAACATGCAACCAAGGGCTAATAAGATAGTTGGTGTTAAAGCATTCAAGAACCTATATGGAAAAATGGTAATGAGATGCCTTACTCTCATATAAAAGTTTGAAGTGCCTTACTTTGCACGTGCAATTCCGGCAGTAATCATCTTCTGTCCATGAGTCTTTGTCTCGATAGATCACTCCATTTACTTGACAAGTCTTCTCACAGTGACAGTTTTCCAATTGACTAAGCCTCATTTCTGCATAATTTAGCTAGAAATGAAAGTTTCTGGATTTAGTTTCTGGAATTCATGCACACAGCTTTATATAAGCTTTTATATAAACCAAAACAACTAACTGACTTTCAGCAGATTTGTGTTTTATCATATCAGCAAAAGACGTAAAAACAGGAGAACTTCAAGCTGGTAGAATCAGCCCAGATCCACCAACACTGAAAAAATCATCAGGCCCACTGAACATGGCCAATGATTATGAATGTCAAGATTCCAATCCAACAACACCAGACTGGCCACATATTCCACATCTATGTCCTTAATATACTGGTCCATCTTTCAGGATTCTGAGCTATTGAATGAAAAACATTTTCAGCTCTTTCAAATATGTATTTCTTGGGCTGTGTGCAGGTAATTTAGCTATATAATGTGTGAATGTAAAAGATGGAATTAGAGAAAGCCAATGTATGACTGCAGCTGCAGCCATTATGGACTGTAGAAGAAGAATGTCTTTGGTTAATACATTACAACCTGTACATGGTAGCACAACTGGGTAATTGTAAGGCCTACAAAGAGGTGAATGTCCCCCATTTAAATGATGCCATCATTGAAATAACAACACATTTCCCATCTCATACTTCACTGAAAGTTCCAGGCTGCATCTAATCTTCCATATTGAGTCATACTTCACTTTGGATTTCTTCCAAAAAAATTGTAGCATACAAGAGAGGAAAGCATGTTTCACAGAAACACACTCTTATTGTCATTTCTACATTGAACCTGAAGGGATTATTTTGAAGCTAAATAGTATTCCAGTACGAGTAAAAGCTAGAGTACATGCTCCCAAAACATGTGTGTCTTATAGGGAGAAAATACAAAATTTACAGCAGTAATTTTCCATACTTATCGGATAGGATAAAAAGTGCAATCCTTTATTGAACTGGTATCTACTTGCATTTTACAATTTTTCTGCTACTTCTCACAAAACACCCATGAGTATCTTTTTATAGAACTATTTTATAGAACTATTTGAAAACTATTACGTTTTCCATCAGATCTATCCAAATACTTTCAGATTCAGAAAGACAGAGGGCAAGAAGTTCTTATTAAATTCTATGTGTGTTTTTTAACCTTCTTTTTTTCCTACAGAGTTAAAAACATTTGATTTTGTTAAAGCAATGCATGATCCAATATTATCAGCATAATGGACATTCATTCCCCTTCTAATCCCAGCTGACTTCAAAAATGCTTTTCACACTTTAAAAGTCAAAAGGCCATCCTTGCTAACAATCCTTCCCATTTTTAACAGTGACATCTCCCCCAAGATTCCTACGCTCACAACTACTAGAACACCATATACTCTTTATTTAACTGTAACTATTTTTATCTACTTCAGCACTCTTACTTTTTAAAAAAATATTTTAATTTAATATTTCATTCTTTTTCATGAACTCTAAAATACCTTTTATTTTCTTTTATTTTTAAGCAAGAAGCATTGGGGATGTTGGAGGCAATGCTATATCAATGCTTCTATAAAGAAATTAGTGGGGAAAAAAGGAGTCTAGATAGCATCTGCCCTTCACTTCACATCCAGAATTTTCTTTGGTCTATGTACTCAAGCCTTTTGCTTCCTTCTTACCTACTGAAGTCACTGCCCCCTTCTTGAAGAAGTCAGTCTCTTTTTCCCCTTTTCTGGGAAGGGAGTATCCACAGGGCTCCATCCCCAATAACAGTTGCTAGCTTACACCCACATGTGAAAGCCAGTTTTTATTGGCTCTTATAATCAAGTACTGGTCAACTTATTTTGTCTAGCTCTTTTCCTATCCGAAGATGGTTTTCCTGATATAACAAACATAAGTTTTCCTTTCATCTAACAAGGGCTTCCTGAATATTTGCCCCTGTCTCTACCACAGCTCATATTGTACTAGCCTTGCCACACTCTGCTTAATACAGATACCAAATACTCTTACAGAAAGAAATTGTGTGGAATATGTTGTTGCTTCTACAATCCTGTACACGGATACCCAGGATAAGGCCCCACAAATGCAATCTGGCTCACTTTTGAGTAGATATGTAAACAGGACATATATATACTGCCAGATAAACAGGGGAGGGGGGATTCTATGATGCCAAGTATATCTGCTGGAATTGCTTCTTGTATTTTCTACAGCCTACTATCTCCATTCATCCTACAGTGTTTGAAAATTTCTTCCAGATTGGAACAATCCTTCCTCTACTAATAGCTATTAGGTATGTTGTCCTATACAGGAGCCATAATGTTGAGCACAAATACCTTAACTCAGGTAAAATTTCTGTTAATGAATGTAATGTATTATGTTTCTAAATGATTTTGCCTTTCAGAATCTGAGGCATGTCACACAGCTCAGAACACCTGCAGCACATTCCCTATATGGGAGAGCTGGACAACTTGTGGCCCTTTGGATAGTGTTGGACTGCAACTCTCCCCTTTAGCCCTAACGAGTGCAGACAATGGTCAGGGATGTGAGAGCTATAGCCAACAATGATCGTGGGAGACATGTTGAGTGAGGAGTCAGTAGTGATTCAAATTACTGGCCCTTTTCACATGTGGGAGGGAAACGGTGTAGAGCGACCTCCCACTGAGGTCGTCTACACTGTAGAGTGGACTGGCGTGGACTACTTTTAGTAGCTTCACACCAGAATCCACTCAGGAGCGGCTGGAACTAGCCGGGCTCCGTGTTTTTTAAAAACCTCTTTTTAGAGGTTTTTAAAAAGCACGGAGTGCGCAGCCCCGTGCCGCTCCGTCGCCCGGCTCTAAAGTGAATCTGCAGGCGCGCGCAAGTGTGTGCCTGCAGATCTGCCGGGGGCGGGCTTCCGGCTGGCGAGCTTCTCCGGTTGGTGGAGAGCCTCCACCAACCGGAAGCTGCCATCTGCGACGCTGGAGGAGAGTGGAGCAGCGAGCTCGCGCTGCTCCACACGGCGACGGACTTACTCGGCTGGAGGTAAGCTCCGTTTTAGCCTGTTTTTGCCCGTTTCCCCCCCGACATGTGAAAAGGGCCACTATAACATTTTCCCTTGAAGATGGAGGGAGGGCACTGGAAAAGCATCTCTCAATCAATCATTTCCTCACAAACACTTATAGTGCATCCAGGTTATGTGCTAACAGCTACTAATTACTTCTCATCTTTAACTCCATGTCACACTTTGTTCTCAACAAGCACCTCTTCAACAGGACAAGAATTTCCACACAGACAGCTCCAAGAGATGACATGGGAAGTCTACAGCATGAGTATTTCAGATGTTCTCCCCCACTTTCCACACTAGAAAAGTTAGGTACTTATCCATGAGTCTTTCTTTCAAAAGCACTCCACCTATTCAATGGACTGAGAACTTAGTTGCTCAGTTATCAAAATCAGCAAGTGTTCTCGTGTTCTCTTAATTTCAGGATGAAGAAGGATTATACGTTAACACACACACGCCTCACCACCACAACACACTACAGGTTATTACTCATTTTACAGTTACATTCTTGTTTCTATTTTAGCAAAAAAAAAAAAAAAAAAAGATGTGCAACCTGGTGTAACCTAACAGGTTTCCTTCTCCTTTCTTGCATTAAATGAATATTAAATGACTAACCTAACAAAATAATAATGGATATTTGTTTGTGCTGAGAATCACCTCTAAAATCACTTTTCTATGTGAGGTCTCAGGGCTGGAACATTTCTACTGCTAATTAAAAAACAAACCTGTAAGAATGTGTTGAGTTCCTGTCACTCATACCATTGGGATTAAAGAGACAAGCTTCTACATCAATGGGTTTTTCAGAGGCTTACATTTTAGAGGTTACCTCCTGGATTTATTTAATCACTAAGTAATATGAGTAATTTTACATTCTATTTGCTTTTCTCTAACAAGTAAATGATCCACTGTGACCATGTTCTCTCACTTGGCCATTAAGGCAACAAAACATACAATTTATGCACTGTAAGGACAACAGAACAACATCGCTGAGAATTAGGAGCAAGAGTGCTCTACTTCAAGGGATGCATGTAACCTTCAGAATGTTAATCATGCATTATCTAGACTTTTTTTAAAAAGCAAGAAAAATATAATTAACTGTGGCAAGGACAAGTCACTCAATCCACTACTTAATTGGCACCTATTCAGACCACCAGCATGTCTCAGAATAATTATCTTGCTTTCCTGCAGTAAAATGAGCTGAAATTTAATATTTTTCTTCCTGCAAAGTGATCCTGTCCCAAGCATGCTGAGCAAGAGAGTATCACGTAGAAAATGTCAATATAAAATGAAGATGGGACACCAGTATGAAGGAAAATGTAAAGAGCATGTGAACATTAAACAAGGATAGATTCTGTATAAATAAAAGCAGAAACTGCCACCTAGTGCAGCTTTTCTTTAAAAATAAAAGCAAAGGAGGAGGAGGAGGAGGAGATGGCAGCAAGGAGGCAGCAAGGATACCTTTAAGGAATGTTTCTTCTCTTTTCAATTGAAGGGCCCAACCATATACGTGTTTACTCAGCCCCACCATGTTCAACAGTGCTTATTCCCAGGAAATAGCAGCTGAAATCTTCCACATTAGTGAGGTGGTAAATTCATTCCAGGTTTTAGTCTGAACTTTAAAAAACATACCCAAAGGGCAAAGCTATTTCAGGAAGAGGGTTTAGAAACCTGGAGAGTTCCTTTAAAGTTCAGAGAAGATTCACCACTGTACTGACATTGAAGTTATCACCTACCACCACCACTATTCTTGTGCAGTTCTTAATCACATACTTGACTTTGGCTATATCATGCTCCCAGGTTTATAACCCCCCACCCGGTTTATCAATGTTTTGTATCAAAAGACAGTACAAACAAAGTAATTGATAAATATTTTTAAAAAAGGAGCTGATATAAAGGTATATTTGTTCTGCAGAACATCTAGACAGTGATGATATACTCATTGCTGATTTTGATAATGCATTTCAGGATATTTACATTTCCAATCCAGCATTTGTTGTTCTCTCATGGAGTGTTTAGTTTTACAACTGGCATTTTAATAAGATGTTTGTGTGTTATCATAAACTGCTAAAGCACATGAAGTGTTGGGATTAAATAATTCAAGCAAAGGCAAACAGAGGGACAAGGCAGCAGCACTGCAGTACCCTCTTTACAATTCTCCACTCCTCCCCATAGCTGTGATTCCATGACTCTGCTCTTGTTCTAATCTCAGTCACAGTCTTCATACATTCCATTTACAAGGACTACTACTCCATGCCAGAGAAGGATCATGTGAAAACTGATAGTTTACACAGAGAACACAAATACATTAATTTTATATGTATGCATACTCTCTCACTGTTCCAATTTGTCAGGGACCATCTCAACTGATCCTTTTTCATTCCACTTTTTCAGCTGCTTTTAACATTTCCCCACTTCTCTGTCCTACTCCCACTTTCCTCCTTCACCCTGGCTAACGTCGATTGCTGCAAAGTGAGTTCAAAATGCAGAAGTAGTTTGCACTAAATTAGCCCAGCAGGAGGAAAGGAGCAGAGAAGATAGAGTCTTGTCCTTCAAAGTAGGGTCAGGCAAAAGAAAACTGCTGCTGTCTCTCCTAGCTTGTGTGTTCTTCACTGATAACTTTTGCCATCTTAACTGTACTCTGATGTTGCCAAGCCACACGTGCCTCAGTTTTCATCTGTGAAATGTTGGAGGACACATGTAACTTGTATTTCTCGAAGATGGAAAAGTTATCAAAATGGAGTGGCGAAAGGCCACCCACGGGCTAAGTGCAGCCCTTGGTTTATGCAGCTTCACCCCCCACCCGGGACTTCCAGTTGGTCTTCTGTTGGAAAAAAAAAAAAAAAAGGAGGGGGGCTCCTGTAGGTCTAAAACAGCTGGAGAAGAGAATGGTGTGACACTAACTCCATCTCCCTAGGTGGTGTAGAGCTACTGACCGGAAGAAAAATGATTTTGAAAGTGAAGAAAGGAGTGTAGGTGTGGAAGAATTTGCACTCCTCTAAAGTCCCACAGAGGGACCAATGCAAACTGCCAGTTCTTAGTAGCCATCCCTCTCTATGCTGAACAAGTGCCCTCCTAGATGATTTATTTTGGGGAATGTTCTCCTAGCTAAACAATACAGGATGATGCTGTACTATCACAGGTTACTCCAGGAAGTGTGACCATCATGAAGCCACCAGCCGCACTTCCTAGAGTGGCTTGGAAGTGACATGTTACCACTTTGTCACATAGCTCTGAAGGCATTCTAAGAAGCACAGAAACCACAATCTGGAAGAGAGAGTGAGCAGTTATAGGTGCTGTGTTTTAAAGCAAAAACAAACCTTCCACAAATCTCTTGGCCACTTGATATGTTTAAGGTAAGCAGCAACCCACTTTCTCTGGAAATATATTACTAAGAAATGCCTCAAGAAATGACAAGAACATTGTACCTATTTTTGATGAGTTACTATTATGAAGACAATTACAGTAAGGTTTGAGCCCAGAATTAACCCAAATACATGAAACAAATGATAACTTGGACTGAAAGCTGAGAACAATGCTCAGTTACCTACTTTTGCTGTCATTTTAGCCAGAAGTTCTTGCAAATCCATAATTCCTTGAACCAGGCTTAAGAAGTCACTGCAGGTTGGACAGGCTCAATAAAGGAAGGAAGGGAAAGAATAGATAAATAAATACCGTATCACAACAAACAAAATACCACATGCCTATCTTAAAAGCCAAGATCCTGTACATTTTATTGTAATGCAAATATATACCAGTGTAGTTACAAGGATCACAATTAATCACGGAATGGGCACCAAACCCTTGAGCTCACATATTGCATGAAAGTCAAACAGTTCACTGTACAGCTAGTAAAAAGTGAGAAACAAAGTGTTTTGTGTGTGTGTGTGTGTGTGTGTGTGTGCACGTGCGTGCTTGCAGAATAATTGGCTGTATTGAAGACTGCAGATACAGAAATTCTGAAAGCACAACTGCTTCTCCAACTACTTGTAGACCAGCGTAAAAATCCCAACATGCTTCTGACCACAGATTTTTTTTTCCTCACAACGCAGCTGCAATATAATTACACAGATTTTATGACCAAGATTATAAGAAAATTAACCCATTTAGGGAAGCTGAAACCAAACAGAACAAGCAATTCCAAAGCAAGCTGTCTCAAAAATGTATCATTGGAGGGAACATCAGTGGATTCTGATAATTACAGAAAAGAAAGATAAAGGGTACCATAAAGTTCATTGAAGCTGAAGTGCCTTTTGATAAAACATACAATCAAATCATTGATGACAATCATTGAATTTTAAAATATAGCAGAGATCTTAAATAGATTAAAATAAAACTATATGAGACAACTTCTAATAAATGCCAGTGAGGTCTCTGAGGGGACCTCTCTGGAATCACAGTGTAAGCAAAGGAAGCACAGGAAAGCACAGTTTGAATTCTCTCACATCCAGAGGAAGAAGGCATCCAGACATGGCTGCCTCCCAGAATAGATCAGGAGTTGATGGGTCCTAGCAGCTACCCATTCCAGTATCTTTTACAAAGGAGTTGTTCATAAATCCAAATATTTCAGAATAAGACTGTATGGGAAATAGAAACTATGTAAATAGGTAAACTGTTCCTAATGAAGACCCAACCATTTCAAATATTATTGAAGAGTTGACTGCATTTTAGTCAGTCATGTGGTAAATTTTTAATTATTTGATTTTGGAAAAACTGACACATCTGTTTATGGATTCAAATGTTCAAGGCAAGTCAGAAGACAAAGGATGAAATCCAGCATCTATAGGAGTTAGAATAAATACAGTGCAACAAACATCACACTTTTGTTTGTTTTTAAATTATTAAACAAAATTCTTGATTTCCATGCCTCCAAAAATGTCTTTATTTTGTCACTGCACTCCTTATATATGCTTGACCGAGACTTGAGGTCTATGTCCCACTAGTGGGGACAGTACATTATAGAAGAACATGGGAGACGGGTTTCTGTGCAGTGTCATCCCTTATGGAATATTTCTCCCCCTGGACCCTGATTGATGCCAATAATGGTGTCATTTCTGGCACCAAGTCTAAATGGGCCTTTGGGACCTTGCTGATTTTAACCAATTTGTCTATGTGCTCTAGTTAGTTTAAATTGTTTTGACTGGTTTTAAACTGCCTAGTTTCAAACGATAAATGGTTTAATATCTATTTAATTTTTTAAAAAAATACTTTTATTATTTAGCATTTTAAATTGATTTTATTATAAGGTGCCCTGAGATCTTCAGAGATAGGGTGGGATGGAAGTACTTTCATAAATAAATTGAATCAATAAAATAAAATAGACATTGATCTTGCTTTATGTTACCATGAAGTAGATTAATTTGTTCTGTGGTAGTAGCACCAGAGGCATTACTTTAGATTCGGGGGGGGGGGGAATAGAATTGGGCTGAGAGGAAGAGGGAAGACGCATTAGAAGTAGATAACTTTAAATTAAAACTTCACAATTACTATTGGTCCACTGTCACTGGCTTACAAAAAATGCTTCTCACTTTTTAAAATAGCAAGCCTTTTCTCAAGAGATGTGGAAGAACAATGTTATCACAAAGTTTCCTTCTGCTCTGGCTGGCATTCTAAAACACATTTCATACTCACAGATGCAGCTGTTCTAGCATGACCACTGCCTGCTTTTGCACTGGAGACATAAAATCAAGGCATATCATACCCTTCCTTCCAGAGTGGCAGACCCATAGTGCTATATGTGAACATATAACCATTTCATGATACAATCAATATGCAAGGGCATCCCTGCTTGCTAAGAATTCTGATTAAACAGCTGGACCAAAAGAAGAAGAACGAACCAGTCTGTGAGCATACATGAGAGGGTCTGTGAAGCACAAATTATCCGCAGGGAGAGGCTTTCTCTTGGTCGCACTACTGTCCCAAGCTCACTTTCTCAGTGGCTGCTCCCACCTGTGGAACTCTCTTCTGCATGAGGCTAAGCTGACCGTCTCCCTGCTTTCCTTTTGCTGACAGTCAGAAACATTTCTTTCTAAGCATGCTTTAGTGTGTGAGCAAGTGAGCTTTTATTTATTAAGTTGTTTTGTAAAAAATTGTTAGTTTTTATAATTTTATATGTTTTTAACGTTTTTAATTGTTTTGAAAAAAAATTTTTAGCTTTTTTAAAAGCTCCCTTGGGTCATACTCTGGAAGAAAAAGTGGCATATAAAGACAATAAAAAAAACCAAAATAATAAATAAATAAATGGACACTCTATGAGAAAGCTGACTAGTATAAAACCTTATTTGACATTGCAACTACAAAAGCCTGGCCAGTCTTCTTATATTTTGAATCCAGTTCTTATGTGACAGTCCCTAGGTAGCAGCAAGTTTCTCTCTTTTTATGTACTCTATTAAGGTAACTGTTGTTGTTTGCTACATGACAATGTGAATGCCAGAACATACCAGAGTTAACAAGGAGGCTGTTGATAGTGGTATATTTTCAGCACTTGTGTTTAATCTGAGTCCTACAGATAATCTTCTGATTCATACACTCATTACTCTACTGATTCATAACATCTACTGTTTTCCCTAAAAATTCTGATGAAAAACTGGTTTGCCAGTCTGTTGCAGAAAAGAACAATAATAAAAATAATATGAAGAGTCACAATTTTTTTGACATAAGTTTAAACTAATTCCAGCTTCATCTGGAGAAGTCGGCTGGACTCCATGAAAGCTTACGTTAGATAAAAGATGTTAATCTATAAGGTGCCATAAGATATATACCTGTTCTGATACCCTAAAAGCTGGGATGAGGTGGAGGAAAGAGCAGAGGAAAATTAGCTACTAAGGATATGAGGGGGAAGAAACAATAGATGAAGAAAAAGAGTTTCGTGTCCCATTCACGTGCAGGTGCATTAGGATGGTGCAGGAAGAAAGAGCACAGTTTAGTCCATTTTTTCCTCTGATTTGTAGGTTGATCTGATCAGAATTCCATATCAGAATTCTTAACAGACAAATCTGAATGGCTCCTTTGTGCTCAGAGTAATGCAAAACCCAGCTAAAGGCAAAAGAACAGGGGAACAACAGGCACACATTTATAAGATACGCTTAAACTGAAAATAAATATGAACATGAATTGGGTCCCTTTTTCATGGGAAAAGGCTGGATAAATAAAGTTAATAACAACAGCAGCAGGATCTGACAGATCAATAAAACAGGCTTGAAACAACTACTCTTAAGGCATCTAAATCTCCCTGACTTGGGCTTAATGGGAAGAGCTGAAAAATCATAGATCTTGGCCCATAACAGGCTAACATCACACACTTACGCAACAATGATGAACAGGAATTGCAAACAATACTGAACAATTAAGGTACTACACACCTAATTAAATATAAATGTATATTAATAAAATTTACTACTTACTGCGATTCAGATTGGGACATTGAGTTATATATCCATTAGGCATAAAGATGACTTTAACATCTTGAAGGATACCCTTTGTAATAGAAGAGAAAGCTGGTAATATTGATTATAGTCATACAATTAAAATTGTACAAAATTTTAAATTCACAACTTCTCTTAGAGGCCCTTCCCTCTGTCCCACCACCCTCACAGGTACATCTAGTGGGAACACAGGAGAGGGCCTTCTCAGCGGCTGCCCCCAGACTCTCAAAATCCCTTCCCAGAGAATTTAGATTTGCATCCTCTGTACTTTCTTTTTGCAAACAAGTAAAGACTTTTCTATTCCAGCAAGCATTTCATAAGTGACTACATAAGACCCATCTTACACAATGCACTGGATATTGCTAATTATTGTGCTGGTGTGTAGGTTTGTGGGTGTGTTTTAATGATGTATGTTTTAATCTGATTTTAATTTATTTTGATTGTTTAATCACGTTCTAACTTTTGGAACTTATAGATATTCAGTGATGTCTTTTTTCATTATGTAAGCTCTTTGAGTTCTAATCTGGGAAAACGGCAGGATAGAAATAAATAAATTAAATTTATTTTTACAACAGCAGCAGCAGCAGCCACTGCTGCAGTTGCTTATCTACTAATAGGAAAAAATTGTAAGACAATTTTTTTTACTGTTAAAATACAGCTTTAAAAAAACTTCCATGTCTTCAAGATGCACACATAAATGAAAATAATAGTGTAACAGCCCAGAAAATAATGATGTCAAAGCCATCAATCAGCATACCAAAGTTAAGCACTATTTACAGAGCAGCCCCAAATTCCTGGGAAGAGTGATTCAGGAGCCTATGGGACAGGCAGGAATAATGGTTTATAGATGCAAAGGAAATCCGCCTCCTGAGGCCTTTAAAGAAGAAAGGTCAGAAAGTGACCATAAGACCCAGTAAGGTAGAGCCACACTGAAAATGTTGCAAGCTCATAACGATTTCAGGTTAAATATATATAAAACATTCTGAACATTTGGTGTTTTCTGAAACGCTGTGACACCTTCTGCTGATAAATGATACCAGGTAAAACACCAAAGAATAAGTGTGATGTATATACTTTGGAAAGAGCATTTGTTCTTCAATGGTGAATTTGTGTATAATCTTTTGTTTCTCTATTGCTGCTGCTGCAAGACATTTTTCTATATATAAAGTTGGCTTAATTGCTTGTTTGGTTTGTTTCCCAGCTGCAGTCCACTTGACTCTGGGTCATTCAGTAAACTGTTCAAGTTCAGTGTACTGCCAAACTCCATTTATGAACCTTAAAGGGTTATTTTGATCCATACACCTCACCACAGCTGCAAAAGGGAAAAAAAAAAAGCTACTGTCATTTCTTCCGCAACACCAGCAGCAACTGATCAGAGGATGGTTGAGTCCACTAGCTCAGTTTACTTGGTGGGAGGAAACTAGTTCTGGAATCAATGGAGTTATTTTCCCTCTTACAGAAACTATTGTGTGGGAAAGTGGTGGTCTTATTTTTTTGTTGGTGATTTTTTTTTTTTTAAGAAAAGACTGGTGCCAAAGAAAATCCCACCATGACTATCCCATCATACACACAGTGTCCATCCTGGCCAGCAGGGCTTTTATAATGGCAGTTCCTCTGCCAGAGACTTCGCTGCGCTCACATGATTGCTACAATGCTATATACAGCTACCTCAAAATAGGTCCAACTGAATTCAACGAAGCTTAGTTGCACCATGAAGGATCATGTATATTAGCAGACATTTTACACATTAATGTACGATAAATCATTTCTACTGAAATCAGTGAGTGTACAAAATGCTTCACTTTGAGTTAACGAAGTAACGTGAATATATATTTGTTCACAAAAACCCCAATTTATACATTTTGTGACTTAATATTTTAACAACCAACATCAGCTATGAAGGTAAGTGATATTGAACATGCACAGCAGAATGAGCATGGTATAAAGCCCTATGACTCTAATATGACACAAGAAGTTATGAACATGATTAAAATGACAGGATGGCTTTTGAACAGAGTACAAATGCACAAACATTTGGTACAATAAGTCTGTGCTAACCACATACTGTTGGCTACACATACATATTCCAACATTTTGTAACTAAGCACTTTTCCATGAAAGCACCACCTTTACACCATTTATGGACTAGTTGCCTGAGAAAACCGTACAGAATGCATGGGGTTTCCATAAGTCGACAGGTGACTTGGCAGTGCATGTACTTACACATGCGCATGTGCATCACACACTGATCATTTTCAAATGCAGAGGCATGTGATATTGTACATGTGTGTTCATCCTATATATGCCTAGGAAATAATCATACCTAGATATGAAGTGGGACCACGATATACAAGACTTTCTGAAATATTTCAGAGCAACCACAATAAAACAAAGCAAAAACCCAACTGCCAAAAGCACATTATAAAGGTTGTATCTCTAGCAAGAAACTGAAAGGTTTCCCTTTGTCAAACAGTGAAGAAGGGCATACTTTAATTTCATGTTTGAAAGAAATAGAGATTTCCATTCTGTATCTGGCAGCAAATATACAGTTGTGAAAAGAATACTTCTCCATCCTCCATAAACATTAAAATGGGTTGTTTTCTTTTTGACAACTTGGCTATTGAACTGTCAAATAAAATTAGCTTATTGGGGCTTACAGTGTTATAAATTTGATTTTTTGTTCCTTCAGCCATCTTTGCACTGAATCAGCCTTAGCCAATTTCTCCAGTTTTCATCCAAGATCTGCCTTCTACTACTGGAAGGTAGTAGTGGGCATCCTTCCTTTCCACGCTACGGCCCTCCAGATTCAGCAGGGTCCCCTGACCCTCTGTATAGCATTTCCAATGGAAGAGGTAGTCTAGGAAGCAGTGGAATCCAGTTCATCAACCCATTTCCACATATCTAAATCTGAATTCAAACCTCTATGTTACATATATTTCAGAAGCATGTGACCAAAAGGAAACACTCACTGTTAGTTACCCTCATAGGGTACCAAAACTTATTTTTGGGACTTATGCTGTGGTGCTTGTTATAATAGTGAGACATATACAGCTAGGGATATATTATCTTTCTTTTGGATACCAGATGTCATTGCTTTTGTGTCCCCTAATTGTTCATTAAATATTTGCCTGATTTATGCCTGGGGAATCATGTGCTGCTCCAGTATTCCATGTACCTAAAACATATAATTCCTATTTCATGATTTTCCACATAGGAAAATCACAGATTGATCTACATAGAATGTTCTAACAAAGATTACTATTGTGACATTCTACTTAGCAATCCATAGCAGTACAGACCTTTCTCCACATTTGTGGGTTTGACCTTCATGAATTTGATTATTCGCAAGGCACACACTTGCCTCCCCCACCCTGTTTTCCTCCTCCCATTGGCTTGCATTCCTCACCCCAGGCTTGTGAGGCTTGTGTTTAAAGTGGACGTTTCTTTCCTTTTGAGTAAAGCCCCCCCCCCCGACTGCTGGCGGTGTGTCCTCTCTGCCATGTGGCTGCACATTCTGTTGTGTAAAGGTTGATTGGTCAGGTGCTCTCTTTGCTCCTACCCCTCCTTTCTCAAGGTGGCCTCCAGAAGTAGCTAGAATGCCAGAACTCTGCTCTTCTCCATCTGAGGGGAAAGTAGTGGTAAGCCCTTTACCTTGTCTATTCCCCCCCTCCCCCAAATGCCAGGGCCACAGGCAAAGGAATGAGAGAGGAGAGTTCTGGAGGTGAATTGAGTAGGGGAGGAGCTATCTGTGGTTTTTCCACCTTTGCAAGAGTTCTGTGCCCCAAACCATTGCAAATATGGAGGGGTTACTGTACTACTATTGCTAAGAGTGGCATGTGACCCACATCACATTTCAAAGTAAACTACACTATTCAGATGTTTGTCATGTGACTTTACAACTAAACTAATACATACAATGTAGACAAGATCAATAGGAAAAGGATCTCTGTAGACAGAATTTCACTAATGAGAGCTGGTTTGAAACAACACACAAATACAAAAGATTACCATGGTGCTAACGTTTCTAACTCTTCCTCAGGCTTGCCATTCCTTCTCTAGCAATAGACAATGCTACTATTTTTCAGGAATCAGGTCAAAACATTCCTATTTATTTAGCATTTACAGTAAATCCCCCCATATCAGTGAGAGATATGTTCCCAGAGTTAACACTGACGGTGAAAAATACAGATAATACCAAATACTATATTTTGACCCTCAGGCCAGATGAGGCAGTGAGAGAGGCAGGCATTTCCACTGCCAAGGTCTGTCTTCCTTCCCTCCTTCCTTCCTTCCTTCCTTCCTTCCCAATGAGGCTTGGAGAGCAGCCCTCTCCCTGGGATCTGTGTGCCTCTCGCAGCCAAGGAAGAAGCATCCTTCTCCTTCTTTAGTGAAGAGAGGAGCAGGGTAGCCATATTTGGCTTTCTGTGCCTTTCTCTGCCAAGGAAGAAGTATCTGTCTCCTTCACTGGCTGAGAGAGGCAGGAACTGCAGCTAAGTGAAACTGTGGACACCAGTCACACAGTTATGGAGCACCTAGTTTATATTAGTTTTATTGCCTTGGTTCTCCTTGGTGAATTTAAGATCTTGTTACCTCTTAAGGCCTTTCCGCACTGGACTGTCATAGCGCTATTATTCCGCTTTCAACATCTTATAGAATCCTGGGGTTTGCAGTTTAGGGAGGGGCCGGCCGGCTGATTGAAGGCTGATACATTTTTTGGTTCTCTCTTTCACTGCACTGTATTTTTAATTTTTGCACACACACGCCCTAGAATCTGTCAGGATAAAGAGCAGCTTTATTTTTTAACACAAACACATGCATGCACACACATACAATGAAACACGGCTGTGCATGTGCACATGTTCAATAACACAAGACCACATGCATTAAAATTAATATGTATTATTCTACAAATGATGTGGATTGTATGAAACAATGAATGACTGTCATGACGCACTGAACAATACCTCCTTATTAGATTTGCACTCATTATTTATCAACTTCCTATGAAAAATGTTCACATAAAATAAACACTGTACACTCTCGCTAATGTAATAAAATTGACAAAATAGTCTTAGATTTTATAAGGACAAATAATATTAATGTGTTTGTTTCGGAAGATAAACTCAAATCATAACTGAACTGCAATGGAAAAAGACCTCAGAACACAAAATCTGTTCATGAGCAAGCTTTTGACTTTTTTTTTTTTTTATGGAAAGCTTCAAATATTTCTTCCCTGCTCTTCAAAAAGGTTCACTATTTCCAAAGCTCCAGTTCAGAGTATGGCCAATAGTGCGTAAGTGGTACTATTTTCAATGTAATTGAAGCACCTGAACTATGTAGTAGATTGTGTTCATGCTTAAAAAACGCCCTACAGGTAATTTGGAAGGGAAATCAATGCAAGCCTGCTACAAAGTAAATCTCACATTTTCTACAACCTTTCTGGTCTGAAGCTAATTCTCTCAAATGACTGCATTATAACGCCATGGCTCTCCAGAAAGATTTGACTACCCTATTGTCCTCTGTGCAAGGAAATATAAAACTACATAAGTGCAGGGAAATATACCCCGAGCGTTAAAGGCAACGGCTGGTGCCTTCTCCTACAGAAGCAGCTCTTGCTTAAATGTCACCATTTGTCAGTAGGAGAAGACAACCAGATAAGTCCTTGGCTTCCAAATAAACAGAAAAAGCTTGCAGGCAGTCTGGCTGAATTCTGTTTTTGTTTTGTTTTTGACACAGCCTTACACTTCCACTTAGAACAGCCATGCTCAGAACATGACTCACACAACATACACAAAAACAAACATTTTATGTAGTGGTGTAGGATGGGGAGCTCTGATTGAAAGATGAAGTATATTGTCAAGGTTATCCTTTGACAATAATAATAAAAAAAAAGGCTTGATCAGAGATTCTAACAGCTACTTGCAGTTGGAGTGCAACAGAATGGTTGCTACACAGCAGATGGAGGACATCGTATCTTACTCAAAATACTGAGCTTGTGCTATAAATAAAATATAGGCCTTAGTGCTTCAAGCTTTGCAAATGCAGCAACATTTAACATTTATGCATTCATTTTCTCAGGCAGCCAGAAAGTAATCAGCAAGTACCACTTTCTGCTTGTTATTTCAAGATCAAATATTAATTGAAAATATTAATGTCAATAACCAAATCGCACTATGCATCTCATAGAATATTTATTAACCTTTCCATCTGTGAGAATAATGAAGCCATCTGAATAATGAGAAATGACACTGTTGTTGGGTAAGGGTAACCTCTAAAGCAATCATTAATATGATTCTGAAAAGAATGACTGGTGAACAATCAATCAACATGTAAAAACCACACACACATCCTGAACAGCTGCCTGAGAAAAGCATTTTAATAAGCTTAAGTGAAACCAAGGAGACTAGTCTGCAAAGTATACCTGTGCATGTAATCAGTACAGATATCCATGATTATGCACATCCCACTCAACACTACAATGGGCATTAAGGCTACATTCAACTGGTTATATGCAGTCACTGCATATAAGTTATATGCAGTCACTGCACTAAGCCACTCATCGCTTCCCATACTTAGTACTAGAATAGGTAATCCCAGTTAAAATAAGCATTAATTTTTAAAAAAAAATACTCTGAGCATGCACTGCAAACAAGTCCCATCCCTTTAATAAGACTTCTGCATCCTGTGTTTAAGATTAAACACCTCCTGTGCTGGCTTACAGAGGAACAGCGACTAGTCAAAAAAAACAACAAACCAACCCATTCCGTTTAATTGTTGGTTGTTCCCTATTCAGTATTACTTTTCAATTTGTTTAGTATTCTGAATTGGAAAAGAGCAATGGTAACACTTTGTCCTGCTCTGTGTGCCATCCACGGGTCACTTAGCTGCTCGCTGCTTCCATGCCTTGAACTCTATATCTTTAAACTGTGTGCTTTTCTTGTTATGCAGGGTAATTAGTTATTTAATAGAGAGTTCATTTTCATTCCCTGCCAGGTTTTAGATGCAATGATGGTGGAAATGTGACTATAAAAAGCAGCTTTCAGAAGGGCTAGTCAAAGAACAGCATGAGCCTTTTGTGACAGGGAAAGTCAAGCTGCAATCTGTGCTCTGCCTTTGACTTCAACAGCTCGTGGCAGCAGCAGCAGCAACAGCAGCAGTTCCAGTTATACACTGACCGACAGGATGAGGTAGCATTTTATGGAACAGGTCCTGCTTTCACAGGGCCCTGTGCTGAAGATTTCACTGCACACATTATAGGCAATGTTCAAACCAATTTGTCATGTTACGCATACTCTATTAGTATTAGCACTAGTGTTAGTATTAGCATTAGTATTACAGTTAGCCCTCCACATTCACTGGGGTTAGGGGCTCAGGACCCCTGTAAAAGTTGAAAAACTGCAAATATCAAAATGTGTGTGTCTGTGGGAAAGGGACTGAGAGATAGGTGGGGAGTGTGGGCACCTAGGGTCCAAACCAGTACAGGGAAAGGAAAGGAAAAAGGGGAGGTTTTGCATGGTAGCCCTATACTTCCTGTCTCTCACCCATCTCCTTACTAGGGTGTGAGGGACATCAGGAGAGTGTTTGTGGTGCTGAGAAATCAGGGTGTGAGTTGGCCCTAGCTGTCCAGGCAACAGCTGCTGTCAGGGCCACATTAAGGTTTCACAGACTCTAGGTACTCTTGTATTCGACTCCCTGCCTTGCCTTGATGTATCATTACTTTTGTAGGCCCTTAAAAATCCTGTTTTTGTGAGCCCTAACATTTTTTGTAGGCCCTAGGCACTGTGCCTAAAAGTGCCTAATGAATAAGGCAGCCCTAGCTGGTGGAAGAAGAGGAGAATCAGAGGCAGTTTTTTTAAAGGGCTGTGCAGCCTGATCAGAAAAGAAGCACTTGAGGTTGGGAGAAGGGGTTGGAGAAACTTGCAAATAATCAAGCCCAGGAATATTAAACTGACAATCTTATCATCATCATCATCATCTACCACCCCCATTCAGTCAACCCTTGTAGAAATTCTTCACCACAACATGCTTGCCTTTTCAGAACCTAGCACATTGTACAGATACAGTGAAACAACTGTTCATATTAGAGTTGCCAGGTTATTAACATCCCAGGTCCTAAGATGTCAAGGCCAAAACCTAAGACCAAGGCATGACATCTGTAATTAAGCATGGCACATTAAATAACAGCCACAGTTGTTCAGAGGATGGCATTTAAAGGGAAATACACATATGCTTTTCCAAACAGGACTCTTGCCTTGAGATTCCTCCCCATTGCCCTGAGCACTGGAGAAGAAGACATGGGCCTTGAGGCTCAGAAATAGGCCCTCAGATCAGGGAATCTTAGTTAGTATGGGAGAATGAATATATCAGAGAAGCCATTGATGAGCATGGGATGGATGTCTGGTCCTCACCGTTGGAAGAAAAGTCTCATTTCATCACCTGTGTACTTTATTAGAAGAGCATGATTTGCCTCATGCCAGCTACCAACAAAAGCATCCAAATGGTAAACTACAAGTACAAATATGTGTCCTTCCTTACTGCTCTCCCTTTTGCTGCCATATTGACTGGAATCTTCCATATTGACTGAAAGATCACAAGACGGAGAGGACAGTTATCTGCTCTCTTCCCTCTGCTTCCATATCTCCATTACAAGGTTACTTACTTGATTTCAGATGCTGCTGCTTTTCTATGTAACCCTTTGGGAGAACAAGAATACAATAAAATCCACAGTATATTTCATATAATCACTGACAAAGCTGTAATGACAGAATCAGATAAGCCAGCACAATTAACACTGATGACAGCAGTTGAGCAGCTGAAAGTTCTCCTGAGCATGACAAAACTTTTAACAGGTTTCTGAGGAAAACAAAAGAGGACTTAACTAGATAATACAGCATTCCAAGGCAAGGACACCATGACCTAGATGGTTCTAGTCACTGTAAGCTGTCACCATTGCTATATAAGGAGTAGGGCTGACAATTCAGGGCCTTGCCAGGCCCTGAAATTTTATAGCCAAAACCTGAAACCTAGGGACAACTCTAAGCCCTGGTGATATTGCAAGGCACAGCCTTTGATGATGTCATTAAGCATGATACATTAAGTATCAACCAAAGTTGCACAGAGTATTTCCATTCAAACAAAAAGACATGAAGTTTAGCAAATGAAGAAAAATAGATATGTGCATTTTTCAAGGGAGTGATCTTGCCCTCAAATTCTTCTCCCTCATCCTGCAGACCAGAGACTCAGGGCCAGGTCCTGCAATCTGGGAACCTATTCAAGAGGGCAATGTATACACTCCTCAACAGAACTGAATGAGTGTGAGAAGGCACTTCTTCAAATCCTCTGGCCCAAGCCCACTTGAATTGTCAAAAACAGCATTTTGAGCTGAGCCTGCAAACTAACATGCAGGCTGGGAGATAATCTGGTTTAAACATGTATATCTGGTTTATAAATTTATAGCCAATCTATATATTTATCATTATATAAACCTTTAGCACCTTGAAAATAATTTTGCTGATGAACAAGTACAAACAGCACAGTTGCTTTCAATACTCTACAGTCTCCAAAACATAAGGCCTGCAGACCCAAAGATGACCTGTTGGCACTTCAGAAGATTTACTACCAGAGCATTTCTTTACTGCCATGGCTGGACCTGCCAGAACTTCCTTGCTCTCTTCTTCATCCTCTGTGGATTCCTCTTCCAGGCAAGGCATGACAGTGCCCATCGCAGTTTTTCAAATTTGAAAATGTGTCCACCAGGCCTGAAGTATGTTGGAGAACCCACTTCTAGTCCCAGGGTAGCCAGCCTCATGCTGTCTGGATATTTTGGACTACAATTCTCATAATTTTTGCCATGCTGGCTGGGACTGATAGAAGCTGCAGTCCAAAATATATGGCCAATGCCAGATTGTCTAAACCTGCTTTAGACTAAATACTATGGTCTACATATTTTATCCTTAATATGCACTTTCCATGTAGTATCTGCCTTATCTCATAAGAGAAGACATGATCAAAAATAGAGCAAAATCATAACTAAGCTAAGTTAGGGCTGTTCTTCATTTCTTTTATCAACAGGCTGGTTGTGCTTTAAATGACAGTCAATATTCTACTTAGCTACTTAGTTATGTACGTGTAACTAACTAATGTTTCCTGGCCAAAACCCCCAAATCCATCTTAACTACAAAGGAGCTCTGTTCAGCCACCTGTGGAGGTACAAAGAGGATAATATTTCCAGTCCTGAAGTTGAGATGTCATGCTTCTGGTTGTTGCAGCCTCGCTCACTGGTGGGAAGGAGCTGGAAATTCCATTCTCTTTATGCCCCAATCAGCAACTGGACAGCCTTCAATCAGCCAATGTGGCACCCGTCTGTTAAGGTGGGCTTGGGGAAATACTTACAATTATGGTAGTAGTGCCACGATTGTTCTACAGATCCATAATTCTAGTTATGAATCCATAAGTTCAATACAGAATGCCAGCCATTTTATTTTAAATATGTAGCCTCATATGCATGTCCTATCATAGTGTTTCTATTGCTGGTTGATATCCTGCTTGAGGGTAACAGAATGTAAAGTTCCACCCACCAGCATACTTAGGTTCACATACTGGAGAGGAAGGACATAAGCTTAGTGGTAGCATTATACGTGGTTGTTTGAATTACGAAGGCTGAATCATCCAGCAGAATAGCAGTGCTTTTCAAAACTGTTGAACAAGGAAGTACTGTATGTCTTCTAATGCAACACTGGGGAAAGCAGGTCATGCTAACACAAAGCCTCTAGAATATTCTGGTTATTGTCTCTTTGTCCTGTCATGAATTACTGTTCCTAATGTTCAGATATATGTCCAACCCCAAACATGGATGGACAACAGCACGTTGGGTTTATTTTTGCACCTCTTCTGAAAGAACTAAACATGAGGCTGTTTTCTGGATGTGCCAAAAAAAGTGATGATCATTCATTTTTTCTTTCATCGTTGTTCATCACTCAGTCCAAACCCACCTTGGTCTCATTCAAACTATACAACTATAGCAGTATGTTTCCACTTTAACTTCCATGGTTCCATCCTATGGAATCCTGGGATCTACAGTGTTGGTGTTGTGCGCCTTCAAGTCATTTCCAACTTATGGTGACCCTAAAGCAAACCTATTATGGGGTTTTATTGGCAAGTGTTGTTCAAAGTAGGGTAAGCTTTTTGCCTTCCTCTGAGGCTGAGAAAATGTGACTTGCCCATGCTCACCCAGTGGGTTTCCATGGCTAAGCAGCAATCCAAACCCTGGTCTCTAGAGTCAAAGTCCAGGGCTCAAGCCACTATGCTATGCTGGCTCTTATTTGCAGTGTAAGAAACGATATTTAGAATTTTCAGCCAGACCGTGTGTCTAGTACTTCACCAAACTATTTAGCCCAGGATTCCACAGGATGTGACCATGGCAGCTAAAGAAGGATCATGGTGCTGTAAGTGCATAGTGTGAATGAGCTCCTGGAGGAAATACAGCCAACCCTCCCCATTTACAGGTTTGACTTTCATGGATTTGATTATTTGCGAGTTTCTCCAACCCTTTCCCCCACACGTTCTTCTTCTTTTCTGGGAAAGCCTTCCCTCTCAGCAGCTCTGATCAGACCAGACATGCCTTTAAAAACCTGCCTCTGGTCCTCCTCCACCAAGCCACTGCCTGGCCAGATAAGGATAGCTCACAGCCCAATTTCTCTGTACCACAAGCCCTCTCCTGATGCCCCACACACCCAAGAAAGGAGATGAGTGAGAAAGTATGGGGCCACCATGCCAACCAACCACTCCTTCCCTCTCTTTTCCCTGACCTGGTTTGGACCCTGAGGGCCTGGTCTCCCCACCATGCCTCAACCTCCTTTCCACAAACACACATTTTGATATTTGTGGTTTTTCCACTTTTGCAAGGGTCCTGTGCCCCTAACCCTTGCAAATGTGGAGGGCCAACTGTATTCTGATCAGTACTGAACATCCTAAACTCCCACTTAACCTGAAACTGTATATATGTTATCAACTTTTTTATGGGAACTAAATCTGAAGGAGGCAGAATTCTTAACAATGTACAACAACTCAAAGATTTCCTTTTAAAAAGTTAGGTTTTTCTCCTTACAACAGAAGTTGCTTCAAGTTACAAGGAAATGAAACCAATGTAACTAAGGCGAAACAATGGGAATTTTACCCCTAACAGTGAAAGGGCAGGAGTAGATTGTATCACCAAGAATGCATATTGCTTCCCTTTTTAGGAGAGTTTCCTGTTAAGAACTAAATAATAAGATGCACAGGTAATAAACTACTGAAATATGCCATTACACTCCTAATAGATTTGAAATAACTGTTATTAGTATAATGTTTATAATAATACTCAGAGCTTTTAAAGATACAATTTCCAGCATGGTTTCTCTGTGGATACAAAAGAACAATATTAATTCTTTCTTTTAAACACTTCTAATTCCCCTGTAGATCTGTGTTTATACTGAGGAAAACAGAGTTTCCAGTTAAAACACTGAAACAAATTATCTGTAAAAGGGAAAGAAAAAAAAAGGAAGATCCTGCTGAGCATTCAAATGGAAGGATAAGAAGTATCTGCTGCTTATAAACTATCAAAATAGCTTTTGCATCAGTTAACTACAAAAAGTAAGAGTTGTGAAACTTACAAAGAGGCTCAAAAAATACAATCAATTATATGTGTTTGCCCTGCAGACAGTAAAATATTCAGGCATCCATAGACCAAAGAAAGACACTTGTCGACTTTCATTATGATCAATAAAAACTAGCAACTTATTATCATATCATTAGCCACCCTGCTGTTTCCAAAGTGTTAATGTGCAGAAATATTAATTTATAAATGCATAATATCCCTCAGTTCTTATACTCTAGCTGTCTGTATCAAATAAGAATTAAAGATGGGCAAAACCACTGTAGCTACTACTACTTCTGCATGTGTGCTATGGGCCCATAAACATATGTTTACCATCTGTAGGATTATGAGAAGCAGCTGAGGTTCAAAAGCCTAACAGCTGTAGAATAAAATAATCCCATCAATTTCACTTCACAGTGACAGCTCAGCTGTTAGAGAAATAAACACAAGGTAAGAAAGCTCTTACTCTACCTTTCTTAAACTAGAGAAAAAGAACTATCCTACAGAACCAACAGGAGGAAACTTCCAGTGAAAATGAAGAGGGTTTTAACTCTGAGAGAGCACCTTGGAGGACAGTCACTGTCAAGAGCAGACAATGCATAAAGAATATGGAATTGTTCCAACTCAGGCCATTTCTGCGCTGCACTGTTTATAGTGCTATTATTCCACTTTCAACCTCCTGTGGAATTCTGGGGTTTGTAGCTTACTGAGACCAAAGAGCTCTCTGGCTGAGAATTCTAAAGGCCCCTCCCTCAAACCCCAGGATTCCATAGGATGCTGAAAGTGGAATAATAGCACTATAACAGCATAGTGCAGAAATGGCCTATGCAATCACTTTCTACATCTTCCTGAGGATAACACTAGTGGTCAGGTGTAAACAGGAGACCACCAGCAAGAGACTGCATACCAGGAAAGCAGCCAATTTAACCACTAACTGTAGCAGGAAGAAAAGAAAGGTGCTGGTGTTAGGGGATTCAGTGCTCAGGGGTATAGAGGGAACTATGTGCCAGCTGGACAGGATGAACTGGAAAATGTATTGTCTTCCTGGAGTGCATATCCGGGATGTCACTCACAAGTTGACAAAGTTCATCAAGAAATCAGAGCAATACTCTTTTCTTCTGATTCATGTGGGTACTAACCACACTGAAAAGAAAACTTTTGAGCATTATTACTTTGGACTATGAAGTCCTGGACAGGAACATGAAGAGTTTAGAGACACAAGTGGTATTCTCACCAATTCTACTAGTGAAAGATAGAGGACCACACAGAAAAAGGAGGATATTGCAGGTGAATGACTGGCCATGCAGGTGGTGTCAACAGGAGAGGTTTAACTTCTGGTACCATTGTCTTCACTTCTTAAATGCAGGACTACTGGCCACAGATGGACTGCATCTCACGAAGACTGGGAAAAATATTATTTGCAAAAGCATGGCACATCTGATCAAGAGGATTTCAAACTAAATCCTTTAGGGTTTGGAGATGATAACTTAATCATCTGTCCAAAAGCAAGATCTAAACACAAGGATCTGAATTCTAGAGGGGATGCTGAGGAAGAGAATGGGAGCCATAGTAAAACGCACAGTAAAATATAAAAGATGAGAACAAACAATTCTTTAGATGTCTATACACCAATGCACACAGTTGAGAAACAAGCAAGATGGGCATGAAATCCTAGTGCAAGAAGGTAAATATGACTTCATACATATAACAGAGATTTGGTGACACAGTTCTCATGACTGAAATATAACAACTGAAGGATATCATCTATTTTAGAAGAACAGATCAGGAAGAAAATGATAGAGTAGCATTATATATCAAAGGCAAATTCACTTGTACAGACATCCACACAAGTGATCAAACTGGATGAGTGGAGACCATCTGGGTAAAAATAAATGGATACAAAATTAAAAACTATACTTTTTTTCTCCACACCCAGGCAAAAGGCAAGAGAATGGGAGGGGGAAGGGTACACATATCCCCCCACTCTCTTGCCATTTGCCTCAGTACAAATTCACTGCACCTGGAAAAATGGCAAAAGAATGGGGGGATGGCATGCACACACTTTTCTTCTCCATACATATTTCTCCTGCCTCTCTTTCCCTTGCCTTTTGCCTGGACATGGAGAAGGAACGCATGTGTGACTAGGCCAAAGGCAAGGGGATGGAATGAGGAGAATGGGGGGAAAGGCATGTGTGTGCCCCATCAATAATCAAATTCATGAAGATCAAACTCATGAACTTGGAAGGAAAACTGTAATAGTCCCACTATATTCTGCGGTGGTCAGATCCTGTATGAAGGACTGTGTTCAGTTCTGGGCACCTCATTTTGGGAAGGATATAAGGATAAACAAGTTGGAGTGGGTTCAGAGAAGGGCAAAGATTATAAGAGATATGTAGAACAACACATATGAGGAGAGGTTGAAGGAGCTGGGCATGTGAGGCTTGTTGAACAGAAGACTGAGGGGTTACATGATCATATTCCTTAAATACCTCAAGGGTTGCTACAAACAGGAGGGCACAGGCTTGTTCTCTGCTGCCTGGGAGAGTAGAACTCAGTCTCATGGTTTTAAATTACAGGGGGGTTGATTTCAGTTGAACGCTAGAAAAACTTCTTGGCAATGAGAGCAGTTTGACAATGGAACCAATTGCCTAGAGAGGTGGTAGGTTCTGCTCTGGATGTCTTCAGAAAGAGACTGAACAGCTATCAGTTAGAGATGCTCTAGCTAAGATTTTGCATTGAGCAGTGGGTTGGATTCGATGGCCCATAGGGCCCCTTCCAACTCTATGATTCTATTTTTCAAAAAAAAAAACTAGGAGGGAGAGATATTACATTAAATCCTATTAGAGTATTCTTGCATATTGGACAACACAGGCCCTTTCCGCACGAGGCTGGTGAATCGGTTCGTGCCGTTTCTTACCGGATTTTCTGGGCTCAAAAAAAGGTGTACTTTCCCTCATTTCCTTCTGCACAGCTACTGTGTATGTTCCATTCTGATTCGGAGGAGTGCGAGTTCATGAATCCATACTGCCTCCGCCGTGGCCACTCCCGCTGCTCCCCTCACCCCGCCCCGTCGGCTTGTGATTGGCCCTTTTTTTTTTTTGCATGGTTTAGTACGTCATTGCGTACGTGTGTAAGTCCATACTACCCCCGGCCCTTCCCATGAGCCCTCCCCTGACTACCAATTCGCATTGGTGCGAATGTACATGTCTGCACCACTGTGAAAGTATGAATCAGATCGATCTGGAAAATTGGAAAACCGATGTCTTCTGGTTTTCAAATAGCGCGCTTTACCACCACATGGGGGTGCATTTAGTCAGAATTACATGCAGAACAAAGGTAAATAAACCGAACCTAGTCCGCTCCAACATGCAGAAGACCTCTGTGGCAAGACACATTGGCCCGCCTTAATAACCGCGTGCGGAAAGGGCCTTAGGCCATACTGTATTTGCTCAAAATAATTTTCACAAGCATTTTCACTACCATCCCAAAGTAGCTTCTCCAGCTATCTTAACTACCAAACATTTGGAAGTGCAATACCTTAATCTCACAAAACAGCAGGTAAGTATACTAATACTCTTGGAACTTCTTCTCCAAAGGATCTGAACTGAACCACATGTCAAAAAGAACAAGAAGTGCTATCTATTTGGTGTTTTTGCCATGTACACCATTTGTATTCCAAAGCTCGTGTTGCAAAAAGAGAAACGCATGGCAACAAATGCTTCTGTAACTGGCTGCTAATACACTAACAGTCTGAATTCAAGGTGCTGGTGATAATATTTAAACCCATAAACAGTTTGGGGCCTTGGTATTTGATGGAGCACCTCTTGCTATATATGCATGTCCAAGAATTGGGGTCTATTCGAGGGGCCCTCTTCTGTGTCCCAGAAGTATCATAGAATTTGAAGGGGCCTCATGGACCATCAAGTCCCACCCCCCAGTCAGTGCAGAATCTCCAGCTACAGCATCCCCAGCAGGTAGCTGTCCATCCTCTTTTTGAAGACATTTATAGAAAAAGATCCCCACCACCTCTCAGGTAATTGATTCCATTGCCAAACTACCCTTAGCTGTCCAGAACATCCTTCTAATGTTAGTGGTAGGGGAAATACGTTCTCGGAGGTGGCACCTGAGTAGTGGAATGCTTTCCCTTTGGGGAACTGATTAGCGCTAACATAGTTATCATTTCAGCATCAAGTCAAAACCTGACTTTTTTTTATTTAAGCTTTCAAGCTAACTGATTTTACACAGGCTGCACATATGCTATATGCTATGGTTGCACTATTTTAAGTTGTTTTAACCAATTTTAAATTATCTGGTTTTCAACTGATAAGCTATCTAATATATATTTAATATTTTAAAATTATTATTATTTTTACCTTGATTTTATTTAAAATCACCCTGTATCTTCTGATATAGCACAAGATATAAATATATTAATAAATAAATAAAAATGCAAGTGAAACAGACTAAAGGATGAATGATGCTTTGGAAAGTGTTCTTTTGCTATAATGCCAGCATGTTCCTTAACACTCAACCATGTTTCCAAATAATGGCTTGCCCTCATCACTGCTGTAAAGCGGTCTACAAGGAAATATGTCCTACTTCCTTATCACAGTAGTGCTGTTTTTCTGGAAATGATGTAATGAAAATTCCAGATGAAGGAGAAAAGCAGCTAATATATCCCTGGTGCAACAAGAGATAGGAAGTATTCTGAGAAAGGATTCCTGCATGGTAAGTGTAATTAAGTTAAGGAATTTGATATGACGTATTCTGGGGCACTACTTCTTTAACAGAAAATTTGGTAGTGGAGACAGAAATAATATAGAAGAAATGGAAATAGATTCCTCCAACACACACACACACACACACACACAAGTCAAGCAGGTCAACATGTTTCAGCCCACTTTTTTTTCTCAGCTACCAATCTGCACATGTGAAATAAAACAACCAGGTCGTGTAAGCTTTGAATAAGATAACAAAACATTTTGAAACTTCTGTTGACCATGTGAAACATTCTGGCAAAATGCACCCACGAGTGATTTTTACTTTCATCAGCTTCCACTTTTGTTCTGATTTCCATTTTGGCAACCAGAGATATGGATCTATGATCTTTTTTTAACATGCTGAGTGGGAAGGAAGCTGGTGAGGCAGGCTTATCTCCTTCCCCATCTTTCCCTGTTTTGTTGGTCATGCACGCTCAGTAAGAGATTCTGGAGGCAGCTGCTGTTCACTTTGCCTGTTGTAAACAGCAACACACAGCTACAGTAGGATTGACTAGACTAGAAACCCATTCTTTCTCAGCTCAAGCATTCATTACATTGTTTTCTGAAGATGTACTGCTACAGTATAATGCTAGAAGTCTATGCTTCTTCAGCTTTCCTTCACCATCCTCTCCCCACCACAAAAAAAAAAAAATGCTGCTTTTAGCATCTAAACTACTTTTAGATAGACAAAGGAGAAAGGAGGACTGAGGACTGAAAAATAAATTTTATAAAAATGGGATTCTTTGTCACAGATTCTATTAACTGAGCTTCATAAACCCCTACATATTTATAACAATGAAATAAGCAACGCTACCTAAGTAATACTTGCATGTGACAGATGGGATACTCAGTATAATGGATACATCTCTTTTAACTGTTATTTTACACATGAAATAAGGTGCCTATTTTAAAAGATTAACTCAGCTCTTTGGGAAAGAGTTAGAGGAAGGGGGAAAATGTCAAAATGCTATTTGCAGGATGCAATATCTTCTTTGGTGAGAGAGAAAGAAATTGAGACATACTGACAGACTGGTTGTATGTGCATGAAAACTCCTGCCCCTGTACTGGTAGTGGCATGGATAACTAAACCATGCACTCATAAGGTTTTTCTTCAAGGCAGTAATGGAAGTCCCCTATACATAGAGGGCTCAAGGTAAACAGAAGCTTTCCCTCCCCCATTATTATCTACAATAACACAGGAGTTCCATCATTCTAGAGCAGGGCTTTCCAAACGGTGTGCTGTGACATGTTAGTGTGTAACCTGAAGTGCATAGGTGTGTCGCCTATAATCTTGGAAATGTATTTTATTATTTATAAATCATATATTTTTTAAAATATACAAAAGGTTTTCATGAGATATGTTGTGTCCCCAAATATTTTGTTTTTACAATGTATTTATATGCAAATGGAAGGTTATATATAACCTTCCGTTTGCAACTGTATCACGAAATGATGCATGTCTAAAAGGTGTGTCACCAACATGATAAGTTTGGAAAGCTCTGTTCTAGAGGGATCCCACAGCCATGGAAACTATGGAAATTAAACTTGTGGAAACTTTTAAAACATCTTGGTAAGCGTACAGACTTGGAGTGAATGAATCATTTAAAAAAATAGCACAATGTCTTTCCTTCAGTACTGTGGCATCACAGGCAACTTACTCTGAGCTTGGATTACAAAGATCTTACTGCTAAAATCCCCATAAAAGCAGCCCTGTGGCTACAGCCACATTCAGAGGTGAATACGCTCAAATGAGATAGTGTGATTCACAGAGGTAGATCAGATTTTAAAAGTCTTCCCCTGGATCACTGTCATGAAACTGCATGATCCTGTTTGCTTATATGGATGTAGCTGTTGACATGGGATTGCTTTGTTTCCATATAGGGAAGGAAAGAGGATTTTGTAAGTATAAGCCAGACCAAAGCCTTTCAGCATCTTTTCTTATACAGTCCTTGAAAAATCTCATAGAAAAGAATTACGGAATAAAATAAATCTGACTAGAGAATTGACAGATGGGAAATTTCAAGTGATTCAAAGCCTATATATTTTTGTTATGTCCAAAATAAAACATTGACTACAGAAGGGACAACATCCCTCACCCTGCCATCCTAGCTGGGTGTTGAACCACAATTCTTATAATCCCTAGCCATAAACCATGGGGATTGTAATACAACACATCTGGAAGGTGCCAAGGTGGATCAGGCTGGCATAGGATGCTACAGACAATTGATTTCATGTTATAACATAAAGATGCATGTTCATCATTCAACTCATAAGTGATCCGCATCCTATTATGCGGGAAACAGTGAACACAATCAGCACAAACTGAAGCTTGTTGTTGAGCAAGCTTCATACATGAATGTGATGCACACACAATTATAAGTAAGAAACGCCATTTTCCTATAAACACAAAGGAATGGGCATTTGTAGAAGAACGCATCATCACATTGCTCCTTATTCATTTGTTTCTATCTTGCATACTTACTTTAAAGAAGCCATGTTTCCTGTTACGTTGTCCTAGCCATAAATTGCTTCCTGGAGTCAAATTCGTTTCTGGAGGGTCTATAACACGTTCATAAATCCTGTGGAATAAAGTGCTATTTTAGCCAAAAAGTGGTCATTTTATTTCTCCTTAGAATCTCTGCAACTTTAAAATTAAAACTCAGTTATTAAAAACAAAGATACAAGCTTCTTAAGGCAAAATATAACCACTCATACTTTTCTTTCTGCTAATTTTGCAACTGAAAAATGAAAGCGAGAAAAAACGAACTTTCAGATACAAAAAAAAAAAGGTACTATAGAGACAACCAAGGAGGATTACAGATCACTTCCATGCCAATAAGTAGAGCTTTTAGAAAGATGTTTCATAACAAATCTATTCACCTGAGATAAAATTAGATTGTAAAAGCTATTACAACACGTTCATAGTGGTTGTAAAATGCTGTTCTTGAAAGAGTGGTTCTTAGATAAAATACAATGACGGCAATAATAGAGCATGATCCAATATCTTTAACATTGAGCAGAAGTGTAGTCACAGCCTCCTGATGGCAAAAATGGAGAAAATTATCTTTGTCAATCCCTCTCTCCTTCTGCAGCCTCAGCATCACCATCACCATTATTCTGAAGCATCCTTCATCCCTTCAGCAGGTGTGACAACGGCAAAGTAGACTGAGGGGGAAGGTTCTGCTACTGTCTGCATTCCACTAGCACGATTCTAGTTCTAGTTCATAAGCCTTCCATGGATGGAAAATGTGCTTTCAACCACAAGGGTCAGATTCTGGATCCAACCCATAACTTCTGTTATTTAGCCATGGGAGTGGGGTCCAAAACATGAAACAGAGTACTAAAGAGAGACTATTAGACATTCAGTTGCAGAAAATAAGGATCAGGTTCCTTGATTTAGATATCAAACCAAACCATTACCTGAGTTAGCTAGAGGTAAGAACACACCTACAAAAAGACACTTAAGGTTCTAAAATAGGATTTTGGGGACTTTGTCATTGACACCATGATGAATCACAGTAATAAAAATTAATACTTCAGGAGCTAGAGAAGCAGTTGGCTGCTAGATGATGTCAGACTTAAAGGAACACTAGAACATGATAAGGGGACTTCAGAGAAACTAAATGAATATTTTTCATCTGTTTTCATATCTGAAAAGATACAGCTGATTCCCATGCCTGAATAGATGTTTCCACCAGAGTCTGAGGGAGTTAGACCTTATTGACAAAAATCAAAGAAAGAAGTCACTGAGTCCTGATGATATCCACCTTCATAATTTGTTTTCTAATTGAACAATACAGTTTTATTATTCATTCCTTCCCTTTGTGTTTGTGTGTGCATATACATATTTTAGATCATATGCCTTTGGCAGGACCCACTGTTTCTTTCTTTACTTGTAAAGAGCCATGTCATAGACAGTGATATATAAAGAAATGATGATGATGACAACAACAATATATGTAACTTGTCTTTATGATCGGCCTTCGTATCAGGGAGCTGGAGAGTGACCAAATTTTTAACAAGGCTTGATGGAGAATCTTAGAACTTCCCAGCCAGTTACCTTACCATCTTGCTGTAAATAAACTGGTGGAAAACATTAAAAATAGCATTGCCAAGCATACAGAAAAAAAAAGCCCTTCTTAAAATAGAATCAACATGGATTTTGCAATGGTACATTCTGTCTCATTAACCTTTTACAGTTCACTGAAAGTGCTGAACACATGAAGAGACATTATCCAGTAGATTTTGCTTACTTGCTTACTTTGTCTTTGACAAAGTCACATGTGAAAGATTGTAAGTAGTTGGACCTCCAGTGATTTCTACTGGAGTTAGGGTTGAGTAGTTTGCTGGCTACATTTCCTGACAACACCAAACTATTTATAATGGTTAAAATAAAGACATATTGCAAAAGGATTTTAAAAAATATCTCCAAACTTAAGAAATGGATGCTAAAATGGCAAATGAGACTTAATGTAAGAAAATGATAAGTGAAACACAGTGGGGCAAAATATTCCATAATCAAAGATAAACAAATACAATAAAAACGAAATGTAACGTTCAGCACCAGTAGGAATGGAATCAAAAATACAACTACCAATGTCATACTGCTCATATAGAAGTCTATACGCAAATACACTTGGAATACTCCCTAAATTTATGTATAAAGGTCCTTGCACCTGAAAAAAATATTGTACGGCTGGAAAAACTAGAGAAAACGTAAACCCAAATAATCAAGGAGCCAGAGAAACTCTGTTCTGGAAGTATGTTTCAACATTTGGGTCCGTTCAGCTTAGGAAAAAGGGTGAGTAAAGGAAAACATAAAGTGTATAAAATCATGCACGATGAGGAGAATGGTAAATATTGTGAAGGTTCCTTTTTATGCTGTGAACAGAGTACATCCCGGTCTGGATTATCTCTTCCCACCAGCAGTCCAGTTTTGGAGTAGCAAGCTCCAGAAACAAATATAGACAAGAGTGTCTCAACTTCTCTTTCCCTCCCTCATTCTTGCCCTGATTAGGAAGCAGCTACAACCAAGGCCCTTTTCGCACAGCATTTGCCATGCGAAAGGGCTCCTGAAGCATCGCGCGATTGTGAGGAGCGATCTGCAAGATGCACTCACAATCAGGTGCATCGTGCACTTTTTCAGGCAGGTGCCACTCGCGCACTTTTTCATTTTCAGCTTTCAGCTGAAAATGGTGCGCAATCACGCATTGCTCCAGGGCCCCGCATGCACTTGCTGTGAGTGTGGAGCCTCCGGAGCCGCGGTGGTTGTGCTTCCTGTCCCAGCACAGCCTCGGAAACTCTCAGGCTGCACTGCAGAAGGAAGAGGCGGGGCTCTCGTGCTACCTGCTCGGGAGCAGGCAGCTCGTGCAGAGCTGAAGCAGCAGGGACGCAAGAGCCTCTCGCTATAGGCTGCTCGCACGATCTCTGTACCCCAGCACCAAAAAAAGGTAAGCTGCGGAAAGGGCCCAAGAATCATTTATTGAAGCTGAATGGTGGGTGATCCAGGATACAGCAAATATCTTTACATGAGGTACAGTTAAACTGAAGAATTCACCACCCTAACATATAGTGATGTCTGCCAACTTGGATGGCCTTTAAAAGGATTTTAGACAAATTGATGGAGGAATGGATCATCAATGGCTACTAGGAAAGAGACATAATTCTTTACCTTCTTCATTCTCATGTGAAAGAATAAGAAACTTTTTAAAAAAATTCTCCTTGCCTATGAGACAAAGAGATGTTTTCTGCTAGTGTCAAGAGCTTCCGCATTTGCAAAAATAATTTCTCTGAATAAATTCTGTAGCCTTGCTGTATGGATTTTCTAAACACTTAGAAGCACAGGTTCTTCTGTCGATCAGCCAGAAGCACTGATTTTTATCAGTCAGTCAGTCAGTCAGTTAGTCAGTCAGTCAGTCAGGGTTTTTTTTATCAGTCAGTCAGGTTTGCTAATTTGACTCACTTCACAAAGGGAAAAGACACTAGTTTTCTGCACAGAGATTCTAAGACAGACTCAGAAGCCTTAAACAAAAACTGCTTAACATCTCTTAGGCCATTTCCACACCGGGCTTCTGTAATGGTGCAGAGCGATCTCTCACGGAGGTCTTCTGCACCGTAGAGTGGACTGGCATGGACTACTTTTTGTAGTTCCACACCAGAACCCACTCAGGAGCAGCCGGAACTAGCCGCGCTGCGTGTTTTTTAAAAACCTCTTTTTAGAGGTTTTTAAAAAGCACGGAGCGTGCAGCCCCGCGCCGCTCTGTCGCCCAGCTCTGACACGGATTTGCAGGCGCGCGCAAGTGCGTGCTTGCACATCTGCCGGGGGCGGGCTTCCAGCTGGCAAGCTTCTCCGGTTGGTGGAGAGCCTCCACCAACCGGAAGCCACCATTTGGGATGCTGGAAGACTGCAGAGCAGCGAGCTCGCGCTGCTCCGCGTCACAACGGACTTACCCGGCTGCCGGTAAGCTCCGTTTTCGGGCGTTTTCACCCATTCTTCCCCCCCCCACATGTGGAAAGGGCCTTAATTTCACACTGGAGATAAGTAATCTCCTAAATGTTAGTGAACCCTTAATCGACTGTCTCAGTGTGTTGAAACAATTTGTTTGAGAACGAGTAGTAAGATTTCTGGTCAGCCAGTGTGATATGGTGATTTGAGCACTGGACTATAGCCATTTCCGCACTATGCTGTTTATAGCGCAATGATTCCACTTGAACATCCTATGGAATCCTGGGGTTTGTAGTTTCGGGAGGGGCCAGCGGGCCCCTTCCGAAACTGCAAACCCCAGGACTTCATAGGATGTTCAAGTGGAATCACTGCACTATAACAGCCTAGTGCAGAAATGGTCTATGACTCTGGAGAACAGGGTTCAAATTCCTGCTCAGATGTAGAAACCAACTGGGTAAACTTGGGCAAGTCATACTTTCTCAGCCTCAGAGGAAGGCAAAGGCAAACCCATTCTGAACAAATCTTGCAAAAATAAATGACGGGTTCACCTTAGGGTCACCATAAGTCACAAACAATCTGAAGGCACACAACAACAACAACAACAACAACAGCAACAACAAAGCAAGATCAAAGCAGGATGACAACACACTACAGCTCTAGTTCTAGTGCCAGGATGATTTGCTTTATCAGTTGTTGGGGAACATTGGACTGAGGTTCACTCACACTGACTGATCCAATATATAGAAGTCAAAGTTTGTTTGTCTGTGTCATGAGAAGACCTCATATGATTGGTTCCCTAAGAAGATTCTATGGAATCCTGGGGTTTGCAGTTTAGGGAGGGGCCTTTAGAATTCTCAGCCAAAGAACTCTTCCACCTCAATCAACTGTGTCTCCCTTAAATAGACCAGTTCCTATGGAGACAAAGCCTTGCAGCAAGGAGGAGGGTAGTGTATTCCCTCTGGAACCCAACCTCTCTATGTTAATAACTCTGAATACAGATTGGATTGGGGAATATGGGGAAAAGTTACAGGTCCTGGACAAGACAGTTTGGAGAATTAGAGACACAGGATCTGAAATCTTTCTATCAAGTATTACCTATGAGAAAATAAAATCCTGGGCAATATCAGATATATACGCTAGTTATTCTATAAACAGAATGCTACACTAAATGGATCTTGGGTCTTATCCAACACATCCTTTCTTATGTTTTTATGAATACCTTGAGAACTTCATTTGTCCTCATCCCTTAACTACTACAACAGAGAGCACAAAAAGTAATTGCCTTTGAAGACTAATAATGTTTATAATCAAACATTAAAGAAAGCAATTAAACACTTTCTTCATCAAAGAATACATATTGTTCCAGATCCATAGTGGTAGCAAAACAACTAGTCACTGACTGAACACATCAGCTCTTTTCACTTGCAATCTGTGCAACTTGTTCAATAAGAAATGGAGAGGAATGCAATGGTATTTTTAAAATAAGTATATGAAATGGAACCAAAAAGAAATGCAAGCTAATTGCAATACGTTAACATTCATCCACTTTCCAACTTGCTTTCTAATACGTTCAGGCCTAGACTTGCCAAATGTAATTGTTCATTTTATGCTATTTGTTTGGAAACACAGAGTTTCTTTAAGACATTGAAATTATATCTGATTCATAAGGATTTGCAAAAAAAATTTTTAAAAAGAAAAGCATTGCTTACCTTTGATAAGTAACATAAAGTCAAGCATAAAACAATATATTCTTGCAAACTGATTTGGACCAGAGAAGGAAGCAGAAATAATAATGTAGAGTCTTAAAAAAAAAGACTGGGAAATGAGAAAATCCAATGCAATATTTTTTATTTAAAACCTATAGTTTAGAAACATTAACTAAGATCAGAAGAGTAGTTCATATAATTATGGAAAGTTAACTGCTTACCTGCATTGCAATTACAATCAACTCTAATTCCTCAGACTATTGTGACACAAAAACACATTCAAAGTTCCAATCATTAATGTTGTTGTGAGGTGTTCCCCTTTCTTCATAATAACCTGTTGCATTTCTTCTTGAAGTAATTTATTTGAGTAATAAAACATGTTTCTACTCTCCAAGACTATATTTTGTAGATCAAAGAAATGGCAGAAGTATTTGTTATCAACATTTTCAGATGCAAGTACCTCATTTCTTCATCAACAAAAGCCCGATTAAGCCTTATTCAAATAAAGTACTACTTTAAGGGTTCAAACAAGACCTTTGACATGCTTGTTGAGAAAGCAAGTCTCTGAATAACACACTCAGATTAAGAATTTATTTTTAGTTAGATGGTGCATATATTTTTATTAATGACTTGAGTATTGCTTCTAGAAGGTGTTGAACCTGCTCAAACTATTCGTCAATATTCCATGAAGAATTCCATCTTCTGTTAAAAGCTAAACGCCCCAAAGCTAAAACAAAGGAATATACTGCTCTCCACAACACTACTTACAAGGGAGTATTGGATTTTTATTTATTTGGCTGAGTGAGACCCTAAAGGGACTGCACAATATCTGCTGCCAATGACATAATAAGAATGATTTTTTTCTATGTAAAAGCACACAAATCGACATGTATTATGCCACAGCTCAATAGTACAATATAAGGAAGATAAATGAGGCACAAGCCCAAATGGTTTCTTGCAGGCTTTGTTGGGAATCTAACAAAGAATTTGACCTTTATGGAAGAGGGATGCTACAATCCTTCCTTCATGGCATCCTTTTAGAAAAATCTGATGCATAAGGTAGGTAGGAAGCAACAAAGGACTCTTTGTTTTTATCCGATTGTTTTTCTGGTCTAATTGCCTTTCTGACAGATTAACCCAATTTTTTCTGCAATTAACCATTCATTTTATTCAGGAAAAAAAGAATTTGTTTTTCTACCTTTCCCCATATAAGTGGTGTTTAGGATATCATTTAGGTGGTGAATATGGCATTTTTTTCCTAAATCATTCTATAATTTACCCTTTGAGACCAACAGAGAAAAGCTGGCAATAGAAATTAGTTATTGGTTCTCACATAAAATATATTGATGATTGTTTAGTATGATTGTCTAGTATTGGTGATCTAGTATGATGAGCCTGCTAACAATAAAATAAATACCCAATATCCCATCATTCCATAAATTATATATAAAATTTACATACACAAAAGGTATGCTTTCATATGCATCAAATAATATAGAAAATTTATTATGCCTCCTATAAACAGAGCAGTATTCTTTTCTAGTCACTGTGGTAGCTACTGACAATCTGTGATCACACCCAGTTTATCCATTACACCTTCCAGAAGGCAGCTATAGCTAAGTGGAAAGTAGCCTGTTGACTCCATGTAAGAGGCCTAAAATTCAGTCACTGGTATGTCCAGTGTAATAGCTTGGGTGGAAACAAGCCTGAGAAAGACCTCTATCTGAAGCTAGAAAATGGCCAGTGTACCCTGAAACAGTAGTTCAGTTCTGTCACTATAAAGCAGCTCCATATATATTGTGTTTGGCCACACACATGCATTATTCAGAGACTTAGAAATAGCCATGTATGAAAAATATCCCACTGTAAGTTTTCCTTAATTAAAAAGAAGCTAACATAAGTAACAACAAAAGAGTTTTGGTTTTGTTGGGTTGACACTTTTGATGTGTCACCTTGTTGCATCCCATGTATTTTATTCTCTGCTTTGACTGCTTTGACTGTTGTCAATGAATTTGGAAGATTTAAAAGAAATAAAACAAAATACATAAAGAAAGAAGATAACATGGGTATTTTTTAAAAAACGAACATATGTATTGGACTTGCCAGCTTGAAAGCAGTGAATGCAAACTGTAAACAGGATATAGGGCCAGCAGTAGAATATAAAGACAACATAATTCTGTCAAATGTTTCTCCCTGGGTAATTCCCTAAACCAATAAAAATTGAGACTGAAATAGGGATGCTATCAATTGAATTAAACCAAAAAAAAAGCCTGTATTCCAAGTACATCTAAGGTTGAAAGATAACAAAACCCAAAATCCATAAAAGGGCAATGCTTTTATTGGCCAACCAAAATGCAGAAAATACATTGAACAAGCTTTCAAAGCTTCACTGACTGATACAAATTTCTCAGGCTTCTTCATCAGGCAAAAACATTAAAAATCATACAGGAGAAGAAAAATGGAGATGTTAGAGTGACAGACCTACTCTTTATCTCAAGACAAAGTGCCTGTTGCTGGTTAAGATGGTCTCTAGAGGGATATCAAGACAGCCAGCTTGTTGTAGTGGTTTGAGCACCGGACTTCAACTCTGGAGAGCAGGGTTCAAACTCCCATTCAGCCACGGAAACCCACTGGGTGACCTTGGGCAAGTCACACTCTTTTGGTCTCAGGCAAAATTAGAGGCAAACCCCCTCTCAACAAACAGTGCCAAGAGTCTTGATAGATTTGTCTTAGGGTTGCCATAAGTTCCTTTCCTCCATTTACTTCCTATTAGCTTCACTTTTAATAGAAACAGTCTTTTGTGGAAACTTGAAACTGGAAAAACAGTGGCCCCTCCACTTTGGCAAGGATTCAGGATGCAGAACCCTCATGAAAGTGGAAAAACTGTGAATAGCCCCCATCTCTCACATTCTTTTCTGGGGCTCCCTCTTCCCATTGTGCACTGCAGCCAGAAGCAAGGGAATCAGAGGGGGAGCTCCAGAGGTGAGAAGGAAGGGCCGTGTGGGGCTTCCCCTCCATTCCCTTGTCTATTGTCTTTGTGTGAGCTCTCAGCGCTGGAGCGCTAATCTTCAGGCCTAATAGTTGATCTGATCAGTCAAGTCTTGAGCAGGAAAGATCCAAACTGATGTTCAGATATACAAATAACACCTACACAAATAAATGGAAATCACAAAAGGACAACATTGTCTCATACAATCATTTAACCTTTATACTACAGATTGAAAACTTTTAAAGGTCTGAAGGAATTCTTCCAAAACAGACTCTAAACATGGAGTTAGGCCATGCTTCCTGAATCTGAAGACATCCAGGAAAAAAAGGGCTCAGAGAATTATTAACTCCCTGGGGCTGTAATTCTGCCCCTGTGATAGATAATGATGCTGTGATTGAGGAGCAACTGATTGTGCAGGGGGCCGAGCCAGTGAGTGAGCAAGTCAACATGCAAACATCCCCTGCACTGGAAGGTCAAACAGAGACTCAGTTGCCCTAGTCAGGTCACAATGGAGAGGGAACCAGCAGTAATGCAGAGGAGTTGCAGCCAGCTGTGCCCATCAGCCCTCAATTACACAGAAGACTGAAATGGGCTGCTGAGAGGGAGGCTGCTTGGATTAGGCTGAGGAAACAATAACGAGCAGCACCTGCTCACAGGGGCTATTTAAGTCTGCCGGCATGGCTGCTCCTTGCTTGCAGCAAATTATTAGCAAGCCTTCACAAACTTTGTGTCTCCTGCTCCCTGAAACCCTCCGGACAGATCTCTGCCTCCTGAACCTTTGGACTGGACCTTGACCTGGCTTGGCTTGTGTTTTCCTGGTGTTTGGTGTATTCGGACTCCTCAAGTGTTCCTGACCTCTCCTCACTTGCTGGCTGTGGCCCAGCAGGGAGAGATTCCTGACAGTCCCATTCAATTCTAAGGATGGATCTTTAATTGTATAGCCAACCATTTCAACAGATTTTATGGAAGGAACAGTAGAAGGTGATAAATAGAACCTAAGATTTGCTTCAAAAAAGGAAATGTATCCAATAAGGCAAGAAAGTCACAAGGACATGAAAGATGGGAAAAAGAAAAACAAAGGACAAAAAAGCAATTTCCCAACAATAATGGCAGTCTTAAATGTACCACGAACTGATCGTAAGTGTGACAAATTATCAGGAAAGAGGAACATACAAGTCCATTTTCATAGAAATACTAGGTTTTATCTTCAATATCTTATTGCCACAAATGGACATTTTGTTATATACTGTGCTTTTTAACTTGTGTCCTTTGTTTACACAAAGCTCTTTGATTTAGTGGATGCTGTGGAACAAGGTGATTTCAGACATTTCTCTTTCCCAAAATTTTCCCAAATCCCTGACAAAGGACCTTTCAAAACAGTGTTAATGTAGTGGGCTGTAGAGCAGTGCAATTATCTCCCTGTCCAGTTCCCTCTAGATCAAAGCATTTTCCAACAACAAAGGGACACCAGTTGGATACAACTCTAGGGATAGAAAAATGAACAGATCTCTAACCTCCAAATTACAGAAAAATGTGTTTCCCAAAGAATGGAAACAGGAGCTGTTATCAGGCACAGATTTCAAGTTATTGGGACCCTATGAATTTTTGGGGGGCACTATATGACATAAGAACAGGCTTCACCCTATATGAAAATGTCCAGTGAAATAAATTTCAGATGCCACAGATTTCTAGTCATGAGAATGGGATATCTGGTCATCATATTATGGGATGGTACTAACTCCATGGTCTTCCTCGTTTCTAAAACAAGAATTATGTAACACTGCAAAATGAATAAATCTACATTAAAAATACTGCTTTTCCTGTTGTAGAAACTGATTGAATTTTGTTACAGAAATTATGTCATGTGCACACATGTTACACATGTTCTCATATGTGCACAAATCCTCGACAATCTCAGCCCGACTAGTCAATGGTGAGGAATGATGGAAGGAATCAACTTGATGCTCTTACAGAAAACTCCATAAATAAATGTAACAAATAAACATCTGAATGCCCACATCTCCTACACAGTGTGGACTCAGTCCAACACCACACAATCAGACTTCCCCTTATTTTCTTCCTCCCCTGCATACTTTCAGAGAAAAATGGAAATAATGTGGTTTTCCTTTTTCCTGGCATGCCTGACAGATAACTCTAAGTGTGGCTTCAAAATGTTCAATATATACAGAGAACATATGAATTACACTTCTAGTTCTCTAAATATCTCTGGAATTGCCATCCTCTTCTCTCAAAATACGCAAAAATACTAGTACCATTCCTTACAATGGGAGGAATAAGCTGAGAATTGATTACACCTGTTATTGCATCATTTTGTGGCTTTTTTTTTTTTTTGACAAAAAAATTTCTAGCAGTTGGGTTAAAACTGCAAAAATGTTTGCAGTTCTTAATTTGGCTAGGACAGATGTAAAGGAACAGCCCTAAAATCCCATTCTTGACCCTTTTATTATAAGAGTTTCAGATGACAAGTATCATAATTTTTGCTCAATGTAGGTACCCAGAAGATTCAAAATTACTGTATTAAATCCATACTGTAATGCAGTTGTTTATCAGGGCATCATATAAAATATACAAAACAAGATATACAAAAAATATACAAAATTATACCATCACTTCTGGAATATGTTGCTCTTTTCCCCTAGATTTCAGGAAAGGAAAAAATAGCTCCTAAACCTCTATGCCTTAGTTTTTCAATTTCATATAATGTCCCACATGTTTCATTCCTTTCACCCTTTTTTTCAGAAAGCACAACAATAAGGCAATGTAGGATTGGCATAGAATCAAGACATTTGAAATGTGGTATGGGAGAAGAATTCTACAGATACCATGGACTGCCAAAAAAGCCAAATAAATTGGTCTCAGAGCAAATCAAGGCTGAACTCTCCCTAGAAGCCAAAATGACCAAACTGAGGCTATCATACTATGGCCATATCATGAGACAATACAAGTCAGAAAAGCCAATAATCCTTAGAAAAGTGGAAGCCAGCAGGAAAAAATTACAAGTGGATAGACTCAATCAGAGAAGCCACGGCAAGATCAGAGCAGGGCTCATGATGACAGGATGTCCTGGAGGTTTCCCATTCATAATCACTGTAAATTGAAGTCAACTTGATAGCAATTTATAACGGCAACAAACTATTGGGTTATAATTGGCAGAACATCACTCATTTGCTTCCCTTTCTATCAACATATTTATTCTTATTGCCTTATTCTCTATATGTACTGCACAACATATAAAAAGCAATGACAGAGAATTTTAAAGATTACAATTAAATCCTCCTTAGGAGCAAAATGAAAACTAAACATTTGGCTTGTAATTGTTATGTTTGTATATATGTATGTATATGACTTTCTTCTGGAATGAAGAAATATTTGTACAAATATTTGTAATATTTCTTCATGTCATTTAACAATGGGCAATTGAATCTATCTGAAAACAGAAAGGTTCATGATGCCTAAAAGGTGCATTGCATTATGATCTGAGAGAAGAAGGGAAACCAGCTGTCAATGTAAAATCTGGAACACTTCTGAAATGGTACACTGACATCTGGTATGCTATTCAAACTTTGGCCTAAAATATTTTGCTGCCAGCAGGAGGGGCCAAATGGTGCCGGCCCCCAATGAGGTCCAACAAGTGTTACTGAAAACCCATTCTTGATCTATTCTTTCCCCTCAGAGTCCCTCCTTAAGGTGTTCACTTCTTCCTAGGGTCAGTAGGTTAATGAGCCAACACTGGACTCGCTTGGACAGCTCCCTTAAAGTTCAGACCAAAAGACAGCATCGATTTACTGTCCCCACTGAGAGAAGTCCCCTCCTACCTCTGCTTATGACACAGCTACATCCACCTGTGAATTTGGTTTTCTGTTCACAGATGAAAATAGGGGTACTCCTAGAATCTTTTGGTGACATGCAATTAGTCATCTTAATTGTGGTTTGTTTGCTTCTAGTGTTCCACCTTCACCTTGATCACATTTTTAAAAACTGCTTTCAGTTATATGTACTGTTGTACTGTTATATGTACTGTTAAGACCTCAGGTTTCAAACTCCTCAAATCACTGTATTAGCAATAGCAATAGCATGCGTATTTTTATACCGCTTATCAGCTAAGTCCTCTCTAAGCAGTTTACAATGTGTTAGCATGCCCCCAACAAGTTGGATATTCATATTACTAATCTATGGAAGGACGGAAGGCTGAGTCAACCTGGAGCCCGGCAAGATTGAAATCACAACCTTGTAGTTGCAGTACCGGCATTTAACCACCGTGCTCTTGTATTATATTAGGACTACTGTCAATGTTCTGCTTCTTTCAATCACTTCTTTATCTTCTTACCATAATAAAGTGTGTTAATATCAACATGATTGATTTGTATAAATTGTGTTTATAGACAGCATTGGTTTTTTTAAAAAAAAAACCAATTTTATTTTACTTAAATTATTTGTGTGTTTTTCAGTTATCTACCTCTGAAGAATCGTCTAAGTAGAAAAAAAAACAACAACCATTTTGCCTCACATGCCCCCATGCTTGCCATACTGCAGGAGCTCCTAATCACATAACAAGAAAGGCACTTTAGCCGAACATTTCAGATCTTGAAAGAAGTCTTTGAATGTTGAATTTGCGGGGCATAACAATGCCTATCAATCACTTAATCAAGAAGTAATTGTTTGGCTCAAAGAGAGGTGGAGGGACTTAAAATTCTTTAAAATGTTCACTTACGTAAAGTCCTTTAAAAGATCTCCAAACTAATTACACTCAAAGGAATGGAATATTTTTATATGGTGATAAGAATTATAGGTTCAAAGAATGTGCCTGCACACATATGCACACACAAACATGTGAATATGTTTACTATTTAACATAGACATGGAAATCAGTGATAAAGAGAAACAATTCTTGAAAAAGATTTGAAATGGAGGTCTCCCACAAGCTATCTAGGTTGCTTTAAAAAAAAAAAAAGTTCAACAAACAATACAAACAGCTTATAAAGATATGCAACCTGACTGGGTTGTACAGCCTGCTTTGTGGCCCATTCCTCTGACCTACCAAAATTTAACAGACCTTTTTTTTCCCCTCTGAGCACACAATAGGAAAGGTATATAATAATTTAGGAAGCTATACAAGGATTTTCCCAAAAGTGGGCTACAAAAATTTCCATCTTGGTTAGGTATAAAAAGGATAGTCAACAGTGCCATTTTTTTGTAAAAGGATTTCAGAAGGATCCTGGTCCTGAAAAGACAGTCTATTGGTACTGGTGAGAATTGAGAGTTGAATTGACCAGTTTTCATGGATGTTTTCAGTCCTGAAAATCAGATGGACTTACTTTTATTTAATTACTAACTGGACTACCTAGGGCAATTTTTTTAGGACCAATTTGTGCTTATCAGTGATAACCAGACTGGCAGTTATTAACAAGTCTTCCTGAGAGCCAAATCTTAATAGAATGGTTGCAAATATTCGCATTTAAACCAGATCCTGTCCTGCACAGTAAAGGGAGAAAGAGTCCTTCTTTCACAGCAAAAGCAAATGAAGAGCAGACAGAAACTTTACTATCCACAGCAGACATCCTTGTAACCAATAGCCACACTTTTCACAAAATAGCTGAACTTATTTCTAGTCACAAACTCAACTGAAGAAAACATCTTCTGGACTCTGTGTGTGTGTGTGTGTGTGTGTGTGTGTGTGTAAGTATAAATGCAGATATTCACTATGGGCATGATCTTTTCAATATCCTCCAACTGTCCTGATCTGGCAGGGAGAGTCCCACTTCGTTCTCTGCCATCCCACTTTTTCAGGCGCTTTTAAAATGTCCCAGTTTCTCTCTCCACTCCCTGCTTCTCCCTTTGTCCTTGACTTATTCCATTGCTGCAAACAAAGTTCAAAGTGCAAAAGTAGCTTGCACTCAATTAACTCAGCAAGGGGGAAAGATGAGGACAGGCAGAATGTTTCCCATCCCTATAGACTTATCCAAAAGCAAACTGCTGCAGCCTCTTCCAGCTTGTCTGTTCTTCCTCATTAATAACTTTTGCCATCTTGACCATACTTGACCACATGTGTTGAAGTTTTCATCTGTGAAATGCTGGAGATTACATCTTTTGCTGATAAAAATAAGATTATCATCACTCTTTTTAAATATGGCTGTGATACAGGCAGGTTTAAACGCACATGTCTACAGAAGAAATTGCCAGTGTCACTGTAACAATGTCACAGTTATTCCTAAAAATTAAGGAAGATTTTAGTTTACTCTCTGTTGGACAATAATTTATTACCAAATATATTGTACCATCTTCATCTCTTACATAGACCCTATTTTGAGGTCCAAAAGATGGGCACCAATCCAGAGATGACTCTGACAATAAAATGTAACTAGAATGTTTTGTTAATACCCCACAACTCTGAACTGATCTGCATAACATATATTCAAGCACAATGTATTTTAAGAGGCAGTTATTCCAACAATGGGAAGAAATATTATTGGAATGGAAATATATCTCTTAATTTCTGCATCTTCACTTTTCAGTATGCACTGCCTATCGGTGAGTTTATACATACAAAAACAATACATTTCTAGGATATTCTGGGGGGGGGGGATCACCTAACAAGAGATATATTTACATAGTCTTTTAAATAAAAAATACTCTACATCAAAATCTCTAGCCATAAGTCCTCTGTAACTAGAAAGGAAACATGCTGTGGAATCTGAAGCTTAAAACTATTTCAATTTTTTGCCAAGCATGGTATCACATATTGCTCAATGTATAACTTTCCATACAGCCAGAACTTCCAAGGTAGCAGTAGTAACTTATCAAGAGAAATGTCAATGAAATGCCAGCCGAGAAACTATTAAGAACTGAGAAACAGATATAATCTCCAACTCCCCACAGTTCCAAATATAGGGTGAACAGACATTATTTCAGGATTTCACCAATTCCACATTATCAACAGGTGGCTGCTGGATGCTTTAAGTTTAAATGTCTCTGCCTTTTCAAGTTCCACAGTAAATTCCATTCTGATCCAACAAGGTAATGATACCTTAACACTATGAGGGGAAGTTGTGGTGACCACAGTAGTAGGGGGTGACACTTGCAGAGGATCTGTGAGAAAACGGCAGTGGCATATTAGCTAACTCTTCTTAGTACAGTACAGAAGGAGGCACTGGTAAACTACTCATGAAGGCTTTTACCTTGAAAATCCTACGATCAGACAATCCAGAATGAAGCAAAAGATCATGCTGGTAGTTGAGACTCCCAGGTCAGAAATCGTTCAATCAGTTACTGGGGAAGAGCAGCAGATAAGTATAACTGACAGTGTGCCTAATGATCAACTAGATTCAAGCTGGAAGGATGTTCAACAGCTGAAATGCCCAGATACGAAAGGAAAGTCTGAAGCGACACAATGCATATCATAGGAACATGGAATGTGAGAAACATGAATTGGGGGAGCGAAACATTGTAAAATAAGAAATGGAACGTGCAAGCGTTATAATACTTGCTTCAAGCAAATTAAAGTGGGTAGGAATGGGATATTTTCAGTCTGATAATTACATAGTGCTCTACTCTGGAAATGAAATTCTGTGAAGAAATGTAGTGGCATTAATAGTGAGGTGAGATATTGCAAAAGCAAGGGATGTAATGTAAAATCTGACTCAATAATACCAATAAGACTTCAAGGAATTTAAGCAGAAAATCAGCTTGTATTTTATAGCAGAGCCTTAACCGCACAGATTGCAAAAAGCATATGTGAATGAAGCAAATGAATGTGCCACAACATTTGATTGTCTTGATGCTCTGGACAACAGGCCACTGTCAGGGCACAATATGAAGAAACAGAATGGTTTCTCACTGGCAAGGCTGCATTTTATCACACTATCTGTTTAATTTATAATGGAATATATCATACAGAAAGTAGGATTAGACTTGGAAGAAGGAAGGGTGAAAACAGGGAAACTACATCACCAATTGAAGTTATACAGACGACATTGTTTTACTAGCAGAAAATGCAAAGACTTCTATAACTACTAGTTAAGGGAACAGAAAGAAATGCATAATAAGAGCTGAGTTTAATATTAAGAAAAAAAAATAAAAATCACATATGATTTACACAATTTTAAAATGGGTGATCAATACAGTAAATGATTTTCACTATCTCGTCTTGAGTCATAAATCAAAATGGAGAATGCAGTGAAGAAATTAGGAGACTAAGAGCCTTATCACACTATACTGTTATAGTGCTATTATTCCACTTTAACTGCCATGGTAACATTCTATGGAATTCTGAGACTTGCAGTTTAGGAAGGGGCATTTTGAATTCTCAGCCTGAGAGTTCCTGGGCCTCACTAAACTACAAACCTCAGAATTGCACAGAAAGTTGTCGTGATAGATAACATGGAATAATAGTGCTATAACAGTGTAGCGTGATAAGGATCAAAGGAAGGACAGCTATAAAGGAATTAGGTAAAAACCTCAAATGTACATATATATCATTGAATACCAAAGTCAGGATGATAGATGACATAGTATTCCATAATATTTCTGATTTCTATAGATGTTTGTGACAGCTGGACAGTGAAGTTGGGAAGAAGATCAACTCATCTGAAATGTCACGCTAGAGGAAATTTCCAGGAAAAACTTGGACTGCCAAAAAAACCAAATACACGGGTCTGAGAGCAAATGAAGTCAAAACTGTCAGTAGAAGCCAAAATGACTAGACTGAGACAATCATGCTTTTTGTTTACATAATGAGATGCCATGACTCATTGAAAAGACAATGATTCTCTGTAAGGTGAGATGCTGTAGGGAAAAAAAAAGGAAGACAACATAACAGATAGATTCATTCATTCAAGATCTGAGCAGCACTGTTAGTGACCAAGGCTCTTGGAAATATTTTGTTCATACAGTCATCAAAGCTAACTTGACAACATATAATCACAACTGGAGGTTATGTGTGTTAAGAGACCTTACAGGTATCTTTGCATTTACTTAGCAGGATACAGACACACACACACACACACACACACACACAGATATATGCTTTTATTTAGTTAGTTTATTTAGTTACCATATTTTCTGGTGAATAAGACACACCTATGTATAAGATGAACCCCATTTATACACTGGCAAATACTATTTGCCAGCATATAAGACACACCAGCGTATATGACACACCCCATTTTCAAACAGCATTTTTGGGGGGGGGGTGAATCTTATGCACCAACAAATACAGTACTCAGTTTTGCATTATTTCATTTATTATTTTGTCATTGCTATCATGGTAGTTAGATTGTAACCTGCTCCAATTTTCAGCTGGTATATCTATTATTATTATATTATTATAATATTTTATATTATATTATATTATATTATTATAATATAATTATATTATATTATTATTATTATTATTATTATTATTATTATTATTATTAGGAGGAGGAGGAGTAAATGGAATGTATTACGTGTTTTCATTGTTTTGTAAAAACGTATTTGCAAAGAGGCAAATTAGTAATGAGATGTCTGCTAACATTCCCCACTTCAAAAAAAAACAAACAGTTCTACAGTCCCTGGTTGAATATTAATAAAACAAAAATAAGGGCCACAGATGATTTACATAACTGTAAAGTGGACAGTGAATTCATTAACATTTTCCAAACAATTTTCCATACCTTGGCTCACTCATTAATGAAAACAGAGACCGTACTTAAGAAATCAGGCGAAGACTAAGATTTGGAAGAGCACCTATGAAGGAACGAGATAAGGCCTTCAAGTGTAACAATATATCATCAGATACCAAAGTCAGACTCATACAGGCCAGAGTATTTCCAATTTTTATGTATGATTGTGAAAACTGTAGCGTGAAGAATGAGAATCAATCCATTATGTGTTCCTGGACAAGAGTTCTATCAGTATCATGGAATGCTGAAAAAGACAGATACATGGGTTCAAGAGTAAATCCACTCTGAACCCTCCCTAGAAGGCAAAATGACTAACCTGAAACTATCACACTTTTAAAATGTCATGATATGACACGACTCATTGGAAAAGATAATGCCTAGTAAAGACGGTGGCAGTAAGAAAAGAAGAAAACTCAATCAAGGAAGCCATGGTTCTGAGTTTGCGAAACTTACACAGGTCTGTTGACGACCTTTTGGGGCTTCTCCTCCAAAGGATCAACACAAAATAAATATTTTTATCTCAGAAAACATTTTACGGAGTATTCTAATCTATCTGCATTGGTACAAAATAGGAAATGCAGCACATTCTGTGTAAATCTGTGTCCTGCTTGGTCCTAGGAAACTGAATTTTAAAGTTATTAACTATGATTTTGTTGTTGTTGTTGTTGTTGTTTTGGAATTTTGCTGAGATCAATGTGAGAATCAGTAAACTAAAGAAAGGGGAGGAGGCAAGGATATGAAAGCAAGAACAGGGCATTGGGTAGCATGGGTGAGAAATGTTTTTTGGGGGAAAAAACACATGCAGCTCTTTCTTCCCACCCAAAGATAAAAACAGGGACAAGTATGAAGATGTGTAAAAGACTGGATGAGATTTATCAGTTTCACTCAAGCTTTTTAGTGCAGAAATGTAACATAAATACACATACCAATTTAAAATTAACTTAATGGCTAAAAACATCTCTCTTTCAATATAAATGTAATTGAACCAGATAGGTCAGCATGTAACATGTAACCCCTTTCTACTGATGACTGCTTTCTAGAAAGCCACTTCAGAAAGTTGCATTTTAGTCCATGAAACCAACTACATAAAGTGACAATCCAGCAAAACAATTTGCAGGATATGTTTAAAGGAACAAGTAATTCTGAAAAATTAAACTATTTAGATGCTCTTAAAAGGGTTTTCTCACACATACACACCCCTGTCTGCTTATGAATAGGTAGACTTAAATAGAATACATCTAATTTAAACACATATCAAAAGAGTATACTGCTACTAGTTTAAGAGAAGTTTTATTAAAACATGAAAATCTTTTCAAATATTTTTGTAGACGGAAAGGTTTGGCTCATTTCATGAAGCAGACAGATCACTCCAATCCTAATATCATTCATAATGAAACTAAACTACCAATCTGCCCCCAGTTGTATTTTCTTCTAGCGTTAAACTACATGTCTTGAGGATCTCTTACACTACATATGTACAGTGTTGTGATTTCACTTTTAACTGCCATGGCAACATCCTACTATAATCTGGGTTTTACAGGTTAGGGAGAGATATTTACAAGTCTTAGAAAGAAAGCTCTAGTACCTCACCAAACCATACCACCTCCTGATAATTTTATATCTCTTTCCCTGTCACCTTATCCCCAGGTCAGCCCTCTGCATTCAAAAGGATTTACTTTTTGAATCAGCATGTATAAAATTTTACCGTGATACTATTAAAATTATCCCAAGCCAAATTTGCATTCACTTCCAATTGTGCTGGTTGTTTATCTGTTTCTGAGACAACACAGAAATGCAAGGAGGAACATGTAATAGGAGATTCCCCACAGGAAAGCAAAATTTTTATATTTCATTGTTGGTGTACCAAAAATTTGAACATCACACATTGTGAAGTCTTCTGTGTTTAACAATTGAACATCACTTTGCTTTTAACATCTAAATTTATACTGTAACAGTGTGAAAGCCAAACATAATGTTTGAGCCCAGGATAATGCTTTAGTAAATGACTGAATTAGTCATCTTAGCCTTAGCGAGTTTTGATTTAAAATTATTCCTTCTGTCATTACATACCCTCTCTTTCTGTCTGCAGTACTTACAGAATGCAAATAAGATGAATGCAAGATGTCATGAGTAAAGTTTTTCTTTCTTTCTTTCTTTCTTTTAAGTACAGAAGATTTTTAAAAGCCATGCTTGGTCAGACTGAATGCCTGTCTAGGTCAGCACTATGTAAATACAGTGGCCAACCAATTCCCCGAGAAATGCCCACAAGCAAGACATGAGTGCAGGATTACTTCTCAGCAACTGGTATAGTTTTCTTAGCAGCACTATCCAATATTCCCCAACAAACTCTGAGGCTCATCACCTCTAATAGAAAAGCATATTACCTCTGACACTAGAGGTAATAGGTAGCCCTCATAACTCATAGCCATTGTTAACTCTAGTCTCCATGCATCTGTCTAATCACTTTTCAAGCTGACAGTAAAATTTCAGAGATCAGCCACATGCTGTCTGAAGTATTTCCTTTTATCTGTCCCAAACACAGTGTTGTCCCTGTCCTGCTGATGTCATAACCCTGTCTGTCAATATCTTCGCCTGTTCAGCTATGAAAAGCATTGTAGGTTGTCCCACCTTAAAACACAGTGGCCCTTTCTGCAACACACTGTTTCGTGGAGCTACGGTGCGGGTATCGCATGAGCAGCCTCTAGCGAGAGGCTCTCGCATCCCGGTTCCTTCAGCTCTGCAGCTCGTGCGAGCCACCTGCTTGCACGAGAGCCCTGCCTCTTCCTTCCGCAGTGCAGCCTGGGAGTTTCCCAGGCTGCGCTGGGGCAAGAAGCACAAGCGCCGTGGCTCCGGAGCTCCGCATGCATGGCAAGTGTGTGCGGGGCCCCGGACGATGTGCAATCGCGCACCATTTTCGGCTCATAGCCAAAAATGAAAAAGTGTGCTGTCAGCATCTGCCAGCCCTTGGAGCATCGCGTGATTGTGAGTGTGTCGTGTGGACCGCTCCTCACATTCTCACGATGCTCGAGGCGCCCTTTCACATGGCAAATGCCAAGCGAAGGGGGCCAGTGTTTCAGGCTCTATAAACTAGAAGCACTATGTGACAGCACTGAACAAAGGAAACTGTCTCATACCAAATCAGACGAATGATTCCTCTATCAACTCAGTAGTAGACTCGTCTACACTGACAGTCAGCAGTTGTCCAGGATTACAGACAGAGGGTCTTTCACAATCCCATCAGGAGAAATGAGGGATTAGGCTTGTTTTCCTAACTGTGCTGGGTTCCCAGTCTGTGACCATAGGCTGCTGAGCATACTTCAGGAGAATAACAAGTTTCAGGAGCACTGAAAGAAAGTTGGTCAAGTCAATTTCAGTCCAGAATCATAGCCAAGAAGTCTACTGAAGAAGGTGCTTCCATAATAAAGATAGGGGAAAAAATGGCAGGGAAGCTATCATACTGCCTGTGACCACCTGTACCAAGTTTAAATATGGATCTTCACCAAAGCTTAGGAATCCCAGTAGCCATAGCATAGTTTAACTGAGTTCTGAATTCTTATCTTCTACCTCATTTTTGTCACACTGAATGGCTTTAACTTTTTTTAATGACTATATCCCACTCTGAGATCTCTAGATATAAGAAGGCATTGTTGTTGTTCTGTGCACCTTTAAGTCATTTCTGATTTATGGCAACCGTAAAGCAAACCTATTACAGAGTTTTCCTGGCACAAGATTTGTTCAGAAGGGATTTGCCTTTGTCTTCCTTTAAGCCTAAGAGGATGTGACAAGGTCACCTAGTGGGTTTCCATAGCAGAGAGGAGATTTGAACTCTGGTCTCTAGAGCCCTAATCCAAACCATTTCCCCAACTGGTTCTCTTTAAGGAGGGATATACGTATTTAAAAATTTAAATAATTATTCAGCCAGCCTTAAATTTAGTTAAATAAATACATGTGAAAGGAGAGCATGCTAGCCATCAACCTCTCCATCTCTGTTGGGATGCCCTCCATATTATAGCAATGGGATATGTAGTAGGATTTAAGATAGCTGCTTGCTTGAAACGAAAGTATGGGAACCAGAGATCTTTAGATAAACAAAAGCTAGGAATGCCAGGCTCTCACCGCTTCAAGGTCTCTCGCAAGAGGGAGGGAAACGTCTTGGGATTTTACGTACTTGCATTTGCTAATTGCGGTTTATTCCTCTCACTGAATTCTGGTACGATGTATCGCACCCCAAATAAATAGTGTTTATGCACTGTTCTATCTGTGTGTGTGAATTCAGTTCCTGACAGAGTGAGAGGACTCAAGTTCAAATTCTGCAACATGTATCAAAAAACTGAAGAAGAACCCCTGGAAGAGGGGGCAATCAGAGGAGCCACCAATCGGCGGAGCCATAGGGGCTTTCCATTTTATTTTAATTTTAATTCTCCAAAGTTACATGGAAAGCTTTAACAAAAAACTGAAGAAGAACCCCCGGAAGAGGGGGCAATCGGCGGAGCCACCGAAAATCCAGGTGGTGAACAAGCCGAATTCGGCGAACAGGACTCCAGCTGGGCCCCAGATGCACAAGCCAAAGCGCAGCCCTCGGTTCCTTTGACCACCCCGATAACAGGCCAAACTTGGGCCTGGGGAGAGCAACTTGACACGGCTCAAAGACAATGCTGCCGAGCCACGGGATAGAATCATAGAATCATAGAATCATAGAAATGTAGAGTTGGAAGAGACCACACGGGCCATCCAGTCCAACCCCCTGCCATGCAGGAACACTCTCAAAGCACTCCCGACAGATGGCCATCCAGCCTCTGCTTAAAAACCTCCAAAGAAGGAGACTCCACCACACTCCGAGGCAGCATATTCCACTGCCGGACAGCCCTGACTGTCAGGAAGTTCTTCCTGAGGTTCAGGTGGAATCTCCTTTCCTGCAGCTTGAATCCATTGCTCCTTGTCCTGGTCTCTGGAGCGGCAGAAAACAAGCCCTCTCCCTCCTCTACATGGCATCCCTTCAAATATTTAAACAGAGCTATCATGTCCCCTCTTAACCTTCTCTTCTGCAGACTGAACATACCCAGCTCTCTAAGTCTATCCTCATAGGGCTTGGCTTCCAGGCCCTTCACCATTTTGGTCGCCCTCCTCTGGACCTGCTCCGGCTTGACCATGTCCTTCTTGAATTGGGGTGCCCAGAACTGCACACAGTATTCAAGATGAGGTCTAACCAAAGCAGAGTAGAGTGGTACCAGTACCTCCCTCGATCTAGACACCATACTCCTATTGATGCAGCCGAGAATTGCATTGGCTTTCTTGGCTGCCGCATCACATTGCTGACTCATGTTCAGCTTGTGGTCTATTAAGACTCCTAGATCCCTTTCACACATACTGCCATCCAGCCACGTGTCCCCCATCCTATATTTCTGCATTCCATTTTTTCTACCTAAGTGTAGGACCTTACACTTCTCTCTGTTGAATGGGACACTTCAATCAGCAAGACAAACCTGATGGAGCAACTTATAGCCAGAGAAGAAGAAGTGGAAAGACAACGAGAAGAGATATCCAGATTGAGAGCCCAGCTAGCCAACTGGAGAATCCTGATGCCCCAGCTCAGGCGTACCCTACAGCAAACACCTGCAGCAGCAGTTCCTGCAGCCACAGCCCCTGCACCTTCTGGGATACAGGTACCAGCAGCAGTTCCTACAGCCGCAGCCTCAGCACCCCCGGGAATACAGGCGCCTCAAGCGGGGCCTAGACCCTTTCAAGAGATGAAGGCTACATATGATGGAGATGGGGCAAACCTGACTTATTTTCTCAACGTGGCTTCCAACTATATAGCTGACTACGGACACAGCTTCAACGACGATGCCACCAGAGTAAGACATCTGAGCCAACACCTGAAAGGTGAAGCAGCAGAGTGGGTCACCAGTTTGTTTGACTCATGAGCTGAGGAAACAGCCAATCTCCAGCTGTTCATGCACCGCCTCAGGGAGAAGTTTGAAGATCCCTTCATTCAAGAACAAGCCAGACATCAGCTCAGGAAACTGTGCCAAGGAAAAAGAACCGTCGGAGAATACGCCCACGAATTCTGAAAACTAGCTACCAAGGTCTCGGAATTGAGAGATGACATACTCAAACAATTTTTCTGAGATGGGCTAAACCCCACTATTCTGGATCATTGCCTTTTGCAAGGAGACCCAGTCAGTCTGTTGGGATGGATGAAACTGGCTGGAGAAGTAGAAAGCATACTGGAAAGTGTCCAACTCTCCAGACAAAGACAAACCCAAGAAAGCGGTTGCCGAACTCCAGGACTGAGAAAGTCTACCCTCCTAAGCAGCAAAGAAAGGAAAAAACGTCTGCATGAAGCAACCTGTTTCTTGTGTGGAAAAAGGGGCCACATCAACAGTGATTGCCAAAACCAAAAGAAGGTCATGGAAGAAAAGCCCACAAACACACCTACCAAACCAGCATCCCGCAAAACCGACACCCCGAAGCCGCAGACCAAACTCCCAACCGGCGGAACCTCTGCTCGGGCCTGCGATGGCAAGGACAGTCCCTTGTCTACTTCCGACTCGGACAGTAACGAGTGGGACACGGACCAATCTGTGAATGCAAGTACTGCTAAAATTCATCATGCATATGTTACAGTGACTTTACAAGGAACAGATGGAAAGTTAAGAATGTACCGGACCCTGGTTGATTCAGGCTGTACCACTAGCTTACTGAACCCCATAGTGGCCAAAGAACTTGCAGTAAACTTTGAACTCCTTAAGAAAGCCATCAAATTATTGCAAATGGACAGCTCACCCATGGCAGGGGGCCCCGTACAGGAAAGGACCAAACCCATACCTGTTCAGGTGAGGAATATCTATCTGCATGTGTGAATTCAGTTTCTGACAATCTCTACTTTCATCACCCTCTACATGTGGCAGTGATATTCTGAACCAGAAAGCTTCCTGAATCCATAGGGGCTTCCATGTTATTTTAATTTTAATTCTCCAAAGTTACATGGAAAGCTTTAACAAATCAAGTCAGTTCCTTCATTCAGAAAGTTTTCCTCCCCATTTAGGGACAGATGTAAGGAGTGGGTTTAGTGCTCTCCCTCCCTTACCTGTCTGCTTCACTTACTTTTCAAATTCACGTGTAAGGCTATAGCAAAGAAGAGGAAATAAAAGTAATGGCTGAATGAAGGATACTGCCATGACTTGAAAAAGGGAGAGTTTAGATGTGAATTCTTCCATTTCAGAAAATGAAAAACCATAGCACCAAGTCCATTTCCTCTACCACAATTAGAAATACCTCTAACCCTCCACTGAAACAATTCAAAGTTGTAGGGTTTTATGCTGAAGCTTTAGGGGTAGCACATTATTCTAAACAACATCAAAGTCTATCTCATTTCGGAAGAACAGAGCAAGAGATATCTTCTTGTGGGATTTTGTATCACAGGTACCAAAATGACCTGGCTGGCCTTGGGTACCATCTACCTTGACTTGGGGGACTGGAGTGGGATGGGGAGAGGAAGGAAATCATTTTGTTGTTTTATCACAAGCAGAAAAGTAAGTGGGTAGAATATTCAGTGGTGAGCTAAAAATCTTCACATACAGGCAAGACTAAGAAAGATGCAACTTAATCCAAAAGAAGGTAACAACAAACAACAACAAAGATAGATAGATAGATAAGAGAGCTGAGTCTCACAAAGTAAAAAACAGCTTTTCAAAAAGAACGTGGCCATTTAAAGCATAACAAATTCATGTATAATATTATAAAAAGGAAAAGGGGAAGGAGGAATCTAGCAACACCTTTAGCACAGGCTTTTGTGGGTTTCAATCCATTTCTTCAGACATACTGAATATGTGGATTGAAATCCACAAAAGCTCATGCTAAAACGTCGACTTATGGCCTTATGAACTTATGACCCTATCAGATGGTTTTCTTGGCACAATTTGTCCAGAAAGGGTTTGCCATTACCTTCCTCTGTGACTTTTCCACCATCACCCACTGAGTTTCCATGGCTGAGCAGGGAATCAAACCCTGGTCTCCCAAGTACTAATCCAGTACTCAAAAAGCTACATCATACTGGCTCTCCATGCTAAAATAAATTAGTCTAATTAACTGGTGAACACAAGTATCTCTTTGGGAACTATATAATGGTATGAATTGGTACAGCATCTTTAATTATTTCAATCCTATTTATCCAGTAAATTATACATTTTCCAAATACTATGTTGTTATTGCATACTTTCATATCATTTCAAGCTTATGGTGATCCTAAAGTGAACCTATCATGGGGTTTTCTTGGAAAGATTTGTTCGGGGTGTGTGGGGGTGTTTGCCTTTCTCTGAGGCTGAGAGCATATGATCCATCCACGGTCACTGAGTGTGTTTTCATGGCTAAGCAGGGATTCACCTTTTGGTATCCAGAATGATAATCCACACTCCACATTGCACCACACTGGCTTTCAAATACAACGTAATTCCCATATATTCTTTTCATTTTAAATTCTATTTCACAGTTCTAGTAACTTACAGATATTTCATATACTAGTATACAAATAACTAGCACAGGTTCTACTTGGGCTTCATGGACATAAACACTAACATTTATATAACTTTCCACCTCCAAAATTATGTATGAAATGAACAAATATTACAGGTATTTGTAATCCCAAAGAATCTTTCACAGTTTTTTTATGTGAATTCAAATTCTGCATTTCCCCTAAACAACTACAGGATATAATCAGTTGAAAAAGAATCATAGAAACATAGAGCTGGAAGAGGCTACAATGGCCATTGAGTCCAACCCTCTGCCATGCAGGAACAAACACTCAAAGTACCACCAGCAAATGGCCATCCAGCCTCTGCTTAAAAACCTCCAAAGAAGGAGACTCCACCATAGTCCGAGGCAACATATTCCACGCTCAAATGGCTCTGACTGTCAGGAAGTTCTTCTTGAGGTTTAGGTGGAGAGAAGATGCTTTCTTTAAAAAAGGAGAAGGGACTGTTCTTCAGATAGAAGAATAGCCTCATAAATGTAAGAAGACATGTTTCATTTACCACTCTTCCTGAAGGTCACGTGGCTAAGCCAGGTCACCAGTCTTCCCCCTTTTAACCAACCACTGAAAAGAGTCACGTACTTCAGCACTTCCCAATACGTATACCACTCTCTTGGCAAAACATTTTGCACCTTCCCTTCTCATTCTCAAATTACCTTGAAAAACCAGGCCTTGTGAGAACCCATACGGAACTCCCTTCCACCCCACGTGTGGAGTGAAATGGTGAAGGTCAACTCCCCAGTGAGAGGCTCACACACAGCAGCAAGTTACCTGCGGTGTATAGGCAGCAGAGGCACAGGCTCCAACCAGCCTCTGTGTGAAACCACTGAATTTGCAATACATGGCAGCACCTGGGGATGGCTGCCTCCCTCCACGCACACAGAGACAGGGAACAAAAGGAAGGGGAGTAATATTATACGTCAAAGGCAAATTCACTTATACTGAAATCCACTCAAGTGACCAGACTGAATGCAATAAGAATATTTGGGTAAAAATAAAGGTAGATAGAAATAAAAACAACACTGTTGTAGGACCTTACTACAGGCCACCAAACCAAGAAGAGATGATGGGTGATGGTTTTCAAAAACAAATCTCAGAAATCTCCAAGATCTAGGATGCAAGATGCAGAGTAGTTATGGGAGACTTCAGTTATCTTGACATCTGCCAAAAGACTAATTGTGCTAATCATAGGCTCTCCAACTAATTCCTGATGGAATAGATGGAAACACTGTCAGATGGATCCATAACTGGTTGGAAAACCATGTTCAAAGAGTTGTCATCAATGGCTGCACTCCAAACTGGAAGGAGGGCTTGAGTGGAGTACCTCATAGTTCTGCCCTAGGAGTGCTACCAGTCAACATTTTGATCAATGACTTAGATGGAGGGGATCCTAATCAAGTTTTCAGGTGACACAAAACCGGGAGAGGTGGCCAACATATTGGTAGATAGGAAGAGAATTCAAAAGGCTCTCAAAAAAACTAAATAATAAAATGAAATTTAATAGAGACAAATGTAAATTTCTACATTTACGCCACAAAAACAAAAAGTACTGGTATAGAATGAAGGATACTTGGCTCAGCTGTACTAAATGCAAAAAGGACCTTGGGATTATTGTTAATCATAACTGAATATGAGCCAGCAGTGTGATATTGCAGCAAAGAAGGAAAATGCTATTATATCTTGCAGTAAAGGAAGCATAGCTTCCAAGCTTCTCCTTAGGAGATCAGCTAAAACCGTACCAATAGAAACATTCCCTGTTTTCATTCAAGAGCTGTTCTTGATGTTTTCATCTCTCAATTACACTTGAAATTTTGAAGTGCCATTTCAAAAAGCACTTAAAACATAGGAAAAGCAGATGTCAGGGTGACCAGCATATACATATACACATCCTTTGATATGTCTTGTCTCACCCCAACTCCCCAACTAGTTACATCTGATTAGAGTATAGTTAAATTATAAACAACTTCATAATTTTTCAGTCTGCAGTCCTGTTGTTGTTTCAAGTACCCACTCTGAATATGCAAGCATCAAAATTACAATTTCACAAGCCCATTTGAATACTTAAGGTCAATGCTTAATCACACGTCAAGTGTCAAATTGATGTTATGAGTTCGTATGTTGCATATGGAATAGTTTAGGAAGCATGAATATGGATTGGACCGTTTCATCATAATGCAAAAGCTCACTACTTTTGTGTCTTATGTATTCTTTTCGTGTCCATGGTGGACACAGAAACTCATTCTCTAAACAGATATATAAGCAAATAATGGAAACAGTAAATCTGCACAAAACATTAAGACTTTCAAAAACATGCTATAATATGTTAAAACCACAGTCATTATACTTGCATATAAGCTGTATATGGAAGGGGCATGTTAGCTCCTCTTCTGTCATTCCCAGTTCTCTTTGGTACCTACTCCCAGAAAACAACTCTCTTCAGGGGAAAGAGACCCCTCTGTCTGTTGAGGTTCCCTAGAGATTCAAAACACTCCAGAAATAGGATTTTCTGTCTTGAAAAGGACTTCCATACAGTGTTGTCCTCTAACATTCGGAGGGCATCAACAACAGCGCACATAACATCCTCCTTGATCCTCTCTTCATGTGTTGATCTTACATGGGAGGAGAACACCCATAGGACTGACATATTTATCACAGAACTCCTAAACATACCAATTGTATGTTGGTGTTCTCCTCACATGTAAGTTCAACATATAAAGAAATTAACAAGGAGGATTTTATGTGCTCTATCCTCTATCTTCACCCAAACCCAGATTAAAGCACTTTGATCATACTCTACAAGATTAGTTTACAAGACTATGCAAACAATGCCTTTTTTAAAAAAATAATTATAATTAAAAAAAACTTTTAAAAAATGTTTCTAAGGCCCCAAAAACACTGAGCAGAAATTGAGTGTGAGCATAAATTGTGAATGTGAGCAGAAATTGTGAGTAACTTCTCACTCCAGATTACATAATACTTGTGGCTTCAAAACATACTTTCACATAAGATTATGTGACAAACCATATGACTCCAAATTGATTTGTAAAGATTCTAAACACAGAGCCACATTTATTCTCAGGGAACTAGTTTTACTTCTTGCTCAATGTAAAACAATGCATAGAATCTCAGGGAAGAGAAATATAACCCACACTTTGGCCCTTTCCGCAACTCACCTTCTCCCAGCGCTGGGGTGCGGGGATCATGCGAGCAGCCTCCAGCAAGAGGCTGTCGTGTCCCCACTGCTTCAGCTCCACATGAGCTGCCTGCTCCCCAGCAGGCAGCGCAAGAGCCCCACCTCTTCCTTCCACGCCTGGGAGTTTCCCAGGCTGTGCTGGGGCAGGAAGCGCGACTGCCATGGCTCCAGAGGCTCCGCACGCACGGCAAGTGTGTGCGGGGCCCTGGAGCAGTGCCAATCGTGCACCATTTTTGGCTGAATAACAAAAATGAAAAAGTATGCGAGCGGTACTTGCTCTACCCTGGAGCGTTGCACGATTGTGTCGTGCAGATCACTCCTCACAATCGCGCGACGCTCCAGGTGCCCTTTTGCATGGAAAATGCCATGCGAAAAGGGCCTTAGAGCTAGCCCCACCTACTCTCAAAAGATAGCCAGCAAAAGAAGCTTTTTTCCACAATCGCCCTCCGTCATTAAATAGAATTTTAAAGGCAGAGCCCAACAATGATCATTTCCATTACTGAACACCCCATGCTTTCTTCCAACTTCTTCCATCTTTTTTACAGAAAAAATCTGTAAAGAATAGGAAAACAGAATGTCTTTTGATGGCCAACCCCAAGAATTTTTCTTCTGGAATCACCTTAAGTGCTCTCTACCTTAATTGTAGCAAAGCCTCAGTGAGATTTCTCTTTATGCTGCTTTTAAACTGAAGGCGACTATAAATTTCAACATGTATCTATTTATAGAATATTTTTTTCACCTGAGCTAAGTGGCTAGAAGAGAAGAATGAAAACAAAGGGCACAAAACCCACAGATCTATTGACTAAAATGGGGTCTCTTTTCCTGTTACTCAATATATGCAAATAAGCCTGGACAGCCACCGCTTTTCATTAAACATCCAAGACTCATCTTTCAGCCTAAGACATCACTAAACTGTCATCAAATGTGAGAAATGATTTGTAAAATATAATACTAGATTCCACATGTACTTTCAAGTGCAGTTTTCTATCTCCACCGACAATTAGGAAGGCTCGGTACTTTGGCAGCTCTTGACAGTAGCCTTGGTTGCCATACCCTTGTCAGGCACAATCAGTTGCACAGCCTCAAAAAAACATCCACTAAAGTATCATCAAAAGACACAGATGGAAGAAGCAAATCAAGGAAATTTTTATTCATCTTTTGCACTGGAGTGTTTAGGTAAGAAGCCTTTATAATGAAAACTGTATACAAGGAAAAAAGGGCACCATTTAAAAGCCATGGCATTGTTATGGTCATAATCGGATTGATCTGTTGGGCTACCTCCACTGCTTCAGGCCTTCCTGGATTACCCACCAAGCAGGCCACATGCTATCTGAAAAGTTTTTCACTTTTCACTTCGAAGTCTATTTCATTTTATAGCCCTAATCCAGAAACTGGACCAGAATTGCTGAACTGCCAGACCTTGACCTGATATGATTTTTCTGGATTAGATGAATATAACTGTATTATCAGTTCTATAACCATCTTCTAAACCTGCTTTTATCTCAAATTCTTTTCTCAAAGAACTATTATAGGTCAAATTTCCTGGGGGTTCCTTAATTTAAAAAAATTGGAATTTTGATTTCATTAAGGATGAATACAATCATTACTCATTTAATCAGATATTAAATGTTGTTGTTTCTGTGTGCCTTCAAGTTGTTTCTGAATTGTGGTGACCCTAAGGTGAATCATGAAGTTTTCTTGGCAAAATTTGTCTAGGGGAGGGTTGCCTTTGCCTCTCCCTGGAGGCTAAGAGAGTGTGACTTGCCCAAGGTCACACAGTGGGTTTTCATGGTTCAGCTGAGACTTAAGCCCTGGTCTCCAGAGTCATAGCCCAACACTCAAACCACTACATCAGTCTGGCTCTCTTGACCAGACAGACAACACATTTTTTCCCTTTTCTCATCAGATGGAGTGTACAAGAGACATACTGTACATAGTAAAGGAAAAGTCCTGTTTATTTGGGAATGGCTTATTTATATACATATCTAACACTCCTCTTATAGCTGCTATTCTAGCCACACACAACTTCCTTCTGTGCAAAAACATATCCAAGCACTACTTTCTTCTGCTTATATTTGACTCTTCATTTGGCCCTGCCAAACAACTAGTTTTTCAGACAATGCCTGAACAGCTCTGATACACATGTTGCATGAGACATAAACTAAACACCTCTACTGAAAGCTTCTGCTGCTGTAGGGATAACATGTTTTCTCAACACAAGAAAATGCAATAATTTATCAGCAGAAAGCTGTTCTTCCCCTAGTAACCCATAAATTAAAACAAAGTGTGCCATCTGATATGTGGTTATGCAAGTATTCTAGGAACCAACTGAAGATTGCCTCTTGCTTCACCTACTCTCCCTTCCCTCTCATTGTATCACCATTTTAGATTGTTTTATTTAATGATTAAAGCCTGGCTGAAGCCAGAGTACCACTCAGGAATTTGCATGACAAAATCAGGATTATCTTCAAGAATAGTTTTGTAGAAGAAGAGAATAGAGCCTGAAAAAACAGTTCTACACAAAGGACTCATTTTCCATCAGATCAGTTTGTGCTGAAGCACTCTGTGCTATTAATTTGGTAAGAAACCTGAAGCTCTGCAACCCCTTAGCAAGTCACAGTCATCTGTTCGGCCTGTAGCTAGAGGCATAGCATGGTGGTAATTCAACACCACATAGAAAATGTTATTTAAACCTGCTTTATTGGACATTCTTATTGGGATGTACAAGCTGTGAATTTAAAGGACACCATCAACGAGAAAATTGCAGAAAGCTTTTCTATCATGCAGAGCAAAGATGCCGCAAGACACTACCGGACATAAGCATGTCAAAGAGGCTAAGACAACTGAGCTATCAATCAGCATTACGAAAGGAGCAGTTCAGTTAATTATAGTCAAGACTCTAAGGAGAGCAGGATCAAGTTCATTATCTTTTTTTTCAGTGCTTCACAAACAGCCTTTCAAGCAGCATTTACAAGATGTCAGGATTTGTTGAATTTTCTCTGAAGGCCTCCACAGCTGCATTCAGAAAGAAGCACAAAGGAAAGAAGAAAATTAAATTGGAAGTGTGGAAGTGCCCCTTATTGAAAAGCTGAGTCAACAGTGGGGAGATGCTAGAAGGTAAGCATTCTTTTCTCCATCCATGGAACATCTCAGTCATCTAGGAGACCTGACAAACCAGAGCATGTTCAGATATGAAAAAGAATGTGATGAGCCATCAGGTGGAACATGACTTTGTCAGTCTCTCCTTGCCAGCAAAAAATATTTGTCTCATCTGGAAAGTACACTTGTAGGACTGAGATGGTGTTCAGGACAGCCATGCCAACCCTCCTTTAAGTCCATTAGCCTCAGCTATAAAGCAGAAATTGAAGGTGGCACTTCTCAAATAACCAGGTAAAAGCAGAAAGCTGGATGCTTGACTTGGAGCCAAGCAAAGGCAGAAGATCCTTTTCTTTCAGTCCAGGTTCCATGGTCTCTGCTAATCTCAATTTGATGTTTCATGATTGTATTTCCTCACATGAGCACACACTTGAGTGTTTGACACATATAGCCCATACTATCTCAGGAAGATAAATCTCATTTGAAAGCTCCAGGAAGGGGCAGAGAAATAAACAAGTAGCAAAACTGTACTGGTGTTGCAAAGTGATACAGAAGGAGACCTAAATTGTGTTATAAGCCCCCACTAGAGCAGAACCAGTGAATCAGTTCAACTTACCTATATGTTGATTCCTTGGTCAACAATTGATAAACTATATTCTCTACTTGAAATTAACCAACGGTATTCTGACCAAGGATTATTATAACACAGCTCCACAAAGCTGGTGGTGGAGTGCTACCTCATGGAATTCCTACGTACTGGCCAGAGCAGTCAAAATAGCCAGTGCAGTAGGAACCAACAGCTGTATCCCTCTTTTATGATTGGAGATGGCAAACTATCTCACTGGCCACTGACATTCGATACCCAAGGGCTTTCAGCAGCATCCTAGACCCCATCAGAATCTCCAAATCCACTTCCCCTTTTTTTTCCTTTAAGAAGTGTGAAAATCACCCACTGTTGATTTAGGAATCCCTCTCTAAATCCTTCAAAATTGGCCCAAAACAACCACAACAGGAAAACAGAAATGACCTCCAGATTTGTTTTGAGCTGCTTGTTGGCTGATGCGGGGGGGGGGGTAGCCTGCTGGGAGAGTCAGGGAAGCAAAAACTGACTCCTCTACACTATGCATTGCCAACATATGTAATGAAATGGGGAGCTATGACAAAAGGTGAATCCAGTATGCCACTGAACTGGGACTTCATCCAACAGCAGCCCAGATGCAATCACCACCATTGTATGCAATTGTTAAATTCCACTCTGGAACAGAGATGGGACTCACATGGATTATGGGTCACATGTAGCTAACCAAAGAGTCCTCCTTTCTTCCACCAAAAAAAAATGTCATTGATGTGGCAGCCAAGAAAGCCAACATGATTCTTGGTTGCATCAATAAGAGTATGGTGTCTAGATGAAGGAAGGTAATGGTCCCACTCCATTCTGAATTGGTTAGACCTCATCTGGAATACTGTGTCCAGTTCTGGGCAGCTCATTTCAAGAAGGATATCAACAAGCTGGAGATTGTCCAGATGAGGGTGGCCAAAATGGTGAAGGATCTGGAAGCCATGCCCTATGAGGAGCAGCTTAGGAAGTTGGGTATGTTTAGTCTACAGAAGAGAAGGTTAAGAGGGGACATGATAGTCATGTTTAACTATATGAAGGGATGTTATGTTGAGGAGGGAGCGGGCTTGTTTTCTGCTGCTCCAGAGACTAGGACAAGGAGCAATGGATTCAAGCTGCAGGAAAGGAGATTCCACCTGAACCTCAGGAAGAACTTCCTGACGGTCAGAACTGTCCAGCAGTGGAATATGCTGCCTCAGAGTGTGGTGGAGTCTCCTTCTTTGGAGGTTTTTAAGCAGAGGCTGGATGGCCATCTGTTGGGACTGCTTTGATGTAGGTTCCTGCGTGGCAGAGGGGTTGGACTGGATGACCCCTGTGGTCTCTTCCAACTGTATGATTATATGATTCTTCCACCAAAAATGGGATACGTGGCTGGGGGACTGATTCTTCTCTAAAACTTTTTTTAGCAAGTGAGTCTGTTCTGGGTACTCTGGATCTGGATGCCCTTTGCACTTCTCAGAGCTTTTACAGCTCTCTAAAATTTTGCATTCCAGAAATGTAAATGCCTGGAATACTATACCCAGGTTTAGAGATAAGGTTAAATAATATTGTTTTTTAATTTCAATAATTTTATGTTTTAAAATATCTACAAGGAAGCTCAGTAATCTTTGAAGTATTATTATTATTATTATTATTATTGCTACTACTGCTATTTACACCCTTCCTTTTCCCAAAACCGGGACTCAAGAAGGCTTACAAATTAAAACAAATGCAATATAGCTAAAAACAAATGAAAGATAACATTAAAATAGAATAAACTATGGATAATATTAAAACAATTTAAAACATAAAATTAAAAATAGTACAATTACAATGATACAATACAGTAAAAAACAGTATAAATTGTATACTCCTTTTTATACAGTTTAATGGTCAATCAGCAGGTAAGGTGTGTAACTGGAGATTATATCCCAAATTTCTCTAAAATTATTATAGAATTTCACAAACTTAAAATTCCCAATATTCAAGGACACTAATTTGACACATACATGAATATGGCACAGTTACAATACAACTGCCATTGAATTCAATGGAAATTACTAGCAAGTAAGCCCACAGAAGGATTGCACAACCATTTTTTTGCTTTCTAAGTGAGGGGAATGAGAGGAAATCATTTTTTCAAGTATTATGGAAAAACTACTTAAGTTCAATCATGCTCTTCTCATTCATTCAACCAAACACTCCTCTAATTATGGTTTTTTTCAACATTTATTAAGAATTTCCATGGCTGATGTTGCCTTTCAGAATTGCCGTCCCATGCATCTGCTAGATAGGAGGAATGTTTCCTTTTGTGGTGGGGGGCATTCGGATCAGGGTTTTGGCACAAGGTACAAGGATTTAAACTTTCTTCTCTCTTCATTATAACCCCAGTCCAGACACTACTCACATATACCCACCCCCTCTGACACACTAGCTATTTATACACTTTTTAAAAAAGCAAGAAAACCAAGACTAACTATGTGACAAAAATGTCACATTTAGCCCTATATGGACTCTAGTTTGAAATGTTATGTGAAAATTGATTTGCTGATCTTAACAGGCACCTGTTTATTGCCCTGCTGTTTTAAAGTGTAACTCATGTCATAGCATTCTCCAGGGGTTAATGGCTACATCAAATTTGCCTGCAGCGCAAATATTCTTCCTTTTGCTAAGGAAGAAAGCTGCAGGAAGTTCTTTTCGGACGCTTGTTATTTTGTTAATTATTATTCTATGTGAAAAGTTACATATAAAGTTATAGAGGAATACAACAATTTTATTCAGAGAAAATCAAACAGTGTTTGCTACTGTTTAACTCTGCAATTCTCTTGTTGTGCAATGAGTAGAATCATAGAAATGTAGAGTTGGAAGAGACCACACGGGCCATGAACTTCAGATAGCTCTTATCTTTTCCTGTATTGGTGATCACCAACAAGCTGCAAGTATTTGACCAAAATAAACAACTTCCATAATTTTCCTATAATAAATCACTACCTTATTGTTCATAAAGAAATTCTTCTCCATTGTTTTGCAATAACAATCTTGGATGCAGCTAGTGCCAAATCATATATACTTCAAGGAAACTATTTTTTACACAGTTCAATGAACAAATAGTCAGGATCTCTCCCTCTCTCTCTCTATGAACATATGAATATGAACATCTAACATTTCAATAACTGTTTTTCCTATCACACTCTAAAAGGATTCAGCACAGGCACGTAACTACTACATAGGGATAAAATCAATCTTGGGACTTGTAGAGCCAACACCATACTATATCTATGCATCAAAAATGATAGTTCCCCTCGTATGATCATCTTAAAATAGTTCTCTTGGACAGCTGGCCATCAGCAAAATGGCAACTTTCAAAGAATAAAAGTTGCCAAGCATCACCAGATACTTCTTATTGCAGATCATCTCCCACTATATTTGATTTATGCCTGTACAAATAACACTCTAGGAGACCACAGTAAGTAGAGGTGCTGCTTTTAAAAAAAAAATCAGTTGCTAATTTTTCAAACTTATGCTCTCTTCTTAATAGATCAAAATGCTTTCAGGTGAGTCAAAAAGTGTCTAATCTGAAGGTACTGAGAGGACATAGATCTGATACCTCACATTATTAAGCATTCTATCAGACACTTTTGCAACATAAGAAGGTAGCTGGAGATGGTCTGGGGATCGCAGTGCAAGTCTCTGTGAATTAGAAACAGCTTGGTTGTACTGCTTCAATGACTGCTTTTGTTTGATTGGCCATATTGCTTGTAGGATTGCTTATATATCCTCATGATATATGCTTAACCTGTGTGTTTATAAGTAAATGTTACAAAGACAACGTAAGTACCCAACTATTTCTTTTTTCCAAAAAAGTGGACTTGAAGTATTTGCTCATAACTTAGTACAGAAGGACAAAGCAGTTTGATTCAGTGTAAATCCTAAGCAATTAAAGCACATATTCCATTAGTTTCTTTTTCAAACAGATTTTCAAGATTTTGTTAAGGCACTAATTAAAGAAAAAAAAACAGAAGCTACAATTACACTACAGTTGGGTTTTAGAGACAGGCATGCTGAGAGAAACCTTCTTCAGAATGAAATAGATAGCACAATGCATAGCACTTAAATGCAATCAAGGCAAACATAACTTCATCTTCTACCTACAGGGCATGGAGATATATTTAATACCTTTCCATCACCTCAAAATCAGCAATCAGCCTGTTGTTCATAATCACAGGCTTAGCATTATTTTCTAATTCTTTTTTTCAGTTTCACTCATTTTTCTTGTACAGATTTTGAAGAACATAAAAAGATTCAGATTTCATCAAATGATAAATGTTAGTCTGTTGAGGTGTAGTTATCCCTTCGAAAAAACCCAGTCAAATAAGTGGAACACCTACCTATTGCAGTCCACATGAAGCAAGAGATGGGATGCACTAAGAGACAATGCAATCTTGTGCCACTGTCCATCTGCTAGCCGATATGGAAACACTTCTGTTCTTGACTTTCCATTAAATCTGTAGTGGTATCTTATTTCATCTCTCAAGCCACTGCTTTCCAGTTCAAAGTAACTGCATTTAAAACAAAGAAAAACATTTCCAGTTTGTGAACCGGACATTATGAAATTATGCATTCCAAGGCTGAATAAAAACTGCAGAAGTTGGTTTTAAAAAAATACAATATTATTTATGTGAAGAAGTTAACAAAGCACAACCACAATTGTGAGGGCAGTTCTGACTCCCAGAGGCAGTACTGGGGAGGCTCGGAGTGTCTGGGAGTTAGCACTTCACAATTCCGAATGTATACAATAAATAAATATATCAATAAACAAACCAATCCAGTTGGCAGGTTTGAGAAAAGCTTAGAAATTTTGTCTTTTTGATAGTAAACCCCAAAAGACCCAACCAGCAATTCCAATGTCCATGCTTGCTGGATAATTCTGGGAAGATGTATTCTGAAAAGTAGCTTTTCCAAACACTGGATCTGAGGGAGTGTTGAACTAAGTACCCTCCAGTGGTCTCTTTCTTCTGTTGAGCTAGCTTATCAAGGGAAGGGCTGGCGGCAGTGCTATAGGCTGCACCAGGTGTCTGTGTGTAACAAGTTTTTTAAATTCCCACAATACAGCAAAACAACACCATGCTGGGATCACTGTGGAAACAAAACTCCATCACGCTACCCAGCAGTGATGGCATCAGTGGGACTGTGAATCTATTCCACATTTCAGTGAGACCTTTAAAGGATCTAGTCACACTTTGGATATTTCCTTTAAACTTTAAACTAAGATCTGGAGTAGACTCATTACTCCACTGACATCTGACCACCAGCATCCACTGCTACCTAACATTTCAGGACTGTTTAATTAAAAATTATTGGGAGGCCCAGGGCAGTTGTCAGTGTTGGGCCCAGACAAGACCTTCAGATTGCTTGGCACTAATATTTGCCCTGGCAAATATGATTCACTTCAGAAAGAGCAGTGAATTGCACTTGATGGTATTTTTGTCCCTTGCAGTCCTGTGATTCCATGAAAAGAATAAAATTGGACCAAATGGCTGGTGTAAGACTGACCATTCTCTTGAGAGGTGGATTTATGCTCATAATTCTTCACACCTTTCCGAGCCAGACCTGCTTCTTATATTAAAAGAGCCTAGTAGATGTTTGACAAGAAAAAGCAATATATAGAATATCTGGAGATATACATATGTACATATATATGCAGACATACATACTAGTTATATTCTCTCCTTCCCTGACACAAACGCACAGAAAACTGTCTGCACTGTGAAAGGGAAAATTCTGATAGGCTTGCACATGCAATAAATAACTAAGATTTTTCCACCAATGCATGATTCAAAATGAGTTTGAATCACTGAATGTGCTACACTCCCATCTAATCTGAATAGCCACTAACGTTTATCAAAGCACCAAAACAAACATTTAATATTTAAACAAAATATTTTAGCCTGAAGCACACTTTGAAGAAAAGATAAAAATAAGCCTGAAATGTATTTTTTTTAAAAAACCCACACACAACAGTTCTTTCAAGGGATTGGAAATGCATGCATCAATAAACTGACTTGTATAAAGAATGTAGCTTTTCCCATTTTTTAACCAACATGAAAAAAGAAACCTTTCGATAAAAGGGGAAGGAGCTTTGCTAAAGGGAGTTCTAAATGTGCACCTAAGAATGATTTTATGATTGCCATTTATTTCACTTTTGCTGTCAGCTCGGTAAGAAGTCCTGTCAGTCTTAAGAAGCTACAAGCTGCTCCTAGCACACTTCATCAAAGAAAGCAGTGAGAGAAGTACTGTCAATGAAGCTCCATTTAGAAACTTAAATGTTTTTATAATTGCCTTCCCTTGTCAAGGCACAAAAAGAAATCACTTGTTAGGTTCTAAATCCTTCTTCTTTAGATAAGCTGTATAGAAGATATGATTTGGGACAGGAAAAAAAATGAAATAAGCAGAGGGGGATGGCACACAGAGAAAAACATTCCTAGTTTTAATAAAGCCCAAGCTCCACATATTCTTTCTGTTTCTTTGTAGCCCCACATACCTTGACATGCTGCCGCACTGAATATCACCCTCTACCATGAGGCAATCATGCCCTGTTTGTATGGGATGGCATGCAACACATCACAACTCCAGCATCTAGAGCCAGGGTGGGCCAAGTGCACTGTGGGCACTGCATATGGGCCTAAAACCTTCTCCCAGTGACCCCGAGAGTTAAAAAAAAATGAGACCACAAAATCTACTGCCAAAATTTAGTGGTAAAACACCAAAAGCACTATATGGTTTATATATCGTGTATACTAAAGGCATTATATCATAGTCAATGGTAAATGGCATTGATGACAGTCCATGGAATAGTCATATAATAAACGTGATCCTCAATAGTCAGTATTATAAAATCAAGCTCATTTAAAGTTCATTGTATATAAATATAAACTTAAATTGAAACATACAGCAATCTTGCTCAACGTAAATTTCCTTGCAGCAGAAAGAAAAATGTTGAAATTATTCACCCTCACTTGTAAGAACTACATAGTCAAATACTGACATTCTTATCACATACAAAAATAAAATATGTCTATGTTTGTGTGTGTGCATGTGTGTGTGTGTGTGTGTGTGTGTGTGTGGTCCATTTCACCTCTCGTACATTTTTTTTCAGACAACAGCAATGGTGAATACTGTGGCAAAAAGACCAAGACAAATGTAAACCGCAATCTATTGTAAAGTCAGAAACTCAACATGGTATAATGGTTTCTCTGCTGGACTAGGAACACCAGGCTTCAAATTTTGTTGTGTGGAACAGCCATTTGAAACTCCTCATACAAGCAGAAAGGTGAGAATCACAGAATCTAAGAGCTGCAAGGGGCTGAAAGGGCCATCTAGACCAGTTTCTTTTCTCAGTCACTTCTCTGTTTTATTCACTTCTCACTGCTCTCTGTGGCCCCCTAGTCTCGTGCCATGGCCCTCCCATTTTATGTGATTTTCACTTGTGGCCCCCTTGGAATATCCTGGGAGCCCCTGGATGGGAAACACTGATCTAACCACTCCCTGCCATGCAGTATATACAAGTGCATCACTCCTGAAAGATGCCCTTCCAACCTATGTTTAAAGGAATATCCATCCCCACTCCCATCCCACATAGTCTATTCCACTGTCAAACAATTCTTATGGTACAGAAATTCCTCCTAACATTTACGTGGAATCTCTTTTCTTCTAATTTGAACTGATTGATTTATGTTCTAGTCTCCAGAACAGCAGAAACCAAGCTTGCTCCATATTCTTCATGACATCCCTTTAAAAATTTAATGATGGCCATATGTCGCCTCTCAGTCTTCTCTTCCCCATGTTAAAAATAACCAGCTCCCTAGGACATCCTTTGTAAGGCTTTGATCATCTTGCTTGGCCTTCTTGGGGCACGTTCTAGCTTGTTAATATCCTTCTTGAATTACGGTGACCACAAATGGTCAGAAGTGGACCAGTGGGACTACTGTTCCCCTTGATCTGGACTCTGTGCTCCTATTGATACAGCACTGGCTTTTTGTTTTTTGGTCATCTCATCATACTGTTGACTCATGCTTCGCTTACGGTCTACTAACCCCCTAAGATCCTTTTCACATGTATAGCTTTCAAGCCAGGTACCTAGATTTATGAATTTCACAGATGCATCTCTTTTATAGCAGGGAGAATTTTTATTTAACCTCTAGAATTGCAGCTATTTGTCATCTGTATATTTTTCTTTGGGTTCAACCTGTTAACTACAACATATTATTTATTATATCAATTTAATACTCACTATTAAGAAATCAGATATATTTGCCAATGATACTAAAATCAGCTTGATAGATAGGTCAGAATACAGAGTAGTTAGGACAAGAGGCTGCCATCAAGACAGAATACAGAGAAGTGGAATGGTTTCCAATTGGCAAGGAATCAGACAAGGCTGAAATTTATCACCCTATCTGTTTAACTTGTACACCGAACATATCATATATATAGCAGGATTAGACTCAGAGAAAAGAGGTGTGAATACTTAAGGAAGGAACATCAACAATTTCAAATACCAAACAATACCATACTACTAGCAGAAAATAGCAACGACTTGGAACAATACTGAAAAAAGTCAAGGAAAAAAGTGTAAAGGCAGGTTTACAACTGAACTTTAAGAAACAAAAATAACGATCACAATGGTTAACATACTTTTAAGTATACAATGAAGACTTTGAAACAGTTAAGAGATTTTCTATACTTTGGTTTGGTCATTAATCAGAATGGAGACTGCAGTCAAGAAATCAGAATAGCACTCAGTATAGTACTCAGTACTCAGTAAGGCAGCTATGAAAGAACTAGACAAGATTCTCAAGTGTAAAGATGTATCATTGAATAGTAAAGCTAGGACTGTCCATTCCATTGTATTTCCAATTTCTATGTACGGTGGTGAGAGCTGGACTGGGTAGAAAGCTGACAGGAAGAAATTTAACTTATTTGAAATGCAGTGCTAGAGAAGACTTCTATGGATACCATGGACTACTAAAAAGACAAATCAATCAATCCTAAAGTAAATTAAGCCTAAACTCCTCCTAAAAGTTAACTAAATTGAGACTGTTGTACTTTGAACATATCACGAGAACATATCATGAAAAGACAATAATGCTTGGGAAGGTAGAAGACGGTAGGAAAAGAAGAAGGTGGCATTACAGAAGGATGGACTTTATCAAGGAAACCACAGTCAAGAGTCTGCAAAACCTGAGCAGGGCTGTTGATGGTATGGTGCTTTGGAGATCTCTTGTTCATACAGTTCCCATGAGTCAAGCTGGACCTGATGGCAGTTAACAACAACTCAGTCTGAAACTGGCTACAGTTTTTAAAACTTGCAAGACAAGTTAAGGTATTAAGTGTGAGCAGGCATGACTGTTCTCTTGAAATCTTATTTGTCTGTTACCATTTCAACACTCTAAGGGTCCTTTTGTGTACTTACCTAGGAATAAATTACATGAATAAGTGAGGTTCTACATCCACGTAAAAAGGAAGGTCTAAGTTCTTTTTCATCCTGTCCTCTGCCAAGTTTTCAAAAGAAGTCCATTATCCAGGGCTTTTATAATCTACCCACTGAGGCAATCTTCAAGACAAAGAGGGCAAATTCAACACTCAGAGGTCCTTCACACACACAAACACACACACACACACACACACAGAGCACCCCATTTCTTTTAACACATTCTTGCCCTAGACCAGGGATGTCAAACTCAATTTCATCTTGGGCCGCATCAGCATTATGGCTGCCCTCAAAGGGCCAGTCGTACCTGTAAGACTATATAAATGTATCTACTCTTTTATCATATTAAATAATTGCCTCTGCATTCGATTATTACTGGTTTTTAAACTGTCTTCCCTCTGCATAAACTTTATTTGTCTTGGACATTTGGGGACTATTTCATCGTAGTTTATGGTCCCTGTACCTCTGTAAAGTAACACAGAATTGGTCAGTATATCCAAAGTGTGCCTCTTTCTGCCCCCAGGCTCGCCAGGCGGGGGGAGTGCCACTGCTGCAGCAAAGGTGCAGGGGCCACATGAAATGGCCTGGTGGGCCAGATTTGGCCCGCGGGCTTTGTGTTTGACACCTGTGCCCTAGACAGATGTATAGAGATATTCTCTTGTACCTGCATAAAGTTGTGTGTTTTCAATGAGGAGACATTCAAATCAATTTAACACTGATTTTGGTGGGCTGAAGATTGTACCCTCTGTTTTCTTTAGTTACAGATTATACTCTTTGGCTGCAGCCCAAAATTCCCTTACTAGGGGCTAAGACCCAATTAACCCAGTGGGACTTCCTTATAAATAACCCTGCACAAGAGTGTACTGTCAGAAAGACCAGCCAGCATTGTCATTGGTAAGGTATTGAGGGAATTGTGATCCAAAACAGTTGCCTAGTAAAGGCTCTTGACCCTGAACTGATAAAAACTCACACATCTGCTTCACACTGTGTACTTTAGTGGATAGACCTGTACCTATCATTTACATACCATACATTTCACAGGTGATAACTGAGACACACGGGGACAAGAACAGTAGAATCTGGTCATGATGGCAAAAGATATTAATGAGGAAGCAGACACAAAGGAGCAGAGAACACAGCAGTTTGCTTTTTCCTGAGCCGACTGGGAAGAGCAAAATGCCATCCATCCTGTCCTCTTCCTCTGGTAAATTGATTGCTTACAAACTACTTTTGAACTTTCAATTCAGTTTGCATCTAGTGAAATAAACTGAGGATAAAGGGAGAAATTAGGAAAAAAGAAACTGGAACATTTGGAAAACAGCTGGAAAAAAAGGATAACAGAAGATTAATCAGGACTGTCCCTGACAAATCAGAACAGCTGGAGGGTATGCATTTAGCCAGCCCTATATCCCCCAAGCAAGATCTTCTGCAGAAGGGGCATTTAAATGCCAGTTTAGTTGGAGTGGGGATGGAAGGCAACAAGACCCTTACTTTCTTTTGGTTTTTGCAGTTCTTAACAGGGATGGGCTAACACATTACTCTCTCTAACCTCCTCTTGTCTTGTAATTTGACTGGTTCTAAATGTGTTTCAAATATTTCATACACTTGACAGAGGAGCACATTTTTAAACTAACAGCCTTGGGGGTTTACTCATTAGAAATACACCTATCTAGTTTGGCCTTTATTGTTCCTTGCCCTTTTATGTCTGAGTTGTCAACCACGCAGGAAGCAAGGGGAGCAGAAGTCACCAAACTGGTAAAGCACAAAGGGAAGCAAAACCTTTATCTCTAACCTTCATTTCTTCTTTCATCTTCTTACAGCTATTTTAGGCAAAAGAAGGAACAAGTATTTTGAGATTTTCTACAGGGACGAAAACAAAAAAGAAAACAACTTAGGTCTTGCAGCATTCAAGTTGCTGAAAGCGAATTTCCTGTTGCAGAACACACTCAATAAGGCTAAATAGAAACTCTCCATCAAAGCTGTGTTTTTGCCAATACAATGGTGTTGAAACTTAACTCAGATGAGTTCAAAGTATTGAAAAATATTGCTACAGCGATGTTTAACATCTTTCCAATAGTCTAAACAAGAAAAGAGGGAAATGAAATATTATGAAGGAAGTCCACACAAAGCAAGATTAACTAATCACTGATGGAAGAAACAGCTACAACTCAGAGTAACAACCAGAAGATGTAAGCCCAGATTCTAAAAATAGGCTGTAACCCTTACTGTAATTGCTGTAACAATACATTACAAAAATATAATAATGCTCATAAGTAGCTTTAGCGCCCGAGTTAGCATATCATGGCAGGTCTAGCAATAAGAGATAAACTGATAATTCTTCCGTATATACACTGCGGTTTTTGTTGTTGTTGTCGTGTGCCTTCAAATCATTTCCAATTTATGGCAATTGAAAGGCTAAACTTTCACATGGTTTTCTGAGGCTGCGAGTGTGTGAAACGCTCAAGGTCACCCAGTGGGTTTCTGTGGCTACGTGAGGAATCGAACCTTGGCCAACAGGCTCATAGTCCAATGTTCAAACCACTACACCATGCTGGCTCTCTTTATTCTCATGAAATTAACCTACTCAACTTCTAATGTGCTAAACTGACCAAAAGGAAAAGGAAAAGCTGTTAAATTCAGCCTGGAATGATGGAATAAATCGAAAATCTAAAGCACACAATTATGCTTCTCTTTGCTGATAGACATCACCATCACCACCACCATCACCATCATTATTCTACTATCAATTCCAAGTTCTTCAGTGTCATGTAAAACTCTCCTACACCTCCCACATAAGTATTGTGACTTGAAGATAGCAATTGCCTACTGCACTTTACTGTTTAAATAGTAGCCCATTTAAAGCATATTTATACAAAATCAGGCACTAATGCATCTCACTCCTGTCAAGACAATTCAGTTTGGCTGCTCAACAGCATATAACTACATAAAAGTGGTTACTTAAAGAGTCTCCAACAAAGCAAAAAACTGAAGGCTACATTTCAGAGCAACAGTTTACAAGTGAACAAATATAGTAAAACTTATAATTTTTTAAAAAAAAGTTTATGAAATTTCATAAACTCTTATCATGTGGTACAAGAGAGAGATGTTGCATTTTGAAAGAAAATATTTTCTATATTGTATGTGCAGTTATGAGTATATGCACACACACATATGTGTATATACATATATATATACACACACACACACGCTCCATCCATTTACAACATTACATAATATTAAAATGCTATGAAATTAGTTGAAAGAGAAAAAACCCCCACAAGTTTGAAACATCAGAAAGGTGATGCAACCCTAACAGAAGCTACGATACATGTGGTTCAGTCTTGGTCTTCCGTAGAGAAGGAGATGAAAATGTTTTCAATAGCCAAATGAGGCCAGGTTGGAAACGGGCCACAAGCATATGGTTAAACATAATGTCCAGTCAAAGAGGTCTAAGAGTCAAAGTGGAAAATATTCCAGAAACACCTGGAGGGTGACACCTTGTATTTTATGCTAATTCAAGAAGGCTGTGAGCCCAAACAGCAGAATGTTTAGTTTTAAGAGACACATAGCTATTACTAGCAATGGCTGAAACCTGCCGGAATGTGAAGAACCATCAGGATATAGTTATTTGCAGATAATAACTCTCTAGGAAGACAGAGAAGGGTGAACTGGAGGTGGTGCCACTGCATAAATTAAAGAGGACATCGAACATTAAATGGAGCTGCCTCCTTTACAGAATCACTTTGGGCCACAATAACCAGGTACCATAAGAAATTTAACACTCAGGATGTGCTACTCTTCCCTGGATCAAAATGCTCCAGGTGATCTTGAGATAGAGAACAGAATCAAGGAGTCATCTAAAGAAGAAAGTGCTGTAGTAGCAAGCAAGCTCAACTTAGCTTATATTAACTGGATAAATATATATTCAGATTTCCTTTCATGGTGCACAGTTATAACCATTTGATACCACTTTAACTGCCATGGCTGCATCCTACAAAAACTTGTAATTTTTGATAAAATCATTAAAATTTTCTGCCCAAGAATTTTTTAAAAAAGTATTTTTATTAACATTTATTTAATATATAAAAGAACATATAGGGGATTAAAAAGACAAACAGTAAGTAAAGAGACAAAGAAACTAAAACTAGACTACAACTAAACTAAAAAGAGGCAAAAAATGCATACAAAGAACTTCTAACTCACCAGCTTTTGGTTCTAAGATATACTTCTACAAGATATACTTCTTCTAGTGTGTCTATCATTATCACACTACTGCCTAGAATTTAATAACTGTAAGCTTAACCTTCAAAACCAGTAATTGACATTTTCCCTCAACAGTCTCTTAGATATCCAATCAATCTACCCTAATCATTTTTAAAATTAACCAAAAATCCTTCCTTAATTAAAATAGTTAATTTATCCATTTCTGCCAGATCCAACATCTTCAATAGTGAGTCTTCATGTGCAGGAATAGCCATACTTTTCCATTTCTGTGCATACAGCAGTCTCGCCGCCATAATCATGTAGTGAAAGATTTTTACCACCTTCTTATCAGTCTGCTCATCAGTCAGACACAATTTTTTGAAAAGTTCAGCTTTGAATTGAATCTTTCCCTTTAAGATATCTTCCATCAGTCTATGTATGATCACTCAAAACTTCTTGTCTTTCTTACAGGTCTGCCACATGTGGTAAAAAGTTCCCTCTTTTTGATCACATTTCTAACATTTTAGACACTCTATATACCATTTTGTAAAAAATTCCTCTAAGATCATAACAGAATATATTTCAAATCTTTTACCCACATCCTTTCCCATTGTTCCATCTAGGTATGATACCCCACATTTTGTGCACATTTAATCATGCAAGCTTTCACTTGTTCATCTTCTGCTTCAATTTTCAACATCTTATACATTTTGGCAATTAAATGTTCCTCTTCAGCACATAATTGTTCTTCAAATTCAGATTTAGACATTTCAAAACCATATAAATTCTTATCCCTTTTAAACCATTCAGTCAACTGTCTGTATGAAAATCGACATACATCATAACCTTCTTGGATGAGTTCTTCATTTGATTTCATTTTAAATTGCCCACTTTCCATCATCAAAAGGTCTTTACAAGTTAACCAATTATCTTTAAAAGTTATTCCTCTCTTAAACAAAGCTTTATGTGGAGAGACCCATAATGGCATTTTAGAACATAATCTAAGCTTATATTTATTCCATGCTCTTAATAAAGCACATCTAACAGAATGATTATTAGAATCCACATTAGTTTTAAATTTATCATACCACAGAAATGCACAGAAAACCACTCGCTGAGAATTCTATATACCTCATGAAACTACATATCCAGGATTCCATAGGAGGCACTATTACAGTCAAAGTAATATCAAGGTAGTGTAATTGTGTAGCATGAAGATCATGACAAAGAGATTACATTTGTTCATACCCAAAAGAGGTGTGCCGAAGAACTAGTCAGAGAACTGACCAGGTGAGATGCAACCCTGGACTTGAAATTAAGTGGTGTTACTAAATATGTGGTGTGAGACTTGCAAGTTTTGGACCAGCTAGAAACTATGACCAAATTGCTATCAAATTTTACTTTTTGAAAAATGACAAAGAAATTCAATACAGTCCTATCTGATTACAAAAGAAGAAGCATTTTTAAAATAATGAAACTGGCAAAAAGAAAGTTGAAAAGAAAAGTCAAGAGAGCTAAAACTCTTCAAAATGTTTGGGGACTATAACAGAGGCTCAGCAACATGGACAAAAGTAGCGCAAAGTTCAAGAGGTTACCATAATGGCGAACAAGGAGTGTCAAAGAAGATATTAAAAAGAGGTTTCAATCAACAACTTAAAACATTGTTCAAAGAAAAGCAAAAAAGAACAAAGGGAACACAAGTAAGTGAGGCAAAAGGAGGATTTTGAGGAGTATATTAGTAATAAGATCACGAGCAAACCCAAAAGATGCTTTATTTGGGGAAGCAAGGGACGCATGGCCTGGAGACTCCAACTGTTGTAGTGCCTCCTCCAGATCTCTGCTGTCAAATCTGCCATTACAATGGATGGCAGCAAGAAAGTCAATTTTCCTTTAAAACAATGTGTATATTCTCCATGTTCCATCACCTAAACCCAACAGCTAGTCTCAGCTACAGTAGATGCACTGAATCAATGGGAATTACATAACTATTGATTTCAACAGTTGAAAGAAAGAATTTGATTTAGGCCAGTATTTGTAAGGAGAATCACACTCCTGGAAGCCTCCCAGAACCACAGTTCTATTGGTAAAAAATCCATTAGTAAAGCACATATCCTATTTTAAAGGAAAGCTTATTTTCTAAAACCATTGCACTGCATTTATTAATTTTAATGGAAACAACAAAACTTGAAAGAGGAAGATTGAATGCAGCCCTTGGTGTGTTTGTTTATGGGGTGCCAGTGTGGCTTCTCGATTTCCAGAAGTTTCTCATTCTACTCCAATCATATCACCAGCCTCAAAGCAGATGGGGGAAGAAATGGACCATCAGAGTTAAAGGAATAATAAGATACAAAGAGAATGCAGATAAACTGAGTGGACTATTTTCACTTCTCTTCACAGGAGAAGATGTAGCCACCCTAAATTGTAGTTATCCCTGAATCAAGCTATCCATCGCAAAACTGGTATTTTCAGGAAAGGAGTCTGAGGAGCTAGGACAAATAGTGACAAGAAAAAAAGTTCTAGAACTTATTCACAAATTGAAAGTGAATAAATCATTTAATCCAGATGGTACTGATCTGAGAGTTCTTAAAAACTCAAATGATACATTGCTGATCTTCCAAAAAGAATATGTAACATGCCTGTCAGATATATCTCTACACTTGATGAGTGTAGGGTGGCTAAAGTAATACCAATCTTTGACATGGGAAAAAAACCACAAACAGCTTATTATCTGTCGCATATAAATAAGTAGAAGGCTTTATTCAATACAAAATCTTCTTGCATTCAAACTCCACTGAAAAAGAACCAACATGGCTGTTGTACAGGTAAATCCTATCTTTTATAATTATTTCATAGAGTCAAATAGAGGTGGTAGCAGTGATCTGATAGACCTTGTCAAAAGCTTGAATTAAGTCTCTCACTGATGTCTCCTGAGTCAGCTTAGCAGTCACAGGATGAGAAAAGACGATAGGAGGGACGCAGACAGTGGTGTCTGCATAACAATCATTGTATATGGTCTGAATAGTTACAAGTGCTTTTAAATTTATCATGAATAACCTGGAGCTAGAGGACAGTAGTGTGACAGTCAAGCAGGCTGCTGTAATTGTATTGCTTAGACAAGACTTCATTGATCGAAAGAAGTTCATGGGATGTCTCCAAACTGAGCCTGTAAAATGGCAAATGTGAGGCACACTGGGGCAAAATATCTCAATATAACACAACTACTGGGATATAAACCAGCAGCAACTGACCAAGAAAATCCTTGGTGTTATAGTGGATGGGTGTATCAAAATGCTGATAGATTCTGCATTTCTTCTGAAAAGACAAAATCCATACTGGGCATAATTAGATTTTTCATTCATATATATATATCATATATAAAAGTCAAAGTTTGTTTGTCTGTGTCAGGTGAAGACCTCATATGATTGGCTGCCTAGGAAGATTCTATAGAATCCTGGGGTTTGAAGCTTAGGGAGGGTCCCTTAGAATTCTCAGCCAGAGAGCTCTTGGGCTTCAGTCAACTGTCTGGAATAGGCCGGTTGCTATGGAGATGAGGCCTAGCAGCAAGAAGGAGAGCAGCGTATTCCCTCAAGAACCCAACCTCTATATGTTAATAACGCTGAATACAGATTGGGTTGCAGAAAATGGGGAAAAGTTACAGGTACTGGAGAAGACAGTTTGGGGAATAAGAGACACACGATCTCAAATCTTTCTAATATGTATTACCTATGAGAAAATAAAATCCCTGACTAACTTTTCTGAATCTCTAACTCCTATTGCTAACTAATTCCTAGCACTCACACACTCAACTCTCACTCTAACTCTGTCATACATCCCTGCCTTTAAAAAAAACAAACAAACCTTCAAGCATTTAACCAATCACCAGTCACTCCAACATTCTGTACTCTTGCCCTGTCCCAAAAGATCCTAATCTTATTACATCCACTATACCTTGCATACATAACTCTACTTTACTTATCGGCTCTGGTAAATGCAACATTTCTCCCCAAAAGTCCATAACATCATACACCTAAAAAAGAATATTGCAGAAATACAAAGGAGGACATGGAGAACAATTAAATTTTTTAAGGCACAGCTCCTGAATAAGGAAAGGTTAGAGCATTTAGGTCCGTTCAATTTAACTTAGAAAAAAGGTGGGGAGAGACAATGATAGAAGTGTATAAAATTATGTGTGGTACAAGTACAAGCTGGATTCAGAAAACCAAGAGGTACTTTGGATCACATTGTTAACAAATGTTGAATAATGGAATGTACCAAAGAATTTCAAAAGAAAATCAACCTCTGCTTTATAGATTACAGTAAAGCGTTTGATTGTGTAGACCACAATAAATTACTCACTCTAGAAGAAATAGGAGGGCTGCAACATCCGGTTGGCCTGATGCATAACCAATATTCAGGACAAGAGGCTACTGACAGGACACAAAATGGTGGAACAGAATGATTTCCCATTAGCAAATGCATCAGACAAGGCTGCATTTTATTACCCTATCTGTTTAATTTATAGTTAGAACATAAGGAAAGCCAATTGTGTAGGGATGGGGGGGAGATGGAGATGGTTCGCCCCGGTGGCAATGTTGTTGGAGCTTGCTGGCTCGTGGCCACGCCCCCCTCCCAACCCACCTCCACACACTCCAAACTCTGGCTCTGAGGAAAGCAGAATTACATTCAGAGAAAAGAGGCGTGGAAACTGGAGAAAGGAAAATCAAGAATTTAATATATGTAGATGGCAACACATACTAAAAAAAAATAGACTTGGAATGACTACTAAGAAAATTTAAGGAAGAACATGAAAAAACAGACTTACCATTGAATGACAAATAGAATGACTGCAGATCTTTATGTAATTTTAAAATGAGAAGTGAAGATATTGAAATTTTCTGTACCTTTGCTCAGTCATGAATTAAAATGGCGACTGAGTGAAGAAAGCGGAAAGTGACTAATACCTGGAAGGACAGCTAGGAAGGAATTTGATAAAATCTCAAGCATAAAGATATGTAGAGCAATTAGATACCAAAGTCTTACAAGAACTTATGAGTCACTGGGCGAAAGAATGCTCGGCTAAATCAACCTTTGGTCTGATAGCAATAGCATATGTATTTCTATACCGCTTATCAGCTAAGTGCTCTCTAAGTGATTTACAATGTGTTAGCTAATTGCCTCCAACAAGCTGGGTATTCATTTTACTGACCTGTTGAAGGATGGAAGGCTGAGTCAACCTGGAGCCCAGCAGGATCAAACTCACAACCTTGTGGCTGCAGTACTGGCATTTAACTACTGCACCACCAGGGCTCTCTCTAACATGATCCATCATGTCTTTGTGTGTATATTTATGAACAGTATAGTTGCTTGTATACCAGTATATATGAACAGAGTAACAAAGAATGAGACACGCTTGCTTGCTCAAGCTCGCAAAATAAATTTGTAAAACAGAAACATGTTTGTTTTTCTCAGTCCCGACCTTCATTAACTGGACCACACTGCCGCTTAGCTAAGGCTTGTAAATGACAGATTTCTTAAAATAATCGGAACTAGAAATGAAAGCCATTACTTTTAAATGCTGACAGAAGGCAGACCAGATCTTGCTGCCCTCAGTGTGTGATCAAATTAAAAAATCAGCTGATTATACAGGCTTTGGGAAAAGGGATATCAATATAGACTGGCAGTGTCTTCTTTTCTCTTTTCGGTGGTACTGGTCTCTGAAAACCAAATGGAGTAATGTTCATACAACCACAATTATTTTTCTGATGTCCGCTAACTTCGTTTTTATTATTGCTGGTTTTTGCCATCAAGTTGCCTTCAACACATGGAGACTCTATAAAGGACAGACTTCCAGGAGCCCCAGTCATCAATGGCCCTGCTCAGGTCTTGCAAATTCAGGGGCATGGCTTCCTTGATTAAATCAATCCATCTACAGCACAGTCGTCATCTTTTCTTACTGCCTTCCATTTTGCTGAGCTTACCAATCTCTAGGGCATTTAGGATGAGTTCTGGTGATCTGGATCAGAGTTGATGGGAGTAGCAGTCCAATAACCACAAGTTGTACACACGGATTTAGTTTTAAAACAAAAGGTTAACTTCCTGAACACCAATAGAAATCCCCATCATTTTAATTTACTTAACATTTTTCAAGTTTCAGTTTGTATCTTAATTAGACATGTAGCCACTGATCAAATAAGATGATCTGACCTTATTCTCTTACACAACATTATACCTAATAATTGAAAAATAAGGAAAAAAATTCTTATAATTTTTATGGTACTGCTCAAGCATATTGCTGAGGTGACATACAAAATGAACTAAACAGTATGAACACACACAAAAATCCCTATTTTTCACAAAATCTTTTGAAGATGTTATTTCAATCATGCATAAATTATTTCCAGAGAAAAGTATTTACCATTTTTATACTTTCCCTCCTCCCACTACAACACACACACATAGCATACTATACGAAATATACACCTTTGTTGTTGTAGCTTTTCTGTTTGAGACAAGGAATGAGATGTTGCAGGGCATGACTTAATAACATTCAAAAGAGGTGCACTGTCTGGATACAGTTGATCTTTCTATGCTTCTTTACTGATTATATAACAGACTGCAGCAACCACATATACAAAATGCAAGATACCTGCTTTCATTGTATGTGACAGACTTCAGCACATTCACTCTATTATCTGAGGTGCTTGAAAAACAGGTACCTTGACATAGGATGACAACAATCAACTACAAACAATAGGATAATAGGTCAGCAGCAACATCTGTCTCCAACAAAATCCCCACAGATTACTCTGTTTCTCTCAATGTCACTCACTCTGTCAGAATGCATATCGGATGTATTTCTGGTTAGCAATCACAGTAAGTATCATTTTGGAAAAACTTGGTAAATATGTTTTGTGAATGTTTCTGAAGAAACTGTGCTACATATTTATCTCTGTATTTAACTATTCAACTGAACCTACCAATCTAAATACAACCTACCAATCCAAACACAAATCCATTCTGTCTCACATCAGCATCCAGAGTTTAATTCACAGTTATCCACATAGCTTTAATAGATGTTCCTCTGCCTACCACTAAAAGTAGTAATTCTTGTAGTATTAAGGTTTTTTTTATCTTTTGGACCAAACTAATATCATCTTGTCTGCCCTGTTCATTTTTGCATTATATAATCTTGTGGCTTTCAAACTAAAACAATTTAAAATGGACACCAGTGAACATTAATGATGGAGACTATAGTCTATGCATCAAAGGTGGACCAAGTCAGATGATTATGATTTAGAGATGCAATTCTTCACTAAGTTTCTTCTCAAAGATAGCAATAAGTAATTGGAACAGTTTTCTTCCCACTGCAAAAACAGTTTTTGAAAACTACGCTATTTTTGAAGGAGATTTGCTATTCGGGTTGTATTCTGTGCAAAATTTGCATGTGGTTGTTGTGCACAGAAAACAGCATTTTTATATTGGAAATAATATTCCATGCATAAATATTAATTCCTCTGTAGAAAATGCTGTCTTCTATGCAGAAAATGCCATTTTCTAGGTAAATGAACCATGTGTGAATTTTATGAATAATAAATCCGCAATTACAGAATTTTCTGTGCAGAAAATAACATTTTAAACACTATTTTAAGCATGTAAATATTATTTCCCCATGCAGAAAATGCCATTTTCTGCATAAAACAACCATGCATGAATTTTGAACAGAATAAGTCCAAAACTGCAAAGTCCAGGGTTCTTCTCGTAACAGTTTCTCAACAGTTGAAAAATATGTTTTTCAACCACAGTTTGAACATTTTCAAATACTCTTTCTATTCCTACTCAAATATGGTTTACAGTTTACAGTTCAAGGGGAGGGACATTGGGTCTAGCAGTCAGAGATTTATGTGATGTTGTTGCAGTACAATCCACTGCTTCTCTTCTCCCACCCTTTTTACAAGAAACAAAAAAAGACAGAGAAAGAGAGAGAGGGAGTTCTGCCCTTAGACAATTAGACACCCAATGAAGTCCTCTGGGTTCCCTGTGTTGCAAAGTCCATTGCCCAGGGTACTTGTAATGCTGGTACCTGCAATATGCCAGATATCTTTCAACTTTAAAACTCACTGGCATTCCAAGACCAGTTACTGCTGAGCTCAACTTTGCTGCCAACAAAAGAATATAATTAGCATTGGAACAGGCAAACTGCAGTCTGTCAGTGGTATGTTCAGTGTGTTGCACAAATATTCACTTCTCCTCAGTCTTGTAGGCCACCTTATCCCTGCTGTAAAATCACAACACCCAGCTCTTCATATTGAAAACAACAAGTATGTATATTGTTTATATGGTGCTTTATCTTAAGATACAACAGACGCCAATCAAGAGCCTCTAGTTACCCAAGGAAACTTTCCTTCCCTTTCAGTTGCTTCAGCTTCTGATTAACTTCTTGCTCCTCCGAGCACAAACAAATGTGGAAGATAAAGCTTTATCCTTTCAGCACTGTGAACTATGTAACAGTCCTTGAAGAGACAGAAAAGGCATCTCCAAATAGCAGCAACAATTTCAGTTTTGAAAATATCACTAGCAGTTCTCATAAGGAATGGCTGAACTGTATCTACCAAGGGTTTTTACCTCTAAAAGTGGTTTGCTTCTAGGCAGAGACCTCTTGTTTTCTCCTTTGGCTACTGAAGCTAACACAAAATGGTCAAGGCAAGATTCCCAAGCTTTGCAAGAGGCATTTTTATGGCCTGTTGAGTCTGTGTAATGAATACAATATAGCTTATCTGAAAGGGGTAAAGCAATTTTCAGTATAAAGTACAGAAAACACTGCAGAGACATTTACGCCCATTGAAAAAGAACAGCATGATAGAGAAATTTATGCATTCAGCTCCTAGATAATCTTGACATACCTATGCCATCCAACTTCAGTCTTAAGTGCCTAAGCTGTCATCTATTCTGTTCCATTTGCTCACACTGTCCAGCCATCGAGTTTCAACAGCTGGTTACTGCCATCACATTAATGCTCTAAGTAGACAATTGTCAGACGATTGCACATAAAACACCTGCTCTCCGTGGGAAGCCTTAAGATGCTGCTTTGGCAGTAGATCTTCTTTCACAATGCTTAAATCAATGGTTGCTATGTAAAATGGAAATGTTTTTATCAACATACTTCTGATTACTCCAGAGTAGAGAAGTGAGGTGATTGAAGTCTACTGAAATCAATGGGTAGCTTTGCAGTGTTTGTAACAAGGCTTTCAATTGTTCTTTCAGTGCACAAAACCTGCCATTAGTGATTAAAATAATATCATATTGTATCTTCTTCCTCAAGGTCACTGTATATAAGAAAATTTTGTGAGTTCAAGAAACATGCAAGAAGTGTAGAAGAAATGCAAAAAATCTCCCCTGCCCCCATGTGCACAACACTAAAACAGTGCTGCTTCTCACATTGGGCAAAGAAAGATGGAGTTACAACCATGATGGAATTACAAGACGGCCTCTAACATCACTGTGGGGAAGTCTTGCAAATGCTGCAGCCAAGAATCAGATGACCTAGCTCTCCAGATCAGCATATTGGTAGACTCTGAAGGAAATTGCCAGCTGATTTTCTGCACCAGCACTGGCACATCAGAGGAACTGGACATATTTTATTTGCTCTGGTAACCAGATCTAGGTTTGCCATACCCCCTGGTTCCACCATATGTTATCCAGTTTCTAGACATTCTACCCAGTATCTGTTTAACTCATTATCTCACCTCATTTCATGCTTTCATTGTTAAAAGAAGCAAATTTCTACCCCTTGTAGACTTAATGGGGTAAAATGAGGAGTCACTATTCTGATCAGTTGTTTTCCCAGAAACAAGCCCACCACTGCCTTTGAGTTCAGCCAATGAGTGACATCTCACACCTAAGACTGACAACAGGGTGAGAGAGTTGAACTGTCTGTGTGCTGACTGTTAAAGGTGCAAGAAGCTTCAAAGCCTGACTTACAGAAGATTCCCCAAGACTTCAGCTCCTCCTTTCCCAGCCTTCCAATTGGTTTTAGGGAAACCAGAAAAAGAGTGAGAAAGCAAAAGGAGAAGTATTTCCTTTTTATTTAAGTGGATGGGGGAGGAGTCACTGCTAAAGAGACAGAAGAGCACTTGGGAGCCAGTTGCAAATGTTGCTCTTTTTCTCTTTTTTCCTCACCCCACATTTTTGAAAGTAAAACTGCTTTTTTAAAAAAAATTGTCATTGTTTATAGTTATCACTATATCTGCTATAGATGAAGTTACTGCTATATGCAATGAATTGATAATTAGAAGGTTTGATATTAGAAGGTTTGATATTAACTGATTGACTTTGATTCACATTTGAGTATATTGATTATTAGATTAATTGATAGAGACTGGATTTAACTATTTTAGTTCTATATAGAAATTGATTGTTAGAATAAACACAAGCGATACTAGGTGAAGATTTCTAAGAAAAGAACATGATAGCCTCACAAACACGAAGAGCAATGGCATTAACACAACCACAACCGCAATTTCAAACAACAAGAAGACCATCAGCCAAAACAATAGAGCTGAGCTCAATGATAATAGAAGAAATAAAACAACTATAAGCTGAGATGAATTCAAATATGAAAGACCTCTCTACAGAATTTAAAGAAGTAAGAAAAGAAATGGAAAATCTTAGAACAAAATTGGAGGAAGTGACCAGAGATATCAAGAACAGAAGGATTGATGAAATTAAAGGAAATGCTACAATGACAGAGAAACGTGTCAAACAACTTGAATGAATGACACAAGACACGGCCAAAGTTATAAATACAGAATTGAGATACAAGGAGAAATGTATAAAAATCAGAGGCTTGGAAGAAACCCAGGAGGACAACCTCTATACAACATTGATCCCCACCATGGCCGAGTTCCTGGGATTGTCTATTGATCAGATGGACTCAGAAACAGACAAGATTTTCAGAATTAACTCCTTTATAGCCAGAAAAAGAAATGTACGCTGAAACATAGTAGTCCATTTTGTTTAAGACAGAGTTAAAGACCTTTTTATCCAGCAAAGCTACACAAGCAATCTCATGATGGAATGCAAGGAATTAAAGATTTTCAAAGATATCCCCTCAGAAATCTTAAAGAGATGAAAAGAATATAATTTCTTGACCTAACTATTAAAAAGAAAGAACATTCAACACAAGAGGGGAAAATCTGAAAGGCTAATTTTTCATTACCAACAGAGGAGACATATAATAATATATGTGATATATTAATAAAATAATAATTAAAAATAATAAAAATAATAATAAAAGTGAAATAATTTATCAAAAAATATAGAGAAGAATTGGATAGACTTCAAGAACAGACACAACTAAAGTATAAAGATGAAGTTGTATGAAATAAGAAGAAAGAAGATGCAAAACATAACCCAATGGGACATGATCTATATGAAGGATTGAAAAACTCAAATATTCAGACAGAAGCAACACCACAAAATGAAAGTGAAGATGAACTGGATCAAGATGACGAAGAGGGACTAGAAAAAGAAGGAAAAGAAAAAATAGAAGAAGAGAAGAAGAATAAGAAGAGGCTATTGAGTCTGAAAAAGAAGAAGAGGAAATAAGATCAACAACAGAGATAGAATAAGAAGATATACTAAACATATTTACATTTAGAGGTACATACAAGATCAATTCAATTTCAATTTCAATTGACCTTTATTAGGCATATTTACATACAAGATCTGAAAATGAAAGTAAAGCTTCTTTCTTGGAAAGTTAAAGGAATTAACTCACTTTGTAATAGGAAGAAAATTTTCATTATTTACAGAAACAAAAATCAGATATTGTATGCTTACAAGAAAGACATATAAGATCCAAGATGTCAAATACCTGAAAAATTCAAAACTTGGCCAAGATTTATTGGTAACATTGGGGGGGAAAAAAGAGGAATAATGATATATATTACTAACAGATACAAAGCAAAAGAGGTTTTCAATAACTCCGAAGGGAGATATTTTGGAGTAGAAGTTGCAATGTTAGAAACAAAATTGCTACTTGTCGGAATATATGGCCCTCTGGAAAATAAAAATCAATTTTATGGAAAAAAATTGGCAGAAGATTTTGGAGGATTATAACTATAAAGAGCTTATGTTTTTGGATGACTTGAACAGGGTAATAACTCCAGATATAGACAGAACAGAAGGTTATAGGCTGAAGAAGAATAAAGGTAGACTCCCAAAAGTTTTCTTCAATAGGATGTATAACCTAGCATTTTTTGATGTCTGGAGACACCTATATGGAAACCTGAAAGAATATACTTACTGCTCAGAAGTACATAGATCCTGGTCTCGTATAAAATATGTTTCTGGCTTCAAAAACTTTGAATAAGAAAATCAATAAGATGGAGATTCATCCAAAACCACCTCAGATCATAATGCTACATTACTCATGCTACAAGATACCAAACAAGAATTCTCTTGGAAATTGAAAGATTCAATCCTGAGAAATGAAGAAGTAATAGAAAGAGCGAAACAAGAAGTAGAATAATTTTTCTCAAACAACCTTGGTAATGGCCCCTCCTTAGAAGTGGTATGGGAAACAAGCAAAGCAGTAATGAGGGGTTTCTTTATCCAACAGGAGATTCAACTTAAAAGGAACAGGAAAAAATAAAGAAAAGGCAACACAAATACAAATAAAAAGGAAAGAAGATCTCCTGAAACAAAACTCAAAAAGTTTAAATATGCAATATGAAATAAAGGTCCTTCAAAAACAACTAGAGACCCAAACAACATTCAAGATGGAACAAAAGTTAAAGTTTGTTATACGAAAACATTTTGAACAAGCCAATAGAACATGAAAATGGTTAGTCTACAAATTAAAGAAAGAGAGAGAGAAAAGATTGATATTGGAAGTTAAAGAAAGAAAAACAATTTGCAGACAACAAAATAAAACAAAGCAGATCTTCATCAATTATTTCAAAAATTTATATCAAGACAAATTAGTACCCAATTCTAAAATAAATATTTGGAATCAATAGACCTGTCTACTATTAGTGAACAACAGAAAAATGAATTAAATAAGCCAATTACCAGAATGGAAATTACAAATACAATAAAGAAATTGAAAACAGGGAAAGCGCCTGGCCCAGACAACTTCACACCTTTATGTTATAAAACGTTTCAAGATCTACTTATCATACCACTTCAAAAAATCATGAATGAGATGGATATAACAGATAAACTGCCCTCTTGGGGTGAAGCCAATATAGCACTAATACCTGAAGATGAAAAAGATCCAACAGAACCTAAGAGTTATCAATCAATTTCCCTCTTAAATGTATATAAGATAAGCTATAAGCTATAAGATATTTATTTCCATTCTGTCAGGAAGACTAAAAAATATACTTCAGGAATGAATACATGAGGACCAGAATGGATTCTTAGCAAAAAGAAACCTTAAGCACAATATTAGGACAGTGTTAAATATCATTGAATACTTCCACAGACATAATGATAAAAAGCTGGCTCTAATTTTTATAGACGCAGAGAAGGCTTTTGACAACGTTAATTGGACCTTCATGTTAGAAGTGCTAACCAAGATGAACCTGGGCATTTAGGATCCTCTGAAGATGCCAGCCAAAGATGCAGGTGAAACATCAGGAGAAAACAGTAATAGAACATGGCCTCAAAACCCGGAAAACCCACAACAACATATGGATTCCGGCCGTGAAAGCCTTCGACTTTACAACTGATCCATTGTTATTGTCATTTAAATAGTTGTTTCAGGAACACACATACACACACAGAAGGAAGCATCTATCTGTGAAGATGCATGGAAATTAAGGGTTAGAGAAGGTGAAATGAAATTAAACAATTGTAGCCAAAAATGCTAGTACAAAAATTGTACTGTGTTCCTGTGGGTAGGTACCCCTGTTGTATCCCGTATCCTTATTGTGCACTAGCTGATTCAGAGTCTCTCAGAACAATGCAGGCTGTTGAATTTTTCCTCAATGCTACTGTGTACACCACACAGTTTAAGCAATTCACCATATAAATATTAATGAAGCTTATGACTTCTGGCCTGCAACATAAAGGTTAATGGGTACATTTGCTGTTTTCTCATTTCTTGAATACTATACAATCTGAAATCTGATCTGCATATGTACAACTTTTAGCAAGTCACCAAAGCATTCTACTTAGCCCCTGTAATCCTCCAGCTTTCCCATTAGGGTCAGAAGCAATTTGTGAACATTTTTTTTCTTCCTTAATTAGGTTTCACTTAGGTACATTACCTTGTCACATGTAGAATCTGGCATGCCAATCCCCATTGCCTCTGATTCAGTACATTTTGTCATTTTTTCCTCTGTTCTCCTTCCACCAACAACCAAAGCTCTTTTCATTCAGACAGGCTCTGGGGGATTTTGTAACTCTTGACCCTCTCTGTCTGTTTTTAATTGCTTGGCTTTAACATGTCAGCCTATTTAATTATTTTTAAATTATTCTTTAATGTCATAAGCATTTGGCTGGAGCTGAATTTTGTTTTGTTGTAAGCCACCTTGGGTTCTGCGCTGAATAAATACAGTGAAACTTGATTGTAAGCAACTATGATCCTGTATGTAATTTAGGACTTTAAATCTCACAGTCCCTCAGCATTGACTGTGCTTCCTAGGGCTGATGGGAAATACAAGCCAAAAAACATCTGAAGGGCCACAGATGACCACTACTGGTGTAATTATACATTAGGTTGTATCCAATGGTTATCTTCTCAAATGTAAGGAGTCCATTTGATCTAGTGTTGGGCTCTGCACACACTGTTCTGGAGCATATTTTCAGGAGACCCACTGGAGCAATTTTTTTCAGGAGACTGCACTGACACTAGGCCAATATCATTCTCCTTTTCCATGAGCAAACATCTTCAGGTTTAGAAGCCCCATTTTGAACAGGAGGGCACAACAGGATTGAACCCTAACTGTTTATTTTGCTGCAACTGAACTGTGAAGATGGCATTCCAATAGGTGCACTGTGTCAAAATAACAAAGTGTGACATTCTGTGCATGTAAGGAAGTAAAGTGTTTTCAAACACAGTTACTCTCTAGAAATGGAGGGAGGAGGTAATCTCTTGGGGAAAAAAATGCCACCTCTAAGTCACTCAGTGAACTGGAATACGAACATCAGAAGAAAGTGATGTGCATCAGGAGATAAGAACTCTCAAAACCTGAAGTGCCAGTGTTTCTTTTTAGAAAGCTGAAAAGGTTTATGATGGTCACAGGAAACTGAAGGTGAAACACCATAAATGATGAAATTCCCAAAAATACAGTATATAGGAGAAAAGATACACCACCACATTCTTACAGATTCAAAATACCACTCTCCACTGACATATGTCTAGACTATGAAACAGACTTGAGAGCCAAGGCTCTCAAGTCTGTAGGGGAAACTACAATTGGCACCACACTGATGACATTATACCTGTTTTTAAAGACAAAATATGAACAAGGGAAAAGTTAAGAAGGTTAGCAATAGGTTGCCTCTGTAACAATGTCTCTACACTGAGTTTTGGTGGTCTATATCATCAAGCTCATTTTGTGTTTGACCTAATTCCTTCCTGCCTAGAAGACTGGGCTCTTAATATTTATACAGTAAAAGTTCAAGTTCCATTCATATAGCCTGTTTAAATCAGGGGAGGGAGGACACTTAAAAAGAATTTTCAATTAGATGAAAAATATGGCTATATTACTATCTTATAGAGTCCACCCTTCAATGTTCAAATACAGATGGTAGCAATAGCAATTTATTAAGTGGCAGAAAATATATACTCAGTGCATTCCTCTTCCTTAGCCGCATTCACATTTGTTTACAAGTCATTTAGATTTTCTAAATTTTGTACTACTGTTATTCGCAAAATGTTTTAGAACTGTCTTATCTGTTTGTAAAATTTGAAAAGAAATACCTTGATTAAATGCTAGACACATCTCATGAAATGAGAGTTCGTTCACAAAAACATAATGCAAACAAGGGCCCTTTCCGCATGTGGAGGGGGAAACGGGGGAAAACGCGTTGAAACAGAGCTTACCAGCAGCCAGGTAAGTCCATCCCCATGCGGAGCAGCACGAGCTCGCTGTTCCGCAGTCCTCCGGCATCCAAAATGGCGGCTTCCGGCAGGCGGAGGCTCTCCACCAACAGGAGAAGCTCGCCAGCTGGAAGCCCGCCCCCGGCAGATCTGCAGGCACACACTGGTGCCCGCCTGCAAATCTGCACCGGAGCGTGGGAACGGAGTGGCACAGAGTGGCGTGCTCCGTGCTTTTGGAAAACCTGTAAAAACAGGTTTTTAAAAAGCACGCTGCGCGACCACTTTGGGTCGCTCCAGAGCGGACTGAGGTGCGGAACTGCGACAAGTAGTCTGACGCAGTCCGCTCCACTCAGAGGTCGCACCACGCCGTACTACTTACCCGGTGCGGAAAGGGCCAAATTTACCTTTCAGACTGTGCTTCCATAAGTCCCCCACCCCTAACTTCACCTATTGAATAGACTGCAGTTAACTCCTCCCTGCACCCATTTAACACTATTAAAAAACACCTGTTTTTCAAGTACTTCTTGCCACTTTTTTGCAGGTTTACATTGTTGGTTTTTGTTTTGTTTTGGAGCAGTAATCTACACAACCCAGATATGATTCTAAGAACAGAAATTGGCCACTGCAGTTTCCCACTGAGGTTTAAAAAGAGACCAGCTTTACCTTGACCTTGCTCAAAGAAGCAGACAAATGCAGGATGCCTATAAATGCCTTGTTGTCAACTTCACTGGGTTTATTGTTTTAAGGTTATTTAGACAGTGACTATAGCCTTATATCACAAATTTCCAATGGACTGATGCACTATAGATTATTCAAATGCAAGTATCCTAAGATAGGAAGTACTCAAATATTTATTACACTAGGGGCAGGAAGAGCTTTTCACATTTTTTAAAAAAAGATATATGCACCCTGTGGAGGGATGGTGGATGATAGGATTTATGCAAATCGTGATAAATCTTCCCTCATTTCACTGAGCTCTGACCAAAGGTGGCTCAGAGTCAAGTGCAAAACAAAACATCCAGCAGAGTTGATAAACACAGCAACAAAAGCGTGTGCAGCAGAGTATGATACGCAGCACTGCTCTGACCCCAAAACTCACCCACTAAGGAATCCTATCACACAGTGTTGTCTTCTAAGGATACCTGGAGGCTTTTAATCTTCCGTTCCAATATATACATATGTACAGGATTTGCAGATCCTCCAACAGAGATTCAGCATTCCATCATCAACACATCAAGTGGAGATATGCTCTACCAAAGCCTCCAGCCGACAATCAGGCAGACCGAGAGAAATGTTGGTCAGATCCCATTTCCTTATATACGTAGGGACTAGCTGATGTAACCCCCAGCCAGGATTTCATGTCCCATGGCTGATGTAACCCCTTGTCCTGATTACATTACACTGTGACTCAGCTTTTTGTCCCAAGGGGATTACCTCATGACATGCACAGTCGTTCCCCCAGGTGCTTTCCACATGCACATCATAAGTATTTTATTGGACCAAAGGTCACAGCAAACCTTTTCCAACACACACATATACAAATAAAGTGGGAATGGATTTAGACAAAATACACTATTGTCAAAATATACTGCATGCTCAGTAATATACATCTGAATTTAGCTGAGGGCACATTATATAAATTTAATGTGCGCTATGCACAAAGATTTAGGAAAAACAGCATTTATAAAAATATAACAACAAACAAAATATAATTTACTTTATATTATTGTAAAAACTCCACTACCATTTACTCCTGGCAAAAATAAAATACATAATACTACTTTCAAACAACATTCAAATCAAGCTTGGATGAATATTCATAACAAAGTAATTTCAAAACTGGAAATTAGCCCCAAGAAATATCTGACCTTAAGCTCATTGCTAGTTCCAACCAGACAAGACTTACTAATCAATTGCAGAACAAACCAGCATTTACGTAAATCTTATATTTTAAGGGGTCTATTCAGGTCTGGACTAATACCAGATTTTGGCCTCTCTCTTAAAAGGCTAGGTAACCACAAGTAGGCAATATTGATATAGATTATATATACAAGTAATACAAACCCTTGAGTTTGTATGTTAAGGGTTTTCTGTGTACACTCAAACTCAAAATTTCCATGAAATTACTGACTTTAGCTTTAATAGATGTATTCTTTGGACAGTACAGACATAGTATTATATTCTATTCTGTGATTAGTTCAAGCTTCAATACTACACTGGAGCTGGTTGGCTCTCAGTGGTAGAGTAATAGACCTAAGTCTTCATTTGTCCATATATTAGGGCAGACAAATGGAGTCTATGCAACTGAAGTGACATTTAGGTGACAATACCCTTCCACATTTCAGGTACCTGATTAATAACCCCACAAAGGTGGAAGTCCTGAGAGTCATTTAGTCCATCCCACTGAGTAATTGGCAAATTCACGTCCAGCTGAGCTATTCAGGGTAGTGAGAGGTCTAACCCAGGCACCCTTCCCCTGAACCAATCTTAGAACCTTTGGTAGCTCACTGTAATACTTTTAATGATTATTTCGCAAAAGCGCCAACTTAGATGCCATTGTTGGAGCAGAAGTTGATACTGAGGTGTCCAGCAACTATTTCAGTGGGATTATACTGGATCTGTTTCAACTGGTGAGTACTAATGATGTGGACAAGCTGCCAGGGCAAGTAAGAAAAACAACTTGTGTTCTTGATCTGTGTCCGTATTGGCTGGTCATCCAGGGAGGGGATGAAATTAGATATCAAATACATTATATTATTAATGCGTATCTCAGTAAGGGGAACTTTCCACCCTGTTTAAAAGAGGTGGTGGTTAGACCAATCCTGAAAAAAGCCCTTTCTGGATCCCCCAGACCTTAACAATTATAGACAAGAATCTAATCTTCCTTTTTTGGGCAAGGTGCTCAAGAAAGCAGTCATCTTCCAACTCCAGATGGTCTTGAATGACACACACTTCCCTGACCTATTTCAAACTGGCTTCAGAGCAAGATATGGAGTTGAAACTGCTATGGTAGCCTTAGTGGATGACCTCTGTCTTAGCATTGACAGGGAGAGCATTTCCCTGTTGGAGCTTTCAGCCTCTCAGTGGCATTTGATACCGTCAACCACGGTATTCTTCTGGAACACTGGCGGGGGGGCGGCGGAATCAGAGGCACTGTGTTGTAGTGGTCCCAGTCTTACCTCTCGGGCAGATTCCAGATGGTGGTGCTTGGGGATAGCTGCTCCTCAAAAAAGGAGCTGTTATATGGCATACCACAACATGCCATTCTATCCCCAATGCTTTTTAACATCTACATGAAACATATGATATACCAACTGCACCCCTTCCTAGAGTTGGATGATCTAAACACAGTAGTGCACGTGTACCTTCTGCAGTGCGCTCTATATTGGGCTACCTTTGTAGCAAGTTTGGAAACTCCAACTGGCCCAGATTGATTACAGGTACAGTGAAGAGTGAACATATCACACCCATATTAAAATCATTCCACTGGCTGCCAATTAGATTCCACGCAAAGTACAAAGTGTCGGTTATTACCTTTAAAGCCCTACATGGCTTGGGTCCAAACTACCTGCAGAAGTGCCTCCTTCCATACAATCCTCCCTGTACACTTAGGTCCACTGGGGACCATTTATTTAAGCCGCCCAGGACCAGACTGGCAACGATCAGCCATAGGAACTTCTTGTCGGCTGCCCCTAGACTGTGGAATGATCTGCTGGAAGAGATCCAACAGCAAAATATGCTGTCTGAATTAAAAAAAATACCTATCTCTTCCAGCAGGCCTAACCCAGACTATTTTTAATTATGATGTATTTTAATAATGTTGTATTTTAATTATGATCTATTTGGATTTTAAATGCTTTTTTTGTGCTTTTAGTGTATTTTTAACTTATGATGCATTTTTAAGTGTATTTTAATTTATGTTGTACCCTACCTCGAGCCTTGGGGAGAGGCGGGAAGAAATTATTGTTGTTGTTGTTGTTGTTCTTATTGGTATTAATGCTATTATTATTACCCAATTAAATGAAAGAAATAGCAGACAGCAGCACATGGCATTTGGCAACCATTTTCTGCACCAAGGCCTAAACTCTCTAATATCTACATCACTAAATAAAAATACTTTTAGGTGAGTACAGAGTGGAATTTCCCCCTAAATTAGTTCCCATAATACTTAGTAGAGTAGGTCTACAGATCTGAAAGAGCTTCCTTGGAAGGTTATAGACTCTGAAAAACATTATAGTTGAGGAAGGAAAAGTGTGTGGGGGGGGGTGCAAATCCAGTGTACTGCTGCTTCATTTCTCATAGCACATTGTGGTATTTTTTTTTTCCTGTTTCAATTTCTACAACTCTTTTCTTAAGCTATTCTTCTCCTGTTTCACATGGATTCATACTATAATGGCAATCAGCAACATAATGAGAGTTTGCAAAGAGAAGTGCTTACTACTTAGGTAAAGTATGTACAGTTATTCATAGTTCTCTATATACATTATCTTACCAAATTACTTAAAGGGAAAGAAAGACTTTTTACTAAGTGTCCAATTACACAAACGATCACTGCAATATTGTGGAGGCTACCCTTCTTATATAAAGTTTACATTTGACCGAGTCTACATATAATTATATTAGGCAATTCAACAATCTATGAAATACTAAGCTTTAATCTTTCTTGTTTCATAAATGCACAATGTACTCAACAGTACATCTCTCTCCCTCCCTCCCTTCCTCCCTCCCTCCCTCCCTTCCTCTCTCTCTCTCTCTCTCTCTCTCTCTCTCTCTCTCTCTCTCTCAATGATCTATTTTGTTCAGTTTGTACTGCAGGGAAATACTAACCCACTATACAGAACTTTTGTTTCAGGATTGTACCACTATTCAAAACATTTGATTGGAGGTATACAGGAGGAATTCTCTACCTGTGGCTATCTATCATTGAACACCAAGTGGAACTAGATAACTTTCAAGGACCTTTACAATTATATTGTTATATGTGGCTCTTGCTATTTGGCTCTGCTCTACAACAAACTACACATCCTAAGGACATTCCTCAAAACCCTCACCAAAGCCATTATTTCCATTGGTAGAGAAATTGCCACCATTTCTTAATACAAACAGAAACTGCTCCGATACTTTTTTCAGGGAGGGAAATCTCTCTCTTCTTACAGTTACAATCCTGATTAGGCCCTTCCCTTGCCTTTTATTTAACGTTGCTAAAAGCAGTCGCAACATTACCACTTAATATAATGTATAGCTGGGTTTCTATCTCTTTCAAGCCTACTGTTAGCTGAGCGGATAAGCCATCTCCTGCTCTGAAAAATAATTCACTCAAAAATCAGAGAGATTACAAGCCATCTTCTAAATATCAGCTTACATTTATGAAATTTCATCCAGCCTTCTTGGATAACAAAAAGAATGGATCCGTCACTCACTCATGATACTACAAGATGTGCTTGTAAGCAATGTGTTGATAATAAGCATTGAACCTGTATGCCAGCAAGTATTTTAAAAGCGATAGGGAATATGAGACATTCAATCTAACAATGATTCAAATTGTTTATCTCACCTTTGATCAAGTTAGTATTCATTCCCTCTCAGCTGGGAAAAGACATCTACATAGGCCTAGAATTAGCATACTGATACATTAGCTGCTATTTCTCTGTTGCAGTTGCTGTGTGCTGACATTGTCTAACTCAGCATGGGTGAGAGCTGCTGTTGGAAGGTGGAGAGGGAGGCATGCACAGCTGCAAGCAGAAATAACCTCAGTTTGAGAGGCAATTTTTCTTCTAGCAGTGGTGAACAACACCCAGCTAAGTCCAGGATCCAAGGGATTCCGCCACTTACAGAACCATTACTATGAACAGAACTAGGAGAAAGGCAATTACACACACACACACACAACCACCATATATCTTGACTGCTTGTTGTGCCATCAAAGCTCACTCTGGAGGGGTGGAAAAACCTTTAGACCTGACTTTTAAGGGAAGATGACTACTAGACAGCTGCTAGTTGACTCCTGTTAGGCACAGTTGCCCTAAATTTCATCAGCCTGTGCTACGTAGCTGACATGATACAATAAATTCATTAGCTTTCTGCTGTGTTGGCAACAGAAAGAAAGAAAGAAGGAAGGAAGGAGAGAAAGAAAGACCCAGAAGTGACAGATATCAAGGTGCTCTTTCACTCAGTTTGAAAAAAAAAAAAGGGACAAGAGTCTTGTTGAAAGTCAATTAAATTTTCCATCCCTAAGTCGATATCCAGCTACTGAAGAAATCAAGATTAACAAGGTCATTTTGTACACCTTCCTCCAAACAGTGCACTTTTCCCTTTGGTTATTTTGTGAAGGAAGGCAGAAAGAAAGGAAAGAAAGAAGAGCAACTCAAATATGCTACAAAAATCTATAGGCAATCAAAGCAGAACCACAATAACAATGATTCAAGTTCAGCAAAAAGTGGCAGTTTAAGCCAAAAGTCCTCTGGAATGTCAAGGTCTAGTATTTGGTTCAATAACCATGTATCAGATCAGTTTACCAGCAAAGCTAAAGGCTAGCACTATGATCTGAATTATGATATGCTGTTCCTTTTTTATGTCCCACTGCAGGAATCGCTACTGCAGTTACTTTTTACCTAACCCATAGATTCAAGTTAATCCTAAAAATGTCCTGTATCTCCATTCAAAATATGCAAAAGAATTATTTTTAATATATTTTATTAAACCCACATGAAGTATACGTATGTGTGTGTGTGTATAAAACAATACACATGAAGTATATAAAACAATACACACACACACAACAAAAGTAAAATGAAATAACAACACTTATCTAAAACTAGTATTAAACTGAACTGCACTGACTACATCTGTATACTACTTCAGGATCAAACAGCTATGACTTCCAGACTCTCAGCTGATGGCTATAAGATGTATTACTAATATATTTCCTCAACTTTACTAAGATTTACTAAACAAAAATACTATCATACTACATACTATTAGTATGTAAATCACAAGATTCAAAATTTAAAAAAAATACTTAGTAAGAAACATCATGAACCTATCCCAATCTTTTTCAAAAAAATATTACACATCAATCCATCTTTCAACAATACAATTAATTTGTCCATTTCAATCAAGCAAAGAAGTTTCATCATCCAATCTTCTTTCATAGGATATCTATCTCTTTCCCTATCTGCACAAGAAGCAATTTAGCTATTGTAAGCCTACAGTGTAGGGTTCTACCGTTTCATTTATCTGCTCCCTTCATCAGGCAAAATAAACACATCTCTGGTTTCAACTTTATCTTAATTTTCAAAATATCTTCCATCAACTGAAGTATCACAGTCCAAAATTTCTTACTTTTTCACACATCTACCGCATATGGAAAAAAAGTCCCTTCTTGTTTCTTACATTTCCAACAAATATTTGAAGAGCTATTTTAAATTTTTATTTTTTTATTTTTTTTGGAGTTAGATACTATCTATATATCATTTTATAAAAGTTCTTTCACAAATCATAAGTCAAAGTAAATTTTAAGTCTCTTGTCCACATTTTCCCATTGTTCTAAGTGAAATCTGATACCAATATTTTGCATCCATTTAACCAAACAACCTTTCACTTGTTCATCCTCGATCTCTTATTTGCTTTCTGATAAAATAAAATATAAAATCCCTCAGAAGATTTCTCTGTCTGGCCACTCAAGAACCAAAACAATATATCCTGTCAATTTGATGAGGAAAATCTTCTCTGTCAATTTTCAAAATTTCAGCCAGGGCTTCAGTAAAAAATTAAGTAAATATTTTCACCTTTAGTTCCTGGAATTCCTTTTATTCTGAAACATCTCTCTCTTCCTCCAAGTTCCAGCAGAGCCACTGCATTTCCATTTCCCTGGTCCACACACAACTTTTCAGTCACATCTTCCAGTTTTTGTGGTGTATCTTCCAGGACCTCCATCTTATCATTAAGCTGTTTGACTTCTTGTTATTTCATTTAATGATACTCTTACATCTTTAAGTTCAGTTTGCAACTGAGTTTTCAGATCTGGTTTAATGTCTTTCTTCATCTCTTTCATGTCATCTCTTACTTCTTTCATATCTTTTATCATACTTTTACGCTCATCCAGAATCACTTGTATGATATCTCTTTCTCTAAATTGCTCAACCAAAGCTTTTTTTCTGTAAATTTGAGGCTTGCATATATCTTGTAAGTCTTGCTGAAGTCACTTTTGATAGTTAACTTGGCAGTTAACTCAGCTGTTTTCTTAAAAGACACTTGTAATTATCTCACACTGCCCCTGGAAGTTGCTAGAGCACTCTGTTACTGTCTAGGCAAAGTTCGTTACATCACCAGTCTAAAGGAAGCAACAGAGCAGTCAAAATTCAAACAAGGTTCATTACCTGGTATTTCCCAAATGGCAAAGTGACCTTGAGCCCTTTTCAGTGAGAAACATAAACAAAATCTAGTTCTGACAATACATTATTGCTGTTAGTCCACCTCAGCTTTAAAAATGTGGACTTGTTTTTAAGGAAATTCAGCTATAACAGATGTCGTAGATCAAGTTAGTGCAATTTCTAAAGTCTGCCAAAGAGTATTTGTGGGGGTTTTTTTTAACTTTTAGAAGTGTCTTTAATGAGCAAGGCTGTCCACTATTTGAAAACAACAGTTCATATAATTATCAGTACACAGAGAAGTATTATTTGCGAAGTTTGAGGCCATTTTTTCACTAGACTGTCATAGTGCCATCATTCCACTTTCAACATCCTATGGAACCCTGGGGTTTGCAGTTTAGGGAGGTGCCCCTAAGGCCCCTCCCTAAACTGTTGAAAGTGGAATAATAGCACTATAACTGTCTACTACGGAAATGGTGTAAGTGTTGTTCACATCAGTTGAGAGGCTTCCTTGAATGTTGAAGCTTGTTTCAGAAATGTTTAAAGTAGTTGGCTTGCATCTCTCATACCAAGAAATGGCTGCTGCTGCAGGAAGGTGGGGGTACTATAGATTCCCCAGTCCCTTCCCATCCTCCACACCCCTGGAGTCTGGTCTTTGGTCTCCTCAGTAGCCAGTTTGGGCATCTGGACTAATGGGGCACTCCTCTGAGTCTCCCTTGCCTAGGAAACATGTCAGCCAGTTTCTAAATTGTCAGACCAGCTCCTTCCCTTCCTCAGCACTCTGCCTTCAGTAGCACTTGCTAAAGGACTATGCCACACAGCACCACGGCAGCCAAAAAGTCCCAAAATACACAAAAGTATCATGAAATTAATCTACCATTCAAGATTCAGAACTTCAAGAGAGTATCTATTTACAAACAGTAGGTTTCAAGAAAAGCTCATCTGTCAGTGTCCTGAACTGTGCAATAATTACCCAGCTGCAATGAAAAAGGTTAAAAGAGTGAGGAGTCTTTATCATGATTGTAAACAATTAATGAACATGTAAAGAAGATTTCACTTTCAGTCTTTACAATGCAATCCTGTGTGTCCCATGTTGGGAGAAAGATGGGCTAATAAATAAATAAATAATAATAATGCTTTCTTGCTGTTACATGCCTTCAAGTCATTTCTGACTTACGATGACCCTAAGGTAAACCTATCATGGGGTTTTCTGGGACTGAGACTCTGTGACATGCCCAAGGTCACCCAGCGGGTTTCCATAGCTGAACGGTGAATCAAACCCTGGTTACCAACAGTGAAACCACTACAGCATGCTGGCTTGGGATAACCAAACTAGATAAAAGTAAGGAAAGGCTCTCATGCATTTAAGAACTGTAAAAGGTATTGAAATACAGCTAGCACATGAATGGAAAAAAACCCACAGCTCAACTATAGCAACATATCACAGATCACTACAAGTACACCAACACCTTCAGCTACAAAGACATATGGAGTCAGGCTGTCAAGTTGCTGGTTGCTTGGCAATGCCTCAGGGCCTCAGGTGCTGATGCTAGGGAAAGAGGGTAGATAAAGATAAGGTCTCAGGGAGAAGCCCAGTGGCGGAGCTTGGAGGGGTGTGGCTACGGTGCATGGGGGCATGGCTACAACAGACACGGCAGGGCTATGACACATGGGGGAGGGCAAGCAAGGAGCCGGGATGCCCCCCAAAAAATGACACCGGAGGCAAACCTCCACCATTACCCCCCCCATCCCTATGCAACTGGGGAAGCCCAGAGGAAGCTGTGGGAGCTTCTGAACTAGGCCACAAAGCTTCTACTGAGGCCCAACTCCAGACAGGGAAGTCTCTCCAGGAAGGGACTGAGAGGAAGGGGTTCAGATAGTATATCAGCAAGTTTCTTCAGTACTTTGGGATGCAATTCATCTGTCCCTGCAGATCTGAACTTGCTTAGGTTAGGTAGGTGATTCCTGACTCCTTATCAATCTTGATTTGCAATCCAGACCCTTTGCCAAGGTCTCTGCTTCTGCAGGGAAGCACACAGATCTCTTTTTGGGAAAAACTGAAGCAAAATAGGTATTGAGGAGATCTACATTTTTTTTCCTGTTCTGTTAGCATATTGCCATCCTTGTTGAACGGCAGCCCCACTGTTTCCTTGGTCATCGTTTTGCCTCAAACGTATCTGAAAAATCCCCTTTTGTTTCCCTTGCCAGTCTGAGCTCATTTTGAGCTTTAGCTTTCCTTATACTATTCCTGCAAGCATGGGCTACACGTCTGTACTCTTCTTTGGTGATTTGTCCTTCCTTCCATTTTATAAACATACTGCTTTTTTGGTTGTTTCTCCTTTGTTTGTGATTGTGGTTTTTGCAACTCATTCTTGAAGAACTCCCATCCTTGCTGGGTATCTTTTTCCTTTAGTATGTATAACAGCAGGAAAAAAAGGAGACTAGGCTCCACGTGCTTACAGATGGGCCAAGTTTATTCTTTTATTCTAGCATTGCATGATCACTTCCCCCAAAGTATTGACTACTTTGAACTTCAGTGACCATCTTTTTGGTTAAGATCAAATCCAGGATTGCTGATCCTGTTGTTTTTTCCTCCACCTTTTGAAATAAGAAATTATTTGCAAGTCACGTTAGGAATTTATTGGAGAGCCTATGTTTAGCAGAGTTAGTCTCCCAGAAGATATCAGGCTAACTGAACCCCCCCGCCGCCTTAATTACTAATTCTTCCATCTTTGAGATTTCTGAGAGTTGTTTCTGAAAATTATTATCCACCACTTCTTCTTGGTTTGGTGTCCTCTATTAAACTCCTGCCACAATGTTGTATCATTTATTTCTCTCTTTATTTTTAACCAAATGTTCTCAACTGGTCCACTCTGACCACTTTCAAGGATTTCTGTACAACTGAATTTGTCTTTGACTTTCAGTGCTATTTTCTGTCCTCCTCTGCCACATCTATTCTTTTTGAACCAAACTTTGCTTTACATTTGTTTTAAAGTACTAAGTTACTGTAAAACTGTAATAGTATAGTTACTGTAAATGTATGTTCCCTTTCATTAGCTCTTTTTGTTCTTTCAGTTCAATTTACAATTGGCTTTATCTTCTCTGACATAAACCAAAATGAAGTTTTAAAAGATGATTCAGTGGCCTTATGTTTTGTTCCTTCCTGAGGTCTTGCATTTTTTTCTCTCTGAAAATTCAGAGCTTCTTGAGAGCTGCCAACAACTGACAATCTGGTTTCAGCTGTTCTGTAGGACAACTACTTAAGTCTTTCTGATTTACAATTTCACTTCAGACCTGTGATTCCAGTTCTGTTATCCCGGCTCTGCCTTTTTTCTTCCCTGTACAACCATGACTTGCTGCCACTGGGACCTTTCAGCTATTGGCCCTGCTCCAGCTTCACAATTTAATTCTAATTCCAGCTCCTGACTTTGGACTTTTATTGACTCCAAGCAGCTGACAAACTATGCTGTGATTGTCCTTTTATACCCTTCAGCCAGAACCTTCTAACCAATCAAATATCCCATTTTGACAGTCTGTCATCTGATTGGTTTGTAAACAAGACCAATGGGTTCAAAACAAATGACCGCTAAAGCAGCTACCAGTAGATCTTCTGGGATTCCTCCCTCTCATATCAAAGCTGTGGTCTGGAAATGTCTGCTGACATAACAGAAACTCCCTGTAGCACAGTCACCTTACAAGGCACACAATATTGATTTATCTGTTGCTTGGCAAACTACTTACTGTAGACCACCTGTACAATGCATCATTTAAGCTTCAGTGAGAGGTAAACTGCCAGTTTTTAACATTAAAAATGCACAAAAAAATGTTCTTATTCCTCCACTTACTGGTGTGGTTTTGTATCTATTAAGTCTAGTTCTCAAACTATGTGGTATGACCCTAAAGGGGAACAATAGTTGCTCAAGGTGGGAATTTGACCCTTGGTCTCCAGACCCATAGTCTAACAATCAAACATGAACAAAAAGAATGAGAGAAAAATGTGATTTCTTAGCACAGAACATATGCACAGAGGATACCTGATGAAGGAAAAGAGGGTGATGTGCAAGCCTATGGTATACACGTGCAACCTGGGACAAGGAAAGACTTCGAATATGAAGACATCCCTGTGCTTGCTGCAGTCAATAGGAGAAGGCAGAGGTTGCTGACTACTCACGCCCACCTTTGACAGAGTCTTAGAGGCACTGTGAGGGTGGGGTACAGGATGTCACAGTCACATTCCTGGGGGTTCAGGAGCTTGATGCTCTGGGGTTGCCAGGATAACAGGAACACAACATGGTACACTGACAAGTTCTGCCACAAAGAGGGCAGGAGAGGGGTTCTGACACTTCAAAGAAGGCCCACAACCCTGCCCTCTCCTCACCACCTCTCAGCCCAGAGGGAACCCATGGCAAAAGTTGGTGAAGGATGAACAGTAAGGGAGAGGGCCATTTTTAGTCACAGCCTGGAGTGACGGGGAAAGGCTTCATTGTCTGGGGGGATGGGAGAGGGGGAGAATGACTGGGGGAAGGGTGCATGTTATTGGAGAAGATCAGGAAATCTCTTCTCTTGCAAAACAAAATTTCTCAAGAGGAGGGCAGGTTCCATTTCTTAGTTTATTTGACTCTGCAGGGAAAAGATGAGAGAGGGAGCCTGTGTGTGGAGGATCCACAGATCTACAATGGAGGTGGATGGTAGGAAAGAAAAATTAAGGATATTTCCTTTTCCTCACTGTTTTCCAGTTCTGTCCTGCAAGTGACACAACAGCTCTATGTAGGGTTGCAAGACCGCAAACTGGAAAAGGTTCCTCTTCCTTTAATGAATGTGCAGAAAAAGAAATTTCAGCAGATGTTGCTTGCTAGCTGGTTGTATTACTAGTAATAGCTGTTGAAATTCCCTCTTCTATCCAGCCATTAAAGACAAAATTGCTGTTTCCAGTTTTCCATATGGCAATCCTAAAGAACTGGGATTCTTCCTGTCCCCATCTGTATATATGTAAACACACACACAGCAAGGAGCAGCATGCAGGTTGCAGAGTCTGGTTTGACTTTGGACTTTGATGAGAAGAAAATGAAGGTAAAAGGACAGCAAGTGCTGCCACCACCTCTAGAAAAGAGTAGAACCCTGTTGTGGGCAACAGGAGAGAGACTCCCAATACTCAAGTTAAAAGGACATCTGGAGCAGGAACAGGATCTGCACATAGCTTGAATTCATTCAGGGTGACTATGTTTTTCAGGCTTTGAAGAAAGAGCATACAGCAAGAACATTTTAAAAAGTATTTTTATGAAAACCTCGAAGCATTGAGGTGAATAAAACATTCATTTGAAAATGTACCACAGCCAAGATCATTATGCGTGACTGATCAAGAATATCTTATTGATCCACAGACTGATGCTCTTTTAAAAATAAAATTTAAAGAATGCTCCTTGCCAGAGTTTTGGATTAGTGTTCAACAAGAACATTAAGTGAACAGGCTATGAAAGTTTGCAACTACTTTTGTGAAACTGGATTCACAGCTCTGGCAGCTGTGAAGAATAAATATCATGCAGCACTTGATGTCACTGAAGAACTGAGAGATGGTCTTTCTAATATTATTCCTCATTTCAGTAAACTTTGCACTCAGAAAGAAGCATATCTATCACATTAAGTACAGACATTAAACAAGTGATCGTGTGCAGTTAGGTACTGGATTTAAAAAATTTAAATAAAACTGCTCTAATTTGAATGTTATTCCCCCATAGAATGTTAAGACATATGTGTGTGTGTATGTGTGTAAAAACATGCACAGTAAACAAGCAAAATATTTTTATTCATATACTACATTGAGCAGTGGCACAATGTCTACTTGTAGATGTAAAAGGGGTCACAGGGGTAAAAAGTTTGAAAATCACTCTTCTAGACTTTTTTTTCCTCCACAGCATGTTATATAATCAATTATAGTCAGCCCTCCACAGCTGTGGATTTAACTTTCATGGACTTGATTATCTGAGAGTTTCTCCAACCCCTACCCCCACACACACACACACACACTTCTTTTCCAGGAGAACTTCCCTCTCGGTGGCTCCAATCAGGCTACACAGCCCTCTAAAAACTCACCCTGTTCCTCCTCCTCTACCACTACCTCGCCAGCTAAAGACAGCTTGCAGCCCTATTTCTCAGCGCCACAAACCTTCTCCCAATGCCCCCCACACACACACACACACAAGGAAGGAGATAGCCAAGACAAGGGAAGTACAGGACTACCATGCTAACCCACCCCCTTTCCCTCTCCTTTCCCTCTCCTGATTTGGACCCTGGGTGCCTGTTCCTCCACCATGCCTTTTCAGTCTTCCCACAGGCACATACATACACTTTGATATTTGTGATTTTCCCACTTTTGTAGGCGTCTTGCATCCCTAACTCTACTGAATGTGGAGGGCCAACTGTACTTGCATAATTTATATATTGGGTAGCCTGTTTTTGTTAAAACAGTTAAGTACATCTGTTTGGGCTTTTTCTCCTAGCAAGCATTATAGGAATCCCTTTGCTCCCCCAGGGCAAAACAACAACAACAACAAGAAAAGGATATATGCTATGCCCAGGAAAAGGGTGATCTCTATTACCTAATGCTTAAAAGATAACCAGATTTCTTAAAAATAAAGCAACTCTTTTATAGCAAGCTGTGAACATTACTTTTGTCCATTCAGGTGTTGGAGACAAAGAACAAGGGGGAAATGTAAAATTCTCCTATCCATGCTGAAGTCATAACTAGCTCTACATAACTATATCAAAAACCATTAACGAAATGTACAAAACTATGGCTTATACTAATTTAAATGTTGTTCCATGAGCCCTGGGAACTCTAGTTCTGAAAAAGGGGAGTTAACGATCTGATCCGACATCTGATCAATTCTGATGAATTACATGTGCAAGCCTTATCACACTGCACTGTTAAAGTGCTATTGTTCCACTTTAACTGCCATTGCTTCATCCTGTGGAATCCTGGGGGTTGTAGTTTGGGGACACCCAACAGCTCTCTGCAGAGACTGCCAAATGCCCCTCACTAAAGTGCAAATCCCAGGATTCCATAAGATCTTGCCACGGCTGTTAAAATTCGAATAACAGTACTATAGCAGTGCTAGTGTGATCATGTAATGAATACACACTTGACTTTCTTTTGCAAAATTTCAACAGTGTGTTGGAGGGTGTTGAATATCATCGTCTTTGGTTCTTTTCCCACTTTCATTTGTTTCCTGAAAACCTCTGGCTTCTTCCCAATTTTCTCAGATATTCCTTTCTGATTCTTCATTTTCTTGACTGTAAGTTGCAAGACTGTACAACCCAGCATGTAACTTGTATCCACTTAAAAGGGCTTCTTGTTCAAAAAGGATAACTATTATGTCACCGCACAATTACATGGCTCTGGAGTGAAGTGAGTGCTTATTAAAACTGTAGCATAAAGACACTTAATAGGAAGGTAAATCCCACTGAAGTCAACATTTAGTGTATTGAAAATGTACACTTTCCTAAATCCCCACAATCACTACTAAAAGGAGCACACATGGTTGCTTGAGAAAGACAAAAATTAGATTTTCCTGTTCTCAGGGGAGCTGTGTATTTATTAAAACCACAGTTTCTGAATTTATTGCATTTCAGTAGTAACTCTCAGCCTCTGTAGTTTAAGAAAATAACCTAAAGATATTATCATCATTAATTTTTAAAGACTAAAATCTTAATCCACCAAAAACAATTAACCAAATGACCCTCAACAAGTAATTTGACCTTTTGTACTAGGCACCCAATGCAAATGCACGAAATTAAAAAACAAAACAAAACACAAAGCAATAGCAGAAGAGACAGAAACAGCAGAGCTAAGAAAGAAATGAGGGAGGAGTTAGAAACAAAAGACATAATTGTGCAGTGACATAAGATTGACATAATGTGGGCATAAATTCAACAGATCTCTCTGAAATGATTGATACCATTATAACTTTTAAAATAACCTCTTCCAAATGGAAGAGGGGCAGCATGCTAACCAAATTCTGGACTTCAGAATTTCTTGGCAAAGGCAGCAGATGAGAAGAAAGAGAAGAGGACGCACTATATAATGGTGGGTGGGGGTTCAAGACCATAACCATCAGTTGGTAACAATGTCCAGAATCAAATACAGAACCAGTTTACAGAGCCATTTGTGGTGAAGAAACCAGCACAAGTATCATCTATGGCACATGACCTGTCTTTTTCATCTACTAAGCCCTATACAAATTGTAGCTCACTGTATTTTCTTTCACCTTGGACTGTATCTATATAAATCAATTTCAAATACCTTACTGCTCCTAAACATCTGTACTGTTGACATCACAAACTGATTTTACACCTGCTTGGCTGTGTGCTCTTACAGTTATCACAAGGGCAGAGCTGAAGTCACTAAATTCCTTTTATTGTAAGTTTTCACAAACTTTTAGCATGGATTCAGATAAAATAACTCTCAGACCTTATGGATAGGGTACAAATGTTCTGGAACATAGGGAAGGTGCTCCATAAAAACTGACTGACTAACAGTGCCCTTTGCAGAAAACCACTAATAGAAAGCTACTGTTGGATATAAACTTGTTTTCATTTTTAAAATTGCTATCTTAAAACACTTAAATTTAATATAAAATTATTAAAGTTGCATTCCGCAGATACTGAATTTATGTACATCTGTTAGATGTAGGCCATTTCCACACAGGGTAATAAAAACAGTGCAGGGCATCCTCCACGGAGGACGTCTGCAACTTGGAGCCGACTGGGTCCGGACTACTTAGTGTAGATCCGCACCTCAGTCCGCTCCAGAACGACCCCAAGTGGTCCTCTAGCATGCTTTTGAAAGACCTGATTTTTCTGATCTTTCAAAAGCATGGAGCGCACTACTGCGAGCCTGCTCCCTTGTGCAGATTTGCAGGCTTGCACCAATGCAAGCCTGCAATCTGCCGAGGGCGGGCTTTAGGCTGGCAAGCTTCAGCGGTTGGTCGAGACCCACGACCAACCAGAAGCCGCCATTTTGGATGTTGGAGCAGAGCGGATCGATGCCCGCGCACCGGACCGGACCGGGGAGCCAGAAGATCCAGTAAGTAGCAGCACGGGGCGATTCCCTCGCCCTGTGCGGAAATGGCCGTAGTGTGACAAACCCCTGCTTCTCTATGAAAACGAATGTACCTCCATTTTGAATTTAACACAATATGACAGAATACGTCATGTTTTGTATTTATTATTATAAATGCTGATATGGTCAATCTAAAAGTAATGCATTTGCTCTCCACTTCCACTTCACATACCCAGCAGCCTAAGCTCTAACAGGTTAAGTACAAGTCATTGCTTGTAAATTATGTGGGAAAAGTTTTCTGCTTCCACCTAGTCTTCATGCGATCTTCTAGAACACTTACTGCTTTCTCAATGTTGTTGGACTACAACTCACATCATTCCCAGCCTCTGGCCATGCTGCCAGGAGAGTGAGGGAACTGGAGATAGAACACAACAGCATTAGAAAAGACAGAGCTTTCTAATCCATTTTAGAGCACCTTTCAATGTATACCAGAAAGAAAAGTTATTTAATTTGTTTGAAATAGTCTTACAAAGTGAGTTCTCATTTACAGCATAAAATCCCAAAGGGCTTTAGCACCATACCTCATGTGATGACCAAGTCTAGAATCCATAGTCTAGAATCCATAAATTATCTACAATATTTTTATAAACAATGCCTGATGCAATCTGAACACATTGTGTTATTTACCATATCAGGAGCAGTGGAGCAAAGTTATATCCCTAAGATAAGAATGAATAAAGTACAGCCTGAGGACCACATATGGCCACTACAGGGCTGTTTTTGTGGCCCTCGAGGGCTACCAGGTGTAAAAGAGAATTTTTGATATGCCCCCCAGCCCATTTTAAGAACAGGAAAGGTCCTTTAAAGCACTGAAAATAAACCAGAAGTGATTTCTGGAGAAAAAAAATACCCTGGGCAATACTTCACCCACCTCTGCCTCTGCAAAACAAACCTATCATGGAATTCTCTTGGCAAGGTTTGTTCAGAGGGAGTTTGCCGTTGTCTTCCTCTGTGCAGAGAAAGTGTGATTTGCCCAAGATCATCCAATGGGTTTCCATGGCCATATAGGGATTCATAGCCTGGTCCACTACACCACTACAGCTCCTAAAACATGGCTCTTAAAGCATATTTATATGCTGTGTGTATATCTGTGTATTTGCCTTCAAATTGCCTGTCAGCTTATGGCAAGTACATGAATTTCATAGGGTTTTCTTAGGCAAGGAACACTAAAGGGTGGTCTTGCTAGTTTCTTTCTCTGAAATCTACCCTGCATTACCTGGTATTCATTGATTATCTCCATTCCAAGTGCTAACCAGGGCAGACCCTGCTAAGATTCCAGATTTGGCCACAGTAACACATGCCTTGTTTATATCCCGTTTAGATTACTGTAATGTGTCGGGCTGCCTTTAAAAATTGGTCAGAAACTTCAATTGGTCCAAAGAGCTACAGTCAGATTGCTAAGTGGAGCTGGCTACAGGGAGTATATAACTCACTTGTTGCAGCAGCTCCACTGGCTACCACTCTGTTTCCAGGCACAATTCAGAGTGCCAGTGATGACCTATAAAACCCTATATGACTTGGGTCCAGGTTCTTTGAAGGCTATATCTCCCTTTGTGAGCCTATTAGAGCTTTCAGATTTTCTGGAGAGGACATTCCCTCTGTACCACCATCTTCCTGGGCTCTTTTGGTGGGAAGAAGGGAGATGGCCTTCTCAGCTGCTGCTCCCGATCTTTGGAACACCCTCCCTTCTTGCTCTTCTTCCACTGACAAATGAAAACATTCTTTTACTGTTTTTAATCTTTAAACATGATTAATTTATTTAACTGCTTTTTAGATAACTTTATACTTGTACTTTTATCAAAATTTTGTACAGTTTTTAATCTGTATTGTTTTAGATACGTTGTTAGCCCTCTTGGCTGCCACTGTTCAGAGGAAGGTAGGATATAAATGAATAAAATAAAAATAATAATAATCAGGCACGATGTGGTGCCTTTAGGCCAGATTTATGTGATAGAAGGGCATTACCAAACTGGTCATTACATTGCATTCCCTTAAGCTGCAGCATTTAATAGAGATTTAATTACTGGGTCTCAAGAACTACAGGACCTATTCTGAAATGCAATAAAAAGTAACTCTGGAAGTAGAGGACACTTCCACCTTTGTAAATTTAACATGTGTGAAAAAGTAAACCACAAAGCGTAAGTGCATCATGATAATTATGGTGGTGATGGTCATGCATAAGGAATGTGACTCCTGGTTAAAATTCTCCAAATTAATAGAAATCTTTTTATGGATTAAGGATGTTTTCTTCCCCCATATAAAAGAAGGCCACCAACACAATTGCCATAACGATTTTTATTTTTAGTATAACCACTTTCAGACTATTGTATACCTTTGCTGACAAGAACATCCACACTCCCCGGAAATATTCTTGTTGTACATTCTACCTATTTGAAAAATGTGTTCAGCCACTACCCTTTCTTACTTCTGCCAAATCTTGTGCAGGCTCAGTTCTGAAGCATAACATCCCTCCCTCTTTACTTTACATTAAAAAAAAAGAACCTTGAAATCTACTGAAACAGGGATTCTGGATTAAACCATATTGTAAGGTCGCACAGACTCGTTGAGCCAATGGGATTTACCTACAATTTCACTCATCATTCAGCAATTCATTTGATGTATCTATTCTAGGTTGGACTAACCAATGGGATTCAAAGTGCTGTTTCTTTAGGGCACTGCTTCACAATTTTAATTGAATCCTATGATACAAAGCATTGTGTGTGCAATGCATGTTTACATAATTTGCACCAGAGATGATTTACACAAATTACAGGTTTCCCCTTACCTGTGCTCCAATTCTCGGATTGAGAGAATGACACCAGAAGTTGATGCCCGCTGCTGTAGTGTGGCCAGAAATGTAAACTCACTTTTATTCCTAAACAGCTGGATTAGCTTCTCGCTTGTGTGGGGCGCAGCATGGATTTCTCTGTCTATAGCTAAAAAAAAAAAAAAAAGATAATAATAATGAAGGGGAAGAAGAGGGGAAGAAGCATACTTGTAAAAATGTTAATGCTTAAGAAAATAATTCTCATTTTTGTCTCTTGCAAATATTTTCTTCACTGTCCACCATGTGCTTCTGCTTCACTCATGCAACATGGACACAAAAAACATCAGCGATGTTTGTGTGCCCCACTTGTCACATTGACAAGTTCAGGCATTCACTGATTTTCTGACAGCGTTTCTGACAGGGGATGCTGAGGCATTCAAGTCTGCTGTGAGCAGATTACACTGCTGATTCACGAGGTGCGCTGAAACAAGATAATAGGCTCCCAAATTCAGAGGGCCTGACTGCTCCTGAATCACTTGCTAGGCTCAAATTTCAGTTTTACAATTGTCTCCATTATTCTTCTTTCAAAGTGCATCTAGAGAATCGGTCCTCTGTCTTTGTACCATGTGCAGGTAGAGATGCATTATTGCCAGCATCCTTTATCTACATACCTTTGTCTCTTGTATCTGTTTATTTTAAAACACTGTCACACAGTATGTGATGGGAACAAGTATCATTTCTGGGACCTCTCATTTCAAACAAGCAATGCATGGCTCTCCATGAAATACTTATTAGACCACAACCTGATGTTTAGAGATGCATACCACTCCCTGTCGAAGCAGGAAGAGCACCCTCTCCACCATGTCATGTTTCCTGTAGGTCTTGTTAGCTTACACTGCTGTTGCCATTGAGGATAAGAAAAAAAGAATGAAAGCAGTAGATGACAACTACATTAAAGAGAATGAATCACCCACCCTTCAACCTACATTTCTGTTCTGCTACTTTTCAAAGCACCAACTTTGTCAAATAGTTTTAGGATTTGTGCCAGTTTCTATCCCTGTATTCCATTACTAATTCTTTTTAAAACCTACTGTGCATTCTCTTTTTGTAAAGGTTTTTAAGAGCAGAATTTCAAGGGTGGCATCCAATTAAGTCTTCCTCTGGTAGAACAGCTTCTATAAATAGAATCAAGATAGCATTTTCTTTCTTCCTTGTGCATCCTGTGACTTCCGTTCTGCCCTGTGTATCCTTAGAAGCTGCACAGAGTGTTGAAGGGAGTTCATGAATAAATTGAGGGGTGGCAGTGAGTTGGAGGCTGTGGGTTGGAGGCAAGATGGGGAAATCCCATCATATAAATACAAGAACACCAGGCAGATTTATAGTTTAGCAAAGGCTAGATTCCAAGCTGCACAAAAGCCATTTCCTTAGCACAGTCCATAACAGCTGATGTACTGATAAGTGAATGCCTACAGTACCATAGAATTCTCTCCCCCTAGACCTTGGGATCAGAAGACAAAAGAACAGAGCAAGTACTACAGTTATTGCATGAACTTCAAATAGGAGCTCAGCTAACAGGTGCATGGCCAACAGATGCTTTGTTTGGACATTAAGTGGGGGAGGTCCAGAGTTCTGTTTCAGTGCCTACTTAAGACTACTGAATATGGATGGTGAGGAAGCTGCTGTAGTCACCTGCAACAGCTGTGATATGTTTGTGTTCTTTGCTGGAGGATGTGGGTAGCTACACCTGCAGAAAGTGCAAATTCGTTGCCCTGTTGGAAGAGAAGGTCCAACAATTTGAGGCCCATATATCTGCTCTTCAGAGTATTAGAGAGAATGAGGTTTTTCTTGACAGAGCAGAACAGACCGTCTTGGAAGAGGAACACACGGGATGTCTCTGAGGGGGTGGTCATTTCCCAAACATAGTGGGTAGACAGTTGGAGGAATATGACACATAGACGCAGAAAGACCTGGGATCATTCTGTGAGTTTGGAGCTAAAGTATTGATTTGAAGCTCACTCCCTTATCAGTGATGATGAGGAACAGGAACAATAGCACCTGTGTCAGTCCTCAGAGAACATGCAGGTAAACTTGGAAGATTCAGCATATGGATTGCCCCCTGCCAATCTCCAGAGGAGATGTGGTGGTGATAGGGGACTCCCTGTTGAGCGGAACAGAGGCAGTGGTTTGCAAGTATTACAAAATGTCTTGAGAAGTGTGCTATCTCCTTAGAGCAAAAAGCCATGATGTAACAGAATGCTGACAAGACACATAAAGCCCTCTGACTGTTCTCCATTTGGACCATGTGGAAACCATTGACATTGCAAGGCACAGCCTTCAGGAGATAACAAGGGATTGCAAGGCTCTGGGTGGGAAGCTAAAGGACCTCAAGCACCAGTTGTCCTTTCATCTTTCCTCCCAGTTGAAAGACATGGCCCAGGAACGGAAAGAAGAATAGTGGAGATGAACAATTGGCTCCACAAATGGTGCCAATGGAGATGGTTTGGTTTGTCAGACTATGGTCTGCAGTTTCATGTTGATGGATTTCTGGCAAATGATGGATTGCAGCTCACTGAAATTGGCAAGAATATTTTTGCTAAAAGTCTCACAAACCTGATAAGGAAGGCTTTGAACTGAGTTACGAAGTAAGGGAGACAATAGGGCAGGAGTTCATCAAGTGTTGGAGATAATAGCCTGAATGTTATAAAAAGAACTGGGTGAATAGTACAAGAACCTAACAGTGGGAGGAGGGGAAATCCTTAAATGAGCAGCTAGAGGGAATGACTCATGGTCTTAGGTGTCTCTTAGATGGATTATACAGTTAATATGAAGTAAAGAATAGACATAGGCCATTTACGCACGAGACTGTTATAGCGCAATGATTCCACTTTCAACCTCCTAAGGAATCCTGGGGTTTGCCGGCCGGCCCCTCCTGAAACTGCACACCCCAGGATTCCATAGGCGGTTGAAAGTGGAATCATCGTGCTATAACAGTCTCGTGCGGAAATGGCCATAGACTTATCATGGAAACTTGATAAGACACAAGGTCATGCCATTGGAACAAACAATATCAGGAAGTGAACTCTAAGTGAATTGCAAGAGAATTCTCTGTCTAGCAACAGAAGAGAGAACCAGGTCTAAGCACAGTAGAGAAGTGGAATAAAGGCTAAATATATACAGAGAGACTTTGACTGTTGTCAGAAAAATAGTAGCAAGTTTAAAATGTAACTGAGGATGGCAGGAGAAAGAGCTCTATTGGCCTTGGCTATGGAGAAGGTGACACAAGCACAGATCAAACCTCCAACAAGGAAATTGATCCACTGCAGATGGTTTTGGAAGGAATGAAAAAACTGAGAGGAGAAATGTCCCAATTGATAAGTGATGTAGGAGTTGACATGAAGGAAATAAGTGTCTCTCTGGCTCAGACCAACCTTGAGATGAGGTAGTTGAAGGACATGGCCCAGGAAAGGATTGAGAGACTAGCTGTGATAAAGAAAACTCAGAAACTAGGAAAAAACCACTGAAAAATTGACATCTGACCATGACAAAAAATTAGAAAAATTTGGGGGAGAAATGGAGGTAGTGGTTTTATTAGAAATGCAAGAAAGGAGTATCCCTGAAAATCAAAATGAGCATCAAGCAAGCATATCTTAAATTTTGGCTGATTTCTTGAAGATGTGGAGGAATCAGTTTGCTGGAGAACTGGATAAGGTCTACAGAACTGATTCACAGTTTGCAAAACAAAAGAATCTACAAAGAGATGTTAGTTTTATTTTGTGAGAAGAAATATCAGGGATTAAATGTTACAAGCACATTTGCCCACCAGCTACAGGTAGAAGGGTGAGATTTGATCATTTTTAAAGATCTTTCAGCCAGAATTTTGAAGAAATGCTGAAAATATGCATTCTTGACCAGTAAACTAATCTAGCATGAGATTCCTTTCCATTGGGATAACATAGTGACACTGATTCTACAGTAGAGACAGAGAGGATATACATTGAATACAGCCTCAAAAGCAAGATACTTTTTGAATAAAAATGAAAAAGATTTTGGACAAAATGAATTCAAAGGAAGATCCAAAGAAGAGGCAGAGGATGGAAATTAGAGAGAAAAAGAAGGTGCAACAACAACAGATCCAACATCAGAACTGTGTGATGGAGAGAAGGGAAAAGTAACTTGGCCCAGGTGATTGTGCACGTAGATTCAAAAGATGAAATGTAATGATAGTTTTGAAGTTTCTCTCATGGAATGTGAGAGGACTTACTTGAGAAGGTAAAAGAAAATGGATTTTTCATCATTTACAAAACAAAAATAAGATTTGCTATGTCTCCAACAAACTCATATAAGAAAAATGAAAAATAAATTTTTGTTGAATTCAAAATTGAGAAATAAGACCAAAAAAAAAAAAAGGAGTCATGATGTCAGTGAAAAATTGGGACCAAAATATATATTTGAAGACCCAGACAGTTGGGTGATAGGAAATTCAGTTGAGTGGAAATTCAATTACAAGTCCAGAAGATTTTCATGGTTGGGCTATATACCCCAACTGAGACGAAAGCATTTTTTAAAAAATGCTTCTTCAAAAAATGTTGGAACTGTCTTATGATAAATAGATTCCCTTAGGAGATTTTAATGGAGTTATAATACTAAATTAGACAAATTTTCTACTTCCTAAAGCTTTTTTTAAAAAAAAAAAAAAAGATGGACAATTTAGAATTGTCAGATATTTGGACATTGAAATATGGACACACACACAAACACACTTTCCTCCAGAAAGGCATAAATCTTTTTTCCGTGATTGATATGTGTTTCTGAAAGATCTCTGAAAGATATATAGAACTTACCAAAAACTGTCATAATTCTATTTTGGTGACTTTTAAAAGAAGAGATTAAATAAAGAATTTAGTGAGAACTTTCAATTGAACTAAGGTTTAAAAGAGACATGTACAAGAAATGGAAAAATTGGGAAATCATCAAAGAGGAAATCAAATGAATAGCTAGCGTAAGTAGAGAGAAAGTTAAAGTGCAGAAAGAGCTTAGGTTTGCTGGGGATGTTAAAAACAATGAAAGGGCTTTTTGGGGTATATCCATACTAAAAAGAAGAACAAAGGAAACAGTAGGATAGAAAGGATGGGAAAATGCTAACAGGAGACAGAGAAAAGGCAGAACTAGTCAATACTTTCTTTACCTCAATCTTCTTCCAAAAGGAAAATAATGCTTGACTTGGGGAAAATGAAGCTGATGATGCAGTAGGGGAAATGCAGCACAGTACAGCTAAAGAGATAGTAGAGGAATATCCAGCTACTCTAAATGAATTCAGGTTTCCAGGACCTGCTGAACTATAGCCAACAGTATTAAAAGAACTGGCAGAAGTAATCTCAGAACCACTGGCAATTATCATTGAGAATTCCTGGAGAACAGGTGAAGTCCCAGCAGACTGGTAGAGGGCCAATGTGATCCCTATTTTTCAAAAGGGGAGGTAGAAGACTGCAATAATTGTCATGCAGTCAGCCTGATATTAATACCAGAAAAAAATTCTAAAACAGTCTGTAAGCATTTAGAAAGAAATCCCATGATCATTAAAAGTCAACATGCGTTTCCCAAAAAAAACACATCATGCCAAACTAATCTTATCTCTATTTTTTGATGGAGTTACAAGTTTGGCAGATGAGGGGAATGCTGTGTATATAGCATATCTTAGTTTCTGTAAGGCTTTGACAAGGTCCCTCCATGATTTTCTTGCAAACAAGCTAATAAAATGAGTGCTAGACAGTGCTATTGTTAGGTGGATTTGTAATTGGTTGACCAACTAAACCCAAAGGATTCTCACCAATGGCTCCTCTTTATCCTGGAGAGCAGTGATTAGCAAGGTGCCACAGGGTCTATCCTGGGCCCAGTGTTACTCAACAGCTTTATCAATGATTTGGATGAGGGAATAGAGGGCATGCTCATCAAATCTGCAGATGACACCAAATTAAGGAAAGATCAGGATTCAAAATGGCCTTAACCACAACAATTCAAGAAGGATATTTGACAAGCTGGAACATATCCAGAGGAGAGCAAGCAAAATGGTAAAAGACCAGGAAACCATGCCCTATGAGGAACAGCTAAGGGAGCTGGGTTTGTTTAGCCTGGAGAAGCAAAGGTTTGTTTAGCCTGGAGAAGCAAAGGTTAAGAAGTGACATGATAGCCATGTTTAAATATTTGAAGGGATGTCATGTGGAGAATGGATAGAGAATGAATGCTGCTCCAAAGACTAAGACACAGAGCAATGGCTTCAACTTACAGGAAAAGAGATTCCACCTAACATTAAGAAGAATTTCTTGATGGTGTGAGCAGTTCAACAGTGGAACACATTGCTTTGGAGTGGGATGGAGTCTCCTTCTTTGGTTACCTGTTGGGAGTGCTTTGATTGTGTATTCCTGCATAGCAGGCCGTTGGACTTGATGGCCCTTGTGGTCTTGTCCAGCTCTATGATTCTATGACTCAATTCTTCTAAAATCAAGCAATACCTACCACTCATATCAGTAATGCCTTTGCAAACCACCCAGAGGTTACACAATATGGGCAATTAAAAAGCTGGTAATAATTTTGACACATAGCAGGTAACTGTGTGTAGCAGAGCCACATGTTACACTCAGTCTGAACATCCATGTGCATTACTTTATCAAGGAATTAACCATGGGAAACAGTTTTCAGGAAGACACTGATTTCTCAATGATGGTCTAGAATAGTGATTCAAATTATCTTTCTAGATGATGAAGGTTATATAAAACCTTAAGAGAAGGTAATAGAAGTTAGCTGATACCATATTCTGTGGGCAAGCAGAACCCTGCTGCTTTTATTCCTTGCTTGTAAGCTTCTAGAGGCATTGAATGGTCACTGTTGCAAATAGAAAGCTAGATCACACATTTGCTGCTGCAATACCAATTAGGCTAGTGCCCTCATACATCTAAGCATGATCCAGAAATTCCAAGTAAAAGCCCTGCCATCACATCTTTGGGGCAACAACTTCAATCTGTTTTTAACTCCCACATAAAAGAATTTATTTTGTGTCTACTACAGTATTGCATTTGCAGCCTTCATGTATATTTGGATGTGCAATGCATTAGCTAAGAACTGTGTAGATACACTGGCATCACATGACCAATGACTGCTTACATTGGCAGGATATAGTTTCACTAGCATATATGGACCAAATGAAACCTCAGCCATATTCTTCACAGGCCTCAAATCTCAAGACAGCCCCACTCACAAGCTATTTAAACTACACAGTCTTCAGTTGTTGACATAGGGCCTTTCCGCACTACACTGTTATAGTGCTATTGTTCCACTTTCAACATCCTATGGAATCCTGGGGTTTGCAGTTTAGGGAGGGGCCTTTAGAATTCTCAGCCAGAGAGCTCTTTGGCCTCAGTAAACTACAAACTCCAGAATTCCACAGGATGCTGAAAGCAGCACTATAGCAGTACAGTGCAGAAAGGCCCTTTGTCCCATAGACTTTTATTCAATTCAGAACCCTTTTTTTAATCCTTAAAGTCTTGAAAATCCAGCTGCAAGGCCATAAGTGGCTAGCCATTCCAGTCAAACAGGACAAGCAGCTTTACTCGAAGGAGAGACTGTACCCTAGAGTCAGATACATCATATGCTTCTAACACATGTTTAAGCCACAACAGTTTAAAAGGCAGTGGAAGTGTTTGTTGAAGATGGGAGTTGTGCAATCCTCCAGATGCTGCTAAGCTGCAATTCCCAGCAGTTTAGACCTTCCTACGTCCAATGGGAATGAATACAAGGAACTATGATTCAGCAATACTTGGAGGGCCACATAATTATCACCCCTGGCCAAACTAGACTGATGTTAAATGGAAGATCTGGCAACATTCTTCTCAAGGCAAATCTTCAAAAGAATTATATTTATCAGGATCACAGCAGGAGAAGGAGTTAATTCCCCTAACCATTTGGTTTAATTCTCATAATTATCACTGCCAGCTATCCTTTGAATTTTGTCAAATGTACACTAGGTTCAAAGATGCACTTAACTTCACACGTATTTTGGCCATACGTAAAGGTACTAAGAAGCAAGATATAATCTAGTTTTACACAGCCCTCAATTTAAAATGTTGCACTCTGCCTAAGAAGTACAAATTCTGCATGAAAATTGCACTTGCAGGTCCTGGAGTACTCCAGGGGCCTTCAGATGCCTTGCCAGGGTATATTATTGTCTTCAGGAACTCAGGTGAGGAGTTGGCATATGCTATGATGCTTGTTGTTAGTTTCCACCTACTCCAAATTACCTGTAATTTAGTTAGGCTTCTGGAAAGTCTCATGTCTTAGCGAAAAATTAAACTCGTTGTTCCAATAATAGCCAAAAGTTGGTAATACAAAATGTTGATGACTAAAGTTTTACTGAAGCCATGATAATGGGAGCTATTTATTATTTATTTACCATTTATTTATCATAGAACTTGATAAGCAGGATGTCACATCTTTGTTGGACACAAGGAGGTTCTTATACCGAATTTCAAAGCAGTGGGAGCTAACCTATATTACACCATGGGTACTCTTGTTACAGTTTTGGGTTGATAAGGTTAGTACCGTATAGTTGGCCCTCCACATTTGTGGGTTTAACTTTCATGGATTTGATTATTTATGAGTTTCTCCAAACCCTGCACCTCCATCTCAGGCATTTCTTTTCCAGAGGAACCTTTCCTCTCAGCAGCTCCAATCAGCTAGCATAGCCTTTAAAAATCTGCCTCTCATCCTCCTCTTCCTCCACCAGAAGCTGCCTGGTGAGCTAAGGATGGACCAAACCCTAATTTCAGCGGGAAGGAGATAAGCAAAAATTACCTGGCTGCCATCCCAACCCATCCCTCTTCCCTCTCCTTCCCTGACCTGATTTTGACCCAGGGTATCTGTACCATGCTTCAGTCCCCTTCCTACGGATGAACACACATTTTTATATGTGCAATTTTTACACTTTTGCAAGGGTCCCACACCCCTAACCTTAGCAAAAGTGGAGGGCAACAAAAACAATTACAAAGAGAAATGTCATGCAATTGTGTGATTCCCTCTACTCCCCAGACTTTGTACTCATTTTTTTTCAAGAGAATTAAGAAATAGTACAATAAATTTTCCGTCATTTTAGCAGAATGGCAATAGGATGGATCAAATTATTTCTGTTCTTATCAGTTTCACATATGTGTACAAGTAAATTGCTTCTGCCCTATTTCCATATTTATCTGTGATATTTTTTTATTTTTTTCCAAAAAAAAATCAAGCATAAGGGCATTTAAATAATGTTCTTGAATGAGTTTTCCCTAAAATACATTTTTTATTCTGAAAGATACTTTTTAAAATACCTATTGATGTATTTTTCAAATTTTTTCAAACTAATCAGACAACAAGCCCAGTTTTAAGGGAAACATACTATATTACATTTCAAAATTTTAGTATGAAGGACTCATGTTGCCTCCATAGCCGCATAGAAAGAGAGTAGAATGAACCTGAGAAACTCATAAAAATGTCTTCTGTAAGTGCTTGTCTTTGGAAACTCCGCAGGATTTACTGTTGCCTAGCTATATCAACTGTTTATTTTAAAGGGTTTTCATTTTTTTTTACAAAAGGAGAACAAAATTGTATGAAGCAAGAATAGAGATGTGCTGTGTTAAATTATTCATTTCCATAAGGGAGTACAAATAATTTAATCAATTTCTCCTCATTGCCAAACTTCTTAGAAAAACTATGCAGTTTTATTATTTATTTATTATTTTAATTTATTCAATATATATCCTGCCTTTCTCCCACTAATGGGATCTAAGGTGGTGTACAATATTTTAAAAGCACAATACTGTTAAAAAAACGCTTATTAAAAATGTTAAAGCACTAAATTTCTATTTCTAAAAAAAAAAATTTAAAAACAGGATTGAAAACCAGTTAAAAACAGTATTAAAAACAGCCAAAACAGAATAAAAGAAAAATACTACACCTCCCATTAAAAGCTTTCTCTGTGGTAATGCATTATAAAATTAGCACATATATACATAAAACTACACACAACACACATATAAAATTATGCGTGTTGCAGAAGAAGCGAAGAGAGGGAATATTCTTTCCCTTTCTCATAATTCCCCCATCTCCCTACCTGCCCCACATGACATCACAGGGCTTGAGAGAAAACAGGTGAGGTTCAGCAGATGTAGCTTCACCCCAAGCGTTCTGTTGCTAGACATACTCATGTGCCAGGGATCAGAGCACAGGCAATTATGATAATTCTCCTTGCTGGGCTGTCCCCCTCCCTCAGCTTGTGGGAACAGCCATTGATGAGTCTAGGATGTGGATGGGAGTAGTTCTCAAGTCTATTCAAAGACTGTGGGGAAAACAAGTGAACTTGTTTGATTGATAGGGGTGGAGACAATAAATGATTTTACCAGGAAAAATAAAACTTCAGAGTTAATTGGTCTAGTTTCTGCAGAAATGTCAAGCCATTGAAATAATTTTCAAAAAGACAGAGATAGGATACATCCTTAATTTAATGATCACAAAGTTGTAAACTATTTAGCAAACTTGTTGGCACTAACACTGGATGTTGTTAATAAACCAAAGTCGCAAAGCCAAGTATTTTTCAGGCATGTAGAATATGTATGAGTAGTTTCAGAATGAACACAAACTTTCTTCATAATTTAGGACTTTTCATATTTGGAGAGATTGTGGTGTTGATAAGGTCCCTTTTACAAGTTTGTATGATGACTGAGCCCTGAACCTATAAGAACATTCTCCCATTCAAGTTCCACTGAAATGCACTGAATGATTTCCTGTGCTGTTCCACCGCTCCCATTAATTTTAAGTAGGACTTGTACAGAAAAGGTTTCCCTGAGATTGTGCCCTAAAGCAATATTTTGGCAATGCACAGTTGTGCCATTTTAGACTATATATTTTTAAATTATATAGATAAAGCACAGTAATATAATATTACAACATAATGGATTAGAGTTCTAACTCACTAGAGCACAAGAAGTACTATTTCACTTCCATTCTGAGTCAGTGTCATGTTATATATTTTGCAAGAGAACTGAGTTTTGAAAGAGGCATTTCCATGAAATACCTTGGTATTTCACTCTTAGTGCCAACAAAAAACAAGCTTGGTACTTGTAATGTTTGTGGGTCCAAGCCTTCAAAGCCCATGTTTACCAGTATACAAGAAGAAAATCAGAGCTACTTCACATCCACACGCAGACACACACGAATACACTATGCTACAGAGTACCTGAACTGCAGTGAGGCCCCTCAATATTATTGAGTGCACTTTCATTCAGGATACAGTCCAATCAAGGTTTATTTTTCTAAAAGTCTAATTATTTCAACAGACCGTTAAATACAGGTCTCATGTTTTCCAATTACAGTAATGGAAATTAACACCTTTTAAACTTTGATATGGTTGAACAGTCTTTTGTTTTAGTGAATAACACATTTCAAAAATGCAAGCTTAGCCCCCTATACTTCAGTGTCCAGGTAATAATCTTTGTTCCTTAAGACAATTTGCTGCCATTTCTTGGTGGCTGATATTCAAAACTGACTGGCACTTTTTTAAAAATACTGGGTGAACACAAATTATTACTCTATAATGTTTAGCAGAATATCTAGTTTAGCTTTCTCCTCTTAAAAGCCAAGATGGTCCACTCCACCTTCTTATCTCCACCAGAACACACAACAGCATTGCCAGTTTCAGAGCCTCTGCTGATCAAATAGCTGGAAATTATTCAAGGAAGTCAAATCCACACTTAGGGTGCACACCTGTCTTACTTTACAAAATCCTCTCTCTAGCAAAAGTCCAGCTAAAGATTACCAAAATCACCAGAAGAAAGAGTAGGGGCTTGACATTGCCTATTAATTGTTAGAACTTAGCACACTAAGCTGAAAGAAAGGTCAGTTTTCCCTGGCAAGGGATGTGTTGTATTGTATTTCAATGGTGAGATGTACTGTACTCCTGTTTCATTCATAGATTATCAATATAAATTAGCATATGTAAATCTTATACTAATGTATGTCCCATTTTTTATGGTGCATATTCAATTCATGCATGTTCAGTTCACGCATGTAATTGCATCTAATTTTGATCACCTAATTTTAGTGGTGCAAATCCAATTCATGCATCTAATGATATAGACTCTTGTGTATCTCACTATGATAGCCATGTCTGCAGCATCAAAAGGAAGGGGTTTAGCATTCCCTACAAATTGCCCATTTTTGTACTTGTTTCTTATGCTGCAAGCCAAGAAATACAGACATAACTACAATATTGAATCTTCCCATACAGTGTCAAAATTGCCACAGTGGCATGAGAAGCAGCCATAGGAGGCAGCAGCAGCAACCATGCAGCTGTTGTTGACATAGGATGCAACTCTCTGAGTACTCTATGTTTGCAAGAGTGAAAGGCAATTGTATGAAAGGATGGTGTTTGCTTAAAGATACACCAAGCAAATGTATCTAAATTGCTAAAGCCTTTCATGGTCAACAAGTGATGAGAGAATGCGCACATGAACAGATTTCTGCTTTGGTTGCTATTCATTCTAAACTAAAAGCAGCAGTTACCTTTTTTTTTTTTAAGTCACAGGCATCTCTGAGAATCTAAACTGTTCTGGGAAAATATATTTAAATGCAAAGTTTTCAAAGTAACAGGTACAGAAAAGAAGAAGAAGTCTCTCTCTATCTATCTCTATCTCTCTTTGTCCCTGGTTCATGGACTTTCCTTCCTAGCAGTCCAGCTAGTTCCTAGGGGTCCATGGACAAGAGATAAAGAACCCTTGTTCTAGAATTTAAAATCAGTAGCAACTTGATGGGGGTGGGGAAGAGAAATTTGCCCCCAATCCCAAAGGCAATGAGCAGTACAATTGTTTAGAGTACAAACTTGTGGTGCCACTAAAATGACAGACAATACCATCTATGAACGTGTAATTTGAGAAAACAGAATAAGCCCACTTTCAGTCCCAAAACTCAACCAAATAAGTCCTACAGGATCAGACCTGTTCTAATTGCTCAGTAATTTGGTGACAAAGTACATTTGCTAAAATCGTCCAAGCCCCACAATCCATTACATGTACACCTTCAGTATCATAAAGAACACACACAGCTGTCAGGCTACATGTGCAGTTCTGTAAGCTAGTGTCTCATGGATGCAGCTTTTTGGCAAAAAATGAGAAGCAAGACAAGGAAACTGATTCTAGCTGACCTCCTCTTTTCTCAATAACTGATTAACAGGATTACTGCTATGTTTCCTGAACCCTGGCTCATCCTCAACATGTTAATCAGGCTGGGCAGATTATGTGCAGTGTTAACACTGGATCAGGGTGAAACTAGATTTGTTTGATAAGTGTTACTTGCCATCAAGTTGACTTTGATTTATGGTGAACCTATGAATGAAAAACCTTCAACAGCGTAGTCATCAATCTTTCTACAAAGGAGTTGAGCAGATCATAGCCACTCTCAGGCTGTTTTCCATGGCGCTTGACACCTCCAGGATTGCCAGGCCAATCTTTTTCTGCTCCCTCCCTGCAAAGGATGAGCTGCCTCTCAGGGAGGCCTCCAGAAGTGGAAAACCTTGTTTAAAGAGGTTAGTGCCTGTGCCACTTACTGTTCTGTTTATTTAAAAAAAACAAAAAACAAATTGGTTAAAAAGAAAAAAAACAGGTAAATTTCAGTCACTGTCAGTTTGTGCAAATTTAAAAGGCTCAATGACCCCAGCAGCAGAAAACTGAGCTCAGGCAAACTTATTTGGATTACTATATCCTTGCTGTATCAAGCAAGTTTTCCATGTGAGAAACAGGGACAAAGGGCAATAAATTTTTATTACTGTCTTTTATTGCCCTTTGTCCCTGCTCCTCAAACAGCAAAGAAGGAAAGGCATCTGCCTGCACTGAAATCTCTCAATACCATCTTAACTGACAATAGAGTAACATCTGAGATAGAAGGTAGGCCTGTAACTCTAACACATCCATCTTTTTTTCTCCTATATGATTTTTAACATTTTGGCCTGATGAAGCAGCCAGTGAAGCTTCAAAAGCTTTCATAATGCATTTTCTGCATTTTGGTTGGCCAATAAAAGTATTGTTCTTTTGTGCATTTTAGGTTTTGTTATATTTTGCTATATAGTCAACATAGCTATGCTGAATGTGTTTCTTATATTTTTCCTATGACATCTTTTATTCTCCTTTAGTTTCTCCTCCAATACATTTCTGATCTAATCTTCCTTATATTTTATTCGGTTTAAGGCTTTGTTTTACATATGCATTACTTTTGTCAAGTTAAGAAAAATCTTAAGATACATTGGAGATGATAGTGGTTGGGTAACATAAAATCCACTTATCATATATATGCTTTAAAGCCTTGAGTTCTAGAAGATCTGTGGAATGGATTAGTTCAAATGTGCTGCCGACGCAGTATGATAAATGAATGATTTCCATGGCGACTTGCCCAAGTTCAGTTGCAATGACTTTTGGTGGGAATATTCCACCTGAAGTGGCATTTGAAAAATACTCCATGACTTACGAGTGCTATAAGCCTCAAAAGTGTTAAAAATAAAATAAAAAGTAAAGACAGTAGCATGCAGGAAGAAACAGTGTTACTATTATCTATTGAAAACCATTGACTCCTTGCTAGAAAATCCCATTTTCATAGGTAATATGGAGTATTACTTTATCCAGTCATCTTCAATAAAATATTACTTTCTCACTCGAATGATAATGCCAGCTCAGCAAAATACACAAAGAAATAAAGATGACATTCAGAAGCTCCACTAAGGTGTCTGCTTTCCACCCTTTAATCTAAAATGCCAGAGATTATTTTAGTTGAATCACTGTGTTTCTGAAATCAGAACCATGTGAGTACTAAGTAGCTTAATATATTCATTTGAACACGTACTGGAGTCTCATTCTCCACATCAAAAGGGGTTATTCTGAATAGTCCAGTTTAAGAGAGGTTTGTCGTTACCTCAGCAAAAACATTCATGGGACAATTTGCAGCTGAAAATATAATCTTGCTACCATTTTCTGTCTGCATCAGCATGTTAGATCAATTATAGCTGCCACGGAACTTTACACAAAGCCACATCCATGTGAGCTTGCAAAAATATAGATAACTATTTTTCTTTTAATGGAGGCCCTTTGCTAGTGCTTGCTTGAATTCCAGCAGGGTCCTTCACATTTATAGTTAATCCATGAGACTATAGCAGTTTTCCCTAATATACCCTCTACCACACACATACTTTCAGGTAGCAAGAAAAGCATGCACTGGTAAACAAAATACAGATTCTTTCAGCTGCATGTAACGTTCAGCATGCAAAATGACTGGGGGCAAATGTTTTAAGAATATCTTTGAGAAGAATTAATCCTAGCCTTAGTCAACATAAATGAACACATGCAAAGGAAAAAGAAGGGACCAAGAGGGAAAAAGGTGCAGGCACCAGAATGAAATTTGCTAAGGCAAGGGGTCACCTCCTGACCTCTTCCCAGCCTCCCTTGGGCAAGGTACCAGTCCCCAAAGTGAGCTCATGAAGCTGGGTTCTGATTTTGACAAGCCTCTTTTCTGGAAGGCAAGCCCCCACCACCACCACTGAGCCCCTCGTCTCTCAACCAACTAAGTGAGGGCCAACGGTGGGCCCGCCCCAAGGCCAACTCTATCATCATCATCCCCCCATGTCTGACAACAAGACGAGAGGGCTCCAGAGGCTTATCATACACCAAAGGGTGCCATTGGTACTCACCAAAGCCTTCAGACTCCCCCCACCTGCCAGTGTGACCTATTTAAACAGCATATTTAAGACACTACCCTAGAAAGCCAATTACCCATTTCCCCAGGCACAATGTAGGGTAAGCGAAAAGAAAAACCCTCATGAGGGGAAAAATTCCTACCCGGCCTGAAGCGACCAGCAAGCTTACACTGAAACCGTAGGGTGGGTTACTGCAACAAAAAAGGAGGCTGAGGAGGGGGTGGTGCAGCCCTAAAAGGGGGCTTGCTGACTCCGCCCCCTCCCTGACCCATTGTGTGACCTTCCATCACACAGTGATTGCATGGTCTCCCTTCCTGGGAGGCCAGCAAAGGCGCCCCCCCCCCAGTGCGGTGGTGCAGGTGGGGGAAAACAGATAAAGACTACAGCCTGGGGTGATCAGACTGAAACAGTACCACTGACATCAGAACGACCCACCTCCAGTCTATTTCTCAAGATATCAAACCCAGAATGAGGGTATACAAATAGAATGACTGCTACCCCACTACAGCATCACCAGGATGGAGAATAAGTTTAGCCCCTCAACCCAGCAAAGCTCACACATACATTTTAATTTCACTTCGTCCAATACAAATGAAAGGTTCTCATTCATTATTACGGTAAATATTGAAGAGCTGCACTTCTTGTGACAAGGGCGTGATATTCCCACTTTCTGGCTGCTACGGACATAGGTTCTTTAGGAACTTCTATCTAATTTACCCTCCGTGTCCACTCACATTCAGTCACAACGACAAGCATTTTGCATAATAACAGGCATCAATCAGTCAAAATATCTAAAAAACATATTTAATGCAGATATTAGATCTTTTATGGAGTACCCTGCATATATCAACATCACTGGAATTCTATCTGCTTCTGTTACCCTCTGAACTACATGCAGCAGCAGCAAGAAAACGAAGCATACCACCACCACTAGCACCAAACAGGTAGGGAATCTGGAAGCACCTAATGAGCTAGGAACTATCAAAATTCACTGAAAAGCTTAGAGGTCAAAAAGTCTTCAGTGTCCATTTCATGAGGTGGAACCAAGCAGATTTTTATGGAAGGGATTCCACAAAAATGCAGGTACCATCAGAAAGGCCCAGTTCATAGTATCCACCAATATATCAACATTAATGGCAAGCACAAGAACAGGGTTTCTGATGCCAGTTTTAGTGCCCAGGCAAGCTTCTTATTGGTGCAGACTGTTTATCAAATATCCTGGTCTCAAACCACTCAGGGACTTAAACATAAGTATGTGTGTACATGCCTTCAAGTCACCTGTCATCTTATGGTGACCCCCTCCCCATGACTTTCATAGAGTTTTGTTAGGCAGGGAATACTCAGAGGTGCTTTTGCCAGTTCTTTCTTCTGAAATATACCCTATGAAATCAGGGCCATCTCCTCGCTACACTGTTATAGTGCTGTTATTCCACTTTCAATATCCCATGGAATCCTGGGATTCACAGTTTAGGGAGGGGCATTTAGAATTCTCAGCCACAGAGCTTTTTGGCCTCAGTAAACTACAAACCCCCAAATTCCACAGGATGTTGAAAATGGAAAGAACAGCACTAAAACAGGGTAGTGCAGAAATGGTCTTAGTATTCATTGTCAGTCTCCCATCCAACTACTAACCAGGAAGACCTGCTTAACTTCCAAGATCAGGTGGGATCTGGTGCCTTTGGGGTATTTAGACATGTCTTTAAAGATAAGTACAGCACTTCAAACTGAGCTGAGAAATAAATAAGCAGCCCACACAACTGGTTGAAAATCGGTGTAATATGCCCCTACTCTTACCTGGTGCTGTTTTTATTTAAATCTTTCAGCCCCTAGATCGAATAAGCATTCTGGCAGCTGAATTTCATGCAAGTGGAACTTTCTGAACTATTTTTAAAGACATCCTTAATGTAACACTAGTCTAGTCTGGATGTAAAATGAGTGTGAGTGAGGAACAAACCAATAGGATACATAAGACATGTACGATGCCTAAATTTTCTGGTACAATTCTTAGTACTGCCCTGTGGCCAAGTCTTCTTACTATTTAAGTTGTTTTAGAGATAGATAAAGAGTTGAAGATTGGGAAAAGGATGTAGTGCAATCCCCACTGAAGGGTATGGTAAAGCTGCCAACAATTTTAATAGATCTTGGCTGAACTCTAAACCTCCTCCCTACAGAATTCAAGTCAGGACTCTTGAGAAATGAGGGCTGCCTATATCTGCCCTGATATCTTCCTAAGTACAAAATAGCTGTGCTACAGGCCTCATTTAAAGTGCACACGCACACACACACCGTTACCACTGATTTAATTATTTATTGGATTTATACCCTGCCTTTCTCACAAATAAGGGTACCCAAGGCTGCCAGAAATTATAACATCAAATACAATTAAAACATGAAAGTTTAAAGAGATAATTTCAAATGCATCAATAGAAGAAAGAACAGCAACCTCCTACAGCACTTCTGCCATGGCAACCCAGTTTAACTGTCCAAGGCTTTCATGAATAAAAATGTCTTTGGAGGAAGGACAACAGGGAGGGAGCAGCTTAGAATTCATTTGGTGAGAATTGCACAATCTGAAAGTGACCATTGAGGAACAATTCTCTTGTGCCCTCTTCAAATATGCCATGGGGCACAGAGAAGGGTCTTCCCAGAAGGGCCTCCCCAGTCCAGCCAGGTTTATATGGGACAATACAGTTAGTGGCCAATTGAGTTGTCGTAACAAGAAAATTGCATTTCCCTTTAACTGGCTCCAATCAACGGTCTTCTAGACTGAGTGACATGTCTGAACATGTGTCAAAGGCAGCCTTATGTAACTCTATTTTGATAGCACCCTGAAAGAGATGTAAAGGAAGCATGTGCTCCTACGGCCAAATCTGACATCTTCAGGAATCACAGTTATATCCAGTGTTAATTGTTTCGAAACACATAGCAGCAGGGTCCTTATCAGTCCTTGAATTTCAAAAAGATCAGCATCTGGAAATATATGTGTGTACAGTTTAAATGAGAGCTGCAATGTAAATGTTTTGTACTGATGTTAAAAAGGTATTGCTAAAGTAGCTGTACACTGGCAGTCTTCTCTCTCCAAAGATTTTTCAAATGCTTTATGGGTTTGGCGTTGCTATCTCTGCAAAGATTCATCCAGTAATAAATGTGGGGCATCATGTTGAACAGCACTGCTTTACAATTTATGATTATTTGTAATAAATCACTTTTTATATGTTACTTCAAACACTGAATTTCAAGTATAAAATCTGCCAGTGTTGAAATGCTCTGTGATTTTAATATGCAAACCTCCTACTGAGATGATGTCTCATTTTAATTATTGTTTCGGTTTAATGGGTTTTCATTAAATTAGAGGATAGAGCAATTACCAGGGTGAACAGCTAATGTTTCAAAGGTAAGATCTCATGGCTCTGCAACAAAGACAGAGCTACAACAGAAGCAAGTGAGAAGCATACTGCAATTTACATGTTTACCTTGCAAAACCATACAAAATGTTTTCAAATATCTTATCCCAATTATCAGACTAGTGTAAACCAGCGGTAAATCACTGGTCGTCTTCTGACAAACTAACCTCGTATTGAAAACAGGAATATTTTACTAATGAAGCAACTCTGAATACACTCAGAATACAGTCAAAAACACACAAATCTGGAACTAAGAGACTATAAGAGCTGCTTCTGAAATGGAACATTCCTTCTCATTGTCTTCTATCCCACAGCAGTTTTTTCCTGGATTAAGCTGTAGTTTCCAATTTTGTTTTCTGGGCTAACTCTGATTTGCACAAATGGTTGGCCTGTTAACAGTAATCTGCATTGTCTAGAATTAGAAAGATGTCATTAGGTTATATTTGAGCCATGATCTACAAGAATGAAAATAACAAGTAAATGTTCATATGCAGAAAGTCCAAACTGTTGTGAAGCCCCTGAACTATCTCACAGGTTGGTTTCCAAATTTTATTATCCATTAGAAAATACACCAAATACGATGACTATGATTAAGCATCTGAATTTATATAGCATAACTCACAAACCCCTTAAATTACAGAATATACTTTCACAGCTTCTGTTCCAAGTGTTTGCAATACACACACACACACACACTTTTAATTGTTTGTCACATGGAATTGCTTGGTTGGGCTTACTATTTTGTGTGGATCAGAAAATTAAGCTGCAAGCCAATTTAACTGCCATAACACAAATGGCAAGCTTGAGACAGGGAGTATAAGTACAGTGTGACACTTTGATCAGCATATTCAGCTTCAGTATGCATCTGAAAGCACTTGGTCTATTTCTGTGACTTGAATGCGTCTAGACTTTTTAATTTAGAAAAAAGTTTTATTTCTTTCTCAGCAAGTATCTATGTGTGTTGCTTGCTGATTCAGTCAATATGTGTCGCTTAATTCTGATGCACTCATTATAGCACATTGGCCATCTGCTCCAAATCATATATGTGTGTGTTTTTGCTCTACCAAGGCTATATCCCACTGTTCAGGCCAAAAAAGAGTGGGTGACAGGGAATCATCTGGAACTTGATTACAGAACCTGTTGGCTTAGACTACTACTTGGAACAAAAATCTATCCAGGACGTTTTTGTACCACAGTTCCAGGCACAAGCCATTGGACTGGTCAGGTCTGGCATAAATGCTTAAAGTCTGGCCTGTTGCCCTCGCCTGGTCTACAAGGCAAACATGACACTGCTGCGCTTCATATTTCACCCAGTGTCCGTTGCTGTGGACCCTGCTCAGACTCTGAGATCCAGCCTCCAGCCAGTGGCAGAGCTTGGAGAGTGTGGAAGGGGGAAGGACAGGGGGCCAGGCTACGGTGTAGGGGACAGGGCTATAGTGTGTGGGGCATGGCTATGGTGTGTGGGGGTGTGACTACCATGCGTGGGGTGTGGCCATGGTGTGAGGGGGCAGAGCTACAGCATGGAGGGGCATGGCTACAAGCTGGGACATCCCCAAAAAATTGCCACCCAGGATGAACTGTTCCCACTGCTCCCCCCACCCCCTCCCTATGCGACTGCCTCCGGCTCCAAAGCTTGAAGGGATTCCATTCTTTTTAAGTCCAGTTGCCCTGATGACAAGTCACCTCCAAGCAAACTCCTTTCAGGTTTCTTTCAGTCCAGCTACTCTGAAAGCGAAAGCACATTATCCCTAAGCTAAACCCATTCTTGATTGATTGTCCTTTTACTAACTTACTGTAACCATCACAGGACAAATTTGTATTTTCTTAATAGTCTGAAACAAAGATATGGTACATATTGGTGTGTCTGCACAAGAATTAACTGATAGATAAGACTCTTGTGCCATACACACTCATAAAGTTACACGCCTCAAGGTTTGTGGGGGTTTTTTTCTATAATGTGTAGTTGCATAATGGTACAATAATAGAGTGCATTGCTCGTTAAATGGCAATCCCACTGTCTAGTTTTCTTTTACTGCACACCACCATGCCCTGTTTTTTTCAAACTGGTACGATTTGTACTATGGTAACACAAATTCTAAGTATATCTGTAGTATCTCACTACAATGCAGGATAGAGGGAAGATGTTTAGGTCAAGACTCTGAAACTGGTGCAATATAGAGTTCTGGGAAGGCAAGAAAACTGCTCAGGTACACACTGAGCAAGTGAAGGAAAGAACTGATCACACTGAGAAAGAGTAGTTTCTCCTTTGTGCCGGGGATCTGAACTACACTCTTTTTTCTCCACACAGACAAAGAAGTAGCTGAGTCAGAGCTGTCTGGCAGTGCAATATGCTGTCTCTGAGTGTGGTAGAGTCTCTTTCTTTGAACATTTTTAAACAGTGGCTGGATAGCCATCTATTGGGAGTGCTTTGATGTGGGTTTCTGCATGGCAGGGGGTTGGACTAGATGGCCCCTGTGGTCTTTTCCAACTCTATGATTCTATGAGTGCCTCACCAACCTAGTCTAGAACCATTTTGTTTGCTGAACTTACAATATGGCTAAGGGATGAACCAAGTAGTGTGGAAGCAGAAATTGGCCCTTTCACCAACCACAGCCCAAGGGGAGAGAGGGGTTACTCAACGTCATGGAGGTCAACTAGAATGTTCCACAAGAACATCTTGGACATGTTCCACCAAGTACCATTGCCTCTCCTCACTGCTGCAGCAAGTTCTATGCTTACTTACACTCAGTCATTCATTCATGCCTCTTCACATGGTTTTGCAAACAAAGAATCATAAGCTGCCTGCCCCACCAACCTTTTGTTTTGTTTTGTTTTTACGTTGTAGCCAGACCAGGCAAAACAGTTACATAGAAAGATACACGATATCTCCTTACTCAATACTGGAAACTTGTGGATCTTCTGGTTTTACAACAGCATGAATCACCAAAAGGATTCTGGTCTTCACTTCAAAACTTATTAATGCAAACAATTCATATAGCTTCCATAGAATTGTTTTCTTTGATAGCGTTCTATAGGCATTTTTATTACAATGCTTTCAAAAGTAGCATGTGGTATGGGAGTCTTATGTTATAGCATGACATCATGAATTGCTACGGTCTTTGTAGAGGCTTTGCACACTAAACAATAAAATTAAGATGTTCTCAAAAGGAAGCAACCTGTTGATCTTTTAAATTAGATGTTTCCTCGTTTGCTAGCTGAAATGCTCGAGGAGTCACATTACCACTAAAAGCACATCATCTGTTCTTAAATCACGTGAGCTAATCAAATTACATGCCTTATTAACTAATTAGTTCAGGAGTCACTGATTGCAAGGTCTTTCCCCACATTTTATTGTTATCACCCACAAAGTATTGCAGTCTGAACACTCTCTAAATACTGTTACAGTTCTTCTTTTCAACTTCTTGCAAGAATGGTTAAACAACATTTAATAGCAGCAGAAGCAATGAAAAGAAGTCAGCTAAGCCAATGATAATATGCAGCCAGCGCTGCGAGGAGAAAATGATTTGCAAAGCTTGGTACAGATTTACTATCCTTCCCACTGAACCACTGTCCATTTTAGAGATCTAATTTCGATTATGATAAACATTAATGTCACACTAAATAACAAGATATTGAAATGTTTGCCAAGGCAACCTAACACGAATGTTCTCCTCTGAAGGACAATTTCAGATAAATCTGAAATTACAGTTCCATAAAACTAAAGATTTTAAGATTATCCTCCCTAAAACTGTGGTTCAACATATTGCATTTAGAAGTACATTTATGAGGAATTCTGAGATAAAGATGTTGAGATTTGAGCATAACTGATGGCTTGATGACTTTTAAAAAGCACCTGTGGAGGGGAATTACTCAGATTTTATACTGAAGTACAAACTTCCCAACCATATGCTCATAATGAAAGATACCCTTTATATACGCTCACCAATTCACGTGGAATTTAACCTTTTTGAAAGTGAAAAATGCATGTGTTTTCATATGGCCTTTCACAAGTTAAGAATTGTTTGCCATACTTACATGAATACAGAAAACTAGATTTAAGTGTCTTGATTAAACAATAGTTCTTACCATGTGAGGGTACATTCTACGATTTGCTTTTGCCACATAAAACAATGAAAAGGAAAGGAAATCATGTAGGTCTGTAAGAAAAATATTACTATGCTCTGCCAGGCAAATCTTTGTTACAGAAATGCTGCAATGTTTGTGTGTGTGTGTGTGTTTGTAATTTTTAAACTCACTAACTTTTGAAAACAAGCATTTTAAGTCTTATTTTTAAAGTTAAAAAATACAACATGCACACATTTTAACAGTCATCTTACTTGACTTTCATGTACATGTGCTTTCATAATATGGCTAGCTAATAATGTATCGTCTAAAAAGAATGAAGTACATATGAATTATTATTTTTGTTTTGTTTTGTCTTAATTTTTTTATTATAAAGAAAAAAACAGAACAAAAAAGAAAAACACCATGTGATACACATAACAGTGAAAAAAGAAAATTTCAACAAACCAAACTTACATTGTTATTTCTCTCCAATTCCATTACAATCATATACTTATTCAGTACATTCTATATCATACTACTTATATACTTTAGTTACCTATATCTAGACCTCATTCTCATTGTACTCGTTATTATTATAATAATTTCATTCTTAACTCTATACTTTTCCATTACATTTAATCCATTACTATTACTAAATATGATCTTATTACTAAACATATCAAACTATTTCTAAAAGTAAACCCACCCCCAGAGCCAATTATGTTTCAACTTACTCCACCTTCCAGAATTGTAGTTCTTCTTGTGGAGGTATGACACCTTCCTCTTTTATTAAAGCTTTTTCCACAAATATCTTCCATATTGCTTTGAAATCATTCCGCTTCATTATTCCTTTTTTGGCCTTAATTCGACATGTTAACTTATCATTAATCGCAATTTTCCACACTTCTTTATACCAATCCTCTGTTTGAAAATCTCCATGAATTTTCCATTTTCTTGATATAATTAACCTTGCCGCAGTTAATAAGTTTGTAATTAAATTCCTCATTACCTGGGTACAATTAACTTTATCAAATATAGATAATAATGCTATATCTGGACATATTTGTAAATCAATTTCAGTTATCTCTTTTATCTCTTGAAACACCCTTTGCCAAAATTTCTGTGCACCTTCACAATTCCACCACACATGAATATATGTACCAATCTCTTGACAACCCCTCCAACACAACCTTGAATAATTCTTATTGATATAATTTAACCTTACTGGTGTTAGGTACCATCTCCAAACCAATTTATAATAGTTCTCTGTTATCCTTACGGACAAGTTTTTTAAATGACGCTGATTCCAAATTTTTCCCCAGTCCTGAATATCTATTTTTTCTGCTAGTTCTTCCTCCCATATTTTTCTAAGATATTCATCTTCATTATTTTGCCAACATTTTATATATTTCACTTGTGGTACCTTTCAATATTTCATTTTCTTCCATACCTTCTCTTTGTTTAATCATTTGTTCAAATTTAGTATATTCTCTGAAACCTTTATTATTCCTTTTCCAATTCCTTGTCCACTGCTCTAGCTGTGTATAATTAAACCATGATATCTTAGTACCCTGTAATCTCTCCTTTATTTTATCTTTATTCATCATTATACCCATCCGATCTTTTAACTTATTTATTTTCTGCTTCCTTAATTCCTTCTCTACTTCATCTCTCAAATTCATTGGAAATCTTGTCATCATCACTACAGGACTTAATGGTGAAGTAGCTGGCATTGATTTTTCCTCATTTTTCTTCCAAATTTCTAATATATTTTTCAAAAAGGGGTTTTCTATTTTTTCCATCTCTCTCTTGACAGGATTCCAAAACAAAATATTCTCTAATCTCTTCTCAATTTCTATTGTTCCCATCTCTAACCAATCTAAATCTCCTTTTCCTGGAACTCCATCTATGATATATCTCAATTGATTTGTATTATAATACCATTTTAGATTTGGTAGGCCCAATCCACCTTCTTTTTGGGATTTGTACCAAAATTTCTTATTAATCTTCACTCTCTTATTACCATTACAAAAATTGTTCAATAATAACTGACAATTTTTCAACTCTTCTTCTGATGCTTTTATTGGTAAAATCCTGAACAAAAAAATCAATCTTAGGTAGCATTTTCATTTTTACTAATGCTATTCTTATTGTTTTCATTTTGTGCTGTCAAGTCATTTGTAACTTATGGCAATGCTAAGGCAAATCTATCACGGGGTTTTTGGGGGCTGAGAGTGTGTGACGCGCCCAAGATTACCCAGTGGGTTTCCATGGCTAAGTGAGGAACTGACACCTTCTCTTCAGGGTTGTAGTCCAATGTTCAAACCACTACACCACTCTGGCTCTTGAATTATTGTTTTACTTATATTACAAGAAAAGATATATAGATAGCATTGAAAAATTCTCACATGGTTGACTGATGATGTAGCCTTAGCCACATGTACTCAATGGCCCTTGCTTCTAAGTCATCATACACAAGGTAGAGTATCAATCTCAGGCATTCCTGTCTAGGATGAGCCAACATTCAGCCAGGAACAGGGCCCATCCAGTATTTAACTGTCCTAAAAAGATGCTTGGGCTACATATAACACCCATTCTCAGAGATAAAGTTCTAGCCTCAGTGGTTCAGACTAGCTCCTGACACAGTAGGGTGTAAAAGCTGTATTGTTAAGGCAACTATTATTCTCTACCAGTATATTGTGACACCCCACCAATGGGACTACCTTTCTGCAGGGGTGGAATTGCATGCTCCTGTGAGACAGAGGCTATTTGATGGCATGGGGCATATGGGCCTCCCATATCAGACAGGCTTTTGCTGAGGAGAAAGACCAAACAACTACAGGGCAGTAACATCAATGGGATGTGACACCAGAGGAGGATCTCTCAGAAACAACAGCAGTGGCTCCATAGCAAACACCTGTTAGTACTGTGCAGTAAACCACTTTTGAATGTCTTTTGTCAAAGACAAAAAAGGGGGGGGGGACAAAAGACCTCTTCCAAAAGATCTGAGAAATCAAAAAGAAATTTAAATAGAGTGTGAGGATGCTCTGTGACCATCAAGAGAACACATGACATGATCAAGTACAAATAAAAAGATGATGAAAACAAGACACTGAAGAGCTATATAAAAGAGATGGAAAGGATGACAGATTCATTCAAGGAACAGCCACTGGAAAATGACCCTACAATTTTAGAAAGTGAAATGGAAGCAGCACTCAGAGCACTTGGAAGAGAAAAACATCACCAGAAACAGATGGTATACCAATGGAGCTGCAGAATCTACTCTAGTTCTAACTAAAATCTGTCAACAAATATGGAAAACAAAACAATGGCCTATAAATTGGAAATGCTCAATATACATTCCAGTCACCAAGAAAGGAAACACAAGGGATCTCAGTAACCACAGGACCACTGTATTAATTTTCCATGCAAGCAAAGTGAGGCTTAAAATTCTACCATACTTTTACCATATATGGAGCAAGAGATACCAGATGTCCAAGCTGGGTTCAGGAAAGGAAAGGGTACTAGGGATCATATTGTAAATATAAATTGGATAGTGGAACACTTAAAAGTTCAAAAGAAAATGAGCCTGTGCTTTATAGATTATAGAAATGTCTTTGACTGTGTAAATCATGAAAAACTATGAATCTCTCTGTTAAAGGAATGGGTGTGCCACAACATTTGAACATATCCTATGTAAAGCAGATGATTTATGTAACTTTAAAGTAGGCAATGAAGACATTGAAATACTTCAAGATTTTCCTTACTTGCCTCAGTCATTAATCAGAATGGTGACTGCAGTCAAGATATCAGAAGAAAATTAGAACTTGGAAGGGTAGCTGTGAAGGAACTAAACAAGATCCTGAAGTATAGAGATATATCATTAGATACTAAAGTTAAAATTGTCCATGCCATAGTATTTCCAATTTCTATGCATAGTTGTGAAAGATGGAAAGATGGAAGAAAGTTGATAGGAAGAAAATCAACTCATTTGAAAAGTAGTGTTGGAGAAGAGTTCTCTGGATTCAGTAGACTGTTAAAAAGACAAATGAAATGGGTTGTAGACCAAATCAAGCCTGAACTCTCCCTAGAAGCCAAGACGACTAAACTGAGACTGTCGTACTTGGATATATCATGAGAAGACACGACTCACTAGAAAAAGCAATAATGCTTGCTAAGGTAGAAGGCAGTAGGAAAAGAGGAAGACAGCATTACGGATGGATAGATTCCATCAAGGAAGCCATGTCCATGAGTCTGCAAGCCCTGAGCAGGGTTATGGATTATGGGGTGAATGGGAGGTCTCACATTCATAGGGTTGCCCTAAGTCGAAGCTGACCCGATGGCAATTAACAGCATCATATTTGGACACAAGCTAATATGTCCAGTACTATCCAAAGAGAGGCTCATGTTCTTAGTCATGTTAAAAGCAGGAGCTAGGTGCTTAAATGTACATTTAGTGACACAATTTCAATGGATCATAGACTTAACTCACTTCCTCCAAACTGTGCCAATGTATTCAGAATTGAAGGCAACAACCTGCTGAATACCCTCTAATTTGTCCGATTTTGGCAGGGATAACCCCAGTTAATCTTCTGTCATCTTACTTTCTCAGCTCACTTTAAAATGTCCCAGTTTCTACCTCCTCCTCCTCCTGTTTTCTACCTTTGTTCTCAACTTACTTCAGTTGCTGAAAACTCAGTTCAAATTGCAATAGTAGTTTGCACTCAGTTAACTCAGCAGCGGGAAGAGATAAGGAAGGATGGAATTTTGCTCTCTCCTGTAGACTCAGGTAAAACAAACTGCTGCAGCCTCTCCTAGCTGGTCTGCTGTTCCTCTTTAATTTTGCCTCTTGTTGCTTGGCAACATCCTTTTGACCACTCTCTGAAGCAGCTTAACCACTTATTTCCCAGTGAAATGTTACAAAATATGCTGCTCATATATGCAGTAGCTGAAGCCTCTCATAGCACCTAAAAAACAAAAAAAAAACAAACCACTACTGTGGGCATTAACCAAAGCAAAAAACAAAAAAACTATGCTTTTCCCCAGGACAATTTATTTCAAAGAGATACAAAGTGCTTATTTCTTTCCAGAGAATCCAGAAAGATCATTAGCAGCAATTTTTATTAACCTGAAACATTTTGCAGTGCTCAAGTTGCTATATCAAATCATTGCTAGGTCTCTGGCTCATTATATAAGTAACATAAAGTCAATTCAGTTTATAAATCCATGAAGAGTTGCAATAAGAAGATAAATATACTCTGTGTGTGCGCCTTCAAGTTACGTGTCAACTGATAGCGACCCCATGAATTTCACAGGGTTTTCTTGGGCCTAAAACAAAACTGGCAACAGTCACCCAGAGGATCTTCTTGTCGGCCACCCTTGGACTGTGGAATGGCCTGCTGGAAGAGATCCGACAGCAAAATATGCTGTCTGAATTTTAAAAACTGCTGAAGACTTATCTCTTCCAGCAGGTTTGCCCAGTCTATTTTTAATTATGATGTATTTGTATTTGATTAGTTTTATGTTTTAGGCTATTTTAATCATAATGTGTTTTTAATTGGTATGCTTGGTTTTAATTGTATTTTAACCTCTGTTGTACCCTGCCTCGAGCTTTGAGGAGAGGTGGGTAACAAATAAAAATGTGTTGTTGTTGTTGTTGTTACTACTCAGAAGTGGTTTTGCCATTTTCTTCCTTTGAAATACAGCACCTAGTATATCTTGATGGTCTCTCATCCAAGTCTAACCAGAGCTGACCCTTGAGCTTCCCAGATCAGACAGGATCAGGTGCCCTTGGGATATTTAGGCCAAAATTAAAGCAGACTAAGGCCCTTTCCAGACCTGGGGGGGGGGACAACAGAACACGCTACTCACCAGATTTTAACTTCATCCGGGCGAGTCCATCGTGACGAAGAGGAGTGCAAGCTCGTCGCTCCGCACTCCTCCAGCGTCCTAAATGGTGGCTTCCGGTTGGTGGAGGCTCTCCACCAACCGAAGAAGCTCACCAGCCGGAAGCCCACCCCCGGCAGATCTTCAGGCACGCACTTCAGCACACCTGCAAATCTGCGACGGAGCCGGGCGACGGAGCGGCACGGGGTTGCGCGCTCCATGCTTTTTAAAAACCTCTAAAAAGAGGTTTTTAAAAAACACGCTGCACGACCAATTCTGGTCGCTCCGGAGTGGACTGAGGTATGGAACTACCAAAAGCAGTCCACCCCAGTCCACTCTATGATGCAGAAGACCTCTGTTGGAGCTCGCTCTGCACCGTTTTAATAGCCCGGTGCGGAAAAGGCCTAAATTGTCTTAGCATTTTGTTTTGGATATATATTGAGGGATATGACATAAATGAATAGCCATATTCTAAATGAATGTAAACATTGGATAAATTGACCTACTATCAGTGTCTTCACTTAGATTTCACAGATACCTGCTTCTGGGTGCAATGTGTATTAGAAGCAGTAGGAAGATGGATGTCAAATAAGGAACTTATATTCACAAAAATGGCTATGGATTTTCTTCAGTTGCCAGGAATTTACTGCAGGACATACAACATAAATATTGTTATTTTGCCATGATCTTTACACCTGAAAAACTGCATCATATTTGAAGCCACAACACTTGTAAATGCTGGTAAATAAAGTAATAGACCAATTCATTTTATTACCTAATCATACTGTATTTTAAAGTTGTGGAAATTATTGGTTTGGGTCACCTTATGATGTCTACTACTGAACATTTAATATTAGAAACTACTCCCTTTTTTTAAGATAATTTCTCAGACATATCTGGAAAACACTGACTGGACAACACAAAGATGCCCGTTGTTTCTCCTTCCTACTTCACAATTGCATTTGTAGGGAGTTTTTTTTTGAAAGACAAAAATCAGTTCAAATTAATCCAATCTTTTACCTTTTCTGTATAAGTATCTGGTGATTCTAAGCAATTTTTTCAAGTGTCATAATAGCCATTTCATCTTTTTCCTTCTTTTAACACCATAATTATGATTTGGAGAGTCTGATTTGGAGAGTTACTTTTCTTATTTCACCCAAGCACACAACCAACCCATGGATAAAATGTGACAACTTTGATAGCTTCCATTGCTGTAGGTTCATCCATAACAATAAACATGATCTTTATGTGAAAAGGTCTTTTGCTTTTAAAGAAGCCTTTGCTTCTAAATACAGCTTCTCATTTAAATATCACCACCACATGTGACCCTTCATCATTTCTGCATCTCTTCCTCTGAGCAATAACATACACAAAAATGTTCATATTTCATTTTCCCCTCAATGAATGCCTTCTCAAGCAGTGACAATGATTTAAAAAAAAAAACCAACGTAATGCATACCTGCAAAGCCCAAAACCATCTAGAATAATACCAAGTCCATTCAAATCCAACACAAAAGCACAACAGGTCCTATTGCTAAAAATTTTTCTGCCCGCTTTATAGTAAGTGTAGTCCAAGTAAAGAGAAATCTAGATGAACACGCCCCAGACTTCCAGAGTCCACTAGCTACAGCGAGATACTTGTTTCTTTACATGAGAAAAAGAAGTCAGGTACGTGTGCTCAAGTCCCTTACCTCTACTTCTGACTTTTGTGACTTGATGGGGCAGGTCAAAGAAGAAGCTGTAATGTGAATACACATAAGTCCACACAAACACAAGTCCTGCCTTAGCAGGGTTTCCAGTTGTGTAGAAATCTGTAATAACATTCAGCCAAACATGCTTCTAGCTCCCTTTCAGTCTGCACCTCCTCCACAAGGAGAGGGCGAATGTGGAAGGCTTCTCTGCTTCTTCTGCTTCTGTAGAGAAGCCACCGCCTGAACGGAGCTATAGAAACAAAATATCCAAGTCAGAAATCAAATAGTATATACCATACAAATGGCATTATCATCTCTATTAAGTTGACCCAAGACTATATTTGAGCCCATATTGCAGATTTAGAGTTTCGCCAAACAGAAGAGTGAACACATTTACATTTATATAGACGTAAGAAATGTAGAAATGGTATGTATAATATATACATATACATATGATATAGGATGAAGGATATGCTACTATTCATTTTACCAGACTTTTCACTTTATTGCATTTTATAGACACATGCACACATTCAATCACATTCACATACAGAACCTGAGATTATGATGATTGTGGGATAGCGCCCCCTATTGTCCCCTTCCCACAATATTTATGCACTGATCAAAAGCTCTAAAGATTTCCCATCTACAGTCAATAGATCAGCTCTTGCTGGATAATTAGATACCCTGTGTCCAGCTCTGCTGGAGAGGGCCAAGTAATGTACAAAATATTTTGCCTGTGATCTTTTGCCTGTGAATATTTTGCACATACATTATGACAGTCCATACACATTGAATGCAGAGGTTTATGAGTTCTATCCCTAGCATTTTACAGATAGGGCAAATCCATCTGAAACCCTACAGAATGTCTACCAGCCAATACAGACAGATGTAGAGAAACCAGTGATCTGATATGATATATAAGGCAGCTTCCTACACTCACATTACAGACCCAACACTCTGTATAACTCATTGGGTTATACAGCACATACCACACTTACAAACTGACAACTTCATATAACATAATAAGTAGGTACATAGCAGAAGTGAAAAACAGAAAAGGTCATTTCCCTATATATTATAGATACAGGTAGCAAATTAATCTGAACTTTTAGCAGATAAGAAGCAGGTTGGAGCCTCACAAGAAGCATTAATTTTTATTCTCTCCAAGAAGTTCAAGTCAGTACTTTATTTTCACCACAGGAAATTGTCAGGCTTTGGTTACTACATTATGCCTTGATTATATATGTCTGCTACTTGTAATACTGCATAATGGCTTCTAACTATTTTTGTTCATATTATTTAAAGGGGATACTGTCAGGTATGACATATTTGAGACTCAGCTTCCCTTAAGAGTGACTAGCTTACTGTGAACAAGCAAACGAAGGGTAAAGAAACGCTTGTGTGCAAAGAAATTACTGCCAAAGATGCAAGCCCCTATCATATCTGCAAATTTTAAAATCCTCAAAAGATATATTCAGTGACAGTAATGGATTTTCTCCTGCTATTCTGACAGAAGCCCAAGGAACATTTATTATGATTATTGCTGTTGTCATAACCACCATCATAATAATTTTAGTTTGATAGCATTCAATTGATGTAATCCAGGACCCTTTTTGACATTAGATGCAATGGCAGTGGTTCTGCTGCAAAGCCATTTCTTCCTGTACTGCCGTCACTCCTGTAGGGGTCCAAGATTACATGAGAGGATTCTACACTGCAATTACTAACTACAGCAGTTTTTGCTTTTATTTTCAGGAAAAGTAGTTCCAGTGTAACTAAACCAGAAGGAGTCTCAACGTCGTCCCACTTGAAATTATGGAGACAAGGGAATCACTTAGTAGTTGATCCTAAACAGATCTGTTGTTCATTCTGCCTATTAATTTGTGGTTCAAAATGACAGGCAAGCTGATCAGAACTTTTGTTTTTTCCTGAAAGAACACTTGATTAATTAATTCAGAAGGTTCTACAGAATCCTATAATCATGAAATCTTTCTCTTCACTTTCTCCCCCAAATATTTTGGACATTCAAACTGTAACTTGTGTTAGCAGAGATAGGCAAGATGATCATCATTCTTAGAAAAATACAGAAACGGCCACTTTTACTCTGGTTATCTAACTAGTCATTCTCTCGTGCAAGGAGGGCAGAGAGGGCATAGCAAGTACATAGTTGTTTCAGCGCTGGATTCTCAAGCTACCAACAATAAAACTACTGGAAAAGATATCTGGCATAACAGATTGTGAATGACAATAATTTCCAAACCACAGCCTTGGTTCACATAGATCCTGAACAAACACTGCCAAGATGGTTATTTTTAGTCCTTGCATAAATATTTTATTCGTCACCGACAACCATATCAGAAATATGGACTGGAAAGTTAAAACCAACATGAATATTTTGTTTCATTAAAGCTTGGAAATGGTACTTCTTAGATTACAGCTCTCACAATCTCCCTGCAATACAGTCAGTGCACTTATGGTCCACTATAGATCTGGACAGGGTGAGCTAGGAGGCATAATCTGGTTTCATGGCAAGTGACTAGTCTCAAACAGCCTTTCAGCTTTAGATTTCTATAATTCAAAGGTATATTGCATGATGTTTTGATTACAACTACAGCTTTTAGACATACTGCAAAGCGCAGCCCCTGAGCTGAAGGTGGCCTTCAAAGCTGTTTTCATGGCCCTTGACCTTTACACAATCCAAAGCCCACCCATTTTCTGGAAGACTTCAGGAACAGCAATTCACTTTTTAAGCAGAAATCAGTCCACCCACCTCTGCACAGTTGGACATTTAAAAAAATAGCCATTTCTCAAAATCAGAAATGGATTTTGGGTGGGTGATGGCTGGCATTGGTGTGGTCCTTGGGAATCCTAGGGGTGGAAAACTATTCCCCAGAGCTGCTGCAGCTCCCCACTCTTGTTGTACAATAATATCTTTCTGCTTTCAGTTGATCTTTCCCAAAAGGAGGAGGTCAGATATCTTTGACTCAATTTAGGGAGTATCAGAGCTTCAAAAGGAATGATGGATGCATTTTATGTAACTCCTCATTTTGCAATTTGTAAAAATGTTCCTGTTGTATTTTAAAATCTCTCTTCGAAACCTTAAGGGCTAGAAAAATTCAGTAAGAAACATTGTCCAGGCCACGTATTATGTAGAATCCATGCATGCAAGCAACAGCAACATTGTGCTGCTGGTCTCATCTCCAGTTCTCCATCCATGAGTCAGGCTACTTACAAAGATCCTATGCATATGCAGCTGGTACATATAGAATCTGTACAGTTGACCAATTCAACACTTGGCGATCAGATGGACATTCCTGCTTTTTCTTCAATGCATTCAATGTGTATAGATACATAGTCAAGATTAGGGAGAAGACTGAGATTCTTCTGATCTATTGAACCCCCTTCAGGCCAAGCCTAAGATTTCCTGCTGCTCATACAGGTCCATAACTGATTTAAGCCAGTATTTAATTTGTTTTATTTCATTATCACATTTTATTCAAAACAGGTTACAAAATACTAAACACCCATAGTGAGAACATGGAAATTGTGTTTCCCAAACACAGCCCTGCAATATTCATGGTTTATATTCATGGTTCATTTATATCTATGGTTTTCTTTATTCTGCTTTTATCTTGCCCCTCCTCCAAGTTGCTTACTGCAGCATACACATTTCTTCCCTTCCCTTTATGTCATTGCCACAACTACCATAAATTAGTTGAGAGAAAGAGATTGGCCTAAAGGCACTCACCTGCTGAGCCTTGAAACTGAGCAGTTATTTCAGTCTGGGTCTCCCAATACTCACACTACCATCTAGTCCAAAATCACACTGCCAGCTCCTATGTTTCCACAGGAATGCTATACAGAATCAACTGGTCTCCCAAACCTGACAGAAACATACTTCACCTGTTCACCAAACACTGGCAGAAAGGACCTCTTTCTCCCAGGCAGCCGATGCTTGGTAAAGTTGGTTGTAGTTGGTGGGGGGAGTTACAGCAATGGCAAAAGTGTCACAATCAGGTCTAAGTAGCAATTGTGAATACAGAGCAATTACCTAGATTTACTCATCTGTAACTGTTCTGCTAACTATTCGTGATTACTACTTAATCATGATTTTGACATGATTGCCATGAATCTGACTCCTCCAGCTTAGTTTACCATACATCAGCTGTATGGCAAGAAAGAGGTCGATTCTGCTGGCAATCAGAACAGGTCAATAACATTTCTGCCAGGTCTGAAGGGGTTGAACCAGAAGAGTTACTTAATTAAGTGTATCTAACTATGTAGCTACGTAGAATACTGGTCATAATGCTTTTGAATCCATATTGCAGCCAAGGACAAAGACAGACTTCACACATAGTAGGAAACTGCTTATTATATTGATTTGTAGATTTCTATTCATTCTAACACGTATTTATTATTGTCAAAATTCCCTGCCTCCCCATTGCCTTTTCAGTTTCAGCAAAAGTATACTAAGTTCTACCTCTTTACACCTACTAGTACACAATTAGTGAATAATCAGTTTATCTAATTGAGTTGATTAGTGTTAAACTGCATATTTCCTCTCTCCAGATGTCACAGCAGGGAAGTAAGTACACTCTTTGATTTCCTTAGGCCCCTAAATGTGAACTCCAAATTGTCTTTAGGCACCCTGCTCTCCAGGGAAAGTGAGCCAAGGTTTGTTAAATACGCAAAAGATTTTTAATTGGATCTTCTAGACTGTGAGACAAAACACAAACTGGTCATGGCTAATGTTCAATACAGTGATTTATATCAGCATTCCCAGAGAATTAGACATTTTACACAAATTGTAAACTCTCAGGACTACTGGAATTACTTTAATGAGCAATTCATATATTGAGTGATCTGATAGGAAGAGAGGATGTGTCATTGACAATGATGTAGGAAGCTTGTGTTCTTGGGCGAGAGGTAGAGATGTATTTCTTTGCTAATACTGTTTTCAAAAGATACAATGAGCAATCTGAGAAATTTTCTTCCCAGTGTGAGAAAATATTTAAACTGTGCAGTTTTCAAAGGCTATTAACAATTCAAGAATCAGCGCAGTGTAGTGGTTTGAGTGTTTGGCTAAGACCACAGTTCAAACCCCTGTTCATACATGGAAACCCAGGGGGCAACCTTGGGCAATCACACTCTCTCAGCCTCAGAGGAATACAAGAGCAAACCTCCTCTGAACAAATCTTGCCAAAAAAACCCCATGATAGATTTGCCTTCAGGTTGCCATAAGTCAGGAACCACTTGAAGGCACACAGCAACAAATTCACAGATACAGACTGTGCATAGTTTTTTTTCCCCACAGAAAACAGCATTTCTCTAAGAAATACCATTTTCTGTGCAAAGAAATATTTCATGCAGAAACAGCACTGTTTTCTGAGCAAAATAGCATAAGAATCATGTGTGAATTTTGCAATGTGAAGACCTTCATCAGTCCAAGATTCTTCTCAGCAGCCCTCAAGAAATAGGTTTTTAGACCATATTTCAAATATTTTCAAATATTCTTTCTATTCTCAGTGAGAAACCACCTTAGAGGTTTATCATGCCATTTGGAATTATTTAACAGAAACTTCTAGGCCTAGTACACAAACTGGAGTTACATCTAGTAATTTCACTAACACCTTCTGATAATTTATTCCTGAATTACCTCTGAGCAACATAAGTTTGCAAGTTTCTTCTTATTTCTTCGTGCAGTTAATGGATTCTGTTTGCCAGCTAAAAGAATGATCCCTCAGTAACATTTAGACAAGCTGCTGAATTCGTACTTGACTCAAATGACACACTGTGTTTTGTGTGCATTTTTCTTTCAAGGAAAGAACCACAAGAGATGCCTAATGAAATATAAGGGATTTAGAGAAAAAACAGTTTAGATCTTCCACCTGCCAGATATGCCAGGAAAGCCCCTCTCAATCAACCTTATATCAATGTGGTCAGTTATCACTGTTGTATGTGGTATACTCCAGACGTTTTTACTAGGCCACTCCATCAGTCTGTTATAAGACAAGAAAAAAGAAAGAAGTATGCAAAACTACAGACAGTGGAGATAAAAATCATATTACATCCACATATGAACAGTTGCCACCATAGTTTTAAATGATGGAAATAAAAGCATAGATATTGATGCTCTGCTGCACTCAGTAGTTGCTGGTGATTCTCATGTCACTGCAATAACAAGTCTGCTCTGGTTTATTGATCAAGATCCTCCATCTAACAGAGAGAGTATAACACTCTCATGTCTTCCTCATTCCCATTCAGGCAACAGTTAGTCAAATTCCTTGTTTCTGCTGCTTACTAATAGGGAAGTAACAGAGGAGGGAGACTATTCAGATGACAAAGCAGCAGCCAGTCTCAGCTTGGTGGGAGTAACAAACAAGGGGGCACTCACAGATAGAGTGTATCCTGGGAGCTCAGAGCAGCTGCATATTTATTGTCAGAATTGCTCCCACACATACCAGTAAGCAATGGCAGCAACCCCTACCACAGCTTGACAATTACTGGGTGGGGGGTAGTTTTGGATGGAGGGTAAATAGCTAAGAAAAGTGCTCTGTAGCTCACCCAAAAAGCCACACATAAGCCACATTTATCTTCCCCTATTTTGAGAAGAAGGCAAGATATAAATAAAAAAAATAAAATTACATGCATGTATGTCATTCACAGAGTGTTGCCTTAGTCTGAGCTTTCAAGGAACTATCCAAGGTGCTGAAATTTGAAGATAAGGTTCAGCACACTGGAAATCTACTTAAAAGTTTTATTAAAACCTCAAGCAGATTCAGCATCCCACTGAGGATCCACCAGCTCCTACTAGATGCACTCAAGGTAAATCACTACTGGGAGACAGAAGACTGGACTCAATATGACTGTTCTTATTTTTCTTTTTCTTCTCTTCTTTCAGGAATCAGAAAACAAGTAAGCCAACATGCTTTGTACTGAAGCATAGATGACTGATCTCTCTTTCCCACTGGAGCCCCAAGCTAGAATAACCATTTCCACTTTCAAGCCAGGCGGGGCAATCTGTTGCAGAGGTACACAAGGCTTGGGCAACGGGCAGCATAGCCTCAGAACAAACCTGGGACAATTAGATATTTGGGGACCTTTGGATGCAAGACCATCCTTTCCAACTTAAGCTCTAGTGCAAACCAGCAAATAATAGGAAGGCTGGTATTCTCCAGTGATCAAAAACATCATAGTCTCAATTTGACCATTGTAAACGCAATCATACACCTCTCAAGACATGTGTAAGGTCTGTTGTGGGTATGTTAAACTTGTGGCAATATAGCATCTCTTCAAAACAAGTCTAACATGGTAATCCAGGCCCAACAAAATTAGGACATAAATATTTCCAAAAATGCTCTCAGAAACTTTAGTTCATAACTCTCTATACTTTACAAGGATTCCAGCTATTCAAGAACAAGTGAAGAAAGCACAAGGAGTCCAAAGCCCAGTTTGACAGGCAAAAGAGAAACTACTTTTTCAAGGCAATGTATTGGATTTATTTGCAATGCAGACCTATGTATTCTTATTTAAACACATAAACAAACACATACTAAATAACAGAGCTTGCATTCCATCTTGGGATTCCAGCAATTCAAACTTCATTCTCTTGATTTATTGCATCATTAGAATCACTCAGTAGAATCACAGCCCTATAATTCACATTGCCTCTGTTTGTATGTGCTTCTGTCTGTTTCTCTTTATATATTACTCTTACACACACACACACACACACACACACACACAATGTTTGTAAGACAAAGAAAAGATACATCACATAAATGGTGGTGGTAGGTATATAATATATTGCTGAACCGAGCACAGTTTACTTTGGGCATCCTAACCTGTAAAAACCACCCAGAAGTTCAACTTTAGTGATAACATTAAGGTAATACATTAATATAAGAAAACAGCTGTTCCCTATTTTTTAAAACAAAACAGTGTAAAGTGTCTGTGTCCAATTTTGCCATTCTCTTAAAGCACTTTACAAAACAAAGCAATACAATATTGCTAAATTATGCTAAAACAGCAATTGAGAACAGATCCAATGACTTAAAAGTCAAAATAAAACAACAATTTTTAAAAAGCTAGATATCTCAAAAGACCACTGAAACCGCCGGTTGCATGGCGGGCGCGAGTGGCAGCTCGGAATGAAGCTGCGCAATGGCGCGGCTCCGAGCAGCCACCCGCTGGATTCCAGCCACTTCTTTTGCCATCTTAGAGGCGGCTAAACACCCCTCCGGTACAAGGGGTGCGGAACAGGTCTGAAGGGGACCCCATAACCAGCGTTTGGCTCTGCCCGGCTGGGGGAGCGGAAAGCACCAGGGGGGTCAAAGGACCATGACGGAGCCAGCGAGATCGCCGCTTGAGCGGCACAAGCGCCGCCGTCGACTTTTAACAAAGAAATCAAGTAACAAGTAAGAATTTAACAAGAAATCATGTAACCTGTTCTGGTATCGATTCCAGTAATATCGCAGCAGTTTTGGCAGGCAACGGAGCGCAGGAGCGAAGGAATGGAGGGGATCCCGAGGCAAAGTGAGTTCGTTATGGCCAAGAGTTCTTCTTAAAGGGGCGGTGTGAATTTAAAGAAAAGGCTAGTTGGATTTTCTGCTTTCTCACGAGGATTGAAGTTAATACTTTTTAAAGAAAAAAGAAAGATTTTTGATTTATAATTGGGACTTACACTATAAGATGTCAAATAATTGAACATTTGGACTGATAGACTATACAAGAGTTATAATCACCATTTGGACATTGAACTCTCTATACTATATTACTTTAATATTTTGGTGGAACTGAGACGATCGGGTATTTGGCTTATTGACACCGGACTTTGGATTTTTGAGGAATACTTCGGGAGCAAAAAGCTATGGAGTTGTACATTTCCTTTCTTTTTTACTCTTGTGGTGTGATTCTTGTTTCCTGATTTTTTTGGATTGTTGAGACTGTTGAGACTTTGCTGGAAGGTCATTTGAGCTAAACATCCTCATTCCCACAGATGGAGCAGCTTGGAATTTAAGCGACTATGAGAGTACAGTGAATCTTCAGAAATGAACTCTGGGCAGCTCCAAGAGGGGAGGGGGGAAGAGAAGGCGGATAAAGGCACAGGGCTCTAAATTTGATAAGGGAAATGTACTTCAGCAATGTCAATTAAGCTTACTATTTGAATGATATATTGTCATTAACATAAACAATGTGATGTCAAGGGTTGAAGGGGACTTTGAGACTGGGAAGCCTGTGATGGAAGTGATTACTGGAAGACCCCCACCCCCCATGGACTGAGCGGCTTGGAACTTAAGCAACAATGAGAATACAGATAATCTTTAGAAATACATTCTGGGCAGCAAAGTCCAAGATGGGAGGGGGAAACGGAAGGAATAAGCATAGGTGTAGGTCAGTAATCTTAAGAGTGATATATGGAGACTGTGAGATTGCGATGGAAGATAGTTAAGTAAATACCCTCACTCTTCTGGACGGAGCAGCTCAGAATTTAAGCGACTATGAGAATACAGGAAACTTTCAGAAATAGATTCCGGGCGGCAAAGTCCAAGAAGGGAGGGGGGAACAGGAGGTGGATATAGTCACAGGACTCTGATTTGACAAGTGGTAATATCTCAGTAACTTTAAATAAGCTAATGTACTAAAATAAATATTGGGATATTGTTTAAGGGGGGTGAGCCTGTGAGGGAGACTATTCAGGTAAAATACCCTCACTCTTAGGGACAGAGCAGCTTGGAATATAAGTGACTAAAAGAATACAGAGAATTTTCAAATGAATCTCCAGGCTGCAAAGCCCCAAATGAGAGAGGGGAACGGGACGTGGATGAAAACACAGGGCTCTGAACTCCATAAATTGATCTTTACTTTGGCATTGTCAATTAAGCTTGCAATTGATGATATATCGATATATTTTTATGAATATGAACATTGAGATATTGCTGAAGGGATGAAGGGGATTGAATAGGACTTAAATAGAAGAGGGAAACAAGACATTTTAGCATAATGGAATTTAAGGGTAAGAAGATGAGGGATCGTTGCAGTAATAATAGCTCAGACTGCCAGATATACAATGACAGATATATTTAAAAACTATAAGATTTTGTGGTATAAGTAATGGAGAGTTAAAAAATAAATGAGGAGATAGCAGAAGTTTAAAGAGATAAGAGAAATGAGAACATCTTGGAACAGGACGATTTGAGTAAAGCAGACGGGAGTGATGGCTGGGAACTGACTAGTTAGAACGACTTAATTATGATTGTGTAGGAGAGGGAAATGTCTGTTCGAACAGTTGAGAAAACCATTATATTGTGATGCATTAATGTAATAAGTGGAGTAAACTGCGGGAAAAGTTGACCAGAACAGTGTGGAAGATCAGAAACAATTCATGTAATAAGTACAAGTTAAAGAATCCTTTTTTATTTGTGAAATTTAATAAAATTATATATATAAAAAAAAACCACTGAAACCTTCAAAAAAGATGGGTTTTACCTGACATTTATAGTCAAAGCACCAAAGAGAGGTTCCTGCCACAAAGGGAAGGATACTACAATATGAACTTTAGTTTAAGCATCCCTCTAGGATTTGCATGAAAAAAAGGAGGAGGAAGAGGAAGAGGAGGAGAGGCAAAAGACAACAAGAGGCAAAAAGCCCTTGTGATTTTTAAGTTATAAATGTGCATCACTGAACATCATCCCAGGAGAAAAGGAAAGTATCATGATAGAGAGTCGAGAAACAGGGAAAACTGGAGGACAATAGGGGTTTTAGTTATGTATCATTGAGAGTCAGCAGGGTGTAGTAGTTTGAGCAGTGGACTATGACCCTAGAGACCAAGGTTTGATCCCCCAAGGTTTGATTTGAAGGCACACAACACCAACAGTCAAATATCATCAGATTGGGGGGGATATACAGAGGGGAAAGAAAGAGTCCTCAGTAGTAGATAAAGTCCAGAAACAGGAGATACCGTGCTTTCCCAAACCATGGAAGGGCAGGCACATAAGCACTTCAAGGGATCAGATTTTTCCAGACCACAGCAAGAACACTTACTCACAGAAATAAGAAGGACAAAAATTAAAACTGCCCTGACTATAGTTCCAGGAGTCCAGCATAAAGTCTGCTTAACAGGACTACTCCTGAAAACACACTTAGGCCCTTTTCACATGTGGGGGGCGGAAACGGTGTAGAGCGACCTCCCACGGAGGTCGTCTACACTGTAGAGTGGACTGGCGTGGACTACTTTTAGTAGCTTCACACCAGAATCCATTCAGGAGCAGCCGGAACTAGCTGGGTTCCGTGTTTTTTAAAAACCTCTTTTTAGAGGTTTTTAAAAAGCACGGAGTGCGCAGCCCCGTGCCGCTCCGTCGCCCGACTCCAAAGTGAATCTGCAGGCGCGCGCAAGTGCATGCCTGCAGCTCTGCCGGGGGCGGGCTTCCAGCTGGCGAGCTTCTCCGGTTGGTGGAGAGCCTCCCCCAACCGGAAGCTGCCATCTGCGACGCCGGAGGAGTATGGAGCAGCGAGCTCGCGCTGCTCCACGCGGCGACGGACTTACTCGGCTGGAGGAAAGCTCCGTTTTAGCCTGTTTTCGCCCGTTTCCCCCAATGTGAAAAGGGCCTTAGACCAAGGGTCCAAAGGTAACTACAGTTTTTTGGAAATTAAGACAAAGATGTCTACTGAATATAAGTTTGCCTGCAAAAGGATGGATGTGCCAGGATCACTTTAAAAAGGAAAAGAATAGGTGTTTGATGAGTATTTCTAATGCTAGGCAGAAGGTCATAACAGAAAGCATCACAGTCTGGATTCCTGGGGCCTGAATTAAATTAAATTTCAAAATTAACATATACATTATTTGAAGATTTAATCATGTAAAGAAAAGTAATTAAATTTTATGTCCAACTCAGAACAGCAATTTTAAGTATATACCACAGCCCTGCTCTTAAACTTAAATTACAGGATTAAGAGATGGCCATGCCTCAGAGTGTAGTTCAGATGGCTAGCTTCCTAATACTTAACTTGAGGCTAGTGGTCAGAAACTTGCAGAATCCAAATGACAGTGTGATGGCTGCCTTCTCCCAACCTCAGTTCATTGCAGGAGTAAACACCTGCTCAAGATAAGGGAGGAAGCCAGGTAGGACATCACAGAAAGAAGAACAATCTGTTTCCATGCCAAGGATTCACACACTTCAGACTGTGGATGGATGTAGAATGGAGAATGGATGTAGGGAGACATAAGACCTGGTTCTCTAATCTTTGCTGATGCTTCCACTTGGAGCTTTCAGTGGTGCTACAACCACTACCCTGCCTTGTGGGTACCTTCTATGGATGGATCACTGCTATACAACACTAGAGTTCTGCTTACCACACTGGCAGTTTAAGCAAATCCATGGCACAGAAATCATAAAAGTACTCCTACTTCTATGCCAGTAGCTTTGATTCCTTCAGTACAGAACTTATGATCAGGACAAGTGATAGCAATAACTAGAATGCCCAACAGGAAACCTATAATATTCTGCCTATACATGGCAAATGTGGTTAACTGCACAAGTGGTAGGAGCCATTCTTCCATCCTGTACCTGCCCAGTGGCCACTTGAAGTGATGCAACATTACTTCTGGCCATAGTTTTGGCTCTTTTTTACCTGTTTTTTCTTTCCCTAATGGGGGGTTGACGAGCTTTGGAGGGTCAGGAAAAAAGAACCACTGTGGTTTGGGCACATTTTGGGTGGTCTGGGGGCAAAAAATTCTCTGATAATTGCCCCATTTTTAAAAACAAAAATAATCTGGGGCCACACTTTAAGGGTGCAGACTCTGCCCATCCCTGACATATAGGCTTTACTGTGTCTATTTGAATTATGTCCTGCCTTCTTCCCAGGACTGCAGCTTGAATTTTCTTATAATCAATCATACAACTGTTGTGTTCTAGTTGTTCCTCTTAAACATGACAACTAGTTGTATAAGACAATGTTTCTCAGCCTTTGAACTCTAACTATTTTAGACGTCCATTTCCCAGAATCGCTGACCATTGGCTATGCTGGCTGAAGATTCTGGAAGCTGAAGTTCAAAGACTATCTTGAGGACCAAAGACTAAAAACCACTGAGGTAAGAGATCAGTTAAAACTGTGGCATGAATTTATGAAGTTATTTTCCGCATAGAAATTGGTAAAATGGGCCAGCTTCAAAATGGTGTATGTGATGGCCAGAAATTGTGGGGTCAAATGGGCCAGCCACAAAATCACTACTTGAAAAAATAAATCTGATTCATAATATACTTTATGTAGCTTGATTTACCTAAGTGATGGAAAAACAGGCCAACTATGGATCTGAAGTATAAAAAGGAGTGTGTCGTTGGATTTGCAATAGAATGGAATATGCAAAAAATACTGAATAGTAATGAACACGGTTTTAGAAATTAAAAAAGACTACTTGCAGATTAGAAAACTTGACTCAACAACATACTTGACCAAAAACAAAGCTACATTATGAATGTAAAAATCATTCCATCATTACTGTCAGATTTAAACAATTAATCTAAACAAGAAATGATTGAACAATGCCTGTATGCACACCTTGATATACTATGCAAGATTTCCCTCTCCATGAAGAAAATGACTAAGGAAAAATGTCCTGTACAGACCACATATCTGTAAGCTTGTAGGGAGTGTTCTTGTCTTTTTCTGCTAGCTGCTTAATGTTACATAGACTGCTGCACCCAAGAGGGATGATTCCTTGTTGATTCCTCAGCAAGAATCTCTACCTATTATTCAGAGGACCAGGATTCTAGGTATTAACCTTTCCTTCCCTTTAGTGACAGTTTAGAGGCAGCCTTTTTCTTTATTATCACCCAGTGCCTAAAATCAGCCTGCTTCATAACAGTGTCCAGTCAAATAACGTAAGTTGGAATTGTCCACAATAATTCTATGCAATTTGATTTGCACTTAAAGATGAAGGTTCTTCTCTTTTGTCAGTTTCACCCAGATAGTGACTAGCACCCACACACTGTATTTTTCTAACCGGAACACACATGCACTTATTGTGGACCAAGTAAAGGCAATAATTATGGTCTAGAGATATCTATCTCAGGATGCTACTCATGAAATACAACATTTCTTCAGGGTAAACAGATGGTATAATTTAAAAGGGAGATGGCTGAAATATACAAAAGGGAATCAATGGGTGTTCTGACACAATAAATCCAACCGGCCCTACAGCCAGACACAATGGAGTTAGCTACAGAAAACATGCGCTACTCCTGTGGAGGTCTGAGTGGAAAATATTAAGCATAAGAGTTGTGTGTAGATAGCAAGAAAAGCAGAGAAAAGGAGAGTTTAAACAACAATGAACAACAGCAAATGATCATAGTGCTGCTTTGCAGAAAGAAGGGATCAGCACTTGGAGAAAAGAGAACTGGAGGGAGACTTTGGACTGAATTAATGACATATTCTGTAATACAGTAATTTTTTAAAATCTTGTCACTAATTTTCAAGTCAACTTTCTGCAAGTGCTCCCCTCTCCTGCTCTCCCTTTTCTGACATCGGAGCATTGTATGGAAGGACTGATACTCAGACAAGACAAGCAAAAATGAGTTTCAGGGATTCCATGTCCTCCTCTTTATTTGGGGTTTGCTTATGTTGTTGCTGTTTCTGATAAAAATATTTGGAAGATAAGAAATCTTATAGCTCAGAGTTCTCTGCTGTAATACATATATAAAGGAAAGTACTGCCACTTTTATTATATTCTAACAGTCCCACAGCTTTCAGGAAGAGTTTAAGTATGCCATAAACGATCTTATACTGTACTGCAATAATGTGACCCACACACATTGCTCATCTCACTGTAAAGAGAGAAAATTACGGGGGGGGGGGGGAGAACTAGGCTAAGCTGCAAACATTATTTGCTTCAGATCAAGTCTGTACGAATGCAAATTCTGTTGAAGTAGAATGTGAACATAATGGTGGCTAGGGGAGGGGGCGGTCTCAATATTTTGAGAGCAAGTTCCATGGGATAATGTGACATTTGCTTCCCCAGTGTCTCAGTTTGCTATCAGATATGCCCCCAACATAGGTAATCAGTGCTGCAAACAGCTACTATGCAATAGACAGAGCAGGTTCAGTAACCACTATCCAGCAAAAGTTAGACAAGAAAGGCATCTTTGGACAAACACTGAGGACAACAAGATCTCATTCTATGAATCTAATAGTAAAGCCTGCATTTACAACAAATGAGAGCACAAAAACCATGCAATTTTTTATTATATTATTATTATTACTATTATTATTATTATTATTACTACTACTACTACTACTACTACTACTACTACTACTATTACTACATGTAGGAAAAGGTGGGACGTGAAAATAAGGTGTTCCATTTGCCCCAATAGACAAGAAGACATAACTAGAGATGACTCAGGGAAGAACAAAAATTTGAAAGCACATTATTTCTAAGATATATAAGAACAAAAACAAGCTGCACAAGAAATATCAAAATAAAAAATGAATTACAGAACATATACCATATTTGCTGGCGTATAAGATGCATCTCATTTATATGTCAGCAAATACTATTTGCCAGTGTATAAGATACACTAGTGTATAAGATGCACCCCATTTTCAAACAGTATTTTTGGGGGGGAAAAGTGAGTCTTACAGGCGAGGAAATAGGGTATATTGCATATTTCATGAAATGTGAAGCATGCAATGGCTACAAAGAAAGTACAACAGTTGATCATGACCCACAAGACGGGAAAGCTGTGATATGCAAAGAGTACAACATTTCTGAACTCTACTAGATAAAAAATACCATAAAACAATTGTATTATAGCAAAGCATCAGATTTAATATAGAAGCAGCTATAACTGTACAAACAATATGCTAGGCAAAACTAACAGCGCTCTAACTTTTTCACTTCATCTAGACTTCCCTATTAGCACAACCAGGTAACATTCCTAAAACATCCTGCCTTATAGCAGTATAGTCTCAAAGGGAAGAATAAAAATCTTGTAGGTACATAATCCACAAAAGAGATCCAAACAAAGGGTAGTGTTCTGCTCTGAAACTGGGTATAATTCCAGGCCACATCAAGATTCATTTAGTACTGAACAATGACAAACATTACTGCTACGGCTCTAAAGTATTCTATATTTATTGTTGGTAAACGGTGAACAAATGGTACACAGCAGAGACACACTCCAGCCCTGTGTCCCCTCATAGCCAATTGTACAGTTGTACCCCTAAACAACTAATTCTATCCAGACTATCCCCGCTGGCAATCCAATTGTTGTGCCTGGCTTTGGGGAGCCCTTGGACTGAGCTGCACCCTTCCAGGGTGAGGCCAATGGCCAATGGACTCCCAAGGGTTATATAGTGCAGAAACAAATAAAGGAGGGAAAGCGGATCATCCCCTCCCCATCCTGCCACAGCTATGAGAACATACAACCAGGTTGCCAAAAGAGAAAACTCACTCCCTCATTTTTTCCCCAGCCTCCATGTCTTTTCCTATCCTCAAACTGCCAAGCTAAGTTCACTAAATACGAATTAACCCTTTATGTCCCACTGGACAACTATAAATGTTTGGGCAAGGACTCCCAAACCCATCTGCTGGTGATGAAGGCCAACATTACTACCAGCACGTTTCTATACTTGTTCAAAAATAAATAACAAAGCCCTGGCCTCACCAGAGTGAATGGTAATAAAATGAAAAGAAAATGTACACCCGTAGGAGAAGGCAGTATTGACTTCAGGCAGTTTAGCAGCTGCCAAACCACCAGGGGTGACTTATTCCAGTTTTTCAAATCCAAGCAGCCTATTTTGCATAATATGCAAATTACACATATTAAATATGGGATTACTTATCTGTCTGGTAAACCCTATCACTCTGATTCAGCCATGGAACTATTTATACAGTAACACTAATATGAGATAGTGAATATATTTCATTAGTTAGGGTGCTGGATCTAGAACAGAGAGAATCCCAGATAAAATTCCCCCAATCATGAAGCTTACTTGGTGATCTTTGTCCAGGCTCTAACTCTCACCTAAACCTACCTTACTGGGTTGAGTGGGGATAATTTCATTGTTGTCTCTGTGAATTTCATTTTATTAATTTTGACCCTGTTATAGCACATCAAGGTCCTTTTGAATTCTGTTTGTATCTGTCAATGTGTTAGCTATCAATCCCAGTTTTTTATAATCTGCAAACTTCACTCCATCAGCTAAGTCTAATAAAATGTTGAAGAATAATGGCTCAAAGATAGAATCCCGTGGAGCTCCATTTGAGATCTCATTCCACTTCAAAACACAGCCATTGATGATTCCTTGAGCAACCACTTATGGATCATCTTACAATATTTCCATCTATGCCATATCTAATCAGTTTGCTAACAAAAATATTACGGAGGACCTTATTAAGTGCTTTGCTGAAATCTAGATAAATGATATCCACAGAATTCCCACCATCTACTGAATGAGTGATCCAATAAAAAAGATATAAGATTAGTTTGGCAGGATATGTTCTTGACAAACTCCGGTGACTCCTCCTAATCACTGCATTGTCATCAAGGTACTTGCTGACAGACTCCTGTATAAGCCTTTCTGATATTTTACCTCATGTTGAGGTCAGGCTGACTGGTTTGTATTCCAGAGTCTTCTTCTTCTTTTTGTCTTTTTGGTCCTTTCTAAAAAGAGGGACAATGTTTGCTCATCTCCAGTCCTCTGGCACCTCATCCATTCTCCAAGTTTTCTCAACAATGATGGCAAGTGGTTCAGAAAGCAGCAGTAATAGATAGAGGTGCCTCTTTTTCTCCTCCTTCAATCAACAAGATAACCCATGTTACCACTAGAAATAACAGCCAGAATCCTGTTGGGCAGTTACAAATGCATAACCTAGAATTATGCACTCATGACTGTTTTGTGCTCATAATCTCTACAGAGCCCCTACTTTATTACGTGTACTCTCAGTTTAGTGTAGGGTCTATATAAAGACCATGAAAGACCATCTCCACTTACTGGGAATCACTCACTGCACTTGATGGGAGTCTGTTCTCCTGCCAATTAAGAAGCAGCTGGCTGATAGTCCCACCCACATCTTCATGCAAGCAATCTCTGGTGTGAGGAGGAATTGCAACAGGGGTCCTGCTTCAGCCTGTCACACCAGAGTTCACTCATGGGAGATGGTGGGAATATCAGTCAGCTGCTTCCTGAGTGAGAAGGTAACAGACCCCCAGTGACTGCAGCAGCTGCTTCCTGCTAAGTGAGACTGGATGGGATTGCAGACAGGATTCACTGCGTAGCACCATATGTAAAAAAGTAATTGTTAATTTCATCCTTGAAGGAAACAATTAGTACTCTCGACAATTTACTGTTCCAAGAAGACTATTTGCAGTTCTGGAGCTACTCTGCACAAAATTCACATGTGCAGATTTTTGGCACAGAAAGCAGCCAGCGGAATCATGTATGACCATACTATATAGCACCATAACTACAGTCCTACATAGTGGATGACCCCCTTACTGGGTTTGCCCCAGTAAGCAGTCAGTAGGATCAAAAGTGGTCTGTTCCCCTGTCAATCAAGAAGCAGCTGCTTGATATTCCAACCCCCTCCCATGAGCAATCCCTGGCACAACAGGCAGAAAAAAAAACCCCTATCATAAATCCCCTTCACATTGGAGATGGACTCCACGGGTGGTGAGTGGGAATATCAGGCAGCCACTTCTTAGTCAACAGGGGAATAGACCCCTGGTAAGTGGGGTTTATTGATAAGTGGTGTTTGCGAAACTTTCACAATCCCTACATAGCCACGAAACATGGGTATTCATAGAAATAGTGAACAGATAGCAGTTATGACTGTAGGTTACACATTTGTAACTGTCCAACAGTATTCCAGCCAGCATTTTCTTCACAAAAAAACAACATTTGCCTATTTTCTGCTATTTTCTGTGTCAAAATAGTGTGCACATCTTGGATCTTGGACTGGACTGATGAGAATCTTCAATGTTCAGGAATTATTCTAACTGTGAATGTTCTCATCAGTCCAGGATTATCTTTGTCAGAGTTTCCTGTCACTCAAGAAACAGTTTTCTTTTACCATTTTTCAATATTCTTTCCATTCTTTTCCAATATTCTTTCCATTCCTGCTTTAGGCATGCAGTGAGCCTCTGACAGCTACCCAGTGTTTGTAGTTTAATGATAAACTTGACAGCTGCAAAAATGGTTGAATTAATACATGAACTTTTAAAAACAAATAAAATATCTCCTTGAAGCAAAGTAATTCTCAACTCACTTGCATAGGTTTCAATAATCCTCATAATCTATCATTCCTTGTGATGTAAACAGGAACGCACTGCTGTATTCCTGTCTGTATGTTGTTTGGTGGTGTTTCCATTTTTTTCCCCCCACTTATTGAGTTCTTGCAAAAGAATTCAAATCCTAATGAAGTTACTAGATATAATGCAACATTTTTCATAGCACTCTTTTAAATATAATACTTGTATGATTCAGAGATTGTATTTTGACTTTGCAGTGGAGTCATTTTTGAGTTCAGGATCAGGAATAGCTTCTGAGAATACTTTTGGCAGACAAAGTTGTACATGTACATGATTCTGCTTTCTCATCCTACCCCATTACATGTATTCCCTGCCTTTTCCTTCCATGCTGCAGCTGCTGCCTGTGATATATTATATAACTATTGTTCTTTTGAGTGCCAGCAAGTTGTTTCCAATTTATGAGGACTCTAAGATAAACCTATCATTGGCTTTTCTGGGGGCTGAGAGTGTGTGGCATGCTAACGGTCACTCCGTGGATTTCTACAGCTCAGCAGAGAAATGAACCCTGGTCTCCAGAGTCATAGCCCTACACTCAAACCACTACTCCATGTTAGCTCTGTTATTTAATCATATTGTACACCATATAACAACAGTTGGGATCCTGCATAGCAGATACAGATTTATAACTTCCAGTTATGGATCCATAATACCTACATATCCAGATGTGCCTTATAATCACAATGATGGCACTATTGCCACAATCATAAATACCCTCTGGAAGCTACCTTAAGCTCTAGGGGACTGCACATTTTGCTCAGTACCTCAGCTACCATATGCATTTGTCGGTTGCTTTTTTAAAAAACAGAAACTTGGAATCTGGGCCAACTAATGGTGCAAATGGGCACTGGGTAACATGGGAATCTAGATTCCTGATAAAACCTGTCTGGCTACATAACATGTGAATTCTACACACAACCAGGCCTGTACAAACAGTCCTGGAAAGATATTGCTAAAAGCGGTCTCAAAACAGAAGAGATACGACACATTGGGAAATTTCCCCTTACAACACAGAGACAAAATGCTTCCCAAAAGGGGGAACTGTGCTTACAGAAGCCAGAGCTAAGTGGAAACATAAGAAAATTTTTAAAGGAGTATATAGAAAAGGAGATAAAGTCCTTCACTTAGATGGAACTGCTTTTTTGATGCGCTGACACTCTTAAATTGACATTGCTTCCAACTGGTTTCTTTTTCCCATACACTTCAGTCAGAAATTTGGTTAATGATTGCTGAATAGGAAGAAGGCTGCCCAGACACGTCTGCATTGTTTATGAGACTGATAATAACCCTAATTCTTATCACATAAGGAGTGATGACGATGATGATATTACATAAGGCTTCTGTTCCATGACTGGGCCTCAGTTTAACTGCCGTCTCTTTTTGAATCTCAGTTTCAAGAAAGTGAGAACTTTCTGCACTCAAGGAAAGGCAGTTCTGCCTGTGAAAGTTTTGTTTCCATCCTATTCCATGCTTCCCCTACCCCTAACCCTAAGCCAGGCTGCAGTCTTAGACAGGCAAATGTCTACAAGCTAAACAATGGCTCCACAGCCTACTATACTTGTAGATATTTGAACTGGTTGATACAACTGCATGTGCAAAATCAGCTTTTAGATGTGAGGTGGAGAGTCAATCTTCCCCCAGCAGCAGCCTTTGTACTTACAATGCATTAACGCAATGAGAGTGACCCATTTCAGTATATAAATCATCCTTCCTTCATCTGAACTAAGTCTGCTCAGTGCAATTAACAGGACACCTATACATGAGGTACATTTGTTTATTAGGGTGTTTACAGCATAGCTCAGCTAAGCATACCTGAACATTTACTCACTTGATTTACTCATCTTGAATAATTACCTCTCCTGAAATGCTGGAATTTGTTTCTGTTCCACAATAAGGATAACTATGTTTTACCAATGAGCACATTTTTGTAGCACTGCACATGGTCTCTGTCAGAGTGTTAAAAACCAAGCAGGAGGTCTAGAGCTTTCCAAGCTGAACTAAGAACTCTCCAATCGTTAAACTGCTTCCCAATTTATTATCTTCATACATGGTTGAAACAGGCATCTGTATAACTCTTTACACAGTGTTACTTTTTCAAGTAACACATACCAGTTGTTAAATCTGCAGAAACAGCTGTGGGGCACATTTTATACTCAATGCAGCTAATTTCTGATGTTATCAAAAAGAAGCTCAACTGGACATCACTGTCCTCTCAAGACTGAAAGTATATTATCTTCATTAAAGAATCTTGTTTTCTAAAAAGAAATATTATATTGAACATTATATTGTGGATTTCCAACATATAAAAATATGGATTATCTGGAACAGTTTAAGCAGACCTCAAGGCAATGAACTGATATCTGGGTTCAATGATTTCAGGTGAGGGCTCACAATAAAATGTTATTTCATGCCCATCTTTTTGTTGTTGCTGCTGCTGCTGCTGTTGTTGGTATGTGCCTTCAAGTCATTTTCAACTTATGGGGACTCTAAGGTGAACTTATCAAAGGGTTTTCTTGGCAAGATCTGTTGAAAGAGTGTTTGCCTTTGCCTCCTTTTAGGCTGAGAGAGTGTGACTTGCCCAAGGTCACCCAGTGGGTTTCCATGGCCAAGCAGGGATTCAAACTCTGATCTCCGCAATCATAATCTAACATTTAAAGCACTACATTACAATGCCCATCAACTGGCCCCAAAATATCTGCATGCAGAACGCCATCCTCCCAGAGAAAAAGCTAGGCTTTTGGATTAGAGGAATGGGGAAGAACTGAGAAATATCAGCTCCTTCCCAAAGTCTCAAGAGGGCAAGATCATATATGAAGTAACAGTTCAGTGATAGTCAGAGAGACTTGGACAGACAAGTTTCAACAAATGTTGCATCAAGGCCAATGGTTGTGAGGTGCTAAAAAGTCTTTTAATAGAAAAGAATAAAAAGTCATATATTCAACATAACATGCCAATTGCTTTCCTGCCATAAAGAAAAAAAAGTTGACATTTAGAAATTCAACATAATATTTTTGTGTATGTGTCAAAGATTCATTTTTATTTTCCTAAGAAAGGTCTCAAAATGATTTTTCTACACAGCACTTCTTTATTATTGTGGGTAAAAGCTAGAAGGACATACTGCAGAGATTTGTTTTGAATGCATACATATAAAAGAAGCACATCCAAGTCCATTGCCATCTGAAGAAAGAAGGCCATGGAGATGTGAACTCTCCAGTATTAGTCCAAAGCTTTCCTCTTATTTTTAAAAATCTATTAGCACAGATCAGCCTGCATTTCCTGCAAGTGTTGGCAGTTTCTTGAAAAACACTGGCTAAGCCTGAAATAGCACGGGGTAGGGCCTTGATGCAGTGTAATTATCCCAGACTACCTCTAAGCAGAAAGTGGACTTATGGCATTCCCTGTGTAGGACTCCTATTAAAATGAGACAACCTATGTTCTTCATTGTCAGAACATTTGAAATGCAGATACCTTGTCCTGCTTGAGGTAGCGAAACGGACTAAAAGAAACAGGAAAAAGCCAGGCTGCTTTGCTCAATGTCTTTTTGTTTGTTTGTTTGTTTACATCCAAAAATGACAGAAAAGAGAGTGTAGCATCGAGATCAGAGAATTAAACTGGAGTCTTGCAATTCAATAGAGCAGTGATGGTTGATGACTCACCTGTCAATGAGATAGTAAATCCACTTGGGGTTTTAGTTTGAACTTTACAAGAACTATCCAAGGTGCTGGACCATTTTGGGGGTACAGTTCAACACCCTGGATAGCTCCTTTACAGTTCAGACTAAAACCTCAAGTGGATTCACTACCCCTCTAACATGGGAGCCACCAACTACCACTGTAGTAAAGAATGCCTAATCTTTTGTCCACCACCCCACTGAACATGCAGCACACGTTTAGGTAGCTGAACTGTGTAAAAAAAGCACATAGAAAGAAGAGCAAGGACAGGAAAAGGGTAATAGAGAACAACTAAGTCTATACTTTTGCTCAGAGCTGTTTACTGTAAGCCAGTCCAGATATCGCCATTTTCACTTAATCAAGTGAATCAAAATTTTGTTATAGCAACTAACCGAAGAAACTGAGCTGTACACCAGCAGGCCCATGCTCCTAAGCTCACCCATGTAAAAAAAGGAGGGCAGTTTCATGGATATCAACAAACAAAGAGGACACAGATTTCCAGAGAACTCCCTATAAATGCAAATTTAGAAAGAATCACCATAATGTAAACAGAAACACAATACATTTCTACAGAGTGGGAAAGACTGCAGTCAGATGACCAGTGTGTCTCCTCACTCCACTATAGATGCTGATGAGTAACTTCACTGCCCCAATATCCTTTTTAATGGGTCTTTAAAACCTTCAAACAGATTACTGTTCTCTTCTAATTGCGACACATGGGCATCCTATAAGAACTCACTGAGCAGCTTTCAGTAAGCTGTCTCTAAGCCCCTGATCCTCATACGCATAATAATGGTCTAGGTTACAGAGATGTTGTTAGGGTCCCAGTAATAATGTATTTGAAATATTCTGAATAAACTTCTAAATGAATAGTATTAGCAACCCCATCAGCAGAAACGAGATCCAGTAATTTCTATGTTTGTTTGTTTTTTAATTTTGTTTCCCACCTTTCTCTCAGTGCAGGACCCAAGGTCACTTACAACATGAATTAATACAGAATGCAGCTAAAAAAAACCATAACCAGCTCCAATTAGTAATCTGGTCACAGCCTTCATGGACCCACTGAAACTTCCAAACTCTTTCCAAATGCAGGCCAATAGAGTGCATTACAGTAATCAAAACAGGATATAACCCTGTCACTGATTTGACATCTCCAGGAATAGTTGCACTAATTTTAACTGTGCAAATAACACACATGGCCATTGCCAAAACATGGACAACCAGGCTGAGGGTTGAATTCTGAAGCATACCCAACCTCCGAACTTAAGGTTTTTTGGGGGTGGGGGGGGTAGGGTAACCTCATCTAATATAGGTTGAATCCCTATTTCCTGGTCTGCCTTTCAACTGACCAGGATCACCTGATCTAGATTAAGCTTCAATTTGTTCACCTTCATTCCTTGCATCAGATACTGGTTTTGTATTAAAACAGCTTCCTTGGAATTAGTTGGAAAGGAAAAATCGAGTTGTATGCCATCAAACTGCTAGCAAAATTTCATGTATATATTAAACAGCATGGGAGACAGAACTGACATCTGAGAGACTCTTCAGGCCAAGGTGTCAAGCAGGAATCCTTCTGCAAGGCTGACCAGAGCCACCAAAAAAAAGTGCCTCCTAGTCCCATTGCAGAAAGATATCAAGGCTGGTGGTATCAAAACCTACCAAGAGGTCAAGCAAAAACCATGGGAACACAATCTCTCTATCCAGTTCCCAGCAACCAAAACTGTCTCTATTCCATAATCAGGCCTCAAGCCAGTCTGAAATGATCTAGATAATCCATCTCATCCAGGAACTCCAGGAGCCACCCCATGCTCTGATACCCTGTCCAAGAATGGAATATTGGAGTTTGGAAGGTAATTATACAGTATGATGGAATTCAGAGAGGCTTTTCAGGAAACCGTTACCTACTGCCTCTTTTACACATAGGTCAGAACTCTGCCTTTCTGTAAAGTGGTGTTCATCACTCCCATGACCCAATCAGCTAGCCCCCTCCTGACTGCTTTTATGAGTCAGGAGTGGCAGAGTACAGCATGCATTTGGTGGCTTTCATCTTTCCAGGAATCTTATCCACACCCTCAGACATGTATTCAGGAACACAGGACAATCAGTGAGCAAAGTTACATCCACTAGACATTTGTCAACTATCTCAAGCCAGAACAGACCCAACTGATTTTGTCTGCAAATTCTTCACCACAGGCTGTTAACCATTCTCCATTCTCTTTTTGTGGGCCAGCACACAGTAGATCCTGGATGCTTGATAACTCTGTCTAGATGCAATGGTGGGGGGAAAAAAATTCCACCACTACTTCTATGGAGTAAGCCTTCCACTGGGTTCTAGCCCTTGTTTGGTTGGACATCCTCTGAGTTTCCTACCAGAGTTTTTTTATTTAGTCTCCATCCCATCCTCTTCATCACTAGTAGCTCCCTTGTGAACCAGGAGGCTCTCCATGAGAAGAGATACTTAGGAACAAATTCTCCTGGCCATTTCTGCATTCCAGAGGTCAACCAGGGCTTCAGCAGAATCATTACCAAAGGCAACAGGAAACTTCTCAACAGCCATTCGGAAGCCATTCATATCTATCAACCTTGCAGTGTGGACCATCTTAATTGTCCCACCTCACCCCATACAGGCTCAAATTTCAGGAAAATCTAAAACCCAGCCAATAGAAATCTGGCCATGACAACAGAGATGTAGAAAGTTTCTCCATACCCAGACCACCATCATCATGCTCAGTCCAGCTCCAGAGTGTGGCTTGCAGGATGTGTGCAGTCAGATGCCATCAGGCACAGTAGTCATGGAATACTTGTGCATATAGAAACATACTACATACGTATATATACGTGTGTTGACATTCATAGCACGTCTAGAAGCATCTCCTAAAATCACAGGGGGAAATTTCTCCTGGTTAAAAATAATCTAAAATACATACACACCCAAAAAAAAAATCTAAAAAGGCAGGGAAATAAAAGGCCATGAATATACTAATTGAGTATATATAGCTCACTACGTTCATTAAGCCTATAGGGAATACAACAAATACCTCCTGCTTTAGACCATTTCCTCTTCTTGGTTCTCTAAAGAAAGGAAACTGTTTCAGTCAGTTCCTTGTTTCTCATGTTACAGTTCTGATCAAGCTCCACTTTTACTGGGAAAATGCTATAGAGTGCTGCCACCTCCTGTTATACATGAAGCAAAAGAAGCCCAAGGCTGGAACCCAAATTTCCTTCACAATGCTTTGGGTATTAATTGATTTATATATAGGGACTTACTCTTTTATTTCCACAATATTCATGAGTAGGTACCTGCAAACTGTGAACGCAGCCTGGGGGGAAAAAGATGTAGTATGTACATCTTAGAAACTGGCAGAGAGAGCCACAAGGCTAATATAAAAATCAACACTATTAAAGAAAACAGTCCTAACATGGGTGAAAAATTGTCCTTCTTTATCTTAACTGCATACTACAACTCATTGCTTCAGTCACTTCGAGCTGTGAACCACACATTTTGCATAAAAACCTGTCTTTCAAAATCAGTTCCCAGTTGTATCCCAGATCCCGAATGTTTCTTGCATCCATGCTCCGTTTGGGGGTTAACAATTGGTATCATATTTTCCACTACAGTCACAGAATATTAGACTTCAGATAGGCTTTTAGTCTAATCCAGTATGTTGTCTTCTTCTTATGATCTTAATGTCAGTATCACTCTTTCCTAGCATGTGGTATTCAGAGTCCAGCTGCCAGTGATACTGTAGACAATATGCAGCTCTCATCACTAATAAAATTGATGTCCCTTTCTCCTCTGCGAATATATGTAATCCCATTTTAAAGCTGCCCAAATAAGTCGCTATCTCTACGTCCTAGAATAAAAGCCTTACGAAAGCCAGCATGGGATAGTGGTTTGAACATTAGACTAGTACTCCATGAGACCAGGGTTCAAATCTCCATTCCACCATGGAAACTTACTGGGTGGGTGACTGAGGGTAACTCACACTCTCTTACTCTTAGAGGAAAGCAATGGCAAATCCCTTCTGAACAAATCTTGCCAAGAAAAACCTGTGATAATTTCACCTTTATGATCACCGTAAGCGGGAAACCACTTAAAGGCTCCAGCAACAAAAGCTCTATGTAGAAGTCTGTAATTTCAGTATTCATCCCATCAAGCAATACTTCCCTTTGTCTTAATTGCTTTAGAAATCAGAATAGTTGTGGGACATCCTTGAAATTCCATAGGCATATGTATAAGATGGAAAGGACCATCAAGCCAACTTTTAAAGTGTAACTATAAAGTACTTTCATACAGATTTTCACTTATTTTGTGTTCACACACAAGAACAAACAGTTTCAAAAATTTTCTCTCTACCGCAAAAGATTACAAGGCATTGTTGATTTAAAAAAAATCATTGACTGCACTTTGAGTTTCTTGCAAAAAAATTATTCATGCAAAAACCAACAGTATTTAAGAAAAACCAATATTTGGGGTTTAAACAAACCTAACATTTTGCACATGGTTTTCTTCACAAAAGGTTGTGATTTTTTTGCACAAACATATTGTTTCATGCAAAAACTTTTTTCTTTTAAAGTCCTCCGCACATTCATCATTTTCTTTCAATGGATGAGAAAATTTACAAGTACTCTTTACATCTTCCTACAGTTCATCATGTTCACGGAAAATGTAAATGCAGATGTGGTAAAAACAGGCATTCTGCAGGTGCACTGAGCAAAGATACAGATACATTGAGTAAAGTCCCTTACTATCCAATATACACTTAGTACTTAGTACACTCATTAAACTCAATATACACTCAGGCCCTTTTTGCACCTTACCTTTTTGCGGCACTGGGGTGTGGGGATCGCGCAAGCAGCCTCTTGCGAGAGGCTCTCACATCCCCGCTGCTTCACCTCCACAGCCACTGCCTGCTAGCGATTTTCCCAAGCTGCGCTGTGACAGGAAGCATGAGCACCATAGCTCCGGAGGTTCCGCATGCATGGTAAGTGCGCGCGGGGCCCTGGAGCGATGCACAATCACACACCATTTTTGGCTAGAAGCTGAAAATGAAATAGTGTTCAATCGGCACCTGCCGGCCCTAGCAGCATCGCGCAATTGCGAGAATGTTATGTGGACAGCTCCTCGCAATTGCACAACGCTCCAGAGGCCCTTTTGCATGGCGAATGCCATGTGAAAAGGGCCTCAGTCTCCTTCTTTGGAGGCTTTTAAGCAGAGGCTGGATGGCCGTCTGTTGGGGATGCTTTGATGGATGTTCCTGCATAGCAGGGGGTTGGACCCAATGGCCCCTGGGGTCTCTTCCAACTCTATGATTCTACTCAATTGTACATTCCTCGGTAAATTCATGTAAAAATATGCCCTCCTCCATCCAGTTTGTCCAAGGAAAAGCAATTTCAGGAAGGGAAGATTAGGAGCAAAGAAGCAGCAGACACTGTTATTAACCCTTTCCATACAGACTGGTCACACTGCCCAGATGCAAGAGGACACTGATACCGTACCTTTAATGTGCAGAGGCACAAATATCAGCAAGAAAAAAGTGCATGATATGCAATCACTGCTGAAATTCCCTGCTGCACAACTTTTAAGGACACATGACACCAGTCTTCTTTTGCCATCCTATTTAGCCATCCTGTCTCTAAGACCTATCACCTTTACACTCCCGCTTCTAACTTCCCAGTGTTTTTCCCCATATACTGCAGCTTTCTAGATGATGCCACTAGATGTATATATCATGTTGGAGGGCAGTTGGGCACATACTTTTTTCACTACTAGTAATTAAACATTTTGGGGAGGAAATTACAAAGGTTACTCAATTTCAAGCCATTCTGTTCCCATGGATTCTCTGTTTGTGTTATTGATTGGTGGACGGGAGGTGGATGGAAGGAAGTCCTATTTTCAACTCACAAGAAATCAATTATGAAAATGCTTCATTCAGCAAAACTTTCTGCTTGACAATGGGAAATCTCATCAGATGTTACACAGAAGCAATGGCATATTTGGAGAAAAGCAAGAAATAAGACAAATGAATTTATAGTTGGAAATGTATCTTCCTGCAAACATTAACCAAGGATGGTCAAATACAAAGAGTTAAGAGAAATCAACATATAAACATTTGGGTGTCTCTCTTTTCAGATGCAGATCAACAATTCTACACAGAAACTATATTAGATTTTCAAAATTATTTAACTTATGTTCCATGTAGTATCTGCACATGTACTAATGGGCCACAGGATGACAATATTAGTTCCTCTTCTCTTTTGTTAGTCTTAGTTTATTAAAAATTAACCAATGGTTGTCTGCTTGATTATGCATTATGGCACTTGTAACATTTTATATACTTCCTCATTCTGATGTTCCTGTTATAGCAAAAAAATTACATTTAGTCAGAAATTACTTTGTAGTAAGGTTGAGTTATATTTTATCAGAGGGATAAAATGTGAATCTTGTTCCACGAATATGCGTTCTTTTCACAAAGGAAACTACTCACAAAATGAGTTCATACAACCATATTTTCCTAGAACAGCTTTTTCAATTTACAGTGAAATTAAGCACTGTGAATGGGGTTGGGTGCAACTCACCTCTCTTCTACGCAGCAAGCCCATACTAAGGCCATTTCCGCCCTACACTGTTATAGTGCTATTATCCCACTTTCAATATCCTATGGAATCCTGGGGTTTGAAGTTTAGGGTGGGGCATTTAGAATTCTTAGCCAAAGAGCTCTTTGGCCTCAGTAAACTATAAACCCCAGAATTCCACAGCATGCTGAAAGTGGAATAACAGCACTATAACAGTGTAGTACAGAAATGGCCCAAGTGCGAAATACATGGCTGGGGAAGGCTGAACTAGTCACAGTGGTCTCAGTAGATTCAAATTCTTACCTTACTAGAAATGTTGTAGATTGTCAGGGAACTGGATGTCAGATCAATTCATAGCAAATTACAGTGCCATGCTTCTACTTTAACTGCCATGATTCCATCGTACGGAATCCTAGGACTGGCAGTTTAGGAAGGGGCATTTAGAAATCTCAGTCGCTGCATTCTAGTGCATCCATAAACTACAAACCCCAGGATTCCATAGGAGATAGCCATGGCAGTTAACATAGATAATAGCATTATAAGTCTGCAGTGCAAACTGGCCTCAGGATAAGCACTGATCTACACTTAGGTTATCAGCATGGGTACTGTTAAAGCCACTAGATTCAAAATGGCTAAACAGAAAGCCTAATCCCAAATAGCAGTTGGTTGTAGTTAAGCATGTGGGGAAAAGGCATTCCATGCACGCTCAAATTTATCTTTCTAATTCACACATGTTGTCCAATTTAACATGCGGCTGATATAATTTGCACTCCAAGCCAAATGTCTACAAGAATTAAAAGTACTTTACACGTGTTTCCAAAAAAATCTGTAATTATTTCATGGACTTTTATATTATGCAGAATAATGTTCTAGTATGTTGGTTCAGTTGATTGGTTCAAGTTTTTTTTTTAAAATCCTTGGAAGTGTTGGTGTAGAGTTACTGTGACCTTTTTACAGAATGACAAGTGCGTGTTTTTTAAAAGAATAACCAGCCCAGGGCCAATGGAAACTTCCTGGCTGAGAAACAGTTTGATCCCAACTTGAAGTCTGAGAGTACCTTCTCATGAATGTCTACTCAGAAGTCTGTCTGACCAAGTCCAACAGGACTTACATTCAGGTAAGAACAAACAAATCCTGGACAAGCCCTATTGAAAAGATTACTGGAGTTGTATAGGAGAAGGACTCTGAACACTTAAAAGGCACTATTTAAATGCTAAATATTTTGAGACTACACTATCATACTCAGACACATAACAGAAGATATTTTTGTCCTTCCCATCCCCCCAGAAACATGGCTCCATGACTAGGGAGACCCCAGTCCTGTTCCAGCATCCATCACACTCTGCTTCTGACTGCTGACATTTGGAAAGCAGCATCAAATTACATTAGTCATTTTCTCTATTCCCTCTTCCAGTTTATTCACATTCAGAGAATGAGATTACACAGGAGATTTCAGAATACTTCTTGTACATCCATATAAACAAATATAAATTTCCCTATGTAAACAGAGATATTTGTATAGAGATATTTTCTGGAACAAATATTTGAGCCATTTCAGACACGTTACTGGCTGAAAAGGAAAAAGAACACAAATTATTGCCTGCATTTTTCACTCATGCATTCTATCACACAGCAGGCCATGGCCAAAATACCTTCAGAGCAGTTTTCAAATCATTAAGCTTGTACAATATACAAGTATAGGAAAGGTAGACTACTGACACAAAATGTGGAAAAGTAACTTTCTGCTTTACTATAAATAGCACGAGAGTCAGCATGGTACTGGATGATGGCACTGGATATGACCCTTGAGACCAGGGTTTGGTTCTCTGCTGGGCTGTGGAAACCCAATGAGTGATCTTGAGCGCATCACACACAGCCCCAGAAAACCCTGGGATAGAGTTGCCTTAGGGTTGCCATAAGTCAGACCTGACTTGAAGGCACAAAACAACATGAGTAGCATCTATGTAAATTGTGCCCAGAGGCCATTTCCCATCCCCTTCTTCTGGTATTTTATCTGAATAGTGACTGGATATGAGGCTATTTAAATCCTGGGAAACTGTTAGACGGAACTGAACTATGTTGTACCACCTGGAATGTTGGTACACTGGTCCTCAATACTGAAAGGGTAATTTAAGGGATCCAATGGACTTGTGTTTGCATGCCTGGAAACTGTAGCTTGATTCCAGGTAGACAATCTTTATCACTAAGCTATGTTCTGCTCCCCTGGCACTTATCCCTGATAAACATGCATAGAACTGAACTTTGCTTCCTATGTTTGGTGGGAAATGTCCAAATCAGGAAGGTATTCATCCAGCCCCAATCAATTTCTTTTGGCCCTTCCCTGTGCCCTTCATTGCAACCACCTCTAAAATTTGTCCCTTCAAGGCCCCTTCCCAAACTAGAGTTCAGCCCTGAGCTGAAAAAAGGTTCTACTCCTGATAACCATTCTCTTATCTGTATCTCCAGAATATGAAAAGAACATGATAGGTCTTTAAAACCAGCCAACACTACTGCCTTTTATTCCCAGAAATTCTTGTATTACATTGTGAAGAGTAGGATGGCTCCATCTAATCCATAACTATTCAATCAAGAACTAGAACTCAACAAACAAAGCAAAAGGACAAACATCTCTTTTTTTCTCTCTCTTTCTTCAGGTAGCTGTGACTCACTAGCTACACATTTTTTAGACAGAGCATGTTCTACGCTCTGAATTGATTGAAATAACTAGGAATAACATCCAAATGCTTTCAATTAAGATTAGTTATCTAATAGAATCATAATCAACAGGATGGTATAGAGAGACTCTGTTATCTTAAAGCTTTTCTTAGAAAATGAAGAGGAAGATGAGGAAATCTGTGAAATCTGAAGAAACTCACTGACTGAGGTATTGCTGGTCCACTAGCTGAAGCCTGGGAAGTCAGGGGGGAGCCCTGCACTCAGAGCAGGAGTGGCTAACACTGCTGCCAGAGTGACAACTCTCTTGCCTACAGGCCTAGGTATGGTCAACAGCAGCAGCTGGAAGGAGCACAGCACTCCCTTAACACAGGTTGGAACTCACATGGCCCTCAAAATCCTTTTGGACTGCAGTTCCCATTATTTCTCATCATTTGCCATGCAGATGAGTGCTGCTGGGATTTGTAGTAACAATCTGGAGGGATACATGACTCCTACTCCCACACTAAGAGCTGCCTGTGACACTGAGTGCAAGACAGGGGGAGAAGCTTGCCTAGAAGGGTTGCTGCCAGTCCAGCAACTCTCTCGCTCTCCTCACTGATGCCTTGCTAGGAGCTAACAAAGTTGGACTGGCAACCTCCCTCTGAGCAGCTTCTACAGCCAGCCAACCTAACATCCTCAGCCTTCAAGCACATCTCAGCAGAACATTAAACATCCCAACAAATTGAAAAGTGGTATGCTTTCCTCCAACTCTCCTTCCTTGCTTTAGATAGTTATGATTATTCCCATTTTCAATTATTGCTGAGATAAATGTGGAATCCTGAGAGAGTTGCCAGCCTATTACCACAGGCTTCTGTCAGGTTTGGTAAGGAGGAAGATTTCAGCTTCTCTTTTTGAAGGGAAGGATTATGTAGTTGGTAGTGAACTCCAGGACCTGTGAGGAGGATAGAAGGAAGAGGATTTTCCCTAAATCTGAGAAAAGAAAACATAGACCCTGTGGGGTCCATACAGGCATGGAGCTTCTTGAGAGACAATATGCATTTCAGTGCTGTAAGGGGTAAGGGGAGAGGGATATCAAATACTGGGGCTTTAAACAAAGTATCTTTGAACTAATGATGCTTTGTGAGGCCACAGGACCTATAAACCAAGGTGGGTTTCATATCCCTCTCCTAGCAGATGATCCAATCCATGCTTCACTTGAACAGGTGAAATAATCCGAACTACTATGTATTCACACATATGCTCCTGTTAAACAGCTTTGTCCCAGACTATCTGAAATACAATATCTCCCTAAATGAGTCTTCCCAAGCTTTAAGAAGGGCTTTTTTTTAGGGATGGGATGAATCCAGAATTTTCCAGATCCAGATCTGAATCCCTGGAAGGTTCTGGGAATCCATGAATCTCATGAACCTTGAATCTTTCAAATCCTTTTTTTAAAAAGAGTTTAAAAAGCAAGGGAAAGAAGGATAATCTTGGGTGAGATACACTCTCTTAGCCTTAGCAAAAGCCTACGCAAAGGCAAACCTCCCTCTGAAGAAATCTGGCCAAGACAATAGTCCTAGTTTTGCGTCAGGGTCTCCCCAGAATGAAAATGACATGAAGGCCCTTTCTACATAAGCAGGAAAATGTGAATTAATCTATTTTCCTGCTTGTGTAAACAGCTTGTGTAAACATATACTACAGTAGAGAGATAATCCAGTTCAAAACTGGTTTTTCTTTGCATAGCTCCTTCTGGCATCCTGGGGTTTGTTGTTTGATGATGCACCAGCAGACTTTGGCAAAGAAGGCTGTGACCCCTTTGAAAACTCTAAACCCCAGAATTGTGTCTGAGGCCATTTCCGCATGGGACGAGGGAATCGCCCCGTGACGCTACTTACCGGACTTTAAGGCTCCCCGGTCCGGTCCAGGCTGCTCCGGAGCAGTGCATGGCCATCACTCCGCACTGCTCCGGCATCAAAAATAGCAGCTTCCGGTTGGTCGAGGGTCTCAACCAACCGCTGAAGCTCGCCAGCCTAAAGCCTGCCCCCAGCAGATTGCAGGCTTGCACCAATGCGAGCCTGCGAATCTGCATAAGGGAGCAGGCTCGCAGTGGCACGCTCCATGCTTTTGAAAGACCTGTTTTTAGTGGTCTTTCAAAAGCATGCTGGATGACCACTTGCGGTCTTTCGGGAGCGGGCTAGGGCGTGGACCTACATTAAGTAGGTCCGACCCAGTCCGCTCCCAGGTGCAGACGTCCTCCCTGGAGGACGCTCTGCCCCGTTTTAAAAACCCCGTGTGGAAATGGCCTGAAAGAGCTTTGCAAGGGAACTATGCAAAGGAATGTTTCAGCTGTCCTTGAAATCTCAAGCCTGTAGTTTCCAGTCAAGTACTGAACTTCAATGTGAAATGTTAAATTTCAATATCTTAGAATACAATCTCAGCTGTAATTTCTGAAATTGTTAGCAAAAGCCATTATTACTCCAAGGGAAAAACTCACCTATTTACTATCTTCCCTCATATGTCTGATCCCCCAGGTTTTCAGGCATCCCGGTCTCCCAGGCTTTAAGGATTCCCGATCTCCCAAGTTTTGAGGCATCCTAGTTTCCCTGGTTTTCAGGCGTCACAGTCTTCAACAATCTATTTGGTTGGCGGATTTGAAAGATTCGGTTTGCCTATTTTGGCACAGGGATTCGGATTCGGGAATCTCGTATCCTTACCCAGGATTTGAGGATTCGAGGATTCGGTTGGCCCATCCCTACTTTTTTTCAATCCCATCACTATTAAAGGCATGTTTGATGAGGACATGGTAGAAAATCCTCTCAATGGCTGCTTCTAGGTTTTGGAATTGCTTCCCATAGAGCATTCAGCTGACCTCCTCTCTGCTTTCTTTTTCCCAGCAGCAAATACATTTTAATTTAGACAGGACATTGGCTGTAAACTGGTTTAGGCAGAAGAGTCTTTTCACAAAATGTGCTCTACCTCTCTCTTCCTTACTGCTTAAATAATACTTTAATAAGACTGTTGATATAATTTTTATTCTTACATATTTAGCTGTAATTTGTTTATATTTTAAGCCAACTTGGATCCTCTGCCAAGACAAAGATGGGATATAAATTGACTGAATAACTATATAAATACATATATACAGAAAGATACAAGCCTTACCTTGAAATAAAAATGCTTTGCTGGCATTGTGCAGTCCAGACACCTGTGTAACTCCAATTGTCATGTTGACAAGATCCAGTTCTGTGATAATATCAATTTGTAAAGCAGGGTCCATTCCAAAGCCTACGACTGATTTAAAGGAAGGAGACAGAAAAAGTCCATATTAATATTTAAGTGAGAAGCAACACCTATAAACTTTGTGCAATCATATCTGAACAGCAATTGTCCTATAAGTAACAAAACTGTTCCACAGCATCAACTGAAGTTGAACTCCTTCTTGCCAGAATTTTTTTAAACAATATTTCATAGGAACACAAGAAAACACCATCATTGATGCAACAGTGTGGCATGATAAATGAGCTATGCAATTAAATAAACCTTTGAGAACTTGGAAGATGGAACAACATAAAGACACAGATTGGGCAGAGAATGTTATGATGAGCAGTGGCTGTGCTTAGGGAAATATACTATTATCAGAGATTTTGAAGTCTTACACATATCTGTACAAACCATTAAAACACTTCACTAGCTTCTGAAATGCCAGCTGTATTTCTCCTTTACCAAGATTATTCAAGTATTCTGAATTTCATTTGGCAAATGATATCATACCTGACCTCTTTTAGATAGAGCTTTCACCAAGACAAAAAAAAAATACTGCTCTGGAAAAGTTTGAAACAGTCTTTTGTTGGTTTATATATAGGATGTACAAGTTTATCCTTTAACATTAATAACATGCAAAACTAGGCTTGGGAAGTACCATGTTCCTTCAGACCATGGTTGCTGAAGGTAGCTTGTTTAAATTAGCCATAGTTAAAATTACCCACAGTTTCTGGTTCACACAACATGGTTGTTTTTTGTTTCATTATGATGACCCCAAGGTGAACCTATCACACGGGTTTCTTGGCAAGATTTGTTCAAAAAGGGCTTGCCTTTTACTTCTTTTGAGGCTGAGAGAATGAAATTTGCCCAAGTTCACCCAGTGTATTTCAGTGGCCAAGTGGGGATTTGAACTCTATGCTCCAGAGCCATAGTCCAGCACTCAAACCGCTACATCTACACTGGCTCTAAACAGCATGGCAACCTCTTCTTAATCCAAAGTAGAAGCTTCCAATCTCCTACTCCTGTCCATGAGTGAGGGAGGAAGAAGAGCACAGAAGACTGAGATTCACTCTAGCTCATTCCTGTTACACTAAATTGTTGTTTAGCTTTAGTGTAGTATGCAGCCACAGAATTTCTGACAATATCTTTGAGCTACACTACTATGCCTAAGACAGAGGAACATGTGGTTCTCCAGACAATGTTCTGCTCCTACAGCTCCCATATGTTCTAGACAGAATACCAAATGGAAGTTGGTCCCAACAGCATCTTGATAGCCAGATGTTCCCCATCCCTTATCAGAAAGGACTTTCTGTAATGTTAATTACAGAATATTTTCTTAACATTCTTTTGGTGGCAGAGACAGGTAATACTTATTAATCTACTGGATTAAGAAAATAAGAAAAGGTATTCATGTCAAGAGTCAGCCTGAAATCTGTTTCTTTTTCCATTTTCCATTTGTCTGGAAAAAGAAATATTGATAATCTCATAGAATTGCTCTGCAAGTGATTAAATATCACACATCTCTACAACAAGTTCAACAGATACAAGAAGATATTGGTAAAGGTGACTCTACAAGTTAGTATCAACGCAATAATTATAAAATATTTCATATTTCCATAAGTCTGAAATATATTGTGGATATCAACACTATTCCTGATTTATTTTCTAGTAAGCTCCTTAGAATTAACACCAAGAACATTGAGGAAATTCTGCCCATAAACTGTACAGTAAATCCCAAATGATCTGAATGCATTACAAGATAAACCTAGGTGTCCAAGCTATATAAAACACATAGATAGAAGCTTGTATGCTGTTGACACCTATGATGTGCCTTTGCTCTTTGAAGCTTTGTTCCTGTTGGAATTGTAAGTCGGAAACCACCATCAGATACCGTGTGTAAAATTGGCTCTACTTTAGAATATATTTTATTTCAGTTACCTACTATTACAACATCTGTACATAGAAGAAAGACAGCCAGCATGGCATAGTGGTTTCAGTGCTAAACTATGACTCTAGAGACCAGGGTTGCTCAGCCATAGAATGTTGCTCAGCCATTGAAATCCACTGAGTGACCTTGGGCATGTCACACTCTCTCAGCCTCAGAGGAAGACAAAGGCAAACCCCTTCTGACCAAATTGTGCCATGAAAACCCCATGATTGGTTCATCTTAGGGTCACCATTAGTCAGAAATGACTTGAAGGTGCACAGCATATAAAACAAGACGCATTTCTGCATGTGGTATAATGGTATATAATAATATTTCAACAAAAGGTTTGCTCATAAAGGCCAACTTTCATATTAAATTTTTTTACAAGAAGGAAATTAACTTCTGCATCAGGAAACAAACAGCTACACAAGTTATTGTCTTGTATTTGAAAGACACATGTTCACATATCACATGGGGATCTGTGCTTATCTTTTCATGCAGAGTTTTATCTCCATGTAAAGAGGAAAAATGTGTGAAGAAATGTATGAATTCTGTATTAAAACAAATCACACACACAAAACGAAGAAAAACGTAAAATATATGGGGTAAGAAAAATGAAATGGAAGACTCCATTCCAGAAATTTCGTTTACCACCAAGACAGAACCATATGTCACCTTCTCACGTATACCTAGAGATGTTCCTTATCTGCATTACCCAGAAAAAATCCTCATATCTGAGTTCATCTTAAAACTTATGAGAAAGATAACATCAAAGGCTTCTCCTTTTAATCTAATTCGTGCACTACAGAGTGAGTGTTATTGCTGGTTCACAGCACTATGGAAAATCCAGTTTGCTCATCTTCTCCAAACCAGACATATTTAATAATAAAATAACTAACAATTTGTTAACATTTTAAGAGCACAATCTGTTGCTTAAAGGAGCTGCCCTGCCTTGCCCTTCTTAATAGTAGGACTAGCCCAGTGAAAAGCATCTTGCAGGATTAGTTACATTACTACCATTTTGCTAGCTTCACACATACTTAGCAGATGTTGAGAAATTTCACAGACATGTCTTTGATTTCTGTTTCAGAGTGGTATTGCATTATTTCAATTATTATAACCAAAATTGGCATTTTGGACAGGAGGAAGGGGAGAGCTGGCCAGGTTCCACAGAATGAGATTATTTTTTCAGTCCAGGCCAATGTGAGAACCTAATAATTTGTGCTAGTGCCATTTAGTTTACAGTGTAGCAAATGCAGTTATTGCTAATTTGGATCTAGCAGATTCCTGTCGATGATTCTTTCTATTCAGGGAATCTCCCCTTCATTAAACAATGTTTCAACTATAAAAATAAGTAACTATTGCCATTAAGCAAAAGCATGGCAATACAAACCACTATCTGGAATGTGGTTACATCAGTGTCTCATGCACCTATACTATATTACTGACAACAAATCAGGGCTGGGCAAACTGCAGCTCTCCAGACTGCAACCCCCAGCAGCCCTGGCCAGCATAGAAAGGCAACGAACAACATCTGGAGGGCTATATGATTCCCACCTCTGCAATAAATGACAAGGAACCTCCCCCCCCCCCATGCAAAATCGTAACCTGGAGTCTGGGAGCAAGCATACGAAATCATCTTTATCGAGAAGGTGAAGAGTGGAGGAGTTCAGAGAGAACTCAAGGACATAGGGACACGGTCACTAAAAGAAGGGAGTAAGCAATATCTTAAGAAATAATGGGTGGAGACAAAGAGGCATGAAGGAATGAGGAACAGAGGCAGGAAGCTGGAAAAATCAAACAGGGAAGAGAAAAATTCTATTTCTCTCATGCCTGTTGAAACATCAGGTATCTATATGCAATTGTAAACTATCACCAAATAGAAGCTATTGTATCAAATTAGCTAAACAGTTTCCAAACCTGCTTGAAGAACTGTAACTTTAGCTGTTCGTGGCCACTCTTACTTTTCCCCTCCTCTGTATCCTTTGTGTGTGTGTGTGTGTGTGTGTGTGCGTGCACGTGCGCGCGCGTGCGCACATGTGTATCATTTCACCAGCTAAATTGTGAACCAAAAATCTTTACAGATATTAGATGCATCTGCATGAGATCAACATCCAGGTAGTATTTAGGGGGCCTTTAAATGTATGAAATGTATCCTGAATTTTATGGGACCTGTTTGTATGTGAGTAAAGCAGGCATGGTATAGTGGTTTGGATATTGGACTCTGCGAGACTAGGGCTCAATTCCCCACTTGGCCATTCAAAACCATTGGGTGATTTTCAGCATGTCACACACTCTCAGCCTTGGAGGAAGGCAAAGCAAACCCTCTCTGAATAAATCTTGCCAAGGAAACCCTATGATAGGTTTATCTTAGGGACATTATAAATTGGAAATGGCTAAAAGGTACACAAGGAGGAGGAGGAAGAGGAGGAGTGGCAGCAGCAGCAGCAGCAGTATTACTTAATGTTTGAGAGTGACTGCATGTATATCTCCCACAAGATCAGCACCGCTTCTGTGCTAGGTCCATAGCTGGTATTGATACAATCAGCATCTAGCAACATGGTCAGTTCATTTTAATGTATCCTCAGCCATGTGGAACTTTCAGGGCCAAATTTCCTACTACCTACTAGGGTGATTTTCGAAAATCTCACAGTCAGTGAAAACCTCTCTCTCTCTCTCAATCCCCCGTCCAAGTTTTCAAACCAAGAATACCATCCATATATCATAAACAAGAATCATGCCTTAAATGATGACCCAGGAAACAATGGGAGAAGAAGTAAGTTCTACAAAGTATTTTGTCAGATCTACTTTGTAACATGATTTATGCAGATCTCAACCAGAGTAAGCAAAATGTCCACAGAATAGTCCACATGATGTATTTTCCCTGCATAGAGTTTAATCTGGAAATTCTAATGTTTAAAGCACACCTTACTAACATCAGACCTACTGAGCTACAATCACCAACCTGTGCCTTTCTCCAGTTATGAGTAGCAATGGTCTCATCTCCTCAGCAGGGAACTAACATTCTGCTTTTCATCCCTATTGCTTTTCATACCATACTTGTATTGGGTCCTGATACTGCATGCAGACAAGCAAAACCTTGGAACTATTTTTTAAAAAATAATAATAATAATAATAATAATTAATCAACACACACACAAAAAAGCAACTTCTGTTGTATAATCAGGTCTGCTCTCCTCCTTGGGGTCTCAAAGTCTCTTTCTGAGATCTTAAGAAAGAGCAAAGACAGCTATTTGATTTGCATTTGTGTCTTAAGTAGAACAAATGGATGAAGCAATCTATTTTCCCCCTATAAATTAGGAAGAGCCATTAAATGGATAACGATTTCCTCTAATAATAGCACAAATCATTGGACTTGATATTTTGTTCTAATTCCAGCTCAAATCAAGAATCCACATTCTGACTTTCAGTTGTTTCTTCACTTCACCTCAACTTAATCTTTCAGAGAGAAAGAAAAGAAAGATTTTGATTCATTAATGCTAAAGGGAATGTGATCTTTTGATTGGGCTGAGCTGCATAGTGCCTTACAACAGGAAAACCTCATGAAATAACTAAACTGAATGTACAGGGAGAACTTCAGTTTCAATGCACTTAACAGAGTTAGCCAGCTTCATGCAGTATCTTCTATTAAGAATTACTATAATTTTGACCTGAAAACAATCCAAAGAATGCTCACCAAGAACTTTCCTAATGGCTTACCTCTAAGGCTAACATTTTGCAGTCATTTATGAACTGAGAAGGTTGTATCAAACTGCAGTGCTAGTGAGCTTATGCAGATCCAGCTGTGACCAAGTTACATGGATGACCTATTCAGACAAGTACAAATACAGTCCATTCAAGGACTCTCAAACATCATGGAGTTCAGTAAGAGAGAGAGAGCTACATTCATGCTTTCTTCTCTTCCACCAAAATGAATGGGATTTCTAACCTGCTTAATACAGGCCAGTCAGTGCCCAGGGTGTTTTCATATGTATGTGTGTGTGTCTGTGTGCATGCGCACACGCACACGCACACACACAAGCTTGTTAATCACTTGCATAACACATTTAATTTAAACCTTCTCTTTCTCTGTTCTTTTTTAAAGTATTCACAATCTAATTTGACTGCTATGAGGTTCACATACAAGGACTGTGCATGGTCACAGCAAGTTTTCACATGCGACAATCCAGATATAAGCTGGAAGCCCAACTATCCAACTACCTGACCATTCATGCACAAAAGAATTCCAAAACCACCCTATGGGTACACAATGCTACAATGCATCTGTCCTTCCATCTTAAACCAGCTGAATGCTTTGGGCATAAAGTGGACTTACATTTGAGCAATATTAATGCAATATTAATGCTGGATTAGATGCATAGGTATTTTGTTCACATCTTTAAAGAATATCAGCCTTGTCCTGAAAGGTATTTTGCTCTAAGATGTAAGTGCTACTGAATGTAATGCAACTTCCTAGGTATGTCTGGTACTGTAGATTTTAGAATCAAATAAGAGGTGCTAGCATAAAGCACGGCAATGTTAATTTTAACTAAAAATAATAATATCCAAACAAATCTATGTAGCTAAACTTCCCTCAAAATAATCTAAAACTAAGAGTCTCTTTATAGAACTTTAAAAGTGTGAATAGAACAAAAGAAAGGAAAACAATCCAAACTGTTCCCATACATATTCTCTAAGCTTTGGGGTTGTTGTTTTTAACTTGAACATTTTTACAGCAATTTTCCAGGGTTTTCCTAATTGCCCATTCAAGATCTACAGCCCTAGAGAACTGTTCCTTTCAGTGAAAGTACTTGAGTAAAAGGAAAACATACGGAGAGATGCTCACAATGGTCTAACTATTTGACCTGTTGGTTTTCAACATGACAATCCAATTGCCCTAAAAAGCAGTCTGCTCCAGCTACATCTCAATTAAAATGTGTTCTTATATTAGGTTCCAGGATTAGCACCTAAATCACACAGAGAGGGTTCCCTTCTCTCTCTCTCTCTCTCTCTCTCACACACACACACACATGTGTATCAAAAAAATTCCATAATATAATTAGTTTCTGCAGTAATGTGTGCGTGTGTGTGTATTCATGTTTGTGTGTGTGTGTTTGTGTGCCTTCAAGTCACCTGTCAACTTATGGTGATTCCATTGACTTCATAGGGTTCTCTTAGGCAAGGAACATCCAGACATGGTTTTGCCAGTTCCTTTGGCAAATTACTGTGAATGCCAGCACTAGGAGGAATGGTCCACTGCCATGTGAATGACATGTGAAATGAAATGTGAAAAATAAACCCCTGTTCACACTCCTCTTCTGAGACAGCAGATTGTGCAGAGATCTTTCTCCTTTTTCTAAAGTGAAAGGTTTTCTGAAAGCTGTTTCCCTTGCTACCTCAAATCTTTCCATCTTCTGTAAACAAAAGAAAAACATGCCTGGCAGGATTCTCTAAACTTTTCCTTACTGATTTAGAGGGAGGAAAGGTGCAGAAAAAATAAGTTTTCTTGGCCATTAAAAACAGTCAGTATAAGGAGACCTTGTCTTGGGAAGGTAAAGAAAGAAACTGAATGATCAGAGCATTCAGAAAGCATCCAGCTACACAGAGGGAGGGGACTTCTCCCGAGAACCCTGCAAAAGCAAGAACAAAATTTGCTCCAATAAGCCTCCTTGTCAAACACGGCTCCCTGGAGTGCTCGCAGCCGATTTCCTCATGCAATTGATAGAATTAAAAAGGGGGGGGCTATATGAATGAGCAAGGTGCACTGCATCTGATGTCAAAACCTCCAGCCGATTTTATTTTGGAGTGCGTCTTCTCCCCCGCCCCATATTTTTCCCTCCGCCTCCCGGAGCAGGTATGCGGTTTCAGTATGAAGCCAAGCTAGCTGCATGTCCGTGGCTGGGAAGACAATAAAAGAGTGCCACCCATGTGCAAAGCTAAAGAAGAAGCACCCCGGCTTTTCTGGCAGAAGAAGTCTCGCTGAGGAATAACACTCACCTAACCCTTTATAATTATTTATTTATTGCGAAATCGTCTTGTGATCCTCTCCAAAGAAATAGGCTACCTCTCGCAGGTGGAAGTCACCTTCCTTGGGCAGTGAATAGGAGAGGAGGATCAAGCCTTGCGCGATTATTAAAAATACTCGGAGGTTGTGGGCGGGGAGGGATCCAGCTCTGGGTCAGAGGGCGGAGGGGCACATGCCGTGAATCTGAGAAGAAGGAGGTTTGCAGCAATGACTGATCATAAACACACACACACAGAGAGACCCAACCGCTCGCCCAGCCTGCCTCGTCTTCCTTCCTCGGCGCGCCACCGGTACCCAGGCAGCGGCGCATCCTGAAAGGAGATTGGCCGGGGTGGGGTTCCGGCAAGGACTCGCGCGCTGTCCTAAGAGAGCAGCCGCTGCCATTACAATGCAAAGTTTCCGAGTTCCGCCCTGCCAGCCGCCGCACAAAAGAGCGAGAGGGAGAGCAATTGGGGGAGTCCAGGCAAGATGCGTGGCTGCGCTCGAGGATCGCGCAACCCCCCTCTCGACCCTGCAGAGAGCAAACAGAAATCCTTCTTTTTCCCATTAAAAAAAAAAAAATCGCTTCTTTCTCTTGCGTGAGCTAGGCTGATCAAAAGATTGTCATGTGTCTATATGGCAATCATACACAGAGAGAGAGAGAGAGAGAGAGGAACCCCCAGCCTCGTCTCCGCGAGGGTGACTGTCATTCACTCACACGCGAAGCCCAATTTCTAGGCTAACTCACGGGCGAGGGATCCCACTCCAAACCGAGAAAGGAAGAGGGAGCAAACACACAGCCGAAGGAAGGCGGGGGCAGGAGGGCGGAGAAGGATCGGATCCTCCACAGCGCCCACCCGCTCACCTATTGTCTTTACAACAGACACAAAACCCACGCAAGATTCCTCGGAGCCTGTTTGCCTTCTGGACAACCGCCCTCCGCCCGGCCGCCTCTCCAGGGCAGGCATCAAGCCCACCTTCGCCAAGACGCCTCTCGGCTGCTTCGGACAGCCATTCCTTCCCGTCCGAGGCCGGGGCGGGGATCCCCGACCCCCACCCTCTCCCCGATCCCCATCCCCATCCCTCTCAGCCCCTCACCTGTTCTCGCCGCCGCCAGGCAAGCCCAGATGCCTACGATTACCTCCATCGGGGCCGGTGGGTCGCGCTGTATTCCCCGTAGAGCTCCCGCACGGCGAAGCCTGGTTCCCGTTCTCTTTTGAGCATCAGAGCCTTCAAACTTGCGGCGCTCCTTGTGCCGGGGCTCGGGGCGGGCGAGGGAGCGCCAGGCAGCGCCACAGCACCAGCTCCACCACCGGCGACCAGACCCGCCGCTGCCCTGGAAGAGCCCACGTGCTCTCCGCGGGGATGGCACTGCCCGGCCCAGACGGCCTTTTCCCGTGGGGCTCCGCGGCTCCCGCCCAGCCCTGACGCTCGAGCTTTGTTCGGCTCTTCCCTCCGTCGACGCCCCTGCCGCCTCCGCGCTGCCTTCGGCGCCTTTTAGGCGCGCGGCACCGTCGGCTCCTCCGTGGGGTGGAGGGTTTCCCCCTCCTGGAGCCTAATGGATCAGTCTAAACCACTAGCACCCCCTTCCCCAAAGCTGGAGGCAAAGGCATCTTTGGGAAGGCACGGGGGGGGGGGAGGAAGGAAGAATTGAGCAGGAAGGATGCTACCCAGACGTCTGACCAACTTACTCGGAGAAGGGAGTCTGCTGATGACATCCGTCTTCCGCGATAAGGAAGGAGGGGGAAGGAGAGCAAATCTCTTTATATGCTTTAGTGAATCCAGAATAAATGTGTTCTTTCCTCCCTGAGGTGTGTGTGTGCATCTTGACAAAATGAGGGTGTCACTTCATGCATCTGATCAAGCAGCCTTTGGTCCACGAAACCTTATTCCGTAAGAAAAATGAGAGTCCTTAGGGTGCAACAGGGCTCTTTGACATGTTTGTCTACCCTTTGGGAATGCGCGGTGAGTCTGCGCCTACGAGCGATTTCCCCGAGGCTGAAGAGAGCTGCTTCGACGTCTACAAGGCATCGCCCTGCCCGAGTCCCAAAGAGGATATTACTAGGCAGTAGCAACCCCTACCGTGTGGTAAACAGTTGCTTGTATCCGCCCAGCCATTGACCCCATTTAAAAATCGTGCTTATATAGGCGGTGAGGTGGCCAGATGCAAAAGAGAAGGGCACTTCTTTGCTTTTTCAAGGTGTACTAACTGTCCCTGCCGAAATTCCTGCTATACTGTTAAAGATAGATGAGCCTTGTCCGTTTTTTCCACCTGATTTTCCTTGTCTGCCCTCCTCACACACATTCAACTCCTGTAGTGGAAAGGGGTAAACAGGAATCTTTTAAGCACTCTTTCACTTTTTCGTCTGCCTAACATCTTGACCATATGTGCATTTGCTGGGAAGAAATCCCACTGTGTTGCACGAAGGAGGCTTCCAAGGTAGTGTGTACCCTGTACTGGCTCACAGCCCGAATTTACATTGTAGTTGCAAAGGCTTGTTTTGGATAAATTAGCCCAAATTTAGCATACTACTCCATGATCATTTCTAGCGCAATAGGAATTGGGTGTGTATAGGTGCAGAAGTCATGGCCAGGGATTATTAAAGGAATGTGAAACTTCTGCTAGCAAAGCAGCTATAATAAAGCTTCCTTTGAAGGTACATAGAAGATGGTACGTATAATGTGGTTCTAAGCACAGAAGTAAAATTCTGTCAAAATTGATCAATGGAAGTTAATTGATCAGTAGGTCCACTGAATTCAAATAAGGTCCAATGAATTCAGCTTCCAAGTCTGCAAGTGTTCATGAGACTGCATTTGTCCGTTCTTGATATTTATGAACTTGAGAGGCAAAGATGTTACAGTGGAACCACCTGTTCTTCTTGAACACACAGAAACTCAAACAGCAGCAGTGTGCTGGACCCAAAGTTCATAGGACTGTTTGACTGAAAGCAACAAAGACACCATTCACCTGCCCCCATTAGTGCAGCTGCAACCTCCACAGGAGAGGGAATTTTCACTCACAAATATTGTGAGCTACCTGCCTGTTGCAATTAAAGCAAAATATTGGTGCTGGCTTGGCCTTCAGTGGACAGTTAAGGCCCATTACCTTTACAAAAGTTGAGTTTAAAACTGCTAGAAAACATTTATTGATTTGGATCAACACATCTGCCTGCACTGCAGGATTCTCTTTGTGAGAACGTTGGTGGACCTGCCATTATGAGAGCATACACTCCAAAATTTATCACTACACCACTGAAAAGGACCTGAGTAATGAAGTAAATGTGTTCCTGGGCTTTACTTCTTCAGACCAGTCTCTTCCGGAAACTCTACCTAAAGTTACATTTTTTAAAAAAGTAATTATTGATGAATTGTATGTTGTTGTTGCTTTATGTGCTTTTTAACTGATGTTATATGTTGTGATATCTGTTGTTTTTCCCCATTTCTATCAACAAGGAGAGGTGGGTAAGAAATAGTAGCAGTAGTAGTAGTTGTTGCTGTTGCATAATATGGTGGTCTTTGCCCATCTAGCAACAGGCATTTGTGCGTAATTTGGAGTAGTCAAAAGGATTGTTGGGGAATCTTGTAAACTGCTTAGCTATGATGTAAGGATAGTTATCAGACTATCTATTAATTGTATGCCATAGCAACTGACTGATCACAAATTCTTTTTTGATTATTCATATGACACGAGAATAAGGGCCTTTGGGTCTTTTTCTATTTGCCTGTATTCTGAGGAAATTTTCAAATTTACAAATGAGATGGGAGCATTAGTTTCTTGGCATATATTCCAAATTCTGTGTCATACACTTTGACTTAGAATAATTGGCTTGGCATCCCTAACTAAAACTGACAGTTTCCTTCCAATGCAGAGGCAAATGACTGAAATGAGCTACAAAAAGAGAAGAAAAAGAAAGAAACTAAGATATCATGGAACGTGAAAATCCAATTTACAAGCAGCACATTATATATTTCCCAGGGATAACTTGTGAATTCAGTAGCATCAATGTGATAAGACTACTGAAGATCTCTGAAGTAAACTTTGCAAAGTGAAGGAGCTGGTACCATGATCTTGATGAAATTTACCAAATTCATCATTTTCTGTATATTATCTCTGGCTAATCCTAAAAGAAGTAGCACAGGCTCAGTTTTAAAAAAAAGAACTAGTCTTTAGGGGGACAGAATTTATTTTAAGGATCTAGTCATTCAATGATAAACATTTCTAGAGAGTTTACATTGTTATAAATTATTAGCTTGACAATTAAAACAACTAGGTGAAGTATTTTAAATGTAAGTAGTGATTAAATGAAAGTCAGTATGGTCCTATGGTTTGAGCATTGGACTACAACCTGGAGACCAGGGTTCAATTTCCTGCTTGGCCATGGAAACCCAATGGATGACATTGGGCACATCACACACTCTCAATGCCAGAAAGCCCCATGATAGGTTCACCTTAGGGGTGCCATAAATCAGAAATGACTTGAAGGCACACGACAACAACACTGATTAAATGCAAAAACAAACAAAAAAAAGTCAGAAAAATAGATAGGTAATAGATAAATAGAAAACACTTAGCACTAAAAAGATATGGAAGTGAAGGCTGCACTAATATTCCAAGAGAAATCAGATAGAACACCACAACAAACTAAATAAAATTTTCCTGTACTGGATAGTAGTCATTTAACCTCAAAGGTACAAGAAAACCTGAGCGGGGCCTCAGATCTTTCCTTTATACTACCAATGTAATGTGGTAGCAGGTGAGCCTGAAATTCTCTCCTAGGGCCAGATTCATAAAAATTGTACGAGGTATGATCCTGTTTGGAGCACTGGGAATAGTATTTGTACAGTCAATGTCTGGTGTCAGACATATCAGATCCTTATCTCACAACTACCCTTGGTGCCTATCAATTAGCTATTGCTGACAGAAACAAACAGCTTCTTTCCAGACTCTGGCCTTAAATGAATGAATAACCACAAGGTTTGCCAAGTAGCAGACATTTAGCATGGGCAGCAGACACATTCTTGAGAGCCCTTTATGCCTTCAAGAATGTGTGAGGAGTGTTGTAAATGTTCTGTGCTCCAGGTTGTGATGGCCTTTGACAGTAAGAAAGAAAACATTATTTAGTTTATGTTCTTGGATAGTGGCATTGCTTCATGTTGAACAAAGAGATGGTAATATGGCCAGTACAAGCCAGTTTTCACTAGAATCACAGAATCTTAGAGCTGGAAGGGACTACAAGGGTCATCTAGTCCAACCCCATGTCATGTAGAAAAATGCAGTTACAGTATTCCTGAGAGATGTCCATCCAACCTCTATTTTAAAGACTTCCAAAGATGGAGAATCCATCACACTTTGAGAAGGTCAAATAGCTCTTTACTGGGGAATGGGAGGAAATCTTCCTAATATTTAGACGGGATGTCTTTTCTTGTAATCTGAGTTCATTGAATTCATTGTTCTGGTCTGTGGAAGGGCAGGACACAAGCTCAAGACATAGTCAACATGGTTGGTAGGATTGCTTCTTCTGTGCTTATTTTGTCCCTGCTTTCTTCCCAGTGTGCCTGTTTTTCCAGTCACTTATAGACCAATGAAGGTGCTACCATGTCATTCAGTGCTCAGCTCAGCCCAGGGTTCACATCACTTGCTTGTCTTCTTCCCTTCTCAGTGGATTTGGCTGCTTAGTTTAAAACTTATTACTTAATGACTTTATCAAGGTCAATGCAAAGTAACCTCTTTGCCTCTTTTCAGAGGTCCTTTCTAAGGGTTGCATAGCAGGGAGAAAGAATGTCACTGGGGGGCTTTTCACAGTTATAGAACTATGATTCCACTTTAATTGCTATGGAATCCTGGGATCTGAAGCTTAAGAAGGGCTATTTAAAATTCTCAGCAAGAGAATTTCCCCTAGTACCTCCACACACTACAAGGTATAGTATTCCATAGGATGCAGCCATAGAAACTGAAGTGGAATCATAGCTCTATAATGACATGGCATGAAAGCCTTCCTGCAGGTATTGTTCTTCCCACCATAGGGCTCACAGTGATGGGAAGAGCTACAGCTGAATGGAAACATTTCACGATTAAACCTGTCAGCTGTGTGTCCTCAAAGCTGTCTGGCCCCAAGTGGCTAGCACTCAGATACCAATTGAGAAAGTTACTTTTCTGGACTAGGATTCCCAGAATGTCCAGGCAGCACTCCTTCAATGGTCCTTTACATCGTTTTCCTTGTTTACTGAGTCGGAAAGTCCCACTAAGTTAAAATGTGGCCACACTGTCTAAAAGACATTGGGAGGCGTAGTCCCCAAAAGGAAATTTTTTGAGCTCTGCTCTCCAAACGCTATCTGCGAGGGCTCCCTTTTTTTCTCCCTGGTCTTCCTCCCTCCCTCCTTTTTTTTTTTTTAAACAAGCTTATGTTTTCAAAAATCACCACCCTGTTAGGACAAGCTTCACCATTTATTCTTTAAATATATCTTTATATATGTTGTTAAGAGTACAGCAAGCAAGGCCAATAAAAAAAGTTACCTGGTACCTGTCCACAACTGAAGACACATTCTGAGTCTACCCCTGCTGGGATTTAGGATTTAGTGATGGGATAAGCTGCATCTATTAAATTTCAGCTAACCAGAAGCCCAAGAACCTTGTCAGAACAGAGTGATATACCTATCATTCTATGAAATTTGCAGACAAGAGTCACTTTTTCTAAATTCCATCTTTCCAGGAATCACCGGGTGAGTTCACACAGCCAGCATTTCCCATGTTATCTTATCTGAGATGACAAGGAGCTCAGCTAGGATTGTGGAGAGGTGCCAGGCATATTCATTGGTGTCTACAGATTGCTGAAGACTCATAATGGAAAATTCAGTGTACAAAAGTGGGGAGGAAAGAAACGGTTGCATACAAGTCAGGCCATTGGTCCACCTACCTCAGTATTGTTAACACTGATGGTTCTCTTACAAATCAGATAAGAGGTTTTTTTCCCACCACTGTCTGAAAATGCCTTAGACTTTTGCATATAAATCATGTGCTGTACCACTGAGCAATACCCAGATACAAAGCTGCCTTCTACAAGCTAAGATCATTAGTCCATGTTGTGCGGTGTTCTCTGCTGGGATGGGGAAAGTTTATATATATATGTATATATATATATATATATATACACACACACACACACACACACACACACACACACACATATAAAATATATTATTATATACATAAATATATATATATTTATATATATATGCGAGCGCACGCGTGTGTGTGTGTGTTTCTCTGTGTGTGTGTGTGTGTGTGTGTGTGTGTGTGTACAGATACACATACATATAGTGCAATTTTGGGGCAAAAAATTGCCCAAAAATCATGGCTGAAGTCCCCGAACATGTGAGAATGCACAAAAAAAGCCCCATCCCATCCCCAATCACCCAGAATGCTTTCCTCTTCATCTGGTTGCCATTTTTGAGAGGAAATAAAGGAAAAAAGGTGCTACCACAGGAACGCAAGCTATGGGAAGCACTAACGAAAGCCACAAGGATTCAGTTTAGATAGAAGACTTTCCTGACCCGTCCTCACCATGATAGACACTGAACCTAGAACCTTTTCTGTTAAAAGCATGTATTTTATCACTGAGTTATAGCTTGGGTTGCCATGTGGAAAGGAGATAGGATCTTATACCTTTAACAGTTGTGTGGAAGAGGGCAATTCAATACACAAATATCTACTGAAATTCCAAAAAACTATTACAGGTACTGTATTCATTCTGATGTGTACACCCTATTTACTTCAGGGATGGGTCCTCCAGATGTTATTGAACTCTCAGTCCCAGAATTCCTCACTATTGTTCTATCCTGGGTAGGGCTAATGGAGGCAGCAAGCCAACATCTAGAGGGCCACTGTGCCTTAAATCCTGAAAATCGTTATGGATGGAAGTCTGATGCAAGTCAACCCCTAGCTAAGTGTAATCTATCAGTCAGAGTGTTGGATTTAGACTGAAAAGGCCTAACTCAGGGTCCATTCACACTACACAAAGATAGCATAATAATTCTACTTTAACTGTTTTCATTCTGTCCTATGAAATCCCAAGATTTGCCATTTAAGAAGGGGTATTCAGAATTCTCAGCCAGAGAGCTCTAGTACTGCAATACATTCTACACGGGGCTGCCTTCAAGGAATGTTTGGAAACTTCAGTTGATCCAAAGAGTTGCTGCCAGATTGCTAACTGGGGTGGCTAAAAGGGGTGGCTACAAGGAATACACAACTCCCTTGTTGCAACAGCTTCACTTGCTGCTAATCTGTTTCTGGGCACAGTCCAAAGTGCCAGTTTTGACCTATAAAGCCCTATACAGTTCAATCCCAGGCTATTTGAAGAATTGTATGCTCCCTTAGCATGATGTAGTTGTCAGTATTGGACTACAATTCTGGAGATCAGAGTTCAAATGCCCACTTGGGCATGAAAATCCACTGGGTGGCTTTGGGCAAGTCACATTCCCTCAGCTTCACAGAAAGGCAAAGGCAAGACTCCTGAACAAATGCTTGCCAAGAAACCCTGTGATAGGTTCACCTTAGTCCATTTCTGCACTATACTTTTATGGTGCTGTTATTCCCCTTTCAACATCGTGTGGAATTCTGGGGTTTGTAGTTTACTGAGGCTAAAGAGCTCTCTGGCTGAGAATTCAAAATGTACCTTCCTAAACTGCAAGCCCCAGGATTCCATAGGATGTTGAAAGTGGAACAATAGCACTATAACAGGGTAGTGCAGAAAGGCCCTATGTCAACAACTAAAGACTAGTGCAGAGATGGCCTTAGACTCGCCATAAGTCAGAAATGACTTAAAAGTCCACAGCAACAACAATTCTCCCTTACAAACCAATCTATTGGAGAGGCCCATCTCTCTGTCCCACCACCCTCACAGGTACAGCTGGTGGGACCACAGAGAAAGCCTTCTTAGTGGCTGCCCCCAGGCTCTGGAACTTCCTTCTCAGAGAAGTTAGACTGACACTCTTCCCTACTTTCTTTTTGCAGAGAAGTAAAGATTTTTCTGTTTGGACAGGCATTTGATAATTGATTATATAAAGCCTATCTGACCAAAGCAATGTGCTGGACCTTGCTAATTGCTGTGCTGGTGTGTGTATATGTTTAAAGATACCTGTTTTAATCTGGTTTTAAGTTTCTGATTGTTAATTTTATTTTAACTTTTGTACCTTGCGGATTTTTAATGAGATGTTTTTCTTTTAATTTATTGTAAGCACTTTTGAGTCCTGAATTCGGAAAAAGGTGGGATATAAATAACAATAATAGCAACAGCTCAACAGACTACAAACCTTAGAATTCCATTGGATGGAACTATGGAAGTTAAAGTAGAATAATGGTGCTACAAATGTAGTGCTCCTGGATCACTCTTCACTGGATGACGTTGGATCAGTAGCTATCTCTCAGCACAACCAACTACATAAACAGATACATGCTACTTTGAGCTCTGTGTAGAAGATTTCAAAATACTGTAAATTATTATTGTGATATGTCTCTTCTTGCTCCTTATCACACTTAACGAAAGGAAAGGATTTTACTTTCAATGAAAGCATTTAACTTGGACTGCAGAACCACGTATGTATCTTTGTCACCTAACCTGCCTATATATTTTTGCTAGCTGATATATTTAGATCCCTATGCTTATAGCCACAGACTACTTAATGCTCTATAAAAAAAATCACAGGGAAATTGATCATATATAATAATATCCATTAATCCCTCTCAACTACCCTTTTCTGTCATAGTCATAGTCATAGTCATCGACAGTCATAGACAGTTTAAAGACTCATTTTTCTCTGTCATCCATCAACCTGCTATTTGTCTTCCTCTTATCATTATAAATGATTCATATAAGAAAGTGGGTCTCATTAAAATAGGTGACAGAGAAAGCTGTTTGCCCTAGTAAATAAGTCCTCAGTATAGCATGAAGAAGAGCAGGAATGGAAAAACTGTAGTAAAATAATGACAGAAGATACCATTGTTTGGTAGTTTAAAAACATCATTATCAGTGGCTCACATGGAGGGGGGAAAAATGTAGGCTACATGTTTAGTGCCCTGGATTGTGTTTTATAATCCTCTTTTGTTAATTTGGGGGTGCCTATAACATTTTTCAAATGGTTAATTTGGGGGTGCCTTTTTCAAACATGAGAATATTTTGGAATTAATAGTGGAAAACCATGATTATCAAAATTAGTGATGGATAGGCTCAGCACCTAGTTATAATATGTCCTACTCATAATCATCTATGACACTGGGTTTTCACTCCTAATTCAAGACAGTTTCATAATGTATACTAACAAATATATGATCCAAGCAAAGATTTGTTTCTAGATGCCATGGGATATGTAAGGATTTTTTTTTTTTCCAAAATTGTGAAGAGCTTCTATCTTAACTTTTTTTTCTTCTTATCAAAAATCAGCATACATAGAAATTTTGTAATGTTATCAAATTTCCATGTATCCCAAAAAGAAAGAAGAAAAAAAACAAAACTTGAAAAGTTTCTTGGATAACCTTGTTTGCAGATTTTTTTGCTTTGTCTCTGAGTCAGATGTGCAAAATATTATCTGAAGGATATGTGTGTTGAGAAGTGAGCAAACTGTTTTCCTAGTCAAAGAACAAATGAGACGTTTAATGCCGTTATTGGATGGATAAGCTCAAAGCGTGGTATGCAAGCTGTCAAACGCTACAGAACTTTCAGCCAGGAGACTAAAATATTTTTTAGGTTTATATTTTGAACTCTGGCTGATCCAAACAGGATTTATTGCCTTGCATTTTCTCTTTTTTCTTATTCTAGAGGATCTGTACAGTTACCAAGACTTTGATTTACTATGGTTTCCTGAGCAATCTCAACTTTTTTTATTTCCTGTTCTGTAAGGTAACTTCACAGTTTGCAAAACAAAAGAACTAGCAAAAACTACCTCCTTCATTTCATTCAGCAGGAGTCTGTACCCAGACTTAGCCCATAGGTGGCCTTCTGTTCATGGAAGGGATAGTCTGATAAAGTTTGCCAAACTATATTGCAACAGACCCAGTTATAAAATGTCGCTATGTATATAGTTTATTGCTCAACATAAACCTTGTGGTATTGATTTGGGGTAGAATGCGTTATTTTCACAGTTTACACTTAGTAGGTGAACCTTTTTATGGCTAATTTTTTTTAATGACATTAGCGGGATGTTTGAGTGACAAATGATAGGTATTGGGGAGGGAACCAAGTAATTTTTGAAGATTTGTTGTTGCATGGAGAGCAAAGTTTTAAAGCTGCAAAGATGCTTAGTATATAACGAATTGCTTTTTCATGGCTTAATAGCATAATGATACAACTCTGAATTTATATACACCTTATACATTAGACAGATTATGGCCTCAGTTCTATTGGCATTTCCAACTACTGCAGATCCGTTGAAAAATTGTCAAATGGTGAGTCAACATTTAGGTAAAATCCATTGATTCAATGGATGTACTCTAGTTGGGTCTATCAATAGAATTCAGAACATTAATAATTAGTTGTCTATCACAACTGAGTCTTTCCTTATGTACATTGTAAGATAAGGAAGACTATTACCAAAACACATTTTTGTTGAGTCTGACCCTTATAGTTCTTCAGTTCTACAGAAGGCACAGGACTTTACAGAACCAACATTTACTGTTTTCTTATGTTCAAAAGACATTTCATGTTGGATCTCTGTGTCTGGAGTATCCAACATTCATTTTTTCTTTTTGTAAATGTGGCTGCAGAAGGGGGTGTGACAGAGAAAGTAAACTAGAGCAGCAGTCCTGGATTAGTCTAACCCAGCCATCTGAAAAGTGGTGCCATCCAGATGTTCTTGACTATAATTTCAATCAGCTAATAGGTTACAGCCCAACAAATCTCGAGCACTCCAAGTTAAGAAGACTGGTCTGCCCTTTCGTTCTGCACAATATTCCCAAGATAGTTTGGCTGTGGCAGTAACTACAAATTATACAAAGAACAATTGTTGGCTTACATTTGAAAGTGCAGCGCTCCGTCCAGATTCTCATGCTGCAGCCCCTATTCAGATGGGGTGGAAAGGTGCATTGCAATAGTGTGCGAGGATGTTTACAACAAGAACACTACATTGCATCTTGAATATAATGTGTGGTTTGGCCTGTATCTTCACAACTGTAACATAATGCAAATGTTCTCTTTAGGTTGTTTATTCATATTGTTTTTCTCTGTGTCACACTGTGGTCTTACTATAATGTGTCATTTCCATGCTTTAGTTCTCAGAGATGGCTTGTCAGAAACATTTGTTTTCCAGAGTGTATCAGTACTAGCTCAACTAACTGGTACTGTTACAATATGTTTATTATGAAACAGTACATGACTTTTCATCACAGGTACTGTGCTAGTTAAGAAAAGCTCATCTTTATATTTCCAACTAGAAAATGTAGGGGTGGGATGGACAGAACCAGACAAAGCTGAGCATTTTTAAGCTTTGTGATTTAAGTGTATACTAATTTAGCACATACTTTAGTTTCTTCTGTTAAAGTAACTGGGTGTTTGAATTTACAGTCAGTGCTCAACATTTGCTAAGGTTAGGAGCACAAGATCCCCACAAAAGTGGGAAAATTGCAAATATAAAATGTGTGTGTGTGTCTGTCTGTCTGTCTTTGGGAAGGGGGCAAGGCATGGTAGAGACAGCAGACACCCAAGGTACAAGCAAGGTCAAGGAAAGGAGAGGGAAAGGAATGGGTCAGCATGATGGCCCTATAGTTCCTCTCTCACACTCATCTCTGTCCTTGAGTGTGGAGGGCATCAGGAGAAGTTTTGTGATGCTGAGAAATTGGGCTGTGAGCCATCCTTAGCTGTCCAGACTGTGGCTAGTGGAAAAGGAGGAGGACCAGAAGCAGATTTTTAAAGGGCTGCATGGCCTCATTGGATCCTCCAGAGGGAAGTTTCCCTCTTGCGCCTGAGTTGGGGGACAAGGGTTGGAGAAACTCACAAATAATCAAATCTGTGAAAATGAAACCCACAAATGAAGATGGCCACTCTAGTTGCTTTGCCCTTCTTGTACACAATCCAAAGCGCATTTATGCAAGCATATGCATGGTTTTAGTGACATTGACCCAAGTCAGTGACCCAAGTTAGCAGCCAAAGTGAAACCACAGCCTTTTTCTTTTCTTTTCTTTCCTCTTTGAATTGTGCTTCACCCTAAATGTCTTTTCCTTCCTCTATTTTTCTTTTTACTGCTCCATGTGATTGATTTAATGCAATAAAAGGATTTGAACAAATCCAATCACTTCTTTGATAAGTAATTAATTATTCAGTGTGTAGCAGAGCATGCTAACTGTTCAGACTCTAACCATCTAATTGATATTTGCTTCTGCATCTGTGCGATATTTCACTCCCCTAAGAGCACTGGAGGTTTTGTTTTTCTTTTTTGGTCATCAATCAGGTTTTCTAACAAGCATATGAATGTACTTGTGCAAACAAGGCTGAGTGCCAAGTGGTAATAATGATGTTCATAGCAGAATAGCAGCGATTTTGAAAAATATATTATTTTCTCTTAAAATATCCAACAGACACAGTCACAGTTCATGTCTTTTAAACACAGGACATTTATTTAGGGTATTTTACCCCCTGAACTCATACATTAGAGGATAAATTCTAATTTGTAACATCAGAATATAATAGCCAAATATATAATACAATAAATTGCATTTGTACACATAAATACAAAATTTTGAGGTAGGGCCTCAAGAATAATGACTTCTTAAATGAATAATGTATAATATATCATCATAGGTGCTAAATAAGATACATATATATTTATATATACGATATGCATCCTTTGAAACATAATGTATTTTTTTCCCATTAGCTTATACATGGAGAAAATATAATGTCCTGATTAGGGTACATATCTTTATCCATAGGCAGCAGTACCCCTATAGAATGCCTGTAAGTATTTATGACATTACGCAAGTAATTAAGTATTAACCTATTCCATGATAGGTCCACAATAAAGTGCCTAAAAGACACAAAGTACACTATATACTCTAGGTGACAGACATCAATATATTCTAGTCAAACACTAATTATTTCTAACAATGAAATACACCTATAAGGCAAATGGTTACCTGAAGATGTATTTAAAACATGGCGGACAAAATCATACTATTGCAAGCAATACAGTCCAGCCCAGCTTTCACATTTTAAATTCAGCCCATCTAAGATACATAGTCTCGCTTTCGCTTTCTTTGGTTATTGGCTGCCTGATGATGATGCAAAGGCAGAAACCATTTATACTTAAGTTGCATTTTTTTTCTTCCCTTCCTTTTACATCTAAAGTGGAATGCTAAGTTCCCAGCAGGTCAGTATGCAGAGTGTATTATATGCAAGACGTTTAGCTACAGGCTAGGAAAACAAGAGTCACACAAAACACATTATGGTTGGTGGCAACATTTAAGGACTTCTGCCTGGAATGTTTCCTGGGTGCAATCCAGGATACCTCACCCCTGCAGCTCCCTATATGGTGGAGGTGAGATCCCATTCAAGTCACATTTAAAGGGATGGAGGTTGTACAGCAGCAGCAGAAGCAGCAGAAGCATTTACTAGATTAACCTCTCCCTGTAGCAAAGGAACACCTGCCATACCCGCAACTGAAATTATTGACATTTCATTCTCATCTTTGTTCATTTGAGTCACAGAGTTTGCAAAAGGTGCAGTTTAATAGGAAAGAGAAAAAAAAAGTAGCATCTGCATGAAATAAGCAATAATTTTAGGAAGAGATCACTATAAACCCATAACCCACATAATTGCACATGTATATAAATGTGGGGGAAGACAGAGGAAAGGCTCATTAATGCTAAATATTATGGCAAAATGGAAACAATAATAAAGTGGAAAGGGTTATTATGTTTATTATTATTATTGTCCAGTGCACAGGCACATCAATCCAATTAGTGGAACAAAATCCAATTCAAACAATAACTTGACCCAAATGAAACATTAGCCTAGGGACATTCTAAGGCTTTTTCATCAAAGTTCATTTTGTTAAACCCTCCTTTTGGCAACAAAGGGCTGCTGTGTGAAACAGAAACACAAGTCCTCCTTACAGATGACCCTAAGGAATTTGAAGGTAGATTATTTTGCATTGAACATAATTTTACATGTATACAACAGTACATCTGGCTTATGCAAAATTGAACTTCATTTGTTAGACAAAATGTGCCACAGGGACAATCTACCATTAGATTCTCAATCTTTCACCTTATTATTTTCAAGGTCATATTACAAACAGATATGTTAATCTTTATGTAAATATGGCTTTTCCTTTTTTATTATTATTCTTTTTTAAAAAAATTAGCTAGTAAAATACTTTGATGGTGTTCAGGAAGTGCTCTTAAAACATGTGCAATTTCTAGTAGACAATTCAAACAGCTATGAAATGCTTGATTATTCTATAATCAACTTTTGTTTGGTAGATTAGAGTCAAATACTATGCCTGACTAATTTAAGCATGAACAAATGTTTTTGTCCTCCACTGAAACTATCAGAACAGCGAAGACTGATTTTTGTTTTAAAAAATTTATAGATTCTGTACTGTAGGCACTAGACAGAAACTAAAATTAGACTGTTCACTTGGAGCACCCTCAACTGAAGCTTTCATGTCAAGAGGAGTTTTGCCATCAGATTCAATGGAAAATTACTACCATTTGTAAAAAAGGAATTTTATAAGACTTATTTCTCCCCTAAAAGACTCAGTGTTACCAACTGATACTCATATCCCATAGCATATACTTGCTGCAGATTACATGTTTTGCAGTTCTCTAGATCAGTTGTGCATTTTGAATTTACTGTATACGTTTTTGTGGCATTAGTGAGCCATTTAGATGCTACTGTCAATCTGACCATCAGAGTCACAGTGACACTGGAAACTGTTTGATATATTTGTGCATATTGGCTTACTGCCTGTGAAGAGTTTGTGGTCTTTAGCTCCCACAAGAAAAACAAGGTTCAGAACTGATTTTGCCATTCTTTGTCTTTTCTGAATGACTGACAGTGTGGTCCAAATTCTGAGAACTCCGTGGGGTCCCGGCTGTGCATGACTGGTGGGGAAACAACTCACAAAAACATTTCAGGAAGGTCAGTATGTGTCCAGATGGTTATATTAATCAGACCAAACTCTGACACCTGTATTTTGATATAAGGAGTTTTTTTCTGTTCAAAAAATGTAATTTATGGGAAGGGGGAATCACCACAGGAGCAAGCTTAGTAAAGCAAACCTCTCATGCAAGTATATTGAAGACTGAAGCCAGAATTTATAGTCTCTCTTTTTAAAAGCAACTGGTAAAGTTGTAGACTATTCAGATAGATAATTTAGCCAAATTAAGTACATTGAACTCTTATTGGTCCCAGCTGGAGAAAGTTCACAGTGTGTTTAAGTCAACACTGAAATTAATTTGATGCAGATATGCACAACTTTGCCACCATGGTATCCTATTTATTTTCAATTGCAGGAAACAATGGTTATTCTCCAGTTTGTATCAGCACTGCTGTGGGACCAGTTATAAACACAGAGCATCAGGTGTGCAGGAAGAACCTATTACTTTCTATGAGAAGGAAAACACTTAGCTAGGGGGCCTAGGAAACTGCTTTATACTGAGTCACAGCCAGGGCTAAATTTATGTGCAAGTTAAAGAAGCTAAGGTTCTGTGCACTAAACCAAGGAAGCTTCTAAATGAAAAAAAAAGACAAGATGAGAAAAGCCCAAAATACAACATTTCTGATTCTTTTAGAATACTTTTTTGGTGTTTAAGAGGGCACCTGTTGTTGTTGTTGTTGTTGTGTGCCTTCAAGACATTTTTGACTTACAAAGATCCTAAGTCAAAGTTATCGTGGGATTCTCTGTGGCTGTGAGTGTGTGATGCACCCAAGGTCACCCAGTGGGTTTGCGTGACCAAGCAGGGTCCCAGACCAAAGCTCAAACCACTACACCATGCTGGCTCTGTAAGAAGGCACCTAGGGCCTCTTAAATTTGACATAGCATAGAGCCTTAGCATGTCTTAATCCAGTTCTGGTCAGACCACCAGTTCATTTTGTCCAGTGCTGTTTACAATGACTGGCAGTAGCTCTCTAAGGTACTTTTCCAGCACTGCCTGCCAGGGATGGCATAGGACACTCTCTACATGTAGTGAATAAGCTCTGTCGTTGAGCTGCAGCTCCTTCTCAAGGTAGAGAGATATTTTTGTGTTGTTTCCCACATATACATGTTTTGTTTTATCTTTAAGTCCTTTCTTTGACGGATCTATGGGCTGTAATAAATAAAAGATTAACATATTGAAAAAATGGGAAGTAGCCATACATGTAGGCTTTTAGACTGCAACAATAACATATTTGTATCATGGTTATTGTTAACAGTTGAATTTACCACTAATAGTTTGAAATCATACACAATCTCTCTCAAGAATCTAAGGATCTAAAATCTAAGGATCTAAGAATCTAAAACATGAATTTTTAATTAATATTTTTATTTGGTGATGTTTTTAATGTTTTGCTTTCCTTCATAGTTGTTTCAAATGCTTATTTAGTAAAGTTCATGAGTAACCACTGTTTTTTTAAAAAAAAAAATCATAAAACACTGGAGAAATATCATCCGTGTTTATAAAGTCGCTTAATTTGGACTGACTTACAAAACAAAGTCAGATTTGAAATAGAAAAGTAAAAAAAAAATGCACAAAATAAGACCATCTTAATAAGCAGATTATTACTATTACCCAGTACTAGTTCACTTAAGTTCACTTCTCCTTGCCATTAACAGGGGGGAAAAAACCTATTCCAATTAACTCATTTTAGTGTATAATTTCCCAGATACTTATATTTGCCAAACTTAGTTGTCGGTTCAGGCTTATGAAACTGAGATGGATCTTTAAAACACAGATCAAATCAAACAGAGCTAAAAGGAATAAATAAATAAACGAATAAAAAATCCCAGACCAAGTCTAGAATAGTATTTCCCCACTGAATCATCTGACAAAAGTGCTCCCAGCACTCCAAATTAAGGCTGGAACACTTGTGAAAGGTGCACATTCTTAATTCTTCAAGCTACATCAGGATCAATACAGACCCCTAAAGGCACTCACAACATACTAAAACATCATCTGCCCAGCGGAATTGAAAAGACTTTGCACATATCCCTTTAGTTCACCGGAACGTCTGAGGGGACGGCCCCAGCAAATTGTGCTTATTATGTGGGGGTTGGGAGGGCTGGTAGAACATTTTAAAATCTATTTTCCATTCCAACTGATGGCAATTTGTTTGATTGTGCTTCCTGTCGGATGCCCAAGGGCTGACAGTCATCCAATAGCAGCAGAGATCTGGCAACATTATTTTGCCCTGCAGAAGAGAAAGTTCAGCAAAATGAATCCAGGCAACATTCCAGCCAAAGCCAAGCGCATCTAATGCTCAGTTATTTTAAGGGGAATGATTTAACGTTTTAAACTTTTCCACAGAAATCAATGGCAAGTGCTCAGCTTTTGCTTTGACTGGAATGTGTCCCCAAATTTTTATATTTCATATAAATATAATATGAATATTTAGATAGAATATTTTAAAACATCTATTAAGTTTCAGTCATTTGAATTTCCACTTTTAAAACTTTTCCCTCTAGCAGGATGAAAACAGTAAATCTATAAAACAGAGATTTTTTTTTTAAACTCAAGATTTACCTGAGACCCTGTAATGGGAAGACAAATAGAAAGATGAAGGAAAGCATATGATCTAAAGAACAGCTCCCTGAAAGGAAATACAGTTCAACTGGCTACTACAAACACTGGGAGGGGGAAAGAAACGAGCAAAACTACTCTAAACTCACCACCTATACATATTAATTGCTAAGATATTTTATAGGGACAAATAACAGTACTAGTACACACTACATGAACACTGATTACATTTTTAAAACCTCATATATGCATGTATAGAATACAAGAGGATAGTAAAGGTTACAATTTTGCCAATTATTAAAGATGTATTTTTCTCCCTCATTGTATAGTGCATTTGCAATAAACAGGGCAGTTATTTCTATGCAGTTCATGGAACATATTCTTACAAGCTCTATTTTTGACCTACTCGATAGTAGGTCTATCTTACAACTATTGTAAGATTAATTCTTGTACAGCACTGCACCTATTGCAATCCAATGCTATGGAGTGTACCCTATGCAGTAAGTAGCACAACATAGAGTCGGTAATGGGTGGTGTACCAACACAAGTTAAATTCTTGTTCATTCTTTTTTCATGCTATCCCTCTACTACTTTAACTTGTGGACGGTAGTTTGTGGCCTATGAGTTTGAAATGACCATGAGGTGAGGACAGGGAAATAAAAACAAAATATGTACATCTCAAACTTGCTATTTGAGGAAGAATCTGTCATTGTGAAGTTATGCATTCTACATTATAATTATAATTATATTTATTTAGACTGACTCCAGGGTTCAACTATTTCTCTCACCCTGTAGGCTGAAAGAGGAGAATACATCAAAAGGCTGTATAAAGAACTTTGTAAGAAAATGACATGGGTGAATCACACTGCTGAACTACACAGCCAAATGGAAACAACTATTTTATCTGTGAAGCTTGGGTATATATATAGATACCACTGTAACAATATAAAATTATATAGGCACAAATTATATGATGGCTTCTTGAGAACGAGGGAGTGTAAACAAAAGTGAAGAAAGCAAAGAAACCATACCTGAGACAAACTGAAAAGCAGGAGTTCAGCTTGCCACTAAAATTAAAATAGTAACTATATTCAGAAGAACAAAAGCATTTTAATGAAAAAGGGAAGACCCCTAGTAAATCATTAACTGAATGAAACACATGAAATTAATTAAGGCAGAGGTGCCCATCTGCCTCAGCCTGGCACTCTCTTACATCAGATTTCAAAACAGAGATGCAGCTTGTCTCACACAGTCTACATCCTCATGTTCTTATATTATTTTCCCCTGCCCCTCAAAACACCTTTTAAAAGCCTGAAAGACTCATTAATCTCTCTCTGCACCAATGCCAAGTCTCATATTATATTAGTGCACCGTATTGAAAGGCTGCCTCTTTGCATGCATTAAAAGCGGCTCTGCTAGTGTCAATATAACTAGCAGCCACTGAATGGAAGACATGTTGGCAGAATACCTGGGCCACATTTGGCTCCTATGGCATAAATACTGGAGGACTCTGTTCAAATTCTGCCTGGAGCCCTTCTGCATTTGTGTCTGGCATTACCGAGGTAGGAATCTAGTCCCATATGTTGCATACCATTCTCAACTGCATCTTGCAGTGTTCTATGGTGTTTTATACACCCAACTCCTACTTTGTGTGTATGTGACAATCATAATAACTTCAGGTGCAAAATAAGGGAGTCACAGCTCTGTACGAGACTGCAGATATTTTCATATATGATGTTCCAGCATTTTCAATAAAAGGATCTCTGGACAGGAAAGGCTTTGGCCTAAGACACCTGGCTTCAGAACTGGTTTACAGACAGTGTCAGTAGCAATAGGCTAATAGCCTGACTGTTCTATCTATGTATCCAGTTACAGCCAGACATTACATTAATATGGTACCGCAGTTGTAACTTGGGGCAAATAGGTACAATACAGATTCACCCAGATCACAGCCCAGCCACTTGGTTTTAGCCATCACATAGTTTTACAAATTAGATATGCCTAATTTAATATCCCTTAAAATCAATAAGCACAGAGTAGGAAAACAAATGGGTGTGCTTTTTCCACACTCAGCAAACCATAGTCTTTTTGTACCTAACATTTTAGTTCTGCATTTTATATGTCCTAAAATTAGGCGATGGAAACTTCTATGCTAGACTGATTTTGTGATGTGAAAAACCTACTTTTTAAAAAACCCAACAAGATGGCAAGCAAGCATGGACATTTAACTTCTAAGTAGTTATCTGCCCTGCATTGTGAATTCACTGTTGCCAACTCACTTGTGTTTCAGTAAATCTGAAGCAGGGGGTCATGGAATGCCCAGATGGTGCCAGAAAACTTGTATTCCACTCATGTGGCCACAATAAATGAAACCAAGTTGTGTGAATTGTTTAGTTCCAAGAACACAACTGGGCTAGCATCCACAAAAATAATTTCCCAATGTAACTGACTGATTGTCACTGTTTCACAGTGAAAGTACTCCTTCCTGGGCACCACTGTACATAAAGACCAAACCCCAGTACTTAAAGTGGTCTATTTAGTTCTTCACTACACGCATGCAACAATAAATCTTACTTCCTAAGCAACCACTTTCAGGCACTGTGAGAGAAAGAAAGAAAGAAAGAAAGAAAGAAAGAAAGAAAGAAAGAAAGAAAGAAAGAAAGAAAGAAAGAAAGACCAAAGCAATGGGCTGTACAACAGGGCCAGAAGATTGAGAATTATTAGCAGGGTGTCTCCAGTTCAAAATCTTTTGGTGGCAGTTTAAGTCCAAGAGAAGATGTTCCCAGTGGGTCTATCATATTCTGGTAACGTTCACCACGATGTTTAGCCAAGAATGGCCCCCAATCTGGCTGTGGAGAGCAGACAAGCTTGAGCCTCTAGAATTGGAGAAGAATGATCAGTTATGAAAATAGATTAGGATTCACTGAATATACTGGTGTATATTACTCTGTACAACAGTAGCGCACTGAAACACACTGCTCATCACTGTTTTGTGCAAGATGAGCAGAGAATGAAAGGTACACATTTTATACCTTTACCATCTTCTCTCTCTCTTCAGCCCCTCGATCAGACACATGAAAACAACTCACAATCATAGCCACCATTCACCACATTCTCATACCAAAGAAAGTGAGCTCAGTTATTTAGCCCAATCATTGGAGCAGTTTGTTCCTACCTCAGAATAATTAGATTTTTGTTTAGCAAATTTCCCAAATGTATATAGAAGACCAAACAGTAAAGCGTTGTCAGGAATGAGCGAAGAGTTTAATTAGCATACCACAGATTATTTTACTTCTATCTATACTGTGAGTGTGGATGGATGGGTGCTTAGTTAATTCTGCAGAGATAATAGAAAATCTTGCTCATCTTGCCACAGAGTCTTCTTTGTTGAAGATATAATTTGATGGGTTCATTTTATACAGAAAAAGAGAAAGAAAACATATTTATGATACCTTAAGAGAGAACAATTATACATATATTATCTATCCAAGGGAACCAAGTCTCTATATCAGTTATTTCAATTTCTGTTTAATTACCAACTTGCCACCTTTGCCTCCCCAATCAGCCATAATAAACTGGTTAGCTCAGGAAGCACTGTGCTGAAAATGAAATAAATGCTGCACTGAAATTAATTCTCTTCAACAAGACGTAATATTTTTGGTATTGCTTTGGGTAGTATGGTTTAAAAGAAGTAGTGATGCCACTACTTTGACTGAGCAATATATAATATATTCCCAAACTGGTCTTCATGAGATTAGGAGTTCAGAAACAAAGGCCCTTTCCACACGCGAGAAAGGAAACGCGCGAAAACGGAACTGACCGGCTTTCTTGAGCGTCCGGGCGAGTCCATCGGGACGAGGAGCAGTGCGAGCTCATCGGTCTGCACTGCTCCGGCGTCCAAAATGGCGGCTTCCGGTTGGTGGAGGCTCTCCACCAACCGGAGAAGCTCGCCAGTCTAAAGCCCGCCCCCAGCAGATCTGCAGGCACGCACTTGTGCGCGCCTGCAAATCTGCAGTGGAGCGCGGCAACGGAGCAACACGGAGTCGCGCGTTCCGTGCTTTTTAACAACCTCTTAAAAGAGGTTGTTATAAAGCACGCTATGTGACAAGTTCCGGTTGCTCCGAACCGGACTGAGGTACGGAACTACAAAAAGTAGTCTGCCCCAGTCCACTCCACGGTGCAGAAGACCTCCGTTGGAGGTCACTCTGCACCGTTTTAATAGCCCGATGCGGAAATGGTCAAAGTTAAATGAGAGAGAGACAGTACTAGTAAGAGAACTAGGGGGAAAAATAGTATTTATTTTCAGAATATATGTTAACACATACAGTTATATACTTCAGCAGAATCAAAATAAACTTATGAATTCCAGTTGCCCTTGGATCACCATGGGAATACTTGATTCCTAAAAGTCCCAAAGTGTATTTGTTCTTTTCTTATTTTGAGTAAAATGATTGTCTCCAGACTTATGAAGTAAGATGTTGATGGTGCATTATGCTTGTCTCCCATTTGGTTGTTTTCCAAACTAAGCACAGATAATATATTACTATGTTATTTATGTGTGCCTGTATTTTTAATAAATAATTATTAATTATTTAATAAGTTCATTTATTAATAGATGTATAGAGGTATTCAGAATCTTCAAAACATTTTAAAAAAATTATTTCAAAAATGCTTCAAACCATTTTGACTTGATTCCATCATTTTATAGATCCTTTGATGTACATATTTTGAGACAGTTTCTGCATCATCACAGCTCCATTAGTGTTGAACCATTATTATTTCAATCATTTAAGAACAGAACTGACATAAATTTGGTCCCTAAAATTCTCTTCCACACAAATTCCTTAATTTGTATGTCAAGTACCCCCTCAAATTCTCTGTCTGTTTAGATACTCTAAGAGTACTCTCTGAGCCATTCACGTAGCTCTGACAACCTGCTATTCTCATCCTAATTTCAAAAGCCCTCAACAAGTGCCCAGTTCTGTTCTTTCCCTGCAAGCAGTTGCGTAGGGAAGAGGGGCAATGGGGACGAGTCGCCCCAGGCGGCAATATTTTTGGGGCAGCCAAACCTGTAGCCATGCCCCTGGCCACACCCCTACGCACCATGGCCATGCCCCATGCACAGTGGCCATGCCCCCACGCCATAGGCCACCCCCACACACACACACTCCAAGCTCTGCCACTGCCTGCAAGCACAAAAAAGCAAGAGGAAGAGAAAAAGAAAGGTGAGTAGGGGTGGATTAAGAAGAGGAGTCTTGTAAGAATAAAGGAATAGTCCTGCTGGCTTTCACTGTGGTTCAGGACCTTAAAATGTTACTTTTGGATTACTGTTCCCAAAATGCGTCAGCCACCATGGCCAATAGAATTCTGGAAATTTTAGTTTTGGGTTTAAAAAAAAAAGAAGTAACATTTCCAGGCTCTGCTCCATATTTGGCTTCATCTCTACCCACTGCTGACACATGACCACAAGTGGTTTAGTCCCAAACGAAAGCAAACTGCTGGGGGTGGGGAATCGCCCTCACTCTGATATAGAACCAGAGGTGTATCTAGGGTGGGGCTGTGACAACTGAAGCCCCTGTCAGACCTGCTGGTGACGAGCAGCAGCTGTTGGTCCTTGTTGCTCAGGGTGGAGATGACAAACAGCAGCTGCTGGTCCCTGTGGCTCAGGGTGGAGATGAGTCCTGCAGCTCGAGAGCTCCCCCTGCTGCCATGGACCAAGCAGGCTCAGACATTCCTCTGCCTGCTCCTTTAGGGCAACAGGGATCCGATTCTGAAGATGGTTTGGAGCCCTTGCCAGTCAGCCCACAAACAAGGCGGGGACTCAGGAGAGCTGAGCAGAGGGAGGCTTCCTTGATTAAGCTCAAGAAGCGGTGACTAGCCACACCTGTGTCTTGGGCTATATGACTGCCCGCCTGGAAGCTTTCCTTTGCTTGTGGCAAACTTCTTTCAAGCCCTCCTCTTGCCTGTTCCTTGCTCCCAGCACCTGGTTCCTGCTACCTTGAATTGATCTCTTGACTCTTGGCTTTTGGAACTCTGACTATGGCTTTCGCTTGACGCTCTGGTAAATGAACTCCTTTGTGTAAAGTGCTTGCTTGTCTTCTCCCGGCTCTCACACTCCCTTCTCTGGGCTGGTTCACCGCCCAGGTCTCTGACCTTGACAGGGGCAACTGGTGCATGTGCCCTGAGCACCAACGCAAGGGGAGTGCAAAAAAGCCAAAACAACCCACCCTCCCACCTGGGCCTGGCCCACCACCCCGCCCCTACTGGGGTCTTTCCTGGCCCAGTGCAGGGGTGGCGGTGGTGGCGGCAGCAGCAGCAGCACTTAGGGGTGCAACTTCCACACTTGCCCTAGGCGCTGTTGAGCCTGGATACACCACTTTATAGAACTTTGCAGTTTTATAACTAAAAATGATAACCCATGCAGTGGTGTGACTAGCTGGTTCAAAGCAATAGCTTTATGAGAAGAAGATACAAAATACAAACAAAAATAAACACTAGCATTAAAAACAAAAAATTGCCATTTTTATGTGCACACCTATGGTACATACAGACACTGTAAAAGCCAGCTGTGTACTGAATGTACATACAATTTCTAACCATTAAAGATTTGAAGCATATTCTTCCTTGGTTATAATATTTTAAATTGTTTTAAAGCAGCGGTGGCCAACCTCTGGTCCTCCAGCTGTTTTGGACTTCAGTGCCTAGAATTCCTGGCTGTTAACCAAGTAGCTAGGGTTTCTGGGAGCTGAAGTCTCAAACACCTGGAGGACCAAAGGTTGGACACCACTGTTTTAAAGTCTTAAACTCTAAGCCACTTTGATTACATTTTCCAGGATTAATTTTATAAATAATTCATTAAATTGTTACAGGTACAGTCAACAGATTTTTGTTTTGTCCTGGGCGTATTTAGAAATCTGTTTCCCCTAGTACAAATGGATACGTTTACCTTTCGAGTGAGATGTCATTCTACTCCAGCTTATGTATGCTGTTGGGACCCCACTCTTTTATTTACTGTTGGAGAAATGTGCAAAGTACTGGGCCATGAGGGAACAGCCCAGGATATGGTTCTCCCTATAAATACACACCTGTATTATTTCAGTACAACACCAGTACTGTAACTATATATAGTATGAATTTACAGTGTGTCCAAGAATTTTTGTTACTTTACCCTGGGTGCATAGGAAGGAATAAGTGCTTCATTATGTCCTGAACCATCAGTGTAACCTGAGACCCTAACCCATTTTTGCAGCCCCTGAAGACTCCCAGGACATGCAGTCAGTCCTCAAACCCCCCCACCCCCAATAAAAACAGGGCTAATGGCAAAACCCACTAAAGAATTCCACAAAACACAGTGGTTTTTCTCTTTCCTCTTCTCAAAATACACCAAAATGCATAACTACCACCCCAAAAATACCTCCAAACTGGGAAAAATATAACATCACTTCTGTTTTCATTTTGACATGGTGGTGCAGCCCGCTAAGGCTGCACTGGAGGCAGAAATGGCCCTACCCTCAGCACAGTTGCCCTTCCTCATGCTAGAGACTGATTCGAATATCTGCAGACCTGTCCTTCCAGAAATCATGCAGGCACTATGACTTCAACATAAAGTCACCTTTTCCTTTCCTTTACTCTCTAGCACTTGCTTCTTTCCTGTGTACGATATCTAGAACTCTCAAAAGTCATATACATTTTTATTCCCTCTTGGTTGGCTCAGTAAAACATGTATTACCTTAATCTGGCTTTTTTTTCTTTTCCTTATGCCTAAACCATGTAAACCCCTACCCTTCTCCTTTGTTTAAAAAAATGTGAGGGAAGATAGAAGACTTACCTCAATAAACTTGCCAGGAGCTATATGCATTTTTATAACGAACATAATGGGAATCCAAATAACAGAGCAAGCCAGCATCAACCATCCCAATACCATAGACCATCCTGGATAGTGGTAGGTGCCATAAGTCATTGGTTCCCACTGGTAGAAGCTGAAGCAAAGGATGAACTGATAGGGCGGGGGGGGAAAGAAACACATATTTTAACTATCCACACCTTCCAAAACTAACTTTTCATCCATGATAAAATGTGTGTGTGTGCATGGGATTTTATTTTTTTACAAAAATATATGTACCTATGCATTCATATCAGGCACACATCAATACACAACAATAAATTTGTCTTAGTCATCAGAGCAGAGGATCTGTAAATCAAACAGCAATCAACAAAATGAAGTTAGATTTACAAGGGAGAATGAAACCAGAAAGTTGTACCTCCAGTAAAAAAGACTTATTACACAGTCTATTGGCAGTATAGCTTAATGTAATTATCTTGTTACTCCATTGCACTTACTGTATAAAGAGCAATGCCTCTGCTTCTGTTGGTGCATAATTCAGTAATGTCTGTGAACTGCCTACGCATACAATAATTTCATGCATAAGATTTATAGCTGTGTTACCACAAAGGAACATATGAAAGTGGCTAGTTTTATTTCAGGAGATAAACTGTAACCTTATAGCATGCTAATATATCAAACATTAAAGTTAATGAAGATGGCAAAAGAAAGAACAAAGCTGTTTGGCTTTCTGTCTGTTCTGTGCAGAAAACTGCATCTTCTGACTATGTATGGAAGAACCATATCTGTTATACCCAAACCTCTATTCATGGTACAGTTTTATACCCTAAAATTTACCCAAATCTGTGCCACTGTGGATGAAATGGCAAGATTTGGAGTGACCTTGAGCTGAAAAAAAAAACTCAGGAAGAGAAGGAAGGAGCTCACCACTGCCTCCTCCCCCACTGACTTTGTTTAAACTCTCAACCTCTCACTGCTGCCTTGAGTCTAGTTGTGGGAAAGAGACAAACACTTACAAGTCAGTGGCATTTCATTATTTTAACTAGCCTCAAATTAACCGACTGTTTTATTTGTATTTTCCCTTGTTCTCCTCCTCTGACGGTATCAACTTTTATAAGAGTCAGATCATTCCCTGTTTCATTAAGGAAAGCAAAGTTAGGCCAGGGAGGCCAAAGGGACAATATGTGAAACAATTACATGCATGTGGGACTGTCATCTCACTAAAATGTGTCCCAGGCTTTTATTTACAGTAGCAATAATCAACTGCATTGCAAACTGAGGAACAATTATTAGGGTTAAAAACAGATCATTGCAGTTCTAATAGCTGCACATATTTGGTTGGAGTTGTTCTACATCCAGTAAGCCATTCAGGTGACAAAGAGGGGATGAAAGTGCTTCTTTAAAATCTCAGTACCAATAACAGGTGTTTATAAAAGTTAAGGGGCAAGATCACAGTGAGACTGAAGTTCAAGGTATTCCTTGCCCAGGAGTGAATATGTGGTTCTCCTGTTCTTCCTTCAGAATTTTGAAACTGGTTTAAAATAACCACATATAATGCATTTATTCCTTTCTTAAGTCTTCCAGGCACATACTGCAATGAAACAGGAAAAACGCATAAAGAGAATATAGAATCCTAGCCGCTTTTGGCCATTCTACACTCTGCCACACTACCACCCACACAATTAAAACATAGATGCCATCCTGATCACCAGTTTACATGCTGGCCTTGATTACTATAAAAACATTTCATAGGTTTTCCTTCCCTGTTTCTACCAGCAGCTCCCAAATTATACATCCCTTATCTCTCAAAATGTAAATTACACAATGGCCCTTTCCACACCGGGGTATTAAAACGGTGCAGAGCGACCTCCCACGGAGGTCATCTGCACCGTGGAGTGGATTGGGGTGGACTACTTTTCGTCGTTCTGCACCTCAATCCGCTCTGAAGCAACCGGAACTGGCGGCGCTGCGTGTTTTTTAAAAACCTCTTTTCAGAGGTTTTTAAAAAGCACGGAGCGCGCAGCCCCGTGCAGCTCCGTCTCCGCGCTCCGGTGCAGATTTGCAGGCGCGCACTAGTGCGTGCCTGCAGATCTGCCGGGGGTGGGCTTCTGGCTGGCGAGCTTCTCCGGTTGGTGGAGAGCCTCCGCCAGCCGGAAGCCGCCATTTTGGATGCCAGAGGAGTGCGGAGCAGCGAGTTCATGCTGCTCCGCATGGCGACGGACTTACCCAGCTGCTGGAAAGCTCCGTTTCGGCGCGTTTTCCCCCCGTTTCCCCCTCCACATGTGGAAAGGGCCAATGAAGACATGGGACTATACCATTGTCATTTTTTTTCTTCTCCTGTATGATTTCTAACACCTTTGCCTGATGAGGAAGTCAGTGAAGCTTTGAAAACTTGCATGATTGACCCAATAAAGATATCACTCTTTTGTGGATTTTGGATGTTATTATACTTATCTCTTAGGGGTCACTGGTGAAGTTCCTGATACAGAGTGACACCTAGTGGTAGTAGGTAGCAACTGCTTCTAAACGGCTTTTTATGTTTGTTCTGAGGTCCCTTTTGTAAAGAGAACCTTTTCCTTTGCAATGAAATATGTTAGCTGTGCATAGACAAGCAAAGCCATGTTTAATAGAATGATTTGTCACAAGGGCTTAGCTTCAATAAGTGAATTTGATTAACAGAGTAAACGTTCTAGAAATGAACACTTGGCAAGAGATTGCACTTCAAATATAGGATCACTTTTAAGCATGATGGCAGTTCTACTGATACAATGAAAAGGGCTTCCATTCTACAACATATGGCTTATTTTAATATACTCATCTTCATATCAACTTCCATGAGGTTCTTCTGTGTCTGCAAGTAAGTGCCTTGCCAAACCTGGACACTCAGATTTAATGCTTTCCAAACTGCCAAATAAAGTTATGTTTAGAAAAGGCTGTCACTTTACATTAGTTAGACAACATTAGTTTCATGATTATTCCACCCAATGCCACACTGCTGTGTTTCGTGTGCTAATACTGTAGCAGTCCCTTCTGGGCCAACTTTAATCAGGAGCATTTAGGAGCTCTCTCACATCCAGAAAAGTTACCCTTTTTTAACACTACAACTCCCAAAATTCTTCCAGTGAGTGGCCCTGCTGGCTGGAGATTCTGGGAGTTCTAAAAATATCTTTTCCAAGATCAATAGACTATCCAAGAGGTGTTAAAAATGCTTGACCTTAGGGAGATGTTGCAGTATCTTTATGCTGGTACCCAGTGACTTGGGCCAACCCAAACATCTACATCACTGTCCTGCTTTCAGTCCATGTGACTTCGGGATGGGGGCAAATCCTCACCTAGTAGTTTTGGTTGACATATGTTGACGTGTCAATGCAAGATCTCGCTATGAATCAGTTCCTGTGCTACTGTAAGAAGAGGCCCTAGAGCATGGGTGTGGAAACTGTGTGCCTTCAGATTTTATTAGACAGCACTCCGATGGGTCCTAGCCAGCACAGAAGACAATGATGAGAGCTTTTGGAAGATGCGGTCCAACAACATCTATATGCATTCCCTATATCTTCCCCAGGGTGTCCACTAACATTTTGTGGCATTGCTGGATCATACCTGATAATAGTACAATAATACATAATAATATATTCATGAATGAGTGAGTCTATTAACATTTCTCTTACTTGGGCCCTACTAAAAATAAACAGTGCCTTTCAAACAGAGCTCCTCCTTCTCCCAAGGATTTGCCAGACAAGAATTGTATTAATTGTTAAGACCATTAGCAAAGTACCTTCGGCCCTCCAGATATTTTGGACTACAAGCTACACACACACACACACACACACACACGGACGCACGGACGCACATGCTCCCGCATACACACACACACACAAACACGCATATATATACACTTCCTGGGTGTGTGTACACACACAATATATATAATATATAGAATCACACAAGCTAAGAGTCACAAAAGGACAAAGAGTCACAAAAGAACAAAAAACATTGATGAAAGGAAAATAGATGTGCTGGAGCACATCCAACTTGGATAAATAAAATGATAGCATTTGTGTGTGTTTTTAAACATGATATTGGAGTTTCATGACTGCTGCCTTTAGGAAATAGTGTGTTTATCTAATCAGTGTTGAAGCCACTACTGCATAAATAGTGGGGCAGGGGAGGTTGAGGAAAAAGTATTTTGCAGGATAATTTTTCCCTTTCAGCCCCCCAATGCCTCTGATCCTTACTGTTAAAATTGTTGGGGTCACGAAAGCCCAACAGACTCTCCAGAATATGCTTGGCTGGAATCCAATCATCATCTCTATATCTTCGCAAAACCTTTGCAAGCCTGCAAAATAAACAAATGTAAATCCAAAATGCAAAAGAGATCAGGCTGCAGCTTACAAAAGAGCTATTGTAATCTCCCTTGTGTCCAATTATGGGAACAGACACTCTCACTTGTCAATCCAACTCTTCAAGAGACATTTCTAACCATATGGTAGAATGTGGGTCATTATATATGGAATGCCATCCTAATAAATTATTTATGTTCAAAAATGATATGGCACATAAATATTAACCATATTTCTGGCTTCTGTATTCTTAATGTATTGAAATACAAAAGATTAAACCAAGAACACTGTTCTGTTGCATCAGATACTTCTTCTCCTAATTTCTTCTCCAAAGAAACCACACCGTTCTTTTCCAGTGGTGAAGATCTGTGGAAGCTTCATGAAAATGAAGGGAAATTAAAGCAGTGTTTGCCAGAATGCTCCCTTGAAGGCAAACTTTAAAAGTCCAATACATATTTGCAACATACATAGCTCTGTTCAAGTCAGTCTGCTAACAATCCTGTTAGAACCAATGCAAATTGTTTCCCCAGGAGTAGCAATATTAGTCTATTGCAGCAAACACAGCCAAGAGTCATGTAGCACCTTACAGCCTAACAAATTTATTACAATATGGTCTTTCATGGATTATAGTCTGTTTTATCATATGCACGGTGAAATTAAGTTAATGCTTATAGATAAATTCTCAATTTATCATGGGTTACTATTGTTTACCAGTTTCCCCACCAACCCAGTCAAACAGGTAGCGTGAGAACTAGAATAAAGAGTATCTAAACTTCATGTTGTCTCAATATTTTATGTATATATCCAGCACCAAAAGCGTGTAGGTAAATCTTGAAGTTCAGTTACCTTGATCTCCATAACCATGCCCCAAAGGAAGGCAGTTCTGATTATCACATACACACATACACAGCAACTCAAGAGATTTTCATTGTTTTTCCCCCAGCAGCAGGGAGAAGCATTTTCACCCAAGCTATTTACGAGGACATATCTCAGAAGAAACAAGGAAGACTGAAGCAGGTGACAGCTGACATCATTATCTCTAAGGCTATTTCTGCACTACACAGTTATAGCGCTATTATTCCACTTTCAACACCCAATGGAATCCTGGGGTTTGTCGTTTAGAGAGGGGCATTTAGAATTCTCAGCCAGAGAGCTCTTTGGCCTCAGGAAACTACAAACTCCAGAATAATAGCACTAGTGTGGAAATGGCCTAAAAATCACAAAGTCCCAGTGCTTCAACCCTGTAGCCCTGACTCCACCGCACTACCTTTCCCTACAGGGCAAACCCTATCAAATTCTGTAAGTGCTACCTGAAGTCAAAAAAAGGAGAACAAGCAGTTTTTAAGTTCATTTTGAAAATAACATATTTTATTCTCTGTTAAAAAGAAGGGGGAGTAGGGGTCTGCAATTCAGGTTAGAAATGATTAAATATGCTGTTTTTAAAAAATCACTAAATATAAAACCAGTCATAAAACTATCCTTGGTGGCGTTCCTCAACAGCAACAGAATTATTTCTCTTGATGGCAGTAATAATGTCAGGCTGCAGTTCTCACATTATTTCAGTCCGTTGCCTCTTTTGTTTGGTAGGCCTTCACAAGATTTGCACTTGATTGCCCTAGTTGTTCTATGTATACAGCAGGCACCTTCTGTCTTGATTTTTTTTTAAGAAAAGGGATTAATATTGATCAGGTGCAGCTTCTTTTCAGACTTGTGGCTCAGCAGCACAGCATCCTTTTGCACCAGATGACGGCCGTGTGTGATTTTTGTTCCCTTGACTTGTCACTGCCATTCTCCACACTTGTTTACCACTAAGTAAACTGCCTCTGCTCAGTAACAGATGTTTTCTAATAGAAGCCCACACAACACTGAAACACTGCCATAGCCATTAATTATTCACTCCTAAAGAAGAAAAACATCTCACCTCAAAACAAAACAAAAGGTGTCAGTTCTCTTCGGGTGACAGTGACAGATCAAGGCTGAATTTGCTGCTCTGATGTGCATTTCAAATGTTTAGGTCCACTCCGAGAAAAATGCAAAACGCCAAGCCTCAGCTGCACAACCAGGTAAAGTGGAAGGCAGCCAGCCATCATCGCATAATGGGTTAAATGCTGGACTAGGACTCTAAGAGATGAGGTTTTGAATCCCCATTCAGCCATGGAACCCTACTGGGTGATCTTGAGCAAGTTAGTTTTGGAATAAGGCAATGGTGAATCTTCTGAATAAATTTTAATAAATCTTCATTTAAAAAAGTGAAGTGCAGCCAAAGCAACTCCCACAGTTACGCTTCAAGGAGTATTCAAAAATGTAGGCAGCAGTAGAAGGTGGTGGCTGCTAGGTCAGTTGGGCAGGGATTTCATTCTTGGTTTTAGTCTGAACTTCAAGAATGCTGTCCAAGGTGATGACCCAATCTCCAAAATCAGTCTTATGCTTTGGATAGCTCCTGTAAAGTTTGGTCTTCTCCTCCCTACTCTTTGCTAACCGTTTTGGCAGGTGTGACTTTTACCTTCTATGTGTCTGATACAGAGCTGGTAATAGTTATCTTTTTTAACTGCAACTTTCAGAAGTTGATGCTGGCAATGTGGTGGTGAACACGAGGCACTGGATCGCCAGCATGTGTAACATGTACCACTTGTACAAAAGAGAAATAATAACAGTGAATCCAAGGCTGCAGTCTTAAGCGAACTTGCATATTAAAAATTATTTCCAGATAAACATCTGTAGGCTCTGAGAGCAAACACATTGTGAAGAGAGAAGATGGATAGGTGTCCTGAGAATCCTGAGAACTGTGATATTATTGGCTTTTAAGGGGTCTAGCAATGTCTAGCAAAACAGAATGTCAGATCTCTTTCAGCAAATTGCAGTCCACAGGATTCCCCTGATGAAGATATGATGGTTAAACTGACATAAAACTGATATATCTTTGCCTTGGAGATACACCTCAAGAGGATAATGGGAGATCTCCATTTCATCACCAAAAATATGTATAGCGTAACGCATGCCAGCACAAACCCCCTCTTCACTGGAGAAATGGGGCATTGTCCTTCTCTGACTCACATTACCATACCCTCAAAAATTTCACAGACAAAATTAATCGTGAGGAAGAACACACACACACACACACACGCACACAACTCCCAAATGTGTGTACTGCAGTTATATATAATTGCACAGGTTGTACAACCTCCAACATTTCACAAACAAAAACTGGGACATATGTGGTAAGTAACATCAGAGTGTCATCAAGATGACAAAAGTTATTAATGAGGATGACTATGCAAGCTAGGAAAGGGAGCAGCACTTTGCTTTTGCATGAGAGTACAGGGAAGGGCAAGATTCTGCCTCCTTCTCTCCTCTCTTCTCCATCCTGTTGAGCGAATTGAGTTAAAAACTACTTCTGCGATTTGAACTCAATTTTTAGCCACCGAAGAAAGCCAAGGATGAAGGGGGAAAGTGGGAGAATATGAGAGAAACTGGGACATTTTAAAAGCAGCTCGTAAAATAATATGATATAGGCTTAACTGGGTCTGTCCCTGTCAAACCAAGGTAGTTGGGGGTACGGGCTACCCTCAGCCAGCCAACTCCTGCCTGCCTCATTAATTATTACCAGTCTTTGAGCTGGCATAGGTAGCTTGTTTCTTCCCGAGTCAGTCTCTTTGCAGAACTCAGCAGGCATACTCCTCCTAAAAAAGTCTCAGAGGCACAAGGAATCCTTTCCTCTTTAAAGTACAGGAGCATCTTTATGAAGCAGCAACTGAGAAATTTACTTAGCCTGGGCTCAGCACATTTGCTCATGGGCCAGCAGCAGAGATCCTTCCTGTCCTTCTCATTCTCTGACCAATGAATTATTCTATTGGAATCCATTGACCAGGCCCTCAATCATTCCTTTCTGAACTCTGTTGCTCCTCCCTCCCCATTTTCCAGCACACAGGGAGAACAAAAGTAGGAACAAAAGATTGACGGGACTGAGTAATTGATTCTTTCAGGATAACTGACAAATCAGAGACTAAGAGGAGCAGTACAGACCTGGAGGAGACCCCACTTGGTATAGTGGTTTGAGCATTTGACTACAACTCTGGAAACAAGGGTTTGAATCTCTGCTTACCCATGGACATGCATTTTGGGCAAGTCACACTTTCTCAGCCTCAAAGAAAGGCGAACTCTACCTGAACAAATCTTACCAGGGAAACCCCATGATAGGTTCACCTTATGGTGACCATAAATCAGAAACAACTTGACACCACACAACAACAATAAAGGAACCTGTACCCAATCCAATATGCTTGTGCACTGAGGTCTGAGCTGGCAGCTGACTAGGCTGCTGCAGTTCTAGTTTTGCACTGATGCTCACAATAGTCCTTCTACTGCAGTTCCACTCAGGTAAGAACAAACATTAGTTTAGTGTGGACTATGGGGATGCAGATAGAAGTACAGCTTTATTTTATGTTGCCATGGGGATTTGCACATGCTCAGAGAAGCAGCAAACCAACTGGCTATTTTCTGTCATGGACTACTGCACTGGGATTCATTGTGTCATAACCAGCTTTACTTTGCTGGCTATATGGACTCTGCTGCAGCAGACAGGGAGAGAGTGCATGTTATGTATCATTGTTCTTTTTCCTTCCTTTGGACTATATACTGATCAAGTTCTGAAGGAGCACTACCTATGAGGATAGGTAATGTGCTTTGCAGGTCACTTTTGAGCAACTCAGAGACAACCAGCATGCTGAGCTATGGAGGTCTGAGGAGGCTGTGCAAGAAAGTTGGGAAGGCTGAGGAAAAAGTGCTGCCATAGACATGTAGATTTTGTTTGTGTGTGTACCTTCAAGTTGCATGTTGACTTACAGCAATCCCATGGATTTGACAGGGTCTTGTTAGGCAAAGCATACATAGAAATGTTTGGCATTGCCTTCCTCTGAAATATTGCCTTGTTGTTGTTGTTGTTGTTGTTGTTGTTGTTGTTGTGTGCCTTCAAGTGATTTCTGACTTACGACGACCCTAAGGCAAACTTATCATTGGTTTTTCTGGGGCTGAGAGTATGTGATGTGTCCAAGGTCACCCAGTTGGTTTCCATGGGCAAGCAGGGAATTGGATCTCAGTCTCCGGGGTCATAATCCAATGCTCAAACTACAACACCATGGTGGCTCCCTGAACTATAGCCTGCAGCAGTGTTTCTCAGGCTATCCAATGTAGGGTATGTTATTTTAGTTCAGTGTGTCAGGAATTGGCACTCAAATTATGCTCACTGAGTACCATTGTTTCTTTCTTCCTTGCAGATTTGTCAGGAACCAACAGTGGTCCAGGAACCATGACTCTGCGTGGGGCTGGCCTATAGCACATTTCCCCAGCATCTACTAAGAAAGCAGGGTAGCTGCAGCTATTCTGTGTATATTTTAAGCAGGAGAGGGTGTTGGGAGCGTAAGAAGCATTTTAATTTCCTTTACTTTTCTGTTAATTTAGAATCTTTGCCTTTACTGTTTCAATATGCCACTGACATTATAAGAGGTGCTGAGCAGAGCTCTGAGGAAAAGAAGAGAGAGGCAGGTCCCAGGGTAGTTGTGTTTGGTTTTGCAGTAATTGTGGCAACCCCATTAGGCTTCTGCCAAGCCCTAGGAGTAGATTTTGTACAAAAAAGTTCAATTTGTTTGAATTTCCCTGGACTGGAATGTAACACAGGAATATGCATTGTGATAGGAATTTACTGAGTAAATTTGCACAGTTGCTGCATCACATCTTTTGAAAGCTACATCCTCATGGTGGCTAGATATATCCATGTTGCATTTACATCAGGACTTCACACTGAATCAAGCGTCCAAAACCTCCTTTGAACTAACAGCCAGTCTATCAATAGGAATCAATGCATTTTAAATTGGAGCTGAGATGCTGTGTTGATTTGTGCTGCTCTGATTTGCAAGATAATAGACCTAATTTTTATACTATCTTTTTTCAAGCTATATCTACATGTATTCATTTCTTTCTTCACTCTGTTCTCCATATTTTTAAAGAATGACTATAGTTTTTCTTAAGTGTGCTAATAAACTTCCATTCATCCAGTGTCTTTTTAAAAAGCAGGCTTCTTCTACAGATATTTTTTTATTACCTTTCGTGCTCAACCAGGAGTTGTTGATTGGCAGAATTTATTGGGAAAGGGATAACAGAAATGACCTCACTGCAACTATTTAATTTAAAGAAAAAGAGATGCTCAAGTCCCAAGGCACATGCTACACAATGAAAGCAAGATGATTCTACTTTAATTGCCATGGTTCATATGGAATCCTAGGATTTTCAGCTTAAGGAGGGGTATGTAGAATTCTCAGCTAGATTGCTCCACAGCCTCACTGTATTGCAGACTCCAGGATTCCACAGGATGCAGCCACGGTAAGTGGTATCATAGTGCTATAACTGTGTGATATGAAAGAGCCTCAGATCAGTGCTTCTCAGGCTACTTGATGTACGGGAGTGGCAGTCCCTTATTCTTTTCTTCTTTTTTTTCCTAATTTGCCAGGAACAAGTACAATATTTGTATTCACTTACTACAACTGTTTCTCACCTTCCTGGCCACAGACCAGCAGCCGATGGCTTGCAGCCTGGCACTAGTCCAGAGACCACCACTTTGGCCCTTTTCGCACGGCATTCGCCATGTGAAAGGGCCTCTGGAGCACTGCGCAATTGTGAGGAGCAGTCCACATGACGTCCTCGCAATTGCGTGACGCTGCCGGGGCTGGCAGGCGCCGATCGCGCACTATTTCATTTTCGGCTTGTAGCTGAAAATAGTGCACAATTGCACATCAGTCCAGGGCTCTGTGTGCACTTACTGTGCATGCAGAGCCTCTGGAGCCATGGCGCTCGCACGTCCTGCCCCAGCACAGCCTGCACTGCGGAAGGAAGAGGAGGAGCCCTCACATTGCCCACTCGCCAGCAGGCAGTGGCTGCAGAGGCGAAGCAGCGGGGACACGAGGGCCTCTCACAAGAGGCTGCTCGCACGATCCCCGTGCCCCAGCACCATGAAAAGAGAAGGTGCAGAAAGGGCCTTTACGTTGTACAGGACTAGATGGCCTACAGACTCTCTACCAAATCTATGACTACTACATACCATCCAGCATTTCACAGATGAAAACTACGACACGTGCAGCCAAGCAACATCCTTGTGTGGCAACGATGGCAAAAGTCATTACTGGGAGAAAGCACACAAGCTAAGAGATGCTGTAAGAGTTTGCTTTCCCCTGAGCCTCCTGGTAAGAGCAAGAGTCCACTGTCTCCTCTCCTTTTCTCCTTGCTGAGTTAATTGAGTGCAAACTACTTTTGCACTTTGTATTCAGTTTGCAGCAATTGAAGTAAGCTGAGGACAGGGAAGGAAAGTGAGAGGAGGAGAGAAAAACTGAGGCAGTATAAAAGGAACTGAAAAAGCAGGACATCAGAGGATTAACTGGGACTGTCCCTGCCAAACTGGACAGGTGGAAGGTATGATGGTTCTTTCCCACCATCAAAAAGAGTACAGATACACCAGAAAAGAAAGATCAGTAATAGACTCCGAACACAAGGAAACCAATCCACTTTTAGCTATGGAGATGGAAAGGGAAATAGAATTACAATTTATGGCCTAAATTCAAATCTAAATTCTATCCCAACCAAGGCAGACCCATTGAACCAATAGGAACTTCATAAATCTACATTTATGTAAGTTCCATTGGCAAATGTATCTACTGTAGTTGTGAGTAACAGTTTATTTAGGCCAATGTGTGAGGAATTATTTGACTACTTTACAGGATGAATAATTAACAATAGGTATAAGGAAAGTTAAAATATTTGTGAAGAAGTAAGCACTTCTCTTTTGGAAAAGACTTGGTATGCAACGGTGCGTAATTTAAATTCACATTAAAAAATATAAAGTACAACCATAAATCAACAACAGCACAGTCTTATGTTTCCTCTCCTGTAACTATTCCTGCAGAAAGAAACATCTTGCACTCTCACTGAAACATAAAAAAATAAAGCTAGTTTTGATTATTCTGTCAAGGATGGAAGGGGGAAGATGAAAGCAAATTTAGTTAAAAACTGAAACATACTTTTCTTCAACATTCAGAGCAGCTTAGAGGTTCTTTGTGTGTTGCTTTGCGTTTCAGAATAAAGCAAATGAGGATTATGTAGGGCGATTATGACAGGCAATGTGAAGCCTTAATAGTTCCTTGGCAATCATTCATTCTTAATCGGGAGAACTAGCAAAGGAACATTTGTGTGTTCCACACGAAATGCATGCCAACCTTCGGGGGGAATATAACGCTGAACTAATGAAACTATCTTTGGAAAGGAAAACTGGTGTTCTCCCTATCTTATTTAATGCACACACTTCTCTCATTTAAAACTCTTAATAATCTCAAAGAGCAGAACATGTAACAAGAAGTGAAGACAGATTTGTTTCCTCATAAATGCCCCCACCAAGTACAACAATCTATTTACTGTTATTTTTAAATATATAGAGAAAGGTGTTACTCAAATGTTGAACTAAGTAGTTGTCTGAATTATACCCTCCAACTATCCCTGCTTGGAAGGATAAGTCTTAATTAATCCTATCATCCCACTACTTTCAGCTGCTTTTAAAGCATCACAGTTTCTTTCTTCTCCTTCCATTTCCCCCTTTGTCTTCTGCTTACTTCAGTAACTGCAAATTGAGTTCAAAGTGCAAAAGTAAATTCAGTTCTGTTAATGATGCCTAAATACCTTAAAGGCATGAGATCCTGTTGGATCATGGAAGCTAAGCAGGGTCATCCCTGGTTAGTACTTGGATGGGAGACCACCAATGAATACGAGGTGCTCTAGGCTGTATTTCAGAGGAAGGAACTGGCAAAACCATCTCTTGCCTAAGAAAACCCTATGAAATTCACGGAGTTGCCATAAGTCAACAGGTGAGTTGAAGGCATGTATGCATGAGAAGGGGAAGGGGCAAATCTTGCCCTTCCCAGTAGACTCAGTTACAAGCAAACTGCTGCAGCTGCTTCCAGCTTGTGTGTTCTTCCTAACTAATAAATGTTGTCATCTTGACCACACTCTGATGGTGTTGGCCACGTGTGTGCTGGTCTTCATCTATGAATGTTGGAGGATATGCAATCTGTGAAACCATTTGGAAAAAGAGAGGAGAATATGAGCATATGGGTATAGATGCAACATTCCAAAACCTGGGGTGGTTCTGAAACAACATGAACAATGGTTTTTAACTAGATGTTGCTAATGTGCTATTGAAAAGAGAAGCTTGAAGTTATGAAATCAAGCACTGCTCAATTAATGTGGGTTTGGGGGGAAAAAAACCAAACAGCAAAATGTTCTGTCATATACAAACACTCTCAGCCAATTCTCCCATATGGAACTTCAGAAGTGTTCCCAAAAGGCATGTATGTGTTCGTATATATATATACCAGAAAGGACTTTATCAAGATTGAGAAAACAATGAAGTGGAGATGTGATTTATTTTTGAGGGATTTATCACTCTGTACAATTATAGCATTATGATTCCATGGCTGTAACCTGTGAAATGTTGGGCTTTGTAGTTTGATGAGGCACTAGAACTCTCTGGCTAAAATTTCTAAATACTCCTTCCTAAATTGCAAATCCCAGAATTCCATGGGATGGAATAATGGCTCTGAAAGTGGAATCCCAGGCCGTTTCCGCACTACACTGTTATAGTGCTATTATTCCACAGTTAACATCCTGTGGAATCCTGGGGTTTGCAGTTTTGGGAGGTGCCTTTAGAATTCTCAGCCAGAGAGCGCTTTGGCCTCAGTAAACTACAAACCCCAGAATTCCACAGGATGTTGAAAGGGGAATAATAGCACTATTACAGTGTAGTGCGGAAATGGCCACAGTACTATAACTGTGTACTGTGATAGGGCCCATTAAGTGAAATACAAAGCCCTTCTCTCACACCACAGTCATAGTGAAAGTAATCTTAAATCTGGTATTTAAACCAATCCCACTCTTTTTCAGTTTCATCCTACTATTTAAAGTTTAAAAAAAAAATCAGACAGTGACAACCTACCACTAAACAAAATGTCTGGCCTTAGTAAGCCTATTCATATACTTCTAGCTGTGAATAGGCTTACTAAGGCCAGACATTTTGTTCAGTGGTAGGTTGTCATACTTCTAACTTGATGGTCAATGAATGGATCACAATTCACTGTTTGGTGTTCTTAAACAGTTGTGTGTAAGGGTTAGTTACAGCTACAAAGTTTTTTGTTTTTGTTTTTTGGCAGGGGGAGGTTGACTGTAACTCCCAGAATCTCCCAGCCAGATGATTCTGAGAATAGTAGTCCAAAACTATAACTATTTCAAGCTCTGTATGGGACCACATGCTTTAGATTATCTAGCTATTGATCTCTTTGTCTTATTATTTTAAACATTTGTATTAATGTGTTTTGAAACTGTGTGTGTTTGCTGCCTTGGAAAAAATGTTTTATTTTGAAGGGTAACTTTTTGACATAAATAGATAAATTGGTTTCAATGCTTCCTGCTTTAAAAAAAAGCCACGAGAATGGTTGTTTTGTTATATGGCGGCAAATATAAAGGGAAACTACCATATCCAGAAGGTGTTTCAGAAAAGGATAGTAGAGAACATGAAGGTTAGAGACATTATTTACTGTACTTTATAATTTATTATTTGGATGTTGAAATACAGATGTGCCTAAAAGAAAGGGAACTTGTTATAAGGAGGACACCAACAACACAAGGTCAAAGTTGTCCATTGGAGGTACATGTCTTCTTTTGTTATACTGACAAAACCTGGGTTTGCGGCATGGTTGGAAAAGAATTGCCATCCTGAGTCATGGTTAAAAAGTGTGAAACTCATAAATCCTTGTTCATCTGAAAAACAATCTGACATTGACAGATAGCCTGTCAATAGAAGGGTTAGCACACTCATTATCCACGCTCATCGCTCTTGTTTACTGCTACCACTGACAGCCACAGCATCACCTGTTATTGTGACTGGCGGGCACCCTGCTTGACACGGAACACACGTTTTTCGGAGAACTGGCAGGAGCGTGCAAGAATGACGGTTCATTGTAACATGTGTGCTCCTCTCGGTTTTCACCTATGGTTCAACAGGTGTTGCAGGTTTTTGATCTTTTTGAAAGCCTATACAACCTGTTTAACCAGATGTGACAGTGTGAGGGAAACAACGTACATAAGGGAAGTGGTTTCTCTTTCAATCCATGTTCAGCTCTCTCTGAAAGCACTGAACTTCAAATTTTGCTCCTTGATGGCTTGTTTTGTGGGTTATCATGGTCTGTGTACTTTGTACCATTAGTTAGGTTTACATGTGATCGCATTCACTATTGAATTTCCTTTACTCCGTCTGGTGTAATTTTTCACACACATTTGTACTTGTAAATGTTGACCTCAGAAAAATGCTGTTCCTATGGCAACCAGCTACACAAGCTGTTGTCCAGTGGGGCCCAGATGAAAGAAGAGAAAACCGTGAAGGTTGCAGCATATGGCCGCTAATAAAATATACTCACTTTCCTCACAAGGAAGTGCAACTTTATAGTTTACAAAACAAAACAAAAAAAAAGTCTGCCTTCTGGGTTGTTTCTACCCACAGTACACACCTGCACTCAGTATTTGTGAGTTCTGTCAAGAGCTGTTAAAAAAAAAAATCACCGAATGAAGGCAGTTGGGGAGCATTTGTCCTCATATGTCTCTTTCTAATGGGTAAGTGCAGGTGTGTTTTAAAGGTAAGAGAGATGGGCATAAAGAATAAGTTTGTCTACAAAGAAAAGGGCTACTCTGGGATCTCACTCTGTGAACAAAGAAGGAGAAATGAAACAAGGCACAAAATCACATCCCAAATATATTTACAACAAAAGGTTTCTAGTTCTTGGCATTTTACTGCAACCCACAAATTTTAGAGTTATGGTCATCGTCTAAGCTTGTATTGCTATCCATAAAGCTATGGTTATGCCAACTTCTCTTTAAAAATATTCTAGACCTTCTGGTTGTTGAAGAAAAATAACTGTAATGCATCCTGGAGGAATGGAAAGATATACTAACTTGAAATTGAAATTTATTAATTAGAATTGGGGAAAAAATAAATATACAGGCATGGGCCTTCTTTATGAAAATAACAGTGAGCCTTAGTGTTCCCTACCTGACGAAACTCCTTGACAAGGGATGTGCAGTTAGCCCCTTGAGTTGCAATACTTAAAAAGGCTTTTGTAACTGAATGGCTTCAATTGTCTTTTGCCTGGAATTTTTTGTTGGTCATGCTGTTGTTTTAATGCTGTACATCTGGGAATGATTTTATACTGGCTAAATTACACTTTAAAATGCAGGTATTAATGATGTTGTGTGCATTCTTGAATTATTATTTCTTTTTCTACATAATTATGTTGCTTTCTTAATTTCATTTTTAATTTTTATTTATTTTTTGCTGCTGTGGATTGAATTGGGTCAGAAGGCAGCCTATTAGTAAATACATTAATAGATTTGTCTTCATGATAATCAGTAGTGGATGTGGTTAAAAGGCAGTGTTGACCTTAAAGTCTGGCAATTCAACTCTAGCAGCATATTAACTTTAAATCTGAATACTCCAAGTATTTCAGGTAGACTTTGCTGTAGTCCTGCCACTCAGTGGCCAAAAACAGGATAGCACAGTTTTACTGGATCCTTCTTAATATTTCCAAAGATACAGAAATCAAATATATCCTTCAGAGGTGCTGAAGAAAAAAGCAGAAAAACTTTTTAAAAAAAAATCTGTTGTGATCTACTTTGTAATTTTATGGATTTCTTTTTTTAAAAAATGTTTTGCTGTACAACATCTTTTCAAAATCATTGTTCAGTAAGGTGCCTTACACACCAAACCGGAAGGAACAAACAGCAAAGACTGTTGCATCATGCCCTTCTGATGTTCCTTAGAATTGTTGGATATTGTATAAAAAACAATGCTGGGATTAGACAGACCTTAGGATAGAATGTAAGTCTCTTTATGCTCCCAAGTGGAATATTTTGAGGCACCAGTAAAGGGAAGGCAATATTCAATTACTTATGTTATTATTATATTTTTACCACGGACAGGTATACATCTGTCTTTCTACCATGATCACCATAATATCTTAGGCTATCATTCAAAAGCCTATGATATTAATACCCTAAGTGATACCTAATATAATACAAAGTTGCTTAGAGCTGTAGTGCCAAAATCTAACATAATGCTCGTTGTTGTGTGCTTTCAAATCATTTCCAACTTATAGCAACCCTAAGACAAACCTATCACGTGGGTTTCCTTGGCAAAATTTGTTCAGAGAGGATTTGCCTTTGCTGTCCTCTGAGGTGAAATAGTGTGACTTGCCCAAGGTCATCCCTTGTGTTTCCATGGCCAAGTGGGGATTTGAACCAGGTCTACAGTGTCACAATCCAATGCTCAGACCACTACACCATGTCAACACAGCCACCATACAATTATACAAACTGCTTGCTCAACAAAATGTCACACTAATGCTGAAAATGTGAAACTGCTAAGGCAGTAAACCCTATACTAATGCAACGATATAGTTACCATAACACTCTGACATTTCACAGGTGAAAACTGGGTCAGATGTCACTGAGCAACATCAGAATGCAGCCCAAATGGCAAATGTTGTTAATGAGGAAGAAGGCACAATGTAGGTGAGGCTGCAGGAGTTTGCTTTTGTTTGAAACCTACTGAGAAGGACAAGAATCTGCCCCCCCCCCTTCTCTTTCCCCTGCTGAGTTAAACAGAGTGCAAGCTACTTTTGCACTTTGAATTCAGTTTACAGCAATTGAGGTATGCTGAGGACCAAGGGGGAGAGTGGAAGATGGAAAGAGAAACAGGGGTATATTTAAAAACAGCTGAAAAAGTATGAGGAGAAAAGATTAATTGGAACTGTCTTCTGAAAATTGGGACAGTTGGAGTGTATGTGCTACAGGCTGAAAATTCCGATACATTTTTCACATAGCAGAGTTATCAAAGGTTTTCAACCCCAGAGCAATTGAGCTCAATGACAGCCAGAAAAGGCTTGAAATGTGGACTCTGTTGCTACTGGGGGCATTACAAGTCTACAGCTGGGAAGGTGAGTCAACTGACCAAAGACTGCAAAGATATCACAGCAGGGCAGCCAACGCCATTACCCCAGAGTGATTTGCCCTAATATGGTTCAAGGTAAACATTTAAGTAAATACTTATATAATTAAAGCAGCACAAAATGTTCTCTATCCTAGTAAAACTAAAATTAGGACTACTTGTTAAATATGTTAGGACAACAAAGAGAAATAAGATGCCATCAGAAGATATTGTTATATATGATAACTGCTGCAAGATTGACATATGCGCAATATTGGGGGAAAAAGGGAATATGTAGATTTAAAAGAATGGAAACTTAAGGTTATGGATATGATAGAAACAGAAAAGTTAATATTTTTATTGAGAAATAAGCCTATTCAGAATTTTGAAAGGGAATGGGGAGAAGTTTTGAATTGGATAAAGAAATAACAAACAATGTAAAAGAATGTATCAAGCAGCAAAGTAACAAAGTAAGAGTAATAATGTATGACTAATGTAAAGTTAAAAATGTGCATGTAATAAGATAAACAAGCAGATACAATTGGAAAAAAGAAGGAAGTGGGGCATTATTTCTTTTTATTGTTTATTGTAAAAATTTAATAAAAATATTTCTAAAAAAATAAAATAAAATTAGGACTACTTGAAGGATAGTTAACAACCTATCTTTTCATGCTACTATATCAGAAAACATGTTTGAAAGCAATGATAGAAGTACATAAAGAAGTGGTTTATGATGGACAGAAAATGCTGACACAAGATTGAGACAAAGGGTTTGAAAAGAGAAAGTCAAGGCTACTCAAGTAAAAAGGATACTCCAACAGATTCTTTCTGGTGAGCGGAAAGCCAAAATGGCCAGTAGTAAGATCAGGTTGGGATGAAGGAAAGTTGTTTGAGAATAAAGGAATGTTCCATATCTCTCAGACTATGGTAATCCGCGTGTACATGTGTGTGTTTTTTAAAAGGAATCATGTGATTCTCACTCCTCTACTACATCTTCCTTGAATTTCTTTCTAAGGAGAAAAGTGCAAAGCCAATAGGAAATCCTGACTCCCTTTCTTCTACTTCAGTTTTTTATCCATCAGTGGAACATGCAGACAGATCAGATTTATCCCCAGATAACAGATCTTCAGCAGTCCCTTCATAGAGCTAGCAAGAAATGGCTAGGGAAGAGAAAGAAAGCCTGGAATGCTCTGCTGGAGGCAGAACAAAATCCAGTTTGTATCTTCTCTTAAGCACCAAGTTCTTATAGCTTGTAAGGAAGCTGTTTTATGAGAATACTTTCCACTTCCAGCTAGGTCTATAATGTTTTTCTATTACAATAAAATAGCACAAAGGGGCAATACAAATCTTATAAGCAGGTCTTAAAGTTGAAATGTTTTGCAATATATCCAGTGAGCATTCAATTCATTTACAGTAAGTCAAACCAGAAGATGTAAAGAGAGATGCCTGACACTTTAATGCTTCCGTCTTGAGACATACAGCAGTATACAATCATACATTTCATAAACAACATCTGGTGTAGTGATTTGGGATACTGCAGTTGCTGCTGTTAAAAGGCACAGGCAGCAGGGGGGCACACACTTCATCACGGATTTACAGACAATACCATCTTAGTATGGATATTCCTCACTTCTGACTCAGATCTGTCAGCAACTTGTTTAGTTCTAAATCTTTCTCTTGGATGAGGGCATATATGCCTTCCATTGGTTTCCATGGAAATAGGCTATGAGCATCCGTTGGCTTTCAAACATGACTTTTTTTCTTAACAACTGTGAGTAGTTAATTATAAAGAATGTTGAGCTAATCCACTAACTGTTTCGTAAAGAGTGCCATAAGTGGCTTGTTGTTATATGCCTTCCAGTCATTTCTGACTTATGGTGACCCTAAGGTGAACCTATCATGGTTTTTTTCTGGACTGAGAGTGTGTGATACACTCAAGGTCACTCAATGAGCTTCCACGGCTGAGCAGGAAAACGAATCCTGGTTTCCAGGGTCATAGTCCAATGGTCAAACCACTACCCCAAGCTGATTCTCCCTTAAGTGGTACAGTCCCATTTATCTAGATCTCTGTTGCTGTTGTTTCCTTTTGAGGCACTTGGAATCTTTAGGGGCTTGGACTCTTTAGGATACATCCAGTTTTTAACAAAAAGGTGCTACATTGCCTTTCAAAGGTCAATTGTGCCTTCAGAGAGTATCACTGATCATTCTATTCCATTTTTTAGATATACAGGGGTCTCAGGGCTTTGAAAAATGGGTGAGGTGGTGGAACAAGGTTCAGGGCAAGGCAAAAATGGTCCTCTGACCTGGTTAAGTTGTCCACGCCACCTCTATGCCCCTATAGGTCCTTGACAGGAAAAAGAGTTATTGTCCTGGAATCTATTCACACTATACAATTATAGCACTATTATTCCACTTTAACTGCCATGGATGCATCCTGTGGAATTCTGAGGTTGGCAGTTTGGTGAAGTACTAGAGTGCTCTGGAAGATAATTTGAAATGCTACTCCCTACGCTGCCAGTCCCAGGATGCCATATGATGGAACCATGGCAGTTAAAGTGGAATAAGAGCTCTATAGTTCTGTAGTGTGAATGTGGCCCTGCTTTCTGTTATTCTTCAGCACAACCACTGTAAAGGGCATAGGGCTGCAACCTATAATTTAAGCCTGTATTGCTACTGCTACAGATCTATAGTGGTCAGCACCACCAGTATCTAAAATGGACTTATAAAGCTACAGATAGGAACTTGGGTAACCAGTCAAAATGACTGGTTGATCTGAAATTGACTGAGCTGCCCTCAGACAGTGTCTCTCTATATCCTGGTGCATCTGCTAGCTTGCCTTGTGATAGAAACCAAAGCCTAGAATGCAGCAGCAGAGGCCACCTTCAGACCTCCCTACCCTGACATTTGTATACTCCCAGCTATTTTTCAGATGGCTGTAACCGCATTAAACCTACCATGTAAAGGCAGTCCTGTCTGGCTCTGAAAAAGAAGGAATCCCAGGTACTTACAAAGCACCATCTGTCATAAACTACCCAAAACTATGCAGGTTTCTTAAAATCCCCAAAACTAGTGGAAAGTTCTAAAAGAGTCTATCCAAAGTGGGATGAATAGACAAGGAAATGACAAATCATGCCTCAGTATAAGTAAGTGGAAAATTCAGGGGACAGTTTTGCACACTGGAACAACAGCTTCTAACTGACTTTACAGTAACTAACCATCAAAGTGCTCTGGGAGTTCTCAACAAAACCCAACTCATGGAGGAACTCAGTACAATAGAATCCAGGCTAAGAACCAGGAATAAATGGAGGGAAAATACAACTGCTGATATAAAGGAAGATCTGGCCATGGCTAATAGTCATAACAGCTGTTAGAACCTTTCAATTTAGAAGTAGTTTGCTATATATTTTGGTCTGATCCAACGCAGCTTTCTAAAAGATAGCGAGTGCTCTGGACATGAAATGATGCAAAGTTACAGCTGAATGTCCACTCATCTATACTCAAGCAGGCACATGTAATGTTCAACTTCTTGCAATCAGTTCCACTTAATTCTTATTGAGGGGGCACATCTAAATGTGCAAAACAAGGTTTTGACAGCCTATAAGAACAGTTAAATGAATAGCATGTGATTATACTGAATGGTGCAAGCATATTTGAAAACGCTTTTTGAGTTAATGAAGAGAAGCAGTGAGAGAAGTGGCAACAGGACTTATTTTGGAATCCAAGTGTCATAGTTCTTACTCTTTATATCATGTTTATCCATTGCCCACTTTCCTTGATGGCAAGTAGACCGTTCATAACCACCTTGTTCATACTGAATGACATCTCTGGGGGAGGGGGGAATAGTGGATCGAGATAGAGGTGCTGCTATAGACGTCATCAATTTCTATGGAGATGTTAAATATCCTGCTCTTTAGGTACATTTCAGAAACTTGCTACTGCCTTTCAATGGTTCAGTGGTAGACATCAACCCCACATGGTCTTCATAAAATACTCCAGTTTAAAAGTGTAAGGCCTAAATCCAGATGTTGGTCTCTACAGAAACAAAGCTATTGAATCAATGGAACTTAATAAGAGATTACTTACCAAATGCTCATTGATTCAATGATGCTACTGTAGCTGAAAAAACAGTTGGACCTGGGCTTTAAAATTGCAATTGTTCTAATGTTTTAGGCTTCAATAAGTGATGTATTTACAGAAATCCCCTTGTGATGATGAAAGCTAAATGGACTGGTTTTCTAGCTCATCTGTGTACCCATGGTTTTTCCCTCATGAGGAACTCAGAAACCCTACTTTTTCTGAAGATTTCAGACAAAATAAAACAGTACACAGCTGCAATGTCTTAATTGCAAGGCAGACGTTTGTGTTGTAACAGCCCAAATGCTGTTAAGCAAATTTGGGGGCAGAAGAGGAATGGGATAGTGGTTTCATGAGCAATTTTATGTGAAGCACGGCTTGGTAAAATTCAAATCCTGGGTACTGAAAAAAGGTCTACCATATCTTTTTCTACCATATCTTCCATATGTGTGAGAAACTGTAAGGACAGCAGGTAATTAATTAATCATTAGCTAAAAATATTAGTGGATAGAAGTCCTGCCTGAGCACCAACCCAATGGACTCAACCCGCTGTTTTATATACAACTTTGTATTGTTTGTAAATGAAATGTATACAATTAGAAGCACATGACTGTGCAATTATTCTTAAAATAAAATAAATGTAAGCCATTCTCAGAACCTAAACCATGATTCCTAAAAGCCTGAGTGCAAAAATTTTATGCTAGGTAATATGCTTCACTATTACTTGCACATTTCCCATTGCTATTAATTCAACATTCACATTAATCATAATGCATTGCTATCTATTGCAAATGACTTACTAATGTAACCAGCCCAGTTGTGGTGATATTTAAGCTTTTTGAGTGGAATTCCAAATAAGTGCTTGTATGTGCTCTCTAATGCTTACACTGAAATTTCAGCAATAATGCCCTTTTTTTCCTCCTAAAAAGGATGAACATTTGTGTTATGTTACATATTCCATTTTCATAGGAACTGATCACATATTGGCCATGCAAAATTTGTGTGACAGACACATATCTTCATCTTACCATAAATGTATGAAATGCCAACAAGTTCAAAGATGGCTATTATAACCAGAGAGTAAGAAGCTGCATAGGTGTCCACAAGCTGTAACATGTACATTCCACCCTAAAATTAAAACAAGTAATTACTAAGAGAAATGGCAAAAACTATTAGGAGCTGGTTTGTTAGGGAAAGTTGGCTAACAGTTTCAGATGTGAGCAGATTCAGGTTACTGCTGCTTTGTCATCACAGACCCCGTAAGGTCTACCCCTGGACTTCTTTCCCTGATTCCTGTCAACAGGAATTACAGAATTTTTCAACAATTTCCAGTTGCCTATCACCTTTCATTCATCAAAGAGAGAGGCCATAGTCCCCATACAGCAGGATGGGACATTTTAGATTCTACATCGTTACAGTCATGTTTCATTGCAGAATTCACACAGTACTAGGCTAACAGCGAGGCATTATGTGGCACTGTCACCTAAAGAGATGTTTCAAAAATGTCCCCAAGTTTCAGCTATGTACCATAGGTACATAGGATGGGCTTGTTTGGGTTTTTTACAAAGTGAAAACTGTTAGAACCAACAGCTGGAACCAACAAGCTACTGATTTTTGCCACTGGGGCATTTTTTGTCTCAGTCAGTCTAGTTGATTGAGCCCTTCAAAATATCCCAGTGTATTTTTACTTGAACCATGCTGCAGAGAAGCAGACATGATGTCCTCTGGTCATCAGTAGGTCAGTCCTATCCCGGTGAAATTCTTGTTGGTGTCAAAAGATAACAAGTATACACGAAACCCAAACTGCAACCCTAACAATAATCCTAACACACCACAGTTCTTACTGAATAGTCAGAAAGTAGCTGACTCAATGCAATTTTTTAAAAAAGAAATCCAGTGTATAAGTGAGGAGTTCACCTATGCACTATCCTTGTGCGTTAATTGACTGTGAGTGAGAAAAGTGGTAGATTGTCCAAAGTCTAAAGAGGGTAGGTTAAAGATTTTGGGTTGAAGATTTTGAAATCAAAGGGGATTCATTAAGCCTCTTCCAAACTGGCATAACGGGGGGGGGGGGTCAATGTTGGAGTCTCCTGGAAGACTGGAAGAGCTTCACAGCCAATCCTGCCATCACTGGCAGAATGCCCTGTTTCAGGGATTATTGACAGCAGCAAATTTATATCCACAGAACACATTGTATCCAGTAATGTGGTGTAACTGTGGACTTCAGGGAGGACATAGGCCCCTTACTGGCAGAAGGGCATCTCTGCTCCATGCTAACTCTACTAGCAACGAGATTTGAATGTTAGGACTGTTATGAAAATCTACTTTAAAATTTCACTTTAAGCTACACATTTTCTTTTCAAAGAGAATAGTTTCACAGATCTATTACTATTAACTGTAGAGCAGCCTTTCCCACTGGAAGAAGACATAGCAAATAATGTGTTTATGTTAAGAAAATGCTTTTACCTGAGTGATCATAGGAAAGCCCATGATGAAAAAAGAAACACAGCACCCAAGAGTGAACAGAGGCTTGTGGGTACGTAAGTACTTCGGAAACTCATCTGAAACTGATGTCACGATTGTCTCAATAGTGGCAAACTGAGAAATATCAAAGGAGAGAAGAAATAAATAAAGAATAAATGTAGAAAAACATATTTTATTTGGAAATGGCACTTCTAATCCTCTTGTTAAAAACAGAAAACAGAATCTTTAGTCTGTAGGCTCTTTGAAGATTATCTGGTTCACTCTTTGACTTTAAGGAAGGTTCATCGTCTAACAAATCCATCCTTGCCTTGAAGATGTAACCCCTTACCATTCAACATGTAAATTTTTGTGTATGCAAGAGAGAAGAATGAACAAGACTTTGCCCAGTCTGTATAACAGAAGGAAATCATTTAGAAAAGTATCAGATAGGTCAGTACATTCACTTACATAAGGTTAAAAATGGAAAGAAAGAAAGAAAGAAAGAAAGAAAGAAAGAAAGAAAGAAAGAAAGAAAGAAAGAAAGAAACTCAGTCAGTCAGTCAGTCAGTCGTTGGTTAGTTCGGCCAAGACAGCTTTACACATAACATTAGTGAGGAGATGGAATAACCAGAGATGCAAAAGTCCACTCATGAAGTGTTCTTCATTCTAAAGCTGTAAATCCTCCATGATTTAATCCTTACATGTGGGAGCAACTAATTATCATAGCTTTCTCCATGCTGTGGAAGAACACAAACATTCCTCCACAATTTTCTCCCCATATTCAAACAACTCAAACTGTTGTGAAAAAATTAATCTGTGTAGAAAAACATGTGGCTTTTTTGTTGTGAATATTCTTTCCATTCCTACCTCATTTTACCTAGGCATCTGCAAAAAAACAAAAAGATAGAGGGCCACTGATAAGTGGTGGAACACCTCTTTGCATGCCAAAGGTCATGGGCACCTCCAGACAGGGCTGGAACAACCTTTGTCTGAAGCCCTGGAGAGCCACTATCAGTCAACATACAGTAGATAATACTGAACTAAAAGGACCCATGGTCCCACTCAGTATAAAGCAGTTTTCCTAATACCTAACAATGATGTCATTTGGAGGTAAAATTAATCCATGTATTAGATGAAAAACCAAACTGAGCTCCATGCTCTAGGATCTTGATATCTGCTGCAAATTGCTAAACCTAATCCCAATGGCATTAACTATTCATTGAACACTCCCTATCTACAAAACTTCTCTACCTTGAGGCTTCTGTCCTCTCTATACTTGGAGATTCTAGCCTCTTACTAAGACAGTACTTCATTTCATGGATTATGGCTAACTACTCATCCAGCTTCTATTGACCTGGCAAGTTTGATCCAACTGCCTTCTATTTTTTTTATTATAGTTCCACACTGCTTTATTCCTAGCCTGGTCTGAAAATCCAGGAATGATTCTGATCACAGTATGCAGCTCACCTTCCCTACAGGTCTCACTGATTAACTTCTACCTCTTTCCCCACTGTCAGCTAGGCAGTTGACTTGAATTCAGTAATTACATTCTATATGGGTCCTGCTGCTACCTATTAGTGTACAAAGGCCGACTCTGCCATTTTATGGATATCAAAATTAACATTGGTTCCGGCAAATCTATGTCCATACCACTCACATGAATGCCCATCCAGAACTATATCCTGTAACCTGTTGTATTACAGTTTTAATCCACAGTACACTGTCCTCTAATGAACTACAGGAAAGTAGATGAAAAGCCCAAATTTACCATGGTGTCCAAGCCAAGAGTTAGGAGCATCAAGAAGAAAATTATAGCCCAGAATGGTGAAAGAGGAAGCCGAGTTAAGGCTTCAGGATATACCACAAAGGCAATTCCAGGACCTGGAAGTGAGAGCACAAGAAACAGATATTGTTATGTTGATGTGTAATAATAATACCAAATAATTTTGAATTATCTTAAGAAGGAACAACTGATAAGAAAAGAGAGTTCATATTCTCCACACTACAGCAAAGTTTAGAAAAGTGCCAGCTTCTTTCTTCTTCAGTCAAACAAAATAATTTCCACTTTGTCTTAAGGATGGCAAGATATAGATATGTCTGCTTCCTGCTTTCCAGGTTCATCACTATATCAAATGGCCACTGAATATGTGATACGCACAATGCTGCAGTGCTAAACATCTTACAGAGGTAACTCTCGGAAAACTAGTTGGGAGGGGGCAAAGACAGCAAAGGGATGACAAAAGCCATTCTTACAGGAGCAAAAGTTTTGCTATAAATACATAAAAAAAAAATATAAAACTATACACTGCAAATAGAGGAATCTGAGGGAGTCAGAAATGTTTTGGAAGTATTGTCACTACACTGCAATGCCTATTAATAAGGGTCCATCCCTCTTTAAATCAGGCTGGGAAACTGAGTTGGGTTCAGGATCCAATTTTCTGCAGACTGCTCAAAATACCCCTAAAATAGAAGTAACAGAAGTCAGTTTCAAGTTTTGAAAAACTGAGGTTTTTAATGTTAAACACTGCAGGAGGCTGCAACCTATTTAAAAGATTAATTACCACTCTTGGAGCCTTTTCATATTACCCAATTATAGCACTATGATTCCACTTCAAATGCCAAGACAACATCCTATTGAATCCTGGGGTTTGTGGTTTGGTTAGACACAGTTAGCACTCCAACTGATCATTCTGAATACCCTGCCAGTTCCAGGATTCCATGGATTATAATCATGGCAGTTAAAGTGATACCTTAGCCTTATAACTGGATAGTATGAAAGGTCCCTTGGAAGCTTCCAGGAGAAACCAGTCACCCTTTTTTTTTTGGCCAGGAAAAAGACAGTCCAGCAAATCTTGGGGGGGGGATGTCAAGGACTGCAAAAACAACCAGGGAGTCCTCATGTGGCTACAGGACAACAATTGCCGATCCCATTCCAAAATGAGCAGAGAAGTGTGGGCTCTGGGACTGTTTTTAAGATAAAGGGCTCAATGTTGGCAGGCAAGTTGTTACTAATTTTGCCCACTTACAGATACTTGCAGGGGGAGGGCAAATTAGTGTTCCAATCCATTATCATTTAAACATCCTTAAACATGAAGGCTCTTGCATGCACAATGAATACTTAGGAAATCCTCCCATGCACTCAGAGAAGCTCCCTCCCAAGAAGGTGTGCATAGGCGTGCTGCCTTTCTATTCCTGGCCAGGCTTGACAACAATAATGGTCTTAATATTTCTTAGTGCTTGATCATTTAGTACACTTCTGATCAATAATTCCTGAGAAGAATAAACTACCTAGGAATCCTGGTAGCCCAGTTTTTCAAGATCATTCAATGGAGGCGCAGGCTCCCCTCCCAGCCAGGTCTTGGGGGGCCCTGTTCCAATAAGTCTTCTTCACTGTCTCTTCAAGTTTTGCTTGCCACACATGGATTTCTCCCTACCACCACCACCACTTGTTTTGCTCTGTGCTATGATGTAGCAGTCCTAGCCCATTTCATCAGCAAGGCATCTAATTTTAATATGTGCTTTGCAAAATGTTTGGGATATCCTTGACAGGCATGAAAAGTATTGCTGGCGGAAAATATTTTTATTGGTGTGATGTGATGCAAGCAGTTCTCTTTAAAACCTGCTGTTAACTGGCAGTTTTTTCTGGGCAAAAAGGCTTAGGGGACCTTATATATTCATGAGCATGCTCTTTCATCTCTTGATTAAAGATTTCTTCTTGACTACTATAGATAAGAAGGCTGTTTGCACTAGCGTTTCGCATTTGAAAATTAAATTAAGGAATCAAAATAATGAGTTCCTAGAATTCATCATACCCTCTGGGAAAATTTAATTGCAGAAAATGAAATTGCAAATCTCCCTTGATTAGGATTCTCTAAATTAATCTCATGGGCAGGTGAGAGTAATGGGCATCAAGAGCAGGACATAAACAAGGACAACTAATAGATTTCTATAGCTATCTGATAAAAACAAACATTCCTCCTTTTTGCAGAATAAGACAATGTTTAAACAACACTTCCAGTTATCATATGACCACTGGTATGTTTGGAGTCAAAGCAGAATCACTTTGTGGGTTGCAGAACATTAAAAAAAAATCTCACATTTGTACTTTTCACTTATATTGTGGTGCGTCTCACAATATGCATTCTACAAACCGCTGACATCTTTTGGCTCTGCAGCCTTCTCTCTTGTTCAGATTAGAGGATGATACTGAATATTAAGCAAAAGGATACCCATTGTACTTTTCTCTTCACTCCATCCACTGTTTTTGTTGTGTGCCTTCAACTTATTTCCTAATTATGGCAACCCTAAGGTGAACTTATCATGGGGTTTTCCTGGCAAAATTTGTTCAGGGGGTTCACTTTTCCCTTTCTCTGCAGCTGAGTGAGTGTGACTTGCCCAAGGATATCCAGTAGGTTTCCATGGCTGAGGCCCTTTTCTCACGGCAGTTTGCAAGCAAAAGGGCCCCTTGAGCACCACGTAAATGTGAGGAGCGGTCTGCATGATGCACTCCCATTTACGTGACGCTCAAGGCCCTCATGTGCAGCGAACACACTCTTTTTATTTTCGCCTTTTAGCCGGAAATGACCTGCGCTTGCGCAATGCTCATGGGCCTTGGCTGCACTCACCTGCCGTGCGGAGCCTCTGGAGCCGGGCCAGTCGCGCGTCCTCTCCTCAGTGCAGCCTCCAACTCCCAGGCTGCACTGCGGAAGGATGGGGCAGGGCGCAGGTGGGGCTTTCGCACAAGCAGGAAGGAGCTGCGGAGCTGAAGCAGGAGGCTTGCGAAAGCCTTCCTGTACAGGCTTCTCGCGCGAGGACCCCAACCCAACAGCTTTAGAAGGTAAGGTGCGAAAAGGGCCTGAGGAAGGATATGAACTCTGCTTTGCAGAGTTGCCCAATGCTCACACCATTACTCCTACTGGCTCTTTCTTTTATCCACTAGGCTCCAACAATGTCCTTCTGTGTCCCTTTCTTTCATGTTATCTGAGCAATTTAGGTTTTGTTCTGTAATTCTTCTACTTTGGCAAATGACAATGTGCTTCTGTTTTGAATGTGTAGCACTTATTTTGCCATATTTTCATGCAATGTCATGCTGGTTATACATATATCATGCTGTTTATTATGTCACTTATTTATAAGACTCAGGTTAAGTCTATTGAAGGACCGTATCTCCCAATATAGTAATAGCACTCCCTAAGCGATTTACATGTGTTTAGCTAATTGCCCCCAACAAGCTGGGTATTCATTTTATCAACCTACAGAAGGATGGAAGGCTGAGTCAACCTGGAGCAATGCAAGATCAAACTCACAATGTTGTGGCTGCAGTACCGGCATTTAACCACTGCGCCACCAGAGCTCATGAGCCCATTCAAGCTCTAAGATCTTTGTGGGAAGCGTTTCTCTCTGTCCCACTACTTCCCCAGGTTTGTTTGGTGAGAACAAGGGAGAGGGCCTTCTTGGTGAATCCTCCATGTCTTTGGAATTCTCTCCCTAGGGAGGCTAATCTCCTTCTACCTCCCTAGGCAGGCTGATCTCCTTCCACCAGCAAGTGAAAACATTCCTATTCTGCCAGGCATTGGAACTGACTATGATGGGCTTCTACTGTATTTGTCTGTATTTGTACAAATTTTCAATGATTTTAAATGGTCTATAGATTGTTTCAATATTTTTAAAATAGTGTGCATATGTGTGAGTTTACTGATGTTTTGTATGCTTTTAATCAGTATGAACTTTCATAACTTGTGAGCTGCTTTGAGTCTCATTATTGGGAAAAATGCAGGCTATAGATGATGATGAAGATGACGATGGGGATGAGGTACTTTACATACTTTTAAAACATAACAAAACAGCAAGAGTCAGTAGGAAGGGGAAAAACTATATCTCTGCATCCATATCCATATATGTCATATTGACTAAAATTACCAATTCCACAAAACAACAGTCTAATTCATGATGTAAAATCATTTACTGTAACAACACTATCTTTTCAATAACTGGAGAGAATTTTAGTCCATTTGATGAAAAAGAGACTGTATCTCTCCACTGAATGAAACTCCAGCCAGTAGATGGGATGTTTGTCTAAAGTGGATAATTCCATTCTTCAATTCTGTGAAAATGAATGACTTGTATTGCATAGATTGTGAAACAACCACCAGAGGTCACGTCAGTCAGGAAAACCAATGCATGCCCTGAAATGGCTGCTTCTTCTGCAATCACAGGCAGTGTGTTTTTCTGAAAGTGTTTTATAGAACCTGAAGATGCGTTACCAAGCTAAAGCCTTTCATGTTTAAACAACAATAGTGTGTTAAAAATAGAAATAAGGGAACGAGAGGCTGCTGTACATTTTGAATATGTGGGCCTTGGTTTATTTGATACAAGTTCTGTTATATGTACCTTTTCCAATAGTCTGGGTGGTTGCAGCTGTTGGGGGGGGAAATGTTTCTCAGCAGAGAGAAGGAGCAGAAATGTGTTTGTTATACATGGTTACAAACATTGTATAGTTGAAATAAACAAACACCAAACGCTACATAATAATATTTGGTCCAGTTACTGAACAGAACATGTGATTATGCTAATAGCTTCACATTGTGAAATGGACAGATTTTGCATATTGATTCCACTTAAAATTATTACATCTACAAGTTTACTGTCAGCCATCAAATGGGTGAGCTGCTATTCTCCTTTTGAATCTCTGGGTTATGGTAACTCCCAGAAAAAATGGCTGCTGCAGTTCTCTAGTTCTCAAAGAATTGGACTTTATTCAGACTGCTGCTGGTAGCGCTCATATCTTTTGCAGTATTGCAGTGTAGCAAGTGGCACAATGGAAGCAAAGATATTTGCAAATCTGCCACAGTGCCAGGTGTTCCAGCTCAAACTGAACAAGCAATGTTTCAGCTGAATGTTCAGATATGGAAGGGTCATGTTGTTTATAACATATCAGGTCAATCATTAGACCTAGGGCATACTGGTAACACCAGAGCAGATATCTGAAAGTAAGAACTTCATAGTCCTCAGATGACTTGGAAATGCATCATTCTCAATATGACATTTTCTGAATTCCTTCCCCCCCACCCCATCTTTGTGAATTCCCAAAAGCAAAATGCTCTCAAAGATGGAATGCTTTCTCTTGCATTGAGGTATATTAGGTATTCCTTGGTGCTTTTTCCTCTCATTTGTACAAATATAAAAGGAAGAAAACAACAAAATGCCCTTTAAATATGAGGTATTTAATGGGTGAACCAATGTGGTGCAGTGGTAGAGAAGGACTCTGGGAGACCAAAGTTTGAACCCCTATTCAGTTGTGGAAACCTTTGGCAAATTCTCTCATCTTCAGAGGAAGGCAATGCATAAATCTTGCCACAAAAACCCTATGATAGGATAGCCATAAGTCAAAGGCACACAAGAACATCTAATAGATGCAAGCAGTAAGATTGAGGATTCTAGCCATGTCATTCCTTTTTCAGGATTCAGGACCTAATTTGAGAAGAGTCAGGTTTTAAACTTCCCCATACTACTAGTAGTATTGCTATCCTGTCCACTAATTCTGAGATGCTACTACACTCCAAGAAAACTCAGGTTCAGATGGATTGCTGATCATTCTACTTCAGAGAACTCTTGGTGCCCACCTCTTCCTTTCTGACACGAAGACACAATGCTCTCAACAACAGCTGAAGATGACATGTCTAAAGCTCTCTCTGTTATGATTATGCTCCACCAGGCACATCCTGCAGTGTACTGTCCATAATGATGACAGCCCTGTCCTACTGCTCCTTTGAGAGCATATTCTGCTTTTCCTGACATGACTCAGCTTTCACTAACTTTACTTTGAACAACCGGCAGGCTATTAACTCTGCTGCACTCACCTCCCCTGGGCCTCAAGCAAAACCAGCACCATTAAATATTTTTTATTCCTGCCAAGATATAGTGCTTTACAAAGTAATGTGAACCAAAAAAATGATCACTTTGTTCATGATGGTTATAATTTAAATGTTTACAGTGGTTGGGATACAGCAGAGAAAAAGGCAATGGTAAAGAAATGCTACAAAACTGAATAAAAAGGATTCTGATTATCTAGGTATGTATTGTACTTACCCAGATTCATGACAAAGCTATGGCTACCAATGCTTCTTCAAAATAAGATATAATACAAGCAGAACAGCTTACCCAAACAGCTTAGTTCCAGCTACTCTAAGCAGCCTCGTGAGACATGGCTCACTGAGAAAAAGGATTTCAGACTTATGTGTTACTATCAGTACAATTCATGCCAAGCTCCATAACCAGGATAACATTAAGTATTACCAGGTTTGTGAAAGCAGAATATCTCAGAGCCTCACCTTACTTTGTATGTTCATAAATAAATTAGATCACCTGAAGCCATATGATGTCTTGTTTTCAAACAAAGTATGGAAGTTGTAGTTTATCTGTCAGTGCCTGGAAGTGGTACCATTTTGGCCATTAAATCCCAAATGGCTACAGCCTGTGCTACTGCAAGTTGACTTGCACAGAGATGAAACAAACACAATACCATCCAATGTTGTAAAAGTTAGTAACTAGATTTCCACAAAAAACAAGCAACCATACCTTGGTCTGCAACATCTTCAATGTCAACTTTGAGCTCATTCGCCATGAATCCAATGACTGAAAAAATGACAAAGCCTGCAAATATACTAGTGGCACTGTTGGTGCAAGTTACTATCAAGGTGTCCCTGAAGAAATAGGAGGGGGAAAAAAATAGACATTTTACTTCTGTTTACAAGCAAAGTAGATATGACTATTCATAATAGGTATATCAATGATAACATATTAATCGTGAAGTGCCAGTGTATATCAGACACAGTGCATGAAACCATACATAGTTAAGTAAATAATAAGAACTATATCTTTCCCCTTGTATATATGACTGATAAACTGTATTTTAACTTACTCTTTCACTATCATACAACCTACGTAAAACTTCCTATTACAGAGGATTTGTTGGGGATGATAGGAGTTTCAGCCCCATGGAAACGCAGTGGCAAAACCAGAATTCAGCAAGCCAACAGCAGCAGCCTTATTCCCCAGTAAGGATACTCACACACAGAGGAGTTTCTTCCAAAACAGGAGGCACTTTATCTTGCAGCAAAGTTCCATTATATACAAAACATAGGACAGACGGACTAAAGCTTGCACCAGGTTTGGTCAACAGACAAACGCATACTGACATTGCTTTGTTATACACATATCTACAACCAATTAGGTAGAGGTTTGCACACCTCCCTCTACCATCTGCACACAATCCCAGTTTCTTATGCAACCTTGCAATTACCCACAGCTGGGGCATGATGCAACATCTTTGCAGTGGGCTGATCATTTTCCCAGGGTTCCCTGCCTGGAATCCCTGACAATCCCCTCCAAAATGGTCAGGCCACTGTGTAGGACATTTTCACAATCCATACATGTCATACAATACATGTTACATAATACATACAGTACATACATTCAGGGTACAACTCATCTTCCACCTTACACCTTGGTGGCACGGCCCAGTTCACCTGCCAACTTCTCATGGCTTACTACTGGAAGGGCCTTTGTAAACAAATCCGCGATATTGTTTTTCAGATACCATACCCCAATGTAGTCCTACACTCAAAATTTCTGCCTCAGTCACACGGGGCAGCAAAATACCCTCCTCCTGACCTTTTAGGGATAAGCATAACTTTACTTCCTGTCTCAGCAAGTTGAGTACTTCCTGACCCACTTTCACTAGAACCACTGCTGGAACTAGTGCTGACCGCAGTGCGAGGCTCTCTCTTGACCGTAAATGCAGGTTCAGCACAAGGTGGCGGTGTTGAACTCTCTGGTGTGACATTGAGTGAGATTTTTGGCTTCTCCTCCTCAGTACTTTCTTCTTCATCATCAACCATCACCACCCCTCCATCTTCAGAGTTTTCAAGTGTATCTGGGACACTGTCCTTTTCCTCATCAGACATCACTGCCCCTCCATTCTCAGGAATTTCGGGAACACTTTTGTCACTTTTACCCAGGGGAATCAAAACCTCTTGGTTACAGTGCAGTCTATCCCATCCTGAATGGATTTCGAAGTTTGCAATCCTAGAATACACTATTTTGCCAGCATGGTGTAGAAATCTATATTTGTTACCTTCGTATCCCACAAAGCGTAACCGTCTAGATTTCTCCTCTCCAGACTTTCCGAAACTTGGGGGAACATACACACTAGCAAACTGACCCCAAACACGTAGATGCTGCAGGTTTGGCGCTCTACCATACAATAGGTAATATGGAGTTTGCTTCACACTTGAACACCACATCCTGTTTAAGTGGTAGTTTGCTGTCACTATTGCTTCTCCCCAAAGTCCCGCTGGGGTTTGGGCATCCTCCATCATACAGTCCTTCATTTGTTTCAACAGCCCAATTCTTCTTTCTGCAAGACCATCCTCCCCGGGAGATGTGGGGTTGGTGGTTTTATGCCTTATGCCTTTCTTACGCATCCAGGCTTGCAGGCTATTGGACAGGAATTATCCCCCTTGATCTGACACAAGACTGGCCACTTTATAAGGAAATTCCCTCTCAACAGCATTCACCCACTCTTGGAACTTTTCAGCTGCTTGAATTTTCTCTTTCAGTAGATAGACATAGGAGAACCTGGTGTGTCTGTCTACAATTACCAGAAAAAACCTATTGTGCCCTTCAGTTGGTTTGAATGACCCAGCCAAATCTGCATGTACAACCTCAGAAGGCCATTGGGTGACACACTTGCTTTTCTTGGCAATGGGGTAAGCCTTTACCTTAACCTTTTTGCACACAGAGCACTCTAGGAACTTAGGACAATTTCGGACCTGTAACCCAGGGCATACCTTTGCCAACTCTTGCAAACTTTTGTAGCTGACATGTCCCATCACTCTGTGGAGGTAATGTACACACTTTTCATGTAGAGGTTTGTTACACAAAGGGTTAACGTTTGCCACTTTTCCTTTGGGCAACATGTGGTACAACCCCTGCTTTTTCACCCCTTTTGCACAAAAAACACCATCTGCAGTATTTATACATTTCTCCTCTTCAAACACCATTTTGTAACCCTCACTGGCCAGTTGGGAGACACTCAAAATACAGTTCTGCAAATTTGTCACGCACAATACATTATTAAACGATTTCCCAAAACATGGCACATATGCAGTACCCATCTCCTGCACCTTGCTTGGTGCCCCATCTGCAAGGGAAATTGCTGTTATATTTGCATTTGTAACATCATTCAACAACTTTAAATTGTTCACCATGTGGTGAGTTGCACCACTGTCTAGCAACCACACACCACTCTCAGACTGTTCTTTTGCCACAAACACATGGCCTTCAGCCTGCGACGACACGCTCTTCCGCTTCTGGGCTGTCTTCTTCCCTCTGCTCGGCGCTGGCATTCTGCAGTCCTTCTGAAGATGGCCAACTCTCTTACAACTGTAGCAGCGTCTGGCAAAGCTGCACACTGCTCCTTCTTCCTCCTGGCAATTGGCTGTTCTCCCCTCCGACTGCAGTCTGGAATCAAACTGCTTACGTTGGACTTCCTCCAAAATCCTCCCGGCTACCAAATCTACAGTCAGGTCTTCCTCACGCACACCCTGGAGGCTGTACATCAAAAAATCCCACTCCTTAGTGAGGCTTCCCAGCAGAATAAAACTTTTCTGCATTTCTGGGATATTTACCCCCCTGTCGGCTGTCTCTTTAAATAACTGTTTCATCAGCATGAGGTGCTCTCTTACACAGCTTCCGGGACATAACTTTGTGTTATACAGTCTTTTCGCCCATAGCATTTTGGACAAACACGAGGAAGATTGATGCACACGCTTCAGAGCCTCCCAGAGCTGATATGCTGTGTCTGCAGCAGCAGCGTGAATCAACTGGGAAGGACTTAAAGTAAGCAAAATAACTGCTTTGGCTTTTTCGTCAGCAACCCTGAACGCTGCTATTTGAGCAGCAGTTGCTCCTTCTGGGGGCTGTCCCTCATTTTCCAAAACATGCCACAAGTTTTCCTTCGTCAAAGTGGCTCTCACATAAATTTGCCAGCTTTGATAATTAGCGTCGGTCAGCTTTTCAAAACACAGATAACCTCCATCAGCCATGATGCTGCCTTTGTAAGGAAAATTCAACAAACAAAGCAGCTGGCCACAGTGACCTTGATGAGCTCCAGACTGAAGATTAACTGTCTCTCTGCCAAAACACAGACTCCCGAAGCACCGGAGAGCCAGGCAAACAGTCAAAAACAGTCCCAGTATCCAGGGGAAAAACAACTACAGGTGCGCTGTGGATGCTGTGCACTCTGGGCCTGGGCCCATAACCACTTTTGGGGATGATAGGAGTTTCAGCCCCACAGAAACGCAGTGGCAAAACCGGAGTTCAGCGAGCCAACAGCAGCAGCCTTATTCCCCAGTAAGGATACTCACACACAGAGGAGTTTCTTCCAAAACAGGAGGCACTTTATCTTGCAGCAAAGTTCCGTTATATACAAAACATAGGACAGATGGACAAAAGCTTGTGCCAGGCACCAGGTTTGGTCAACAGACAAACGCATACTAGCATTGCTTTGTTATATACATATCTACAACCAATCAGGTAGAGGTTTGCACACCTCCCTCTACCATCTGCACACGACCCCAGTTTCTTATGCACCCTTGCAATTACCCACAGCCGGGGCATGATGCAACATATTTGCAGTGGGCTGATCATTTTCCCAGGGTTCCCTGCCTGGAATCCCTGAGAGGATTTAACTGTGAAATGAAGGATGCTTTTGACATAATCATTTGAGACTTTTACCCTGTAGAAAATGATAACTATGATTCTAGCACACTCAATAATGTTTATTACTGTGTATATCCTTGGTGAACTTAATCAAGCACTGGAGTCAGTTGCTCACTCTCTCATATGTGCCCTTAGGATAAGAGGCTTCATGCCAACTGATGAAGAGAGGTCTACATTATTTGACATGGTTTATAAGTAAACACAGAACAAAGTGGTCTAATGACTGAAGTGTTATTTTTGAATGTAAAGATCCCAAGTGCAAAAGCCTAATCATCTATGAAAATTACTGCTTAAATAAAATTACTCTAACTATTCACAGGGTTGCTTCAGGAACAAACTATTCTTAAGTACTGGAGAGACAGGGAGATGCAAACATAGCAAATTAATAATACCTGGAAGAAATGTAGCATGTGCATATAATTAGGATTTACAACATTTTAAGAACAAGGAAAGATGTATCAGAGAAGAATATTACATTAGAACACGCTATGAGTTGTCCTCCTGTAACCACTACACTCCTGAAGTAATATCTTTTATGACATCACTTAGAGGACAAACAAAAAAATCTATCACTATAAATGTTACGTCTCTGGGCTTTCTCACAAGGATGGTAATCCCATGGCACCTTACCACTTAAAGCACTAATCTTCACATGGGTTCAAACCTGCTATCCTTCCAATATTACTTTTCTAACCCAAATTGGCAGCTTCGTCTGGGTTAGAAACCCCTTTCTCCCTCAATGCCTTTTCATTTCCTTTCTGCTTTCTCTTCCTGGCCTAAACTCTTTTTTCTTCCTTGTTGGTCTCCCGTCCCTCTTACAAATATCCATTCAGCCTTTCCATCTCTTAAGTCCCTTCCCTATCTTAGCAGACATCAGCAATGTTAATCTCCCGCAGTGTTGTCATCTTCTAGTTCCCTACCCTAATTCCATGTTATTTGTTCATGTGGCAAATCATAAGATTGCTACTAACACATAAAATTAATTTTCCATTCGAGAGGTTTATAAATAGGAAACAGGAGGTTTTGTTTTCTTCTTTTCGTATAATGCAGAGGATTCAAAGTATTTTTATAAACCCAAGACCCCTTTTCTTTTTAGCCACCTTTTATCTTCATAGAGCTCCTGGTCTTTAACAACTGCAGAAAATGCACATATTCAGCCTGTATAGCTTCCTAGCACACATCATTTATTCAGCAGGTACCTAGATTACACAGAAGTATAACCTGTGTTGTGAAAACAGTAAAAAAGGCCAGGAGTTTAAATAGCCTCATTCTCTCGCACTCTAGTCTCAAGGCTGTTACTCTTGAAGAGCCTGGTTCCTGCCATCTAGTGGCTTAATGACTTGGTGTCACCCAGTAATTCAATACAGTGTGGCAAACTACAAACAAATTTTAATTAATTAAAATGATTAATTTCTAAAACAAAGAATAATCCTGTGATGCAGATCCTCAGGGTTTCCCTAACCTGCATAGCAAGTTTCAGAGATTTAAGTTTCAAAGGCTTAGCTATTCTCTCTGCTTCTTTTAATATTACAAGTGAAAAATGAACACCTAGCAAAAGCATTTATATTTCATTTAACCTAAAAAGTAAGTTGAACTATTATCCTAATGCTTCCTATAAAAAGGACTACAATTCATTTTATGCAACAATTAATTCCATGAAATTGGCGAACATGTTATCCAGCAGCCAGCAAACGAACTTCTGTGTCAGGAGTAGGTAACTGTGGAAGGCTAGGAAGCCACATCATCTCCCCAAGAGACCTTGGAGAGCTATACTACCCCACCTCTCCTGCAATCAATCAATCAATATTTTAAAAAATTAAAAATTGTTCTCCCCATGTTTGGGGGCTTTTCTGGGCCATTTTAGGCCCAGGAGATGCCTTTTTTTAACAACAGGAAGTTAGTAGAAGTCACTTCTTGTATCAAAGAGGCCTCACTTGGGCATAAATTGGTCTAGGATCCCCAAACTGTGGCAGAAATATCCACCTTACCCACTAGATGGCATTTTGGGACAAAAAAAAATGAAAAACTTGCAAAAAGAATTCTATACCCCTGGAGACCACAAAAAATGGATCGCGGGGGATGCTATACTTTGCCCACTCCTACTCTATGTGTTTTGAAATCTTTGTAAGTTCACACAGGTACTATAAGCACCTAAAAATATTCTCCTATGAGTGAGGTTGTTCAAAAGCTATTTCAGCCCCAATTCCAGCCACTGCAACAGTGATGCTTCCCTCACCATCCAGCAGTACCTGGCTTCTGCCCTCTAAGAAGAACAAGGAAGTAACTTTGCATGGGTAATCATCACGGTCAGTTCTAGGAGATTAGTTTCAATTGTTGCCTGCAGCTGCCAAAAATGAAAGCTGCTAAAGGTACCCAGGACTCATTCACAATACAGAATTATAGTGTTTTTATTTCACTTTTACTGCTCTGTTTCTACCCGATGGAATCTTGGGATTTGTAGTCTGATGAGGCACTGGAGCTCTTTGACTGAAAATTCTAACTGTCTCTCCCTCATCTGCAAATCCCAGGATTCAATAAAATAGAAGCATGGCAAAGTAGAGTAATAGTGTTATAATTCTGTAGTGTGAATAGAACCCTAGAGACTTCGGATGCAGGGACTCTGCACCCCTCAGGCTACTATGTGGGCTAGACCACTTTAAACAGCAATGCTACATAGTCAAAACAATCAACGTACCTCTTACCTACCCATTCAGAAGTTCTCTTTTCCAGAATAACTCCTGAGATGTATACCCACTTTTTTGCCCTTTTTTGTTGTTGTGTGCCATCAAATCATTTCTGACTTAAGATGACCCTATCACTGGGTTTTCTGGATCTGAGAGTCTGTGGTGAACCCAAGGTCACTCAGTGGGTTTCCATGGCCAAATGGGGAATCAAACCCTGGTCTCCAGGCTCCGTAATCTAACACTCAAACCACTATACCATGCTGCCTCTCTGCCCTTGCTAATGGGTAAATGTGCAAAGTTCGAACATTACTGGGAGGTATCGATGAGCATAAACAGCAACAGCAGCTGTGCATGTGTACACATGCATGCGTTAATAAAGCTGTTAATTAAAAATGTAAATAGAAATACTTCCTCCAATAGAATATCAAAAGGTTTCTGTTCCAATGACATATTAACTGATGAAAAACAGACTAGAAATCTGCCAGGAAATGCACCCTGCAGTTTCATTGGAGTCTCTAAGGGACACCCCTTAAGCAAGATAATGCAATCTATTATCATTTTTTTCCCTTCCTGCTGAGCCTTGATAATGTTAACTACAGAAGCGGATTGCTGTGTTCTAATCTTATTCTCAAGGAAACTTTTTTTTTTTTTTGGCTCTGTATCAACTTCAGATGAAAAGACACTCACTAAGAGAGCTTATCACTCACACAGAATATTAAGATGAGGTATGGGTTGCAACATAAACTGTTAGCATTCCGAGATGATTTGTCAAACTTTGCAGAAATGCACTGAAGGATATTGTCTTTAAAATGAAATTAAAGTTGTTTTTGCTATATCAGGATAAATTATGGGGTAAAAGTAGCTCATTTCATTATTTCCCTTTGCATTGCAGTTGAAAGTGTTCACACGCAAGGATGGGCCAAACATTCTCTTTAACTACCACCTCAGTTTTATAAACTACTAGCATATTTACCTAGCATTGCCAGGGATTTCATTTTCTCATAAATAATACTTGTTAGAAATACCTTAGAAATTACCTTACCTTACCTCGGAATTAGATGCGGTTGAAAAATACAGATTTGAGATCCTGTTTCTCTAATTCCCCAAACTGTCTTGTCCAGTACCCATAACTTTTTCCTATATTTTCCCATTCCAATCTCTATTCAGAGTTATTAACATACACAGGTTGGGTTCCTGAGGGAAATACTGTATTTGCTGGCATACAAGACTCACTTTTTTTCCTGAAAAATACTGTTTGAAAATGGATTGTGTCTTATATTCCAGTGTGTCTTATACGCCAGCAAATAGAATGTACCCGTGTATACATGGGGTGCATCTTATACACGGGTGCATCTTATATGCTGGCAAATATGGTACGCTGCCCTCCTCCTTCTTGCTGCTAGGCCTTGTCTATATAGCAACTGGCCTGAGGCCCAAGAGCTCTCCGGCTGAGAATTCTAAAGACCCCTCCCTAAACTGCCAACTCCAGGATTCCATAGAATCTTCACAGCCAGCCAATCCTATGAGGTCTTCTCGCCTCACACAGCCAATCGTATGAGGTCTTTGCCTGCCTGATGCAGACAAACAGACAAACACGCAGACAAACATTGACTTTTATATAGTAGATAGGTTTTTCTTCCTATGAATTCTAAATTAACTTAAAGGTCTGAGTTTTCCCTCGGATGATTTTATACTAGTGATCAAGATTCTAGATTCTTGTTCTTTCTCTAAGAAAGGAGAATTTAAATTGTTTCACATGCAACATAATAACTGAGAAATAAACTAGCTGTTATGGCTAATGGCCTTACATGTATTGCATCATATAAAGTACTTCACTGGCACAGGTTCCCTTCAGTACAGAAGACATCATTGTTTTACTCATTCTGTCCTTAGAGGCATGTGTTTGCGAAGGTACCATAACATATCCAGATTTCCAGACTATGGCCATTTCCGCACGGGCCTAAAGAAACGGTGCAGAGCGTCCTCCAAGGAGGACGTCTGCATCTGGGAGTGGACTGGGTCGGACCTACTTAGCGTAGTTCCGCACCTCAGCCCACTCCGGAACGACCCGAAGTGGTCATCCAGTGTGCTTTTGAAAGACCGCTTGAAACAGGTATTTCAAAAGCACGGAGCACGCCACTCTGTGCCCGCGGTCCAGTGCAGATTTGCAGGCTCACACCAGTGCGAGCCCGCGATCTGCCGGGGGCGGGCTTTAGGCTGGTGAGCTTCAGCGGTTGGTGGAGAGCCTCGACCAACCGGAAGCCACCATTTTCGTCCCCGGAGCAGTGCAGAGCGGCGGCCACACACTGCTCCGGACCAGCCTGGACCCAAGCGTGGAGCCAAGAAGTCCGTAAATACCGGCACGGGGCGATTCCCTCGCCTCGTGCAGAAATGGCCTCTGTAGTGAAGGCTCTCATTTCAGAGAATTCTCTTGCCTTTCTGCACTACATTTTTATAGTGCGATTATTCCACTTTCAACATCCTATGGAATCCTGGAGTTTGCAGTTTAAGGAGGGGCCTCTAGAATTCTCAGCCAGAGAGCTTTTTGGCCTCAGTAAATTACAAACCCCAGAATTCCACAGGAAGTTGAAAGTGGAGTAATAGAACTATAACAGTGGCTTCTGTTTCAGTACTTAGAGAGAATTATTTCCTGAATTAGAGCTTTCACTGTAGACAGAGTAATATAGTTAAACAAGAAGACTTGGGTTTATATCCTGAGTTAATGGAGACACCTCAAACAATCCCATATCTCTCAGCACCACCTATTTCACAAGCTTACTATAAAGATGAATTAAAATGGAATAAATGAGAAAAAAACCCTGAAGCTTAATGCACACTAGTCAGTCAAAAGGCAGCTCAGGGGTTCAGCTTGTGCTAGATGGCGTTACACTCCCCCTGAAATCTCAGGCTGATAGCTTGGGTGCCCAGGTTCTAGTGGCGTCAAAGAGTGCATTTGCACAGATAAAACTACTCTACCTGTTGTGTCTCTTCCTGAAGATGTCAGATCTGGGGATTGTTGCCTTGATAACATCTTGTCTGGACTACTCGAACACATTCTACATTCTGCAGCCATCTTTGGATACTGTTTAGAAAGTTGAGTGGCTCTAAAAAGCTGCAGACAGAATGCTGACCATGGATAGTTACAGATAACATATCACTCCCTTCTTGCAACAGCTTCCCTGCCTACCTACTTGTTTCTGGACAAAATGCAAAGTGTTGGTCATGACATATGAAGCCCTAGACAGCTTAGGTCCAGACTATATGAAATACCAAATCTCTCTATATAAGCCTGCCAACATTCTCAGCAGGGAGGGGGTTATCTCAGTTCCACAGTTGCCATAGGTAATTGGTAAGAACACATGAGGAAGACTTCTCAGTGGCTGTTCCCATGCTATGGAATTCTCTTCCCCAGGATACTTGGCTGGCCACCTCCTATTCTCCTTCTCTTGCAGGGTAAAGACCTTTTACTATGGCCCTTTCCACACCAGGGTATTAAAACGGTTTAGAGCGACCTCGCACGGAGGTTGTCTACACCGTGGAGTGGATTGGGGCAGATTATTTTATCATAGTTCCACACCTCAATCTGCTCCAAAGCGACCAGAACTGGCGGCGCTGCGTGTTTTTTAAAAACCTCTTTTCAGAGGTTTTTAAGAAGCACGAAGCGCGCAGCCCCCTGCAGCTCCGTCGCCGCGCTCCGGTGTAGATTTGCAGGCGCGCACTAGTGCTTGCCTGCAGATCTGCCGGGGGCGGGCTTCTGGCTGGCGAGCTTCTCCGGTTGGTGGAGCCAGCCGGAAGCCGCCATTTTGGACGCCGGAGGAGTGCGGAGCAGCGAGTTCGCGCTGCTCCGCATGGCAACGGACTTACCTGGCTGCCGGTAAGCTCCATTTTGGCGCGTTTTGCCCCATTTCCCCCTCCACGTGTGAAAAGGGCCTATATCACTAGGCATTTGGTGAGTAATTGGCTGCATAGAAGGATATGTGCTGTAATGTTATCCTTATGGTTATGTTTTAAAATTATTTTATCCTGTTTTAAATTAATGTTGTTTTAATTTGATAGCATATCTAATTATGTGGGGGTGGGGTTAACTTTTGTGTCATTGAATTTTTTACCCTTACTTTGTTTGAACCTTGTTGTAAGCTACCTTGGGTCTTGTGGCAAGTGAAAAGTGGTATATAAATTAAATAAATAAATAAATAAATGTAAATATAAATGAAATCATCCCAAGTATAGTGTTTCTGCTTTTCACCTGTAAGACTTAAATGGTCATTGCTCTGCAATGAAGCAGCCACTATGGGTCACACATGGGAGCAAAGCGAGATATAAATTAAATAAATAAAATAAAGTAGCAAAGCCTACTCTGCCTGAAATACATTGTTTGTCTAGATCTCTGTCTTGCATATTCAAAACAGTGAAAACAGAGCTAACATGTGCTTTTGGAAGCTGCAGTTCTAAACTGACTTACTAATAAGTAAAACATTGACCTCAAGTGGTCTGAGTTAATAAGCTTAGGACTGCAGTGCTAGCACGGTGGGTGAAATTGCTTATGCTCAAAAACAGTAAAAGGCCTTCAGACTGCAGAGAGAAAAACTCTCAGTGATGGATAAATCAGCATGCAAGACGCAACCAAGAACTATTGATTATGGCCACACACTAAAAAGGTTAACAATCATTAGAAAACAAATCTAATGAAACTTCAACAACTCCCAAGTATAGCATTAATTATCTGCACCCAAGGGAACCTTGTATGGATTGTTCCATTGTGGTTTTTTAGGAAGATAGGCAGAAAACTCTTAAATGCATCTTTGTGGGGGGAGGCAGTAAAGTGGCAGATTGTCTATCACTTCCAAAGCCCTGCCCACTCACACCAACCAAAGTACAAACAAAGTCTTTCCTCTTTTTTCCTGACACTTGTATTCATCCTTTCCTCTCCTTCCCTCCTTCCCTCCTTCCATACTCCTTCCCTACTTCCTCCCACTCTCTCATTCTTTTTTTCCCCTCTTTCCACTTCCTAGTTCATAATAGATTTGCCTTTGTCTTTCATGGTAGATTTGTCTTTTCTCTTCTTCCCCATTTCTTTCACTTCTCACTCTCATCCTCTTTCTTCTTCTACTACCATTTCTCCTAGCTATACTCATCAATTTTTTTCTTCTTTCCTCTCTCTATCTCCCTCCTCCCAACTGTTTTTCCTTTAACTCACCTACCCCGTAAAAGAAAACCTTCAAGTTATGACTGGGATATGTTGTTCCTTCAAGTTGTTTCTAATTCATGGTGACCCTAAGGTAAAGTCGTCACAGGGTTTTCTCAGAAAGATTTGTTCAGGGAGGGGGGTGCCTTTTGCCCTCCTCTGAGACTGAGAGAATGTGACTTGCCCAAGGTCATTCAGTAGGTTTCCATGGCTGATCAGGGATTTGAACCCTGTTGTGCAGGATCATAGACCAGTGTTTAAACCATTACACCACCCTGGCTCTCAGTTCTAAGTCCAATTAAATCCAGTAGGGCTTGCTTCTGAATAGGCATACATGAGTAGGATTGCCTTGTTGGATTACTGCCATTACCCTGATCATCTTCTCTGGATCAGAATGGGACCAGGAATGCTCCTGACCTGACAATCCAATTGAGTCGGGGTCCAGCTCCCAGGGGACTCACTAGGTGACCTTGAATCAATCACTGTCTTTCAGCCTGACAGGCTTGTTGTGAAGACAATATGTGGAAGAGAGCCAGATATACCACCTTGAGGTGATAGGAGAAAAGTACAAATATAAATTTAACTAAGAAGTGTGTGTGCGCGTGTGTGTGTGTGCGCGCACGCACACGCGCCTTAAAGTCACCTGCCATGTTATGATGACCTCATGAATTTCACAGGATTTTCTTAGGTTAGAAATACTCCGAGATGGTTTTGCCTGTGCCTTTCTTTGAAATATAAGTCTACAGCACATAGTATTCATTGGCAGTCTCCCATACCCAGGGCTGATACTGGGTATGTTTAGCCTGGAGGTGAGAAAACTAAGGCCCTTTCCGCAACTCACCTTTTTGCAGAGCTGGGGTGCTGGGATCGCACAAGCAGCCTCTAGCGAGAGGCTCTCGTGTCCTGGTTCCTTCAGCCCCGCAGCTGCTGCCTGTTCACGCGAGAGCCCCTCCTCTTCTTTCTGCAGTGCAGCCTGGGAGTTTGCCAGGCTTTGCTGGGGCAGGAAGCATGAGCACCACAGCTCCAGAGCTCTGTACGCACAGCAAGTGTGGGCGGGGCCTTGGAGCAATGCGCGATCGAGCACCATTTTCAGCTCACAGCCGAAAATGAAAAAGTGTGCGATTGGTGTCTGTCAGACCCTGGAGCATCATGCAATTGTGAGTGTATCGTGTGGACCACTCCTTGCAGTTGCGCGATGCTCAAGGGGTTCTTTCTCATGGCAAATGCCATGTGAAAAGGGCCTTAGAGGTGGTATGAGAGCCATCTTTAATTATCCAAAGAGCTGTCATGTGGAAAATGACAAACATATTGGGTCCTAAGCAGGAGAAAGGCAGGATATAAAGTAAATTAATAGGATAATAAATAGGTAAATAATTGATTATAGACCTCCCTCCGTTTTTGTGGGTTTGCCTTTCGTGAATTTGATTATTTGATTATTCACAAGTGTGTGTACCTGCCCCTCTTCTCCTCCTCCTATTCCTATGCATTTTGCCCCTGTGTGGATTGCTCACACCAAGGCATAAGGGAATGGGGAAGGGAATGGGGAAAGAAGGCTTGCACAAGCCTTCCTTTCCCTTTCTAGAGCTCCCTCTTTCCACTTCCGTGCAAAACAGAGGGGAATTTAGGGTGAGAGGAGCCTCACATGAGCCTTCCTCTCCCTCCCCAGAGCTCCCCCCTTCCCATTCCTATGCAAAACAGAAGGAAATGGGGCAGGGGAAGGCTTGTTTAAGTTCTCCATGCCAGGGCAAAATGCATAGGAATGGGAGGGGAAGCTTCAGAGGGGGGGAAAGAAGGCTCATGCACAGTCGTGTAGGGACAGAGGGGTGATGAAGGCGGTTCTCCCTGGGTGGCAATTTTTGGGGGGCATCCCAGCTTGCAGCCCCTCCTCCTTGCACTGTGGTCACGCCCTATGCACCATGACCATGCCCCCACACACTGTGGCCATGCCCCCACGCACCATAGCCCTGCTTCCTGTGCCGTAGCCCCCCCTCACCCCCCACCCTCCACATATTCCAAGCTTTGCCACTGCTCGTGCAAGGCTTCCGCCACTCACCACTAGCTTCCATTTTGCATGGGAACAGGAAGGGGAGAACACCAGAGGGGAAAGGAAGGAGGAGTGGGAGGAGTTATTTGCAGTTTTTAAGATTTCACAAGGGCTCTGCTGCCTGAATCCTCATGAATGTGAAGGGACCACTGTGTTTATTTATTTATTTATTATTTACCTATTTATTTAATTTATAATTTGTATAAAATATAATGGAGCAAGCATATTTTCAGCTTTTTTAACCATCAGATTAAAATTACAAGGCAATTCCAACTAACCATTAGGAAAACTGCCTGGTAGGTAATAGCTGTTCAAAGGTGGAATCCACTGTCTTAGAAGATGGTAACTTTCCTTTATTGGAGTTTTTTTAAAACAGAGGTTGGATTACCCTTCTCTCATATTATGCTTTAGCTATGGATTCCTGCACTGGCAGGGGGTTGGGCTAGATGGGTCTTGGGATCCTTTCCAGCTCTATGATTCTACATGCAGAGTTGCCAAGTAGATAATAAAATTAAAGCCTGCGGAAGTAACAACAAAGAAAGCATAACTGACAATTCTGTGCTAGGAAAAAAAAAAACAGCTGAGAGGGATTTCAAAAATGGAAGTCAAATGTTATCAAATGCTAAGGAAACCATCTGCAAAATCTGGCTTGTCATAAAATTAATTCATAAAGACCAGACTAATTGCAATAGTTCAGAGTAGTATCTTTCTAATAATTTCTTTTTTAAAAAAGCACCCACAAAACTAAATCACTCCATAAACATAAATGCTTTTGAGAGAGATAGAAAGGGTCTAGGGAGTTATGAAATGCAGTGATAAGCTTTTTCAGAGAAATCACTACTCTTATCTTTAAAATCCGCCATGAAAGATGACAGAACTGGGGCATGTGTTATGAAGGACAGCAAAAAATATCAAATTGTGTTGGCTGGCCCCTAGGCTAAAAAAAAACACAGAAAGAGGGCCTGCCATAGCTGTTCGAACATGCATGCAATGAGCGTTAATTTTGTAGCCATTTTAACTGTAAGTGCAGAACACCATCAAAGGCCAATGAAGGATCTGAGAGCACTTGATGGGCACATTTGCTGGATGCAGATGACTTCAGCAATGGCCTGGACAGAATAACCCCATGAAATGTTACTTTTAAAAGGTTGCATCTCACAGGACTATCCTTTTGCTATTCAGATATACACACACACTTTTTTTTTTACTATGTCCCCTCTAGACTGAATATGAGCCTACCTGACTTAACAACCACAGTAATATTTTATGTCAAAGGTAGCAGAATCTCAAAATGTAATTTACTAATTCACTCAGCTTTGGTATCCTTCAATCTTTTGCTCTCCGCATGTTTGAAATAAAATACCCATATTCCCTTACCACTGACTATGTTGATGGTATCTGCAAGCAAAATGACCAAAAAAATCAAAACTCCCTTGCCCTTAAATTAGAAAAATTACTCCCTATTTAAGAAAAGAGCCCTGTCTGGGGACAAAGTGGATGCAGCAGGGGCAGTCATGTTTATTGTTCACATACCTAAGCCTGTCATGTATAAAGTAGGGCATAGGATCTAATATTTACAACAAAGCATGGGCAAGGAGAGGAACTGAACTTACTTTGTTCCCCTGCCTATCTAACCTGCACTATTTCTTTTTCAGTCTAGCCATGATACTGTTCTTGACTGGAAACAACATAGTTTTTGAAAGCTTAGAACATGAGTTAAAACAGGATAAGTACAGGGCTCAGTTCCCTTCACCAGGATGCCCAAGACATACTTGAGGTGCAATAGCAAAGGCTGCCCCCTCGCGCAAACCCCACCAAGCTATTGTTCAAAATCCAACCAACACCTCTTGATATCGCTGGCATTAAAAATACAAAGCCGGTGCTTTTTCATGAAAGCCAAAGTCTGCTCCTAATTGTAGGGTTGGCCCTGCCCTCCATCCCTTGATTTATAAATGAATGGGACAGTAGCTCAATGGCAGCAGGCATATTTTCCACAAAGGAAGTCCTACGCTTAAGACAGTGACAATGGGGGATTCCCATGGCTATAAAGCTTCAGGGTACCACAAGGTTCCATCCTGTCATCTGTTTTGTTTAATATCTACATGAAGCCTAGAGGTAAAGACATTGAGTGTTTGGGAGTTGGGTACTGACAGTAAAACTGACAGTACACTCAGAATTCCCTTTCCTTGTTGCTGGAGTCTGTTAGGGCTACGCATGCACTGCACCTTTGCCTTGATGCTGTAGTGAGCAGGATGAGGGCCAGTAAACTGAAGACGAATCATGGTGAAAAGGAGGCTCTGTGGAGTGGTGCTTTCCAAGTTAGAAACTTGGTAAGCTGCCCTTGATGGGATTACATTCCCCTAAGAAAACATGTATTTAGGATGCCTCTAGCTCCACCTCTGGTGGCGCAGTGGTTAAATGCTGGTACTGCAGTCACAAGGTTGTGAGTTTGATCCTGGAGGGCTCCAGGTTGACTCAGTCTTCCATCGTTCTGTAGGTTGGTAAAATGAGTACCCAGCTTGTTGGGGGCAATTAGCTAAATACATTGTAAACCATTTAGAGAGCACTTAGCTGATAAGCGGTATAGAAATACATATGTTATTGCTATTGCTTTGTCACTGGAGGCACACCATGGCTGAGTGTCTGAGGCCAGCTTTAGCTTTCTGCCAGCTATGGCCTTCCCTAGGGAGGAATAACCTGAACATAGTAGTTTCATACACTAGCAACCTCTCAAATAGGCTATGGCTGTACATTGCAGTGTGCAGTGTACATTGCCTGTACTTAAAGATAACACTGCAACCTCCACTAGTGCAAAATGCAGCAGCTACATTGTTAGCTGGAACATCTGATGTAAACCATATAACACCAGTTTTAGAGGAATTGCACTGGCTACTAATGTGCTTTCAGTCTCAGTTCTAGTTGTTGACAATGATATTTAAAGCTCTACATGACTTGAGGTCTTGATAGTTAACAGATCACTTTTCCTTATATTTGCCTCTTTGAGGACTCAGATCGGTCAGATAGACCCATCTCTGTGTAACCCTAGTGCAAACTAGGGCTACCAGAGTGAAAACTGGAGAGGGGTTCCACACCTTTAATGGTTGTATTGAAGAGGGAAGTTTAGGAGATATTGTTTTTTATCTGGTGGAGGAGCCCTTTCCAGTTTTCACAGCCAGCATAGTATAGGGGCTTGAGTGTTGGACTAGGCCTCTGTGCCATCTGTATGGTTTTACATAGTTTTAACTTTCTAAATTGTTAAATTGTTTAACATGCTTTCAGAATGTTTTAATTATTTCTATTGTTTTTAAACTGGTGATTGTTTTATAAGTGTTTAAGATGACTTTATTACAAACTGGACAAAGACCTTATTACAGGGTGAGCTATAAATATTTAAATCAATCAATCAGTGCTATTGTCAGGTGGAACTAGGAAAGAACTCTGCATGAAACCCTAGAGGCTACTGGTAATCAGCATCACCAGTACTGGGAGAGATGGTCCAAAGATATTATTCAACATAAAGCATTGTGGATGCCCATGACAATCACATGAACAAAAAAAGAATATGGCCAACCCTGTTCCTCTAGCCTGCTGCTACTCAAGATGGTGGTCTATGGAGTGGTGCCAGTCCATGAACTGTGGCTGTCAGTTCCTGGCAAGCTTTCAAGAAAGAAAGAAACAATTGCAGCCAGTGGATCACTGGCACACTGGAAAGAAAAACTGCCAGACTCTCACATCAAATACCTTGAAATGCATTGCTTTGGTCCCCGATCCTGACTGCTCAGTTCACAAGACACACTCATAATAACCTCAGTAAGACTGGGAAACAAAGCTGCCTAAAGCACTGATTTTCCAAGTACAAATAGCTCCCTTGAGCTCTTCAACGCATACAATGCCTGTTCTGGAAAAAAAATGAGCGGATATTTTGGTTTCCTTCTGCTTCTTTAGATCAGTTTGTTGAAGCTCCTTATATTTATGGCCTCTCGATTTCTATTTACCATGACACATGAAAGTATGGTATGTTCATATGTTGTTTACAAAGGAGTAATAAATGCCTTTTAGATGTTTTCCCCTGCCCTGGGATCTAGTGTCCTTTCTTCTATTTATTTTGGAAGCCTATCCTATTTGCCTCACACACGTTCCACAGCCATTCAGCTCCATTTGCAGTGTTGATTCTCTAAATAGTATTATGCTTCTGTCATATTCTTGATGACACACCCTCTTGGCTTCTCCTTACTGTTGTGTAGACAAAATACCAAATGAATTAAGGAATGCTGAAATTAGTCATTCTTGAGAGAGTGGCATGCATATCTCATCTGACACTTTCCTGTTCCCTTGCTTTCATTCTTTAAGCATTTCCTATAATTTAGGCTTAATTTCTTTGGCCATTTCCGCACAACACTGTTATAGTGCTATTATTCCACTTTCAACATCCTGTGGAATTCTAGGTTTTGTAGTTTATTGAGGCCAAAGAGCTCCCTGGCTGAGAATTCTAAATGCTCCTCCCTAAACTACAAACCCCAGGATCCCACAGGATGTTGAAAGTGGAATAATAGCACTATAACAGTGTCGTGCGGAAATGGCCTTTGTCATGGTAACTGGCTTATGGACCAAACAAATCTTTCCTACCCCTACTGCTGCTTGCTTTATTATACATCTCCCCTGTTGCTCTCCATGTTTAGGTGTTTTAAGATATACAGATGCCCTAGCCAATGTTGGTTTTCCTTTGTGGCTTCTTCAGTGACCAATTCATTAGAATTTGCACAAAATTATATTCTTCAGGTATGGGTACCGGAACAAACAAGCTATTTACCTCTGCATCTGAACATAAATTTTTGATTTTAAATTGTTTGTCTTGATACATATGTCTGAAATGGGGAAGTTTGGAGGCTCATTTCAAACATTTTTAAAAAATAATTGGAGCAATAGGGGTAACTTAGCTGAATGAATAGCTTGCGAAGGAATAACATATATAGGCAACATTTGTATCCTAACTTCTCTTGAAAAGTCTTTGTACAGTTTACACTTCATTCTATTTTGTTCTCTTCATAGCACTACAATACTACAAAGGTAGACAAGTTTCTGGATCCCATTTTATCATCACAATCCTATAACACGGGCAGGCACCCTCTTCTACCATCATGGTGTGGTTAAACAGCCATGCTAGGATTCAAATTCAGATCTTGCTCCAAAGCAAACTTGCCATGAGAGAGAGAGGGGGAGACTGAATCACACTATTCCTGACCACAGCCCAGATCCAAATATGGATAACATGAATATGAGTCTGAATATGAGTATGGGCTGCTGGTTTGCAATAAAAGTCCTCATTGGCAAAGAATCAGTGCATTTTCATAAGTGTGTGTAGGCTGGTCTCTTTAGCAACAGGAACAGCAACAACTAAAACTCAGATTAATGTTTAGCTGTATTTCCAAATCTTATTCTTTTTATTTTGTTTTTTTTTTGTGTATTTAGTTTATACACCAACTTTCTCCTGAGATAGAATACAAAGTGGCTTACAGCAATTTAAAACAAGACCAAGTTAAAATCTTATTTAGAAAAGAATAACAGCATTATTTCAGAAAATCAGCTAAGAACAAACTTAAAATATAATCAGTAATAAATAACCAAAAAAAAATACAGTACACCATTTCGCACATACTACAGCTACATAATTTAAACCTCAAAGGCCTTCCTGAATAAAAAGATCTCCATCTGCCATCGGAAAAAGAGCAGGGAGGGGGCCAACCTGGCCTTCCACGGAAGGGAGGTCCACAGCCTGTGAGCAGCTACAGAAAAAGCTCTTGTATATATATTATTCCTTACTATCGTTGAATTTGTTCTTTTTTTACTGCATCTTTATTTTTTCAAAAGCTTCTCCAAATGGTAGAATAGGCAGAGTTGATGTGTACTAAACAGACAAGCAAGCAAGAATTGGGACTGTGTTTATAACTGGGAGGAGAAGTTGAGAAAGAGGCCAAATATTTTGTTTCTTTCTCAGCTCTGTAAGAAGTTATCAATTTATCAATTACTTTTAATGAAAAGTTTCAGCTTTAAGACCTTAATGAGCTTTCCTTGATCTGAAGTTTGTGTTAATGCACCTGCAGGAATAATCTTTCTGCTAGTAATACAGTAACAGCAGCAGCAGATACTTCAGATTACCCTTGCTGATGCAAAGTACTCAGCACAGCTGGATTCTGACCTATTTCTAAATTTCAAGACTTTCTCCAGCAGAGATAGACTTGTGCTGAATTTCATGCTGCTGTCCCTAGTTCTTGACAACTCCCTGGATTGCTCTTCAACCTGGATTGTTTTTTAATTAGGGCAAACATTCAACAGGAAGTAGGACACACAAACCTCATGAGTCCAATGGGTTTTGAGAGCCTAAATCCCAAGTAATAGACTGTTTTTGTAGATGAAAAGAAATGTGTTTTTTTTTAATTTAGGATTGGGCTCCAGCATGATGTTGATGTTGATCAAAGATGCCACAGTTTTCATAACCATGGGAAAAGACACACATTTAGTGAACAAAGAACTTTCAGGTCCAATAGGTTCAGAAATACCATGTGGCACCAGCTTTCCTGGGCTGAATCTCTTTTGACTGTGGGGTGGGGTGGTGTATTTTTTTTTCTGTAGAAAGCTTTTCTATGTATAAGAATCCCCAATGTGTGGTATAGAGTTGCCAGGTTAGAACTTTCCTAGCCTCTGAAATCTCAAGGGTGAAACCTGAGACTTAGGGACTTGTGATGTCATAGGAGATGATCTCTTATGATGATACAAGGTTGGTGTTACAAGGAGCGGTGCCTAGAGATGTCATTAAGCATGATACATGTATTAGGCATCAACCACAGTTGCTCAGAGTATTCCATTCAGTGAAAAACACTTTGTATAACAAACTAGCATATTTACCTGGCATTGCCGAGGATTTTATTTTCTCATGGGTAATATTTGTTAGAATTACCTTAGGAATTAGATGCAGATGAAAAACACAGATTTGAGATCCCGTGTCTGTAATTCCCCAAACTGCGTTGTCTAGTATCTATAACTTTTCCCCATATTCCCCAATCCAATCTGTATTCAGAGTTGTTAACATACGCAAGTTGGGTTCCTGAGGTAATACACTGGCCTTCTCCTTGCTGCTAGGCCTCGTCTCCATAGCAACCGGCCTATTCTCTGGCTGAGGATTCTAAAGGCCCCTCCCTAAACTGCCAACCCCAGGATTCCATAGAATCTTTACAGGCAGCCAATTATATGAGGTCTTCTCACCCAATACAGCCAATCATATGAGGTCTTTGCCTGCCTAACACAAACAAACTCAGGAACGTTGACTTTTATATATTAAACTAGTGTATTTACCCAGCATTGCCCAGGATTTTATTTTCCTCTTAAGAACTCAGCAGATTGTCTTCTCCAGTGTCTGTAACTTTTCCCCATATTTCCCAATGCAATTTGTATTCAGAGTTATTTACATATACAGTTTGGGGTCCTGAGGAAGTACACTGTCCTCCTCCTTGCTACTAGGCCTTATCTCCTTAGCAACCGGCCTATTCCCGTACCTGTAACTTTTCTCCATATTCCCCAATCCAATCTGTATTCAGAGTTGTTAACGTAGCAGAGGTTTGGTTTCTGAGGGAATACACTGCCCTTCTTCTTGCTGCTGGGCATTGTCTCCATAGCAACAGGCCTGAGGCCCAAGAGCTCTCCGGCTGAGAATTCTAAAGGCCCCTCTCTGAACTGCCAGCTCCAGGATTCTATAGAATCTTTGCAGCCAGCCAATCATATGAGGTCTTTTCACCTCACACAGCCAATCATATGAGGTCTTCACCTGCCTGACTCAGACAAACAGACAAGATCATTTACAAACTTTGACTTTTATATAGTGGATGAAGACAATGCACACATTTTTCAAGGAAGCCGTCTCTCCCTGAGATTCCTTCCCCTTGTCTGTGTATTGCAAAAGCTAGACCAGGCCCTGAGATCTGAGAACCCTAGTGTAGTAGTCTGTAATTCTCCAATTCTCTTCTCACAATTGTAAATTGTTGTACTATGTGATATCTCTGAATACATGGATTGGTTCTAGTTCTATTTGATTTGTCACTTCAAAACCATACAAATCAGGACAATTAGCTTGAACAACCTGAGATCACTGGTAACACTGATTTTGCTTTAGAAAGGAAACAAGTATATACAGGTCACTCCCTAGCAACTGGTAAAGATCTAAATTAGTTCTACATGTTTGTGGAATCAACTTAACCGACCAATTACCATAAAATCACAGGTTCTGTTGAGCATGCTGCAACTTACCTGTATAGATTGTTATGAAATTTGTTATAGGAAGACAAAGTAATCAGACCGCCCCATGCAGCAGACAAAGAGAAAAAGATTTGAGTGGCAGCATCTTTCCACACCTAAAAAAAATGTCCAGTGGAGACAATCAGTGAAAACTTCAATGAACATCTTTGCAAAGGTGAATAAAATAACTAATGGTTTCGACTGTGGTTCAACGGGATTATCCAAGATGCTATATGTAAAGACTGGACCTAGCAGGTAGCTAGGCAAGCAAGGTTGCTTCAGGCAGCAAAAGGCAGGAACTGAAGGCTTTTGAAATTATTGGACCTAGCAGGAGAGTTCTGCTTCTGTATTGACACTACACTGATAAGTAGCTTTGTGAATATAAGTAGGCTGAGATAATCTAGTTACTGATAAACTGCCCATGCTGATCAAGCTCTATTGGCCTTTCACACAACACAGTTAGAGTGCCATGATTCTACTTTAAGTGCCTTGATTTGATCCTATAAAATCTGGGGATCTGAAGTTTAGGGAAAGGTACTTAGAATTCTCTGCCAGAGATTTCTAATTCTAATTCTAATTCCTCACCAAACTATAAATCCCAGGTTTATAGCTAAAGGATGCAACCAAGGCAGTTAAAATCATAGTACTACAGTCATACAGTGTGAATGGGCTTCTTTTATTATAAATTATCTAACTATAGGGAAACGATGGGAATCCTTTAGCCCAGGGATTGGGAAAGTATTCTCTCAAGCCTTTTCTGAGGCTCTTATTTCTCCCTGAGTTCTACAAAGTCCCAGACACAGCCCACCATTTTAAAAATCATTTTGTTTTGAGAACCACCTCCTGAAAAATGCCAAAAGCACCATTTAGAGTGGCATTATGCCTTTAAACACGCCTCCCCAAATCTCCCTAATCCCCAAAGTGCATGGACAGTGCCAAAAATCACTTTAAAATGACACACAGACACAAAAAACCCAAAACAGGAGGTCATCACCAGAAATGACTTCTGATCACTTTGAAGACACATAGTTCACTTGAAAATTGCAATTTTGTGGCCCGTAGTGAGAGTTCAAGATAAAAGCCTTCTAGATATTTTGGATCACAGCTACAAGAGTCTGGTCCCTTATCACTCGCTATGCTGACTGGACCTTATAGGACCTGTAATCCAAAACATCTGGATAGCCAGAAATTCCTACTCCTGCAAGAGGTCATAGTAACTAAGGGATTGAACATATATGAAACATGCATTCAAATCACTGTCCCAACAAGTAGATTTACTGAATCAGTGGGACTTACATCCCGACTTACCACATTCCCATTGACTTAACTGCTCTACTCTAACCAGGACTAGCAATTATAGTTAGGCCATGGACACATCTCTGAATGAATTGCAATGACTAGGGAGGTCATGTTAACTGACAAGAACAATCAAGACTGAATGGCATTTTCACTAATTGCTAATAGAACAAATTTGGCTTTTTTAAACTAAATGATGGTCTTGGTCTGCATATGGTTCCCCTGGATGTGGGTTGCCCATGTTAATACTATTTAAATCAAAGATTGCCTATAATTGATGGTATTCATTCCTTTTCAAAGCTGCAGCATCAAGGCACAGTTACAGTTAAATGGCATACCCCAGGTGCTTAATTAGTCCAAGTAGAAGTCTTAATTTTTCAGATATTTAAGTCTGTCCAGCCTTTCAAATTTAACAAAAGTTCTCATTCCATATAAAATAACACAAAAACATAATTCAAAAGATCATGCAATATAAAAGCACAATGCAAACAGTAAGAAATTGATAAGATAAATAAAATCAGCATAAATCAGGTAAAACGGCAGAAAGCAACAATGTAATATTAAGAGATAAAATGTTGGTATCATTGTCAAGTTAGAGCTCAAAGAAAATATTATTGAACACAATGCTTAGAACTCATCAAGGTTGGCTCTAGGTAAATCTCTGGAGAAGAAATGCTTTAACAGGAGCATCATCATAGCAAAGGTCTGTTGGTCACAACTTTTGTAACCTTCAGGGTGTTAGATCAGCTTTGCTTCCTGCCATGTTTCAAAGTGTTACCCTGTCATGATGATGAATGCTTCGTGATTATGTTATGCTTTTGGATACTGTATGCTGATACAAAGCTTATCCTGTGCTGGAAGAATATGCTACCTTGTTGTAGTAAATGAACTTCTTGGAATAGCGAAATGCTTGGATTGCCATCATGTGTTACATGTCACCATATGTTAAACTGTGTGTGTAATCAGATTGATAGTTGAAAATATGGAACCTGAAGTGAGCATATTGCCACAGTATGCCAGATGAAGGGACGGAGTAATGTGCTCTTATTGTTTTTGATATATGATTGTCAGAGCTGGTTCTGTTACAGCTTTGGTATATGCTTTATACCTTGCTGGAGAAATATGTTACATCTACTTCTAGAGTGTATAACTAGGTATGTTACTATGTAGTGCTAAGTTACTGCCATGCTGCATGTGGTCCTGATGTTTCATTGCGGTACTACAATGGGCTTTACTGTATGTGTGCATTAAGGATTAATTATCATTGGTTACTTCTAGGCTTTGATGTATTACACTTTGCCTATCCTTGCTGTATGTAGTAATGTCTTGCCATGTTGTTAAGCAGGTCTGGTCAATTCATGCTGTTGATCATGTTTAATGGTGTTATTATATGCTATGCTTAGTTTCCATATGACATTGCATATTTGTTTTGCTGTTTGCATATAACATGCTTAATGCCTTGCTGTATTATAGGAAAGGTGCTGGGCTTTGATACTTATTCTTCACATATGCTTTGTATTTTTGCCTGGAAAAATATGGCAAGGCAGTGATGCATTATGAGGGAATGCAGTACTGTAAAAGGATGATGAGAAAGGCTGGGAATCTGTGAGAACTGAAAAGTTATCTGATAGCTTTGATGTGAACCCAGGTGCTAAGTTAGCCTTCAACATTTTGCTTGGACTAAAAGGCCTGGACTAAGGGGTGTCAGTTGGAAGGGTTGTAAATTATTGTCTGGGAACAGAGGAAGGAGAGCATGATAAGGACTGTGAGAAGATTTTATTGCTAGATCTTCAAAAGCTGTGGTTGGTGTAACAATGGAAGAAGAGAAAACCTGGGGAAAGGACCTGAGACACTTACCTGGGAAAATTTATTTTTAGCTAGCAAATGAGAGATCTGTGTGCACTTAATTTGTGTGTGTTATGTGTAACACCTATATAGGCCTATACAATACCATGGATTCCAGTCTTGAAAACCATCCAAAGTTGTCTAGGTTTCAAAGTTCACACTACTGTGTGTTTTTTCTTGGGTTCCTGAAATAAAGCTTCTGTAATATTTCAAAACTTTTCTGAGCCATTTACTCAAACCTGGACCTAGCCACTGTTCATGGCAAAGGTCATCTTATCAGGATGGCTCCTACAGGAAAAGAAAGCCCATTAGTTCTCCAGGCTTTGGACATAAAGTTCTTTAATGGTGAAAACTAGCGAATTATATTTGAAGATTTACTAAAATCTAGTGGAGATGTTTTCACACCACAGAGATACATTCCACATATCTGATTCCAGTCATAATCCATCTGCCCTGTTTTGAGGTTGTAGTTTTCAGGTTTTACTGGACTTCAAGACATACTTTATAAAAGCCATTGGTTTCAGGTACCTTTTCTTAATGGTCTAATGGTGCTGTGTGAGTGTGTACCATCTTCTGAAAAATAGCTTATAGCACCTGGATTTCTTTGGCAGTTTCCTATCCAAGTACTAACCGGGGCTGATTTTGCATAGTTTTCAAGACTGGACAGACCTGGTGCCTTTAGGGTATTGGTATGAAACTGTTTTCAAAGCTTTTTATGTGGATATCTTTAAATAAAGCTAGTACTGGCTTTTGTGCTATTTTAACATTTGTTGCATATTAGTTTTAATATTGCTATTTACATTTCATTAGCATTTTTTAAGGAATCTTATGAGGACTGATAGGCAGCCTAAAATACATATATAAGCTCTCTCCTAGCTTAGGTGCCTTTAAAAAAATTGTTGTTGTTGTGTGCCTTCAAGTCATGACCACCTTAAGGTGAACCTACCATGGGGTTTTGTTGGCAATATTTGTTCAGAAGGGGTTTGTCCTTTCCTTCCAATGAGACTGAGAGAGTGTAACTTGTCCAAGATCACCCAGTGAGTTAGCAAACACAGAATAAGCGAATTAATGGAGTAGCTTGCTGTTAGTGGAACTATGTTACTGGAATAGATAGCATTGGTGGGCTCCAGCAAGGTTTTTCATGACTAACTGAACTCCAGTAAGTTCAGTGGACCTACACAAAGTCTGGATTTTACCCAATGTAATATGAACATCACTAGATGTTGCATTACAGACTGAAAAATGACCATGTGACTTCTTCACATTCTTTTCTCAAACAACATCAAATCCTTCATTTCCTCCAACACACTGCATGGATATGGTACAAAATCAGCTTGAGGATAATCCAGCATCTTTATAGTCAAGTTGCACTTCCTTGCATTCAGAGTTGATGTTACCCACCAAAGCAATGTACCAAAGAGAGTAAAAAAAGGAATTTAACAAAAATCTAATGCAACAATGCATAATCAATTTAGCCATAAAAGGCAGCATGAAGCTGACACAGCACTGGGCACACATTCCTGTTAGCTTTCCTAATGTGCAGCAAACAATAGGTCCATATGAGTTATTCACCCTATTAGAGTGGTATAACTGGAATTATAAGCCCACCATAGCATCAGTTAGTTTCTCCCACTTAGGTGTGATGAAGTACCAGATTCCAGCCCCGGCTCCTGGAAGGGTAACTCCTCTGATTAGTAAGATGATAAGCACTACATAAGGGAATGTAGCAGTAAAATACACCACCTAAAGAGACAATACATAGACAAAGAATTACTCACTACTCTGTAAGTAATATTATTTCCTCACTGTCTACAACAAGCCATTAGACATAGGGAGGGCCAGTGGTACCAGTCAGTGGGAGACACTTATAGAGATAATAGGATTATTAGTTAAACAGGTCTTTAGGGGTGTAATGCTTAACCAAATAGATCATGCTAAAACTTAAACAGAGCAGACATCTTGTGGAACCAGATCACCAGTCTTTGCTGAGATTAATATTACCAAGACTGTGATCTCTATAATCTATATACTTACCTGGGAGTAACCCCAACTGAGTCTGCTTCTAAGAAGGCATGCATAAGATTGACCTATAAAATAACTTTATTATATTCCAGCATCCAAGGATAACAGACAACTACTCTATCGCACTGTTGTTACTGGGATGTATAGTGTGGCTACATCATTTTGTCATATTTCACACTTAAGTTTTGAGGTATAAATACACTTTATACCTGTACACTGATCCTTTTTAATGTAGTTCTGTATCCTTAAACCTAAATGCATAGGAACTGTAGAAGGCATGCCATGAGAAATCCACATATGAAAATGAGCACTTAAGAACTTAACAAACATGTGTATATGTGAAAATATTTGCCTTACCAGCTTTTCTTCAACTCCGCACAAACTTGATAGGTGTCATGCTGTTATTACATTTCTCAATAAGCAATTAAGCATTGAATATTCTATGCAATGTATAAGTCATAAGTGGGTCTTTAGACTTTATGTTTGATCTGAAGAAAGATATTCACTTACTTTTCCTGAAGTCTTTATTCCTTTAGCCAGGGAGGCATAAACAATTGCCCAAGCCAGAAAGAGAGACAGTGCCAAAGGCCACCTGATTTCACCAGGATATTCAATTCCTGCAGAAATCTTCAACACGTGGTACCTGATAGTCAAAACATCAGTGTGGATCACTGCAGGCTACATTCCAAAGTACAGTCATTTGTATCAAGTTAAATATAATTCTAATTTTCTAAAAGTACTCCAACTTACAGTCTTTTATATTTGCATTACGATTTAAACACACACACACACACACACACACACACAGAGTGTATTTCACAAACTATAGAGGTCAACTGGTAGGCAAACAGACACAGTTTACTTTAGCTTGGAACATCTGGAACTAAGCTGTAACTGTCTAACATAAATGAAGAGTAAAGCTCAGTGAACCTCAAAACCCAGAAAATCCACAACAACCTAAAGAGTGAAGCCTTGCAGAAGTTGCTTTGTTTAGTGGTCCAAAAGTGGAGGATTTTCTATCTATTCCCCTTGTCATGCTAGATCATTTCCAGCTGTGATTTAGACCTAACAACAATGTCGTTCCATGGGATTTAATGAAACTCTGAGGGATTCCAGGGAATTCTGGTGAGTTTTTGTCTTTTGGGGCTGTAGAGTCTACTGGAAAAACAACCTTCGAGTATCCCTTACCTAAGAAAACCCTACAAAATTCATGGTGTTGCCATAAGTCAACAGGCAACTTGAAGGCACATATACACACAGAGTCTATACATACATCTTAGCTGAGGGCAGCCTAGAAGAATGCAATGTCCTATAATGTGGATGATTAAATAAAAGGAAGAGTTCACTATTGAATGCATTGTATAGTAATGACAACGGCAAAGAATTTTGATCCACTGTTGTTGAGTCCTCATAGTGCTGCCCAGCAGAGTTTTTTCAATGAGTTCAGAGTCTACTGAAAGTAGGAGGTATGGTAAAAAACCTCAGTAGCACATTGTAACACATTGCAAGACATCAGTCATATCTGCTATATCTTTTTATTATGTTTTAAATGTATTTCAAATTGTTTCAACTTTGTTTTTTTTTAATAGAGTTATTGTTGGATTGTGTTTTTGAAACTTTTGTACTATTATTTTATTTATTTATATAGTTGTAGTTTGTTTTAATTTGTTGTGAGATGCCTTGAGTTCTGTGGTGGGAGAAAGGTGGGATATAAATTAAATAAATGAACACTTAGTATCCCCAATTCCCATATATTTCTGCTTGGATATTCATCCAGGTGTGTCTTCCAAATGAAGCATGGCAGGTGTCTACAAGTAAAAGCACCTTTTCAATAGTTGGACTCCTGCTGTAGAATAACATTTTCAAAGAGGTCCTACTCTATCATCACCAACCAAAGAACTGTTTATCTTTCCAAGGTTTATAAATCATAGAATCATAATGCTGGAAGAGACCACAAGGGCCATTGAGTCCAACCTCCTGCCATTCTGGAAAACAAATCAAAGCATTCCTGATAAATGACCATCTGGCCTCTGTTTAAAAACCTCCAAAAAAGGAGACTCGACCATACTTTGAGGCAGTATATTCCACTGTCAGATTCCAATTATCTCACTGTCAGGAAGTTCTTCCTAATGTTTAGGTGGAATCTCTTTTCATGAAGTTTGAAGCCATTGCTCCATGTCCTAGGCCCTTTTCGCACCTTACCTTTTCCCGTTGCCGGGCTGCACAGCTGGTGCAGGAAGCCTTGGGAGGAACGCTGTCGCATCCCTCCTGCTTCGGCTACGCAGCTGATTCCTGGTCACGCAAGTGCCCCACCTCTTCTGTTCGCAGTGCAGCCTGCAACCTCCCAGGCTGCACTGAGGAGAGGATACGCAACCGGCCCGGCTCCCGAGGCTCCGCATGCCAGGTAAGTGCTTGCAGGGCCCTGGAGTGATGCACGACCAAGCAGCATTTTCGGCTTTGAGCCGAAAATGAAAAAATGCATGCGCGGTCCGTGTCAGTCCCTTGAGCATCGCACAAATGTGAGTACGTCGTATGGGTCGCTCCTCACATTTACATGATGCTCAAGGGCCCCTTTCGCTTCAGAAATGCCATGCGAAAAGGGCCCAAGTCTCTCGAGCAGTAGAAAACAAGCTTACTCTATCTTCCATATGACATCCCTTCATGTTGTCACTTTTAGTCCTACTTCTGCATTGCAGATTTTCATTGTCTCCTCTTTGTTTTCTCAGCTGGGTTCTGATCTAATGTGATATCGTTTTAATGTTGCATGCATTTTGTAGTATTTTTATTGTTGCATGTCTCTAAATTGCTGTTATATTTTGTGAGCTGTTCAGAAAATTTTGTCTATAGGGTGACCTATAGAGTGACCTTATAAATAAAATAAGCAGCTAAAGAAATACTTTATAAGCACACTATAAATAAGGCTGTGACCCAATTGGATACTGTATTATCCTTCCTCGTGCTTTTTGATCAAAAATCCATAGAGCAGCCAGTCCCTAAGACTCATGTCAGCCACAGTAACAAAGCATCATTTCTGTGGTAAAGCAGCTTTTCAATTCTTACAACAATCCCATGAAGTAAATCTGTGATACCTGACATGACGTCAGGTTTCGGCATCCAAGACTTAAATATAACTTGATGGCCCTTGTACCCAGATTCAAAGATCATATCCTAGCCATTGCATGGCATCTTTGCTTCTTGAATGCCAGCATTATATGCTGCTTTTCTGATGTATGTTTCAACATTCCATCAAATTGTATTTGTCTACATATCAGCAATAATCAACTCATTAGTGAAGTCCAACCATATGAAAGGCATATCTAAACTGAATGATTACACATTCAACTAATGAATAAAAAGAACTAATTGAACATGCAATTACAGGTTTTTGTTTGGTTGACAATGTATTATGTGTTGTACTTTCAGCAAATTTGATCTATAGTGAGTCTGAAAAGAGGACGTGAAAGTGAAAATTGGTAGGTTATATTTGAAATTAGCCATTAATACAATGTTGGTTAATGAAATGCTAGTTAGCGTAATTTGTAACTGAAAAATCTTCAGTCATATACATAAAGAAATGTAATGGTTTAACCAGTGACTTTCATGCTTAGATTTCTATTCCAAAAAATCTGTTTAAAAAAAAACTTTAAAAAAAACTTACTTGAAGTACTCTTCACTGCCACTGACAAAAGTTTTGTTGACATGGCTGGTGGTATAATTGACCATTGTCAAGTTTGGATAGGCACTCATACAGAAAGTGGAGTTCTTTATTTGTAATTTGGGCCGGTCACCAATGATACAGGAATCTGACAAAAGACACAAAGCAAAAAATTAACGATTTGGGCTAAAATATACCTGAAAACCCTTGAAAAATCTCAGTGAAGAAAAACAACATCTTGCATCTAAAGTATGTTTCATTTCAGCATCTAAACATTTGAGTAAGTGTCAGCATCTTGTTAATTAGGAAGATACGGCCTTGTTCTTAACATTAATCACATTGGAGACTTCTTTTCTACTGATAAGTCTAATTTGTCTCAGACTGCTGTGTATCTAATTCAGTCCTTGGAATTTTACTTGATTAATATAGAAGTACCAAGAATCACAAGTCAGCAAAACTGAAATCCTTGGATATAAGCTGGAAAAAAAAAACGTCCTATGCTTTGATTGGGCATCTCCTCGGTAAATAATTACAATATCATGGTATGAGGCTACTCATCATCCTGTGTTTGTTGGATAAGCAAAAGCTGAGGGTTTTCTTGAGACTCTCTATCTATCACTAGCCTTGGGTGATCAGTAGTCATAGAGCTAACGCTCAAGTGAAGGAGAAACTTGTATAAATCAAAGGCACAATGAATCAAAGGCTTTGTGAGCCACAGCCACTTTCTGAAGCCTAGCTGAACACTTATTCAAATGGCTCTATAATTCCAAAGACTGGTGTAGCCTCAGTTTTAGAGACAAGCAAGACACACTTGCTAGTCATAGCCCCGCAAAAGGTTTTGTGTTCATGGCTGAACTGCAAACCTCTGCCAGCAATCTCACAGCATTAGTTCCAATACTTTGATGTGCAATACACACTACAAAATGAACTGTGAATTGATAACCAATGGTTTGTGGCTCCATGGTTTATTATTTTATATTGTCACTAATGAGCTAGTTGCCTCTTTCTGGCCACTGAAAACAGCAACCGTAACAAAACCACAGCAATAAATGAAAAGAAAAGATGTGTTCTATATATTTTGGTTACAAGATATTTAATTTATGCCAACTGCAGCTCTGGAAGCTGAAGTGGAAATTAAACTGAAAATCCATTTTGGATATTGCTATCATCATCATCATCTCACTTGTTACCCAGTACTGGGACTCAAGGCAGATTACAAAATATTATAAACACTACAAGCTAAAATACTTACAAAAACATAATTGAAATATATGGATGTTACAACAAATGCAATTAATCTATAGAATTATAACTGTTTGAAATCAATTAAAAACAAGACAAAAATAGGCAGGACATCACACCATTAAAATTCCATGGCAATCATCTCCTAAAATCCATCAAAATAGAAAAATTTTCACTCACCGGCAGCAGGAAAGCAAGCAGAGAGCCATTGTAACCTCCCTAGAAAGGGAGTTTCAAAGTCTGAGAGCAGGCACTGAGAAGGTCCTCTCTCTTGTTACCAACAAATTTGCCCAGGAAAAGCTCAGCTAAGGCTTTTCATATAGGAAGATATGGTTTTTCAAATAGTCTGGACCTAAGCTGTATTTTAGTACTTTTATGTCCTGCTTTTTTGTTTGAAAGTGTTCAAGGTCAATAAAAAAATAAAATGTGGGTTATTTTCTAACAACTAATCCAGACTTACAAATCTGTGAGCTGACCCTCCAAGTCAAGTCAGCGTGACCTATATATGAGTTCTATGACTAAATCAGGCTACGTATCTTATGGTCGTCCATATGTTGCAGGACTGCAACTCTTAACACTCCACATCAATAGCTATGCTGCCTAGGGCTGCTGGATCTAACAAAATCTAGAGGGCCATACTTTGCCCATCCCGGGCTAAACAGTGACTTGACAGGTGCAAACAATATATAGATATTTCCCACAAAGTTGGCTCAGCATTGAACCAGAATTGCACAAATAAATGGAGAGGAAAATACACCAGCATCTCACTATGCATTCTGAGCTGCGTATGTGTACTCAGTCCCTTTTATGGATTAGCAACTCAGTTGTGGGGCAAAAACAGGCACACTGAATCAGCATAGCTGCATGTGCTCCGTTCTGCCTTCTAGGTATGGCCCTCTAGATTTTGTTTCAATATGAAGGCTTATGTATTTCAATGATTCTACAGAAGGGACAATTTAAGCAAGCGCAACGTGACTTGCCACCATGCTATATGACATGAAAAGTTGCCTCTGCAAAAATTCCCTCATCAACAGGACAGTTAAAGTTTAAAGCATCCTAATGTTGAAAGACCATTTTTGCATTAAAAAAAAAGTGCATGTTTAGAAAAGGTTGCCTTTAAAAAAAATAAAAATACAAACATACAAAATGATGGTCCTTGAAAAGTCACTTTCCTAACATTATTATGTTACAAGCTGTAAAGAACCAAAAAAAACAACAGAAAGTCTTGTGGCATGTTAAAAAAAATTATCTGGCATAAGATTTTGTAGGATCTACCCTCCTTCATCAGATACAGGGATTGGAGATCATGAAAGCTTAACCAAACAGTCAGCTTTTAAGACTTTTCCTTGGTTTTGCTGAAGCAGATTAACAGGGTTCTTCACCCTTCCAAAAATATTAAAGCAAGATAATAAAATGGAAATCTCATAGTTTGAATTTTGAAACTTTGGACCTTATCAAATTTTGTTATGAAACTTAGCTTCAGAAGAAAGTTTTCAAAGTCTTAAATCCTGGAATGCCATCATATAGATACCTACTGCAGTAAAGATTCATTCAACATGATCAGCAGTCTTGCTTCCGAAGTCAGAATGCTCTAATGGCAGAGCCTCCAATATATCTTTGGTCCTGCTGTCATGAGTCTGACAAGGCAGAAAAGAGGCAGCAGCATGGTTTTAACTCCTTCTCTTTCATTTAAAAAATAAAACACAGAAAAGTAATGGAAATCTCTCTCCACTACCATGTTGGAGACATCTGTAGAGGCTGAGAGGGCTTTGGATCTGTAAGATGTAAATCTTTTTCCAGCGTACCCAGAGATACCAGTCAACCCACACCAATCCATCTCTGACCTTGGACCTCTGATATCAGCAATAATGGCTGCACAGTTTCTGCAAAAGGTGCCAGCTGGGTTCATTGTTCTTCTCTCTTTCCTTGGAAAGGGATCTCTGATACTTCCTTTGTCTCACTGGGATGAAGAAACCAATCAACCAGGACTGATCCTCCACTTCTACAAATATAAAATCTAGCTATTACTCTGAATTATCCCTGTCATTTGTATTCTATATTTCTAAAAATGAAGGATAACACATTGTGCATTTTCTCCACCTCAACAGACTTTGTAAGAGCCCTGGATGCAAATAAGAGGCCATATCAGCACATCTGAGAAACTAATTTGAATATTTGCAACTCCCTTTCATATTCCATCTTTAGACTGTAACCAGAAGGAGATACCATGATTAGAACATCCACGCCTCATACCACCTTTTTGCTTTGCTTATGAAAGAGTGGGAATCATGTGATTCTCCACATATTGCTGGACTACAGCTCCCAGGAACATAGCCAATACTAGTTGCAGTCTCAGAATATGTGGAGTGCTGTGTGATTCCCACTGCTGGTTTATCTTCTTGCCTAACAAAGAATTTTGATATGCTCAGAAACTTATACACTGTTTTGTGACCGCTTATTTGGATTTTGCCATTTTTTGTTATTTTCAAAAAGGCAAAAATGAAAAGGCTGTTCTAGCACGCCTACTTTTGCTTTTTGAAAGGCAACAAAGGTTTAGTAAATGTACACAATCTGCTGAGACAGAATAATATCCTTCTGGGTGCTATGAGAATGTACAGTTTGAGAAGCGATATCATTTACCAACAGGAATGAATGAACTTTTTCTGCCATCCTGACTCAGTACACATGGCTCTTCTATAAGTGATTAAGGCATTTTGAAATTTGGTTTTACAGTCATTAGAGAGGGTTAGCTATGAAAACCCACCAATGGCACTAGCTTTCCATGGTGGTGGGATTATATGTTCCTGTGAGGCAAGAGGTTATGCTGATGGCCACAACTCTGCTGATAGGATCTCAGTTTTTGTAGAAGAACCAGACTAAAAGTATCAAACACCTAGTGGGCAGCAGTGAAGGATCTTCCAAGGACAATAGCAGCAAAATCATGCTAACATTTGTTCTTGCAGAAGAACAAGCATGCAGAAAGAGGCATGGTAAACCCCTTTTCAACATTTTACCAAAAAAACCCACTAAACTATGATGAGACAACCCAAAATGGAACAAGAGATAGTGCCAGACAATGAAACTCTCAGTTTGGAAGGCATTCAATGAGTTACTGGGTTACAGCAAAGAACTGTGAGTAGCACTTTGCCAGTGATGCAACTGGACATTCAGCAATTGACATGCTAAGAGGTAAAAGTCTGAAGGTGCACAACACATATTATAGGAACATGGAATATGAGAACATGAATAAGGTAAACCTAGACATAGTAAAACAAGAAATGGAATGTATAAACGTTGCAATACTTAGGGTGAGTAAGTTAAAAAGTGGGAGGAATGAGATATTTTGAGTCAGATAATTACAGTGTTTTACTCAGGAAATTAAAATAAATGAAATAGGATGGTAGTAATAGTGAGGAGAGATGTATCAAAAACAGTCAAAAGATAAAATGCAAAGTCTATCAATAATACTTCAGGGAAGAGCTATTAACAGAACCAAAATCTAAGTTTATGCCTCAACTACAGAGGCAAAAGAAGAATTGAAAGATTTTATGTTGAAATCCAGGAGAAAATGTATCAAACACCTAAACAGGTCTTCATGTTTGTCATAGGCAACTGAAATTCAAGAGCAGGAAACGGAGCAGAAACAAAGATTATAGGAAAATTTGGCCTAAGATCAGGAAATGAAGCAGGAGAGTGACTGACAACAGGCCAGCAGTTTGTTCTCTGCAAGCACGTTCTTTAACCAGCTAAAGACTGTATAGATGGCATCACCTGATGGCCAATACAGAAATCAAATAGACTACATAATTGGATGCAGAAAGTGGAGAAGCTCCATTCTCTCTGCAAAAACAAGGCCAAGAACAGATCATGGAACAGACCATGAACTTCTAATGTCAAAAATAAAAGTAAATTTAAAGGGACACTAAACCAACCATCACAACAAAAATACAACCTGAAGACCATCCCTATAGAATTTAGAGATTATGTAAAAAAAAGAATTGCACTATTAAACCTAATTGACCAGGAGGCAAATGAACTCTGGACTGAAACCAGGGTTATTGACAGGGAAGAACATAAAGAGACACTGTCTGCAGCCAAAAAGAAAGAGAATCTCCAGTAGATGATGGATGAAACTCTTCAAGCAGCTAATGACAGATGAGAAGCAAAAGTAAAATGTGACAGGAGTCGGAATCCTGAGTGCAATTGCTCAATGGCTTGCATGCAGGGACAAGGAGAACTACTATAAAAGTCAATGCTAAGAAACAGAAGATGACAACAAAAAAGGAAGAACAAGAATCTTCTTCCAAAAGATCTGGAAAATCAAAGGGAAATTTAAACCAAGAGTAGAGATGCTCTCCTGCCAGCAGAGAAACTCATTACATGATCAAGTAGAAATAAAAAGATGGTGGAAACAATACACTGAATATCTGTATGAAAGAGATGAAAGGTTGACAGATTCATGGAAGAAAGAACCCTTTGAAGAAGAACTTACAGTTATAGAAAGTGAAGTGGAAGCTACACTCAGAGCACTTGGGAGAAATTTTTCACCAAGAACGGATAGCACACCGATAGAGTTGCTTCAAAACACAGAGACAGAATGAACTCTTTCTAAATAAAATCTTTCAACAAATATGGAAAATAAAACATTCTAATCCCCAAGGAGGGAGATATCAGCAATTGCAGTAACCATAGGACCTTGGCATTAATTTCCCATGCCATAAATTGATTCTCAAAATTCTACCACAAAGACTTTTATATGGAAAAATCAATGCCAACTATCCAAACTGGGCTCAGAAAAGGAAGAAGCACAAAGCATTATACTGCAAAAATATGTTGAATATGGAGTGCACCAAAGAATTTCAGAAGAAAATAAGTCTGTGCTTTATAGATGACAGAAAAGCCTTTGATTGTGTACATCATGAACAACTATGAGTGACTCTTAAATAAATGGCTGTGCCACATTTGATTGTCCCGATGTGTAACTTGAACCAGGACAAGAAGCAACCATCAAGACAGAATACAGAGAAACAGAATGGTTTCCAATTGTCAAGGGAGTCAGACAAGGTTGCATTTTATCACCCTGTTTAACTTGTATGCTGAGCATATCAGAAATAAACTTGGAGAAAGGAGGTGTGAAAACTGAAGGAAGGAACAACAACAATTTAAGACATTCAGAAGACACCATGCTGCTAGTAGAAATAGAAAAGACTTGGAACGATTGCTGAAGAAAGTCACAGGAAGAAAGTGCAAAAAAAGTTTACAGCTATACATAAAAAAAAAACAAAAATAATGAGCACAGATGATTTACATAATTTTAAAGGAGAAGATGAAGGCATTGAAATAGTTCAAGATTTTCTATAACCTGGCTCAGTCATTAATCAGAATAGAGACTGATGTCAAGAAGTCAGAAAAAAGCTAGAATCTGGAAATGCAGCAATGAAGACACTAGACAAGATCTTGAAATATCAAGATATATAATTGAATATTTACGTTAGAGTGGTCAATGCCATTGTATTTCCAATTTCTGTATATGGTTATGAAAGATGGACCATGAAGAAAGATAAGAAGAAGAAAATCAACTCATCTGAAATGTGGTGCTGGAGAAGAGTTCTATAGATACATGAACTGCTAAAGACAAATAATTGAATCCTAGAGCAAATCAAGCCTGGATTCTCCCTAGAAGCCATGATGACTAAACTGAGACTGTCACACTTTGAACATATCATGAGAAGACATGATGTACTAGCAAAGATAATAATATCTGGCAAGGTAAAAGGCAGTGGGAAAAGAGGAAAACTGCATTACAGATGGATAGATTCAATCAAGGAAGACACAACCCCAGATCTGCAAGACCTGACTAGGGCTGTTGATAATAAGGTGGCTTGGAGAGTCATCCAAGTCAATTTGCTAGCAGTTAACAACAACAAACTATGAAAAAGAAAAAGTTTGAAGAAGAAGAAAAATCAATATCAGTTATCTGAAATCAGCCCTTGAGTTAACCCTCTGTTTTATCAATCTTGCTAGTAACTGCTATTGTAGTCTTCAAGGATGCTGCAGAGAAATATGTGTAAACCTTTTAAAAGGAAGATGCTATACCTCAAATTGGCCAGCAGAGAGGGTAGTAGCACGCTATCCTTCAACTTTCCTATTTTCTGCACAGGGCTAGCACCAAAATATAATTTGAGGAGTGAATATTTAAAAAGCTGTAGACCTTTCTACACCAAGTACTATATATCTCTTTCTTCAATCCTTGCATATAAATGTGTCCCACTTGTATTAAATATTGCTCTTAAATTTTTAGGGTCATCACAATGCAATACTAAATTAGATACTTTTTAAACTCCATAAAAATCCAGTTTAACTGTAACTAATTCTGTTTTCTATTCTACTGTGCATTTCAAGGATTCAGTTAATGTGAGAAAAAAGCTTGAATTTTTTTAAAAAAGTGAAATATATCTTAAATATGAAATAATTGTTTCTTTTAAAAGACATTTCTCCAAATTCAGTTTCAAAAATTATCCATTTGAACAAAATAAGACACATTTATTAATTTATTTTTTTAAAAAAAGTTGGGTATTCATTCCCTACAGTGAGGTACCAGACAAAGAAATCAATATTACTGACATACTCTGTCCAAATTTTTTCTTGCTCCCGAATTCCATATTATACTGATGCAAATGCAGAAACACACAATACAATTTTACATTGGTCCTAATATTCCAAGTCTTTCATATGAATATATTTAGAAGGCCTAATAGTGCATAACTATTATTGCATGACTTCTCAGTTTCTAAAAATCTATCAAATATGCAGCCCTATACACATCTTCTCAAAAGTAAGCCCCATTGAATTCATGAAAGCCCCATAAAGGGTTACAGTATTGCACTTTTAATGATCTTGTATTAGTGGATGTCCATCCCCAGAAATAAGGAATTGTAAACTCCGTACTAGGACAAACCATGTCAGCTTTATAGAGTGGATTGGATTTACCCTGTTTTAGATCATAGCACAGCATGAGTGAGATCACAGTATGACACTTAAGGTCAGTTTTGCTGCACTGCAGCAAGTTTTTTTTTTACAGCTCAGCTTTCTAGAGCTGTTCATTTCCCTGCACTACATAGTTCGGATCAGCAGAGGGCGCAGTCACTTTGCAGCAGAGGACAAACAAGTCTTTGCATGCGGTGCTATCCATCAAACCTTGAGCGATAGATAAGAAATAATGACTACACTGAACTGAAAGATGTCAGCGTGAAATCCCATTTCCATGGGCAATTAGTAATATGTGAAAGTATCCTTTTGGAAAGGACCCTTACGGAAAAGAGACGAGTCTTTTGTGCTTTTTTAAGTATTTTTTTTTAAGTGTTTATGATTTTTTTCAAGCCTTCAGATATAAACAAAGACATTAACACAGCTGCAGTCCCAAATGTTCTGCTCAGAAGTTCCATTACACATAGTGGAAGATAAAATTGTATTTCTCAGCATGTTTAGGATTAGAGTGGAATCCTGAAAACAGGTTAAGAGACTGAACAGTGGCTATCTCATAAATGCAAGACAATGTCTTTATAGGATTTTGTATCAGGAAATATGTGAAAACTCAGAAGCATGGACAAGTCTGAATGTGCTCTGTCCAAATTCAAGAAATTTGGCTACCGTTCGAACAGGAATTCAGAGTTATTGGTTTCTGGTTTACCCCAGAAACAAGGAACTTTCCCTATCTATTTCTAAAAATGCCCAAATAGTAATATCAGCCACTTTTAGTTTTGCTCACTTTTTGAAGAATAGACACTTCTTTTGCTGAGGGTAGCCACATGTGCTAGCAGTCAGAGATTGAATTTTATAGCAGAAATATATTGTAGGTGCTTAGTTCTTGTTCTGAGACTACGAGTCCGAATTATCTAATTGAAGGGGTAAAGAACAGCCATCCTGTGATCTGTTCTACTCTATTTCCTATCTCTGACAAACATCAGCAACAGCTTTTGCACAGGAAGTGTAAAATTACATAGGGCACTGTGAAGATTCCAGACATGACAGTGGAGATACCAACAGTAAGTAAACCAGTACTTCATAGCCTAGTCTAGTATCATTCTTTACACAAAGGTCATTATTAGCAGTATTCCCTGGTGATTGTGCCTTGTTCTCTGGCCCTGAATGGTAGATAACTTTCAGATAGATTTAAGATGCAGTGAGAAAAAGTACAAAAATTTCCTCTTACTACACTTCCAAGGTAGTAGTTGAAAAGGAATTTCTGGGGGGGGAAATCCAGAGTATAGAAAATTGGCTTTTTCGATGATGATATCCAGAAATCTACGCTACCTACTGGATTCTGGGAGCTATACTCAGAAGGTAACTTTTTTGCTTTTTGCTCCAGCAGCTTTCTCTTCTTGTCTGCCTGTTTTATCTGCACAGAGTTAAAACTTGAGAAGTGCTCTGTGAGGTACATCTCCTGTATGCATCCTGTATCTCTGCATATTGAGCATATCTGAAGATATTATGAAGCTACAATCCATCCAGTGTACATTTACCTGGGATTGGCCTCATTGGATGAAGTGGGACTTACTTCCTAGCAAACATGCACAGGATTGTGCTACATAATGGCTATCTTCGGTATTTTACCAATATATCAGTCTCACTCCCACAAAGACCAATGAGATTTGTCTCTAAAAGCACATAAATGGAATGGTGATGTCAGCATCACAACCAAATAACAAATGCTTCATCCAGAGCATGGAACATATAAAGTCCTCCAGCCCTTCTAGACTGCATCTCCCTAGCTAGTATAGCCAATGGTCAGGGATCAGAGGAGCTGCAGTGCTACAAAATCTGGAGGGCCAGACATTCCCTCTTCTTTCCTACTGTGTAGTTCAGAGGTGATCTTAGGAAGTTATAAATAAATGCTACTAGTTGCAGAGAGGCCTATTTTTAGCTAAAGATAGCAATAGTTATAATTTCAGCTGATGGTCAGTGTGGAAACCATTCATTCTTTTCCAGTGGTACAAAATAATTTTTTCCACTGGAAGCAAATGAGCTGTCCTTGAGAACTTGAGAACTAGGATCCGGAATATTTCAGATCATTCCTCAATTTATACTGAGAAACAATAGAGAAATCAGTTAATTATCATCCCATTGATACTGGGCTATAAGGATGGCAGGAGTTACTAAGTTTTATTGGTGTCAAGGGAATGTATAGGATCATGATTCATAGAAGAAGCATTTGTTTAGAGTAAGGTGCTTCCAAGGGCTCCTGAACCATCAAGATTTGTGCTAAGTATGAAGGGGTGTCTACTAGGTGCATTCTGAAAGGCATGCAAACCAACCAAGGAGCCAGCCTTTCAAGAAAGCAAATAAAGTCCACCTATCAGAGATGCTGTAGCATGGAATTCCCCACACCACCAAAAGTTTGGAATAGATTCTCTTTCAGGTCTGTGATTCTGTTGAATTGAATGTGCATTCATAAAAGCATAGCTATTATATTCTGGTAAATTTGAGAATAATGTGTTAAACTAATCTTCTCCCTTGATTTATTAATAACTGAGGAATGCTTTATGATGCCTGAGAGTTTATACAGATGACATTTATAGCTGATAGCTAAGTGTATGAGAAACTAGAGAGGCCAAACAAATGCCATTTGGAATATTCCTGGGGAATACCTTTCCTGATAAATCTGAAACTGGCATTTCAGCTTCACAAGACCCCTCCCTGCAATTTTCCAATGGTTTTTAAGACTGAGGGAAATATAAGCAAGAGGTGTGTACAGACCGGAAAAGGGAAATGTAACTACAGTATAATCCTGTACCATTTCCTTTAAAATAAGTTCCTCTCAGTTTAATAGGACTTACACCCTGGTCAATATGCCTAGGATTGAATCCTTAAAAACAGAATGGACTTAATACTGTCTTCAAGATTTTTATACCCTTGGCATATCTTGACAGAATATTTAAAACCTATGGAAATAACATGTCTATTTATCCACTGAAGTGATCAAATATTCTGTTCTGTATGCCCATCTCTATTCTTTCCTTTAGAAAAAAAGTGTTAAAGGGCTTTTTTGGGTTTTGAAAAAAAATTGTTATCTTCTTTTGGACCTAGATCACTACAGTCACATAACCCACCCATCCACCCTGCCAAAAAAAGGTTGGAGACACACATGTTCTAGCCATTGCTATATCTTAACAGAGGCACATTTAATTTGAACCACATTTCCTCATATTCTCATTGACTTCAGTATAATTTAGTTCCAAGGAAGCACACTTCACAGCCTCTGGTCTTTGGGCAAGGAAATAAATGTTTAGGGTTAAGTATACTGATGCAAGAGTTATGACTATACTCTTAAAGTTTTTGTTGTGATTCCCCACCACTACAATGGTGCAAAGGAGCAGATAGAAATCTTCTCATCTGGTTCAACAAGTATCATCACGCATAAAATCAGGATATTGGGAGGCTTTCATTTATTGTCTGTAGTTAGGATAATTGGAGAACCAGCATGGTGTACTGGTTTGGATGTTAGACTAGGACTCTGGAGACCAGGATCTGAATCTCTGTTCAGCCATAGACACCCACTGGGCAAGTCGTACTCTCTCAGCCTCAGAGGAAGGCAAAGGAGAAACCCCTTTGAACAAATTTTGCCAGGAAGACCCCCTGATACAGTCACCATAGGTTGGAAATTACTTGAAGACACACAACAACGAATACATGTCTTAGTAAGTACAATGAGATTCACATTTAAGTAACAAATGCCCTTTGTCCCTGGAATGTATACTGGGGAAACCTGGGGAGATTCTGTCATCTACTTCTCACCTTATTCTATATTTGGCTGCCTAGCTTTTGAGTCAATACTCATTGGAGTATCATTCATGAATTTCTCATTTTTTTGCAATTTGAGCAGCATGATAATGAGTTCATTGATGAGGCTAAAATTTCAAATGAGCATAATAGCCTTTGAGGAGCTAAAGGAGCTATCCAAGGTGCTTAAACCTATACTCAAAATTGATTCAGCCCTTTGGATAGCTCCTCTACAGATTAGACAAAAACTCAAAGTGGATTCTTCATCCCACTGAGACAGAATCCATGCACCACCACTGGAGAAATGTGAAGGTTGATTACCACAAGTGGTAGAGGGGTAAAAAAGAATGCACATGCTAGCTGCGTGACTTTTTTTGTTGTTAATATACACCACCTTTCATGGGTAAAAATGATAAGAATTTCTCAACTGCAGATAACTTTGTAGAAAATGACACCTCCATTTTGCAACTTAAGCATGGACCCATAAAATGAAGTCTCATTTTCATATAATCATAGAGTTGGAAGAGATTGCAAGAGCCATCTTGTTCAATCACCTGCCATGCAGAAATATGCAACTAAAGCACTCTCAGAAGATGATTATTCACCCTCTGTTTATAAACTTTCAAAGGAGATTCCACCACCCTCCAAGCTAGGCTATTCTATGGTCAAACAGCTTTTATACTTGACATGTTCTGTCTCATCTTTAGGTAGAATCTCTTTTTTTGTAATCTGAAATCACTGGTTTCAGTTCTAGCCTCTGGAAGAGCAGAAAACAAACTCACTCCATCTTCTAGATGACATTCATTCAGGTATTTAAATCTTAAGATCTTCAACCTTCTCTTCTGCATGCTAAGTATACCCAGCTCCCTGGACCTCATCGGTCTTGATTCCTAGACCTTTTACCATATTGGTTGCCCTCCTCTACACACATCCCAGCTTGTAAGTATCCTTTTCGATAGCCGTCTTTCACTACAGCTTTAACTGTTATTGTTGTATCTGTTTTGATAAATGCAAGTGTTAACACTGTGATCTCAATAATGAAAAAAAAAGACCTTGACATTTAAACTAGCATATTTCTGAAATGCTAATTGTTCTGTATTTTAAGGGAAACTTCTCTGATGCATGTTATAAATTTTCTATCTTTATACATTAAGTTGGCAGTTTACTGTAAATGATACCTATTGACAGACACAAATACCAAGATATAACAGGATATAAAAGGCAAGCATGGGCCAACTTACCTAGCAAAAGTTTGTCTTTATCTCTACAATCTGGAGTGTTCCATGGATTGTTACAGGAAGCCCAAGGTAACACATTCACAAGGGATGCAAAAAGGTAGAAAAGTGTGTAGCACAATATAATATTATAATATATGGCTATTAGGACAGAGATAATCAGCATAGCAATGCCACAGCCTAGGGAGAAAAAGAAAAACAGGAAAAATCAGACAGTACTCAACTTTAAGTTAATAAATAGACATGATTTGAAGACAACACTGAAACTATGTAGTCATATATAGATTTATTCTTGTTTAACAATTACCTTATTTGTTCAGGTTCCATTTTATAGGAAACCTAGGTCAAACTCAGTTTATTCTGCAGTAAATCCCACTAAGTTTAATTGGATGTAAACTCCAGACAAATAGGCATTGGATAGTAGCCTTTATCAACAGAAAATGTCCACTCCACTTTCATTTCAGTGGGCACAGTGAGGACTGTCATTAAAACAGATGCAAGAATCCCCACCATCATCTCATATTTGAGATCACATATATGGATTCCTAATGACACCTTCTATCTGGGATTATCACTTATTATGCTGTGTTTTAAAAAGCAGAATAATTTTTTTTGAGTACACTATTTCGTTGCCATTATATTTTAATCTACCCAAGAATAGGGCTTTAAATCTTGAAATGCATCTTTCATCAATACCATAGGGATGCACACACACAATTCTAAAATAGCTGTACCTAAGATGTTATTATCAGGGAAAGTGGGAAAGTAATGTGCATGGGTTATTTAGCATTGAAGGCAAGTATTCCTGCCTTATTACACATGTAAGATACAGTCAAAGTGATACAGCCATCAGATGTTCTCCTGCTGGGAAATGCAGTGAGAAGTCACTAAAGCGGAAAAAGTGCTGCATTACTACTATTTCTGTCTATCCAAGGTCAACTGAAGGTCAAAGCAGGACTGCAGTGCCTCACCCAATAATAACAATGCAGTTAAGAGAATCCATTTCACTGTTCTTGTTTAAATGGAAGACAAACAATAAAAAGATGGATTGGTAAGGCTGACCTTGTAAGGCAGGGATGGCTTTCCAAACAGACACGGGGCCCTGACTAGCAAATTGCCCCAAGGAAACTTCCAAGAAAAAGATAGGAATTCCAGCCAAAGCCAACATTGTCAAATAGGGTATAAGAAATGCACCTAATGAGAAAGGAGAAGACAAATCTCAGAGACAGTATGGGAGAAATAGTCCAACTCTCACTACTGTTCCTATTTGTATAGCATTAAAATTTTGTAAAACACCCATGTTGGTCCACCTCACCAAGACAATGGAAATCCTTTTAGAACCAGGATCTTTCCTCTTGAAGAACTTTTAGGATTGCTGGGGTGGGAATCATATGGCCTTCCAGATGTTGTTGGGCTGCAACTCTCAGCATTCTTCACCATTGACGGACTGACCAAAGTTTGAGTCCAACAACATCTGGAAGGTTGCATGGTTCCCACTCCTCCTTTATTGGCAGAGACTCTTCCCCCAGAAAAACTTTGGCAATTAGTCATTCCCCATAGAACACCTGGCTCTGTTAACGAAACTCAAATATTTTACAGCAGGATCCTAATAGCATTTAGTCTGAAGAAAATTCTGCTTATTTCAGTGAAATTTGGTAGTCAAGTTATAGCAGGCTCAGGATTGCACCTTGCCCCTGGAACTGAGCCCTGGACTAACAATCTCAAGGTATTGGTACTTGCTAAAATCCATACACACACACATTCACTCTCTTTCTTTCCACAGGTTTTCCAGTTTAGTTTTATTGATCTGATGGTCATATGGATATTCTTATGACTTTTTTTGTATTTTATAAATACACAGTGAATCCTCAGTATCTGCTAGGGTTCCAGGAGCCCCGTGGATACCAAAATGAATGAATGCTCAAGTCCCATTATGAACAAATAGTGTAATAAAATAATGTCCCTTATATAAAATGGCAAAAATCAAAGTTTGCTTTTTGCTTTTTTTTTTTTAATATTTTCAAGGTCTGGTTGGTTGAATGTGTAGATGCAGAATCCATGGATATGGAAGGCCAACTGTATGTGTGTTTTTTATGGTATGATGTTGAAATATCTTTTGTTAATAGCTATTAAGCGAAACATAAATCTATGAAATATCTGTAGCAAATTTCAAAAGTAGTCTCACTGAACTCAGGTGAGCTTGTCCTCAACTGAATGGCATAGGAATACAACCTAACTTGAAAACCAGTGAATTGAAATCAAGCAGCTAAAAAAGAAATGTCAGAAAGTGACCATGAGGTCTAAGCAGGTCAGAGCAATACTGAAGAAAAAATCTGCTTAGTCATAGAAAACGTTGTATTTGCTTAGGGCCATTTCCATACTACACTGTTATCCTGCTATTATTCCACTTTCAACAGCCTATGGAATCCTGGGGTTTGCAGTTTAGGGAGGGGCCTTTAGAATTCTCAGCCAGAGATCTCTTTGGCCTCAGTAAACTACAAACCTCAGAATTCCACAGGATGTTGAAAGTGGAATAATAGCACTACAACAGTGTAGTGAGGAAAGGCCCTTAGTGATCTCAGGTTAAGTATATCCAAAATTCCTAGCCATATCTTTTAACATCTTGCCCATGTCTGCTATGACAACAGCTAGGATATCAATTAAGTTACAAAGAACAAGTGTGACACACATAGGGTTGCCAGAGAAAAAACTAGAGGGAGCTCCTGTACCTTTAAAGGTTGTGTAGAAGAAGGAATTTCAGGATTTACTTCCTACCTGGATGCACGACAAGCAACACTTGCTGGAATTCCCTCTTCTGCACAGTCATTGGAGGTACAAGAACCACCTCCAGTTTTCACTTTGGCAACCCTAGACATATATGGTATTGAAATAGTGCTTGATCCTTAACGGTGAGTTTGTGTGACTACCAAGTCTTTTGTTGCTCCAGGGTTTTGTAAGGATCCTAAGCCTGCTTTCACTGCCCACCAGCAAGTGGTAGGGACACTAGAATTATTTTTACAATGAGACACTGAGTAATGATGGGCAGATTGTTAGTAATGTTGCCTACTTACACTACTTTCAAGGGAAGGGCAAACTACATTTCCCACCCATTATCATGGAAAACAGCCTTAAATATGGAGACAGGTACAACATATACTTAGAAGTGCCTTCCAGATTTTGACTCTTTCTCCCAAATAAATAACAATAACTAAATAATAAATAAGTGGAAGCTCAGCCCCATAGAAGCTTTGGTGGTCCAATTCTGCCAGATGATCTTGGGGTCTCAGCCCTCCAGCTTAGCCTTAGGAAGGCTCAAGCCCCCCTGCCCCCATTTCAGGGTCCCTGGCCAGTGGGCTTTGAGTACAAGTGCCAGAATCTACATCTTGCTGCCTTTATTTAGACAAAGTTATGTGTTCAGTCTACCAACAGACTCCATTCTCCTATCTTAAAGAGTTTCTTTTGTCCCCTTCAGAGCCTTGATTCCAGTGAAGGGTACATCTTCTTGGGAGCACGTCCTATTGCAAATGCAAGGAAGGTATTTCCCGGCACACATGCTTAGGAGCACAGGGACCCTTTGTTCCGCTCACCTCTTGCTAACCCGCCTTCCCCTGATGGCTTTGCCTCTATGGCCTTTCCACCCTACACTGTTATCATGCTATTATTCCACTTTCAACATCCTATGGAATTCTGGAGTTTGTAGTTTATTGAGGCCAAAGAGCTCTCTGGCTGAGAATTCTAAATGCCCCTCCCTGAATTGCAAACCCCAGGATTCCATAGGATGTTGAAAGTGGAATAATAACACTACAACAGTGTAAAGAAAGGCCCCAAAAGGCTTTGCCTCTACCCAGGGGTCAACCTAGGAGGCCTGCACAGGTGGGGGTGGAGCCAGCTGTGCGCCACCCTGTGTATGTTTTTGTGTGCCTTCACGGGACCTGTTCACTTTTAGTGACCTCCTTAATTTTATCTAGTTTTCTTTGGCAAGGAATACTCAAGAGGTGATTTAGCCATTTCCTTCCTCTGAAATGTAGCCTACAGCACCCGGTATTGGTTGGTGGTCTCCCATTCAAGTACTAACCAGGGCTGACCCTGCTTAGCTTCTGAGATCAGACAAGATCTGGTGCCTTTAGAGTATTCCCTTAGGGTCTTAATGTTAGAAGGCATCTTAGATTTGGGTTATGGCTTGCTTTGACTGCGATTTGCCCAGGTGATGAAGCAGCCTCTTCCCAGAGATGTCGGTTAGATGGGTTAGATCGCTCTCTGAACAAGTACACAGAGAGAGAGAGAGAGAAAGACCAATTGCTTTTGCTTCGGTCCAGCAGCCTTGGCCGAAGACTCCAAAAGGTCTATTAATCAATCCACTTGGGGGCAGAGACTCCAGCAAATCTGGCTAGGATTCCTTCCCTCCATGTGATTAGACTTCTGTTCTGAATTAGAAGTCAGGAGCAATCTGGTGTCCCAAACCCGTGGTGAAACTGCGCCCACGTCAAGGGTCCAGGAGAGACTTAGGGGCCTCTGCCCCTCCCTAAACTGCAAACCACAGGATTCCATAGGATGTTGAAAGTGGAATAATAGTACTATAACAGTCTAGTGCGGAAATGGCCCTAATCTAAATTTACACTCCTTGAGGAGTAATTCCCACTGGATTCAGAGTAGATTGCTGAATGTGCGAGTTTTGGATTAAAAATAACAAAGGCCTGTGGTTTCCTTGGGTCAGACTAACCTGGGAATATATTCCCTGATATTTCTTGTTCCAATGCGAAAATTCCGAGATTTCTAGCCCTGAACCGAATTCAGCAACAGCGTCTGTAATCATCCGAAAGACCTGCACAAAACCTCTGCGGAAATTACTACTAGTAATAAGTCGATATCTTGTGCCCTTTTAATGACGACTGCAAACGCTGTGGTTTAGAATAAAGTGGACTTCTAGGCATCTACTCAGAAGTAAGTCCTGCTGCATTGCATGATACTTACACTCAAGTAAGTGTGCATGGAATTGCAAGCTGGAGATTTTCTTCTCCCGCCTGCAAATTATAGTAACCACCATCCTGTTTATTGCTGCCACCATTGCTGTTATATAAACTGAGACAGCCAAATCCTTTGTTTACGGGCGGGAAATATTTTCCATATATTTTAGATCAACAAGGTCACAATGTTATCCCCAAAACAACAAGAAAGATGACTAGTGCAGGGTTTAGTACAGAATTAGATTGGGATAGAATTAGGTTGGGATTCGTACAAATACGTACAACGAACCAAACTAGGTTAAAACGGCACAAAAGATTACAGTTTCCTCTATAATCAGAGCAGAACAAAAATGCTCTTTCTAAGACGATTTCCCCGATATATATATATTTTTTAATTTAAAATAAAAATGGCGCTTGGAAAGGAAATCACCCTGCTACGTTTATTCGTTAGGTTTACTTCCTAAAGACAACGACAGGAACAGTGAAATAATCGGATTATTTCTAATTAATATTCCACTGCTCCTATTTGTAACTGTAATGACAGCATAAGATCTTGTTTCGTTTCTCAAAGGAATGAAATTCCTCTTGCTTTTTGGCTTGATTTTAATAGTGTTTCTCTCTCTCTCTCTCTCGTTTTACAGAGCAATCTGATAATGTGGTCTCAGAAGTAAGCTTCCTGCCTCAATGTAAATATTTTCCAATTTGTCTCTTTCCTACAAATTAAAAACTGAACGGAACAGAGTCTGACTGATAACATATTGCGGAACTGGCGATTTTTCAGATGTGTTTATACCCGGATGGAATGTTCTTCGTGAGTTGTTAACCCCAAGGAGATCAGACTTTTAAGGATTTACATCGGCTTTGCCTTGCCATTCCACAATTGATTAAATGGGTCTAAGATGCATATTTTTCAGATTTATATCACTTTCTAAAACACGCACCCCACCCTGTGTAAGTTTTTGTGGACTTTTCTGGTCTTGGCCCCTCCGCACACCCCTATCATGAGGGGAATAAAAGAAAAGTGGTTTGGAAAGGCAGTTTGCGACAGACAAGCTTCAGGAAGAGGAGGGGTTAAACGAAGCTATCCCCCAACAAGTTTTATCAGAGCGAAAACTGAAGATGACCCCCCTCTACCTTTAATGGTGATGAAGAAGAGGGACGTTCAGCAGGTCCCGTTATCTGGTTGTGTGACAAGCAGCACTTGCTGGAATTTCCTCTTCTACACAACTATCAGATAAGAGTGAGGTCTCCAGTTTTCAATATGCCAACCCTACCCCCCAGTCCTCCACTCTAAGGTTCGCTTCAGCCAGGAGAAGTCTAGAAACTCTGCGCTTCTCCTCTGCAATGTGTAGTTGATCCCCAGCAGTTCCTGGGTGAATGTAAACTGGAGTAGAAATAAAATACTACGTTCCTCTGAATAAAAGCAGGGCCCAAAGGGGTCCATTCCAGAAACTTCTTCCTGGTTCCACTTGCTCTATATTCCTCCACCGAAACGACTGCCTCATTTCCTTTGGACCAGGATAATCTCACTTTCAGTGGGAAGAAGAGAACGTCCCGTGTACTCCTATGCATTGTTTTTTGTTAGAAATTAGCCCCACTGAGGTCGGTAGGAATCTACTTCCAAGTAATACATGCAAAACCACAGCCTTTAATCCTTCTAGGTGTGAGTCTCGCACATGTCAACAAAGCGTCAATAGGATCTTCGTGCCCATTGGTCCACTGCTGATATAGCCAATCAAAAGACAAGCCATTAAATGCATGGTGACAACCATTTTAATCTTTGTCTTTATTCAGAAGGAAAGACCTGTGTATCTGGGCTCTAGCCATACTACATAGTAATACATTTTGTACCAGTTTAACTATCTTGGCTCCATCCTGTGGGATGCTGGTATCTGTAGTTTGGTGAGGTAGTAGAACTCTCTGCTGAAAAATTCTGCAGTTCTAGTTCAAGGAACTGTGCTAGAGATCTCTCCCTGAAAATTCTAAGTACCTCACTAGACTACAAACCTCAGAACTCTGCACAATGGAGCCACGGTACAATTTCTAGCTAGATTTCCTTGCTAAACGATTTTTTTGTTCTAGTTCAAGGCACTGGAGCAGAGATTTCTAGCAGAGAATTCTAAGTACCTCACAAGACTATAGACCTCAAAGAGTCCAGGCAACGGAGCCATGACAGTCAAAGTGGTACAATAATTCTATAGCACAGATACTTTCTAAGGCAGTTTCAGCAGGGGTGATGCCGGCCTCTGAGAGCGCAATTGTTAGGCCAAATCACCTGACTTATTCTCACACGCAAAATCATATCCACGCATCCTCCCATAATCACCAAATGCGCGTTAGATTATACACTTTCACCCACGAGTCCCATTCGGGACAAAACCCGGATGTAATTCAAATAAATGAATGAATAATAGGCATGCTCTGACACTATGCTCTCTCAAACGCTTTCTTCTGCGCATTCTTCAACCGCTGGGGTTTTGTTATAGAATATTAACGGCCACCTCACCAGCGTTAAAGTGATCCTGACCATGGTCATTTCTGCACTACAGTGTTATAGTGCTCTTATTCCACTTCCAACATCCTGTGGAATTCTGAGATTTGTAGTTTCCTGAGGCCAAAGAGCTCTCTGCCTGAGAATTCTAAATCCCAGGGTTCCATTGGAGGTTGAAAGTGGAATAAGAGCGTTACAACAGTGTTGTGCAGAAATGGCCTGTAACGCGATCGTTGTAAGGCGAGAATTTAGCGCCACAGATTTATCAGTCCCCAAGGTTTTGCAGAGCCTCCGGAGCGGGGAGGGTCGGTCTATTTGACGGCTTCCTACCCTCTTCTGGTCTCTCCGCAACCCCTCTCCTCGTCACCCGCCTCCCCCTTGAATCTGTTGGCTTGACGCCCGATCCAGAGACCGGTGGACGCGAAGAGTTCTAATACAAGCGGATCCTCGAGCCTGTTAAACGCCCAAGCGAAGCGCTCCGCTTTCAACGGGCTCGAGCATCCGGACCTCGGCGTTATCGCTTTCTGAGCAGCAGCAGGATGTAAAAAGAGAGGAAAAGCCATACCTCCCCCATTCTTAAAGGCCAGGTACGGGAATCTCCAGACATTGCCCAGCCCTACTGCATAACCCACCATGGAGAGGATGAAGTCCAGCTTGCTAGACCAGTTTCCCCGGGCTTTATTTTCGTCCCCTTCATCATCTTCCGTTTGCTGGAGGGAGACAAAAGCGGGGGAGGGAATTACGGTGAGCTGAAAGTCCACGGTCGCCAACAGCAGCCTCAGATCCTTGATGCCTACCGGACAGGGCAAACTAAATGGGCGCCATCCACTTTCCCCAGGCACCCTTCAGGCTCGTTTTTCCCTATCTGAAGGTGTGAAAGACCTCTACCGAAAAACGAAGAAACTCAAAGCAGGTGTATCCGCACAGCACAACTGTAGCCGTGTCATACCACTTTTAACTGCCTCGGGCCCCGTCCTATGGAATCCTGGGGTATGTAGTTTGGGGAGGGATTCAATATCCTCTAGGCACTTAGCCCTTGCAGAGAATTCTAAGTATAGAACCGTAGGTATATTGGCAACCACAAAACCCAAGAGATTCCATAGGATGGCGCTATGACAAGTAAAATGGTGTCAACGTGCTATGCATTCTAAATCCCACAGACGGATTTTTCTTGATAATTTCTTCTGCTGAAATGGGCAAGACGCTAAAGTAAGAGTGACGATTCACGGAAGTGCCTTGTCTCACCTCGCCATATTCCTCTCCTTTTCTTCCCTGTCACCGTCACTGACCACAGAATAGAGTTCATTCCAGAGCAGCCATTTCCGCACTACATTCTTATAGCGCGATTATTCCACTTTCAACATCCTATGGAATCCTGGGGTTTGCAGTTTCGGGAGGGGCCAGCTGTTTCTAAACTGCAAATCCCAGGATTCCATAGGATGGAATCATGGCAGTTAGTGGAATAATAGCGCTACTATACTGTAGTGTGATAGGGCACTATGACAGCTAACGTGGAATCATAGCACTATCACTGCATAGCGCAAAAAGGTTCTCAGTTGTGTCAAGAGACCGCTTCAAAACCATCCCACTGGATCTCTACGGGAGACCACGAGAGACCTGTTTGGAAAGCGAGCGCCCGAGGTAGGCAGGGGGTAGTCTGTGCCCCTGGCCTGGGATCCACGCTTTGTCTCCCTGGTCCTTTTGCCACCTTTGAACCCGCGCTGAGCTACTGTGCCCTGCAGTCTCCCTCTCAGCTTTGAGCTAAGCTAATGGCTTCTGGGTTTGTCGTCTCCGTGGGGAGAGAGAGGCGACACCCTGCCCGTGACAGGCGCAAATCCCCAGGGCTGGAGCTGGGCGGTGGCCGAAATGTTGCGAGGTAGGAAGAGACAATCTGTCTTTTCCTGAAACCCATTCCATCTCTCTCTTGGGACCTACCCCCTTGCTTCCTTTCTAGCTCGCTAGGCTTTCAGCGGCCCCCGTTCCTGCCCGTTGGCACCCGCAGCTGTCCTTCTCCAGCGAAGGCCTTCGGAGAGCTCCCGCTGTTTGCAACGGGCCCTCACGTCTTTCAAGTTCGCGCAACGAGGGCCTTTGCCTTATTTGATCCAAACTGGCCCAGAGTCTGCGTGAGGCAGGAGTTACAAAGTTGGACTGGGATTTGGGAAATCTATGCTTTACATCCCCATTGAGCCGTGGGACTAGTCACTTTTTCTCAGCCTGGCCTACCTCTGGGTTGTTGCGAGGATAAGGGGTGAACAATACCATATGGAAGGAAAAGCCGGATGTCAAGTTAAAGGGGTCAAGTCCCATATAATTTAAAAGTGCTCCGCAGGAAGGAACTGAATCCACCAAGTTGTAGGGTGATATTTAACCTACGTGGTCCGCATATAGTTGGACCAATAGGCGGTATGGTTAGAACCGTACCCCTCCATCCTTAATCTATTTCATCTGAATTATTTCTGTAATTTTATCCGAATTGGCTGTGTTGCCCACTGACACTGAAATCACCTCAAATCGTTGAAGGTGATCCTGTCGTGAGACATACATACTACTTTGGTTTACGTGCATTCCATAACAGCTTTCTTTTAAAAATGGAAAAACGTGAGAATTGAATCGCGTAAAAATCGATTTTGGTTGAAAAGTGTATTCCATTTTGGTTTGAACAACAACTACGTTAATAACAGGAATAAAAGTAAAAATTAATTATTTCCTGGTTTCCAAACGTTTGACTTCCATCCGCAAGGTAAAAAAATTGGCGTTAAAAAAAAGCACGTTCAGAAGTTTTCCTGCTCGCCTCTGATTCTGAGAGGCTGGGGGACCGCAGTGCTCCTCATCTCCCCCCCCCCCGCATCAAAAGGCCTCCCGGGTGTTGATGAGGACTCAGTGATAACACTCTTTGCAAGTATGCAGCATTTCTCAACCTGGGGGCTGCAGGCAAAATGAAAGCATTGTCGCTGCTGTGTGTTTTCAGGCAGAATCCAACTTACACGGTTTTCTTGTCGAGATTTGTTCAGAGGGGATTTACCTTCGCCTTCCTCTGAGGCTGAGACAGTGTGACTTGCCCAGGGTCACCCACTGGGTTTTCCATGGCCAAGCAGGAATTCAAATCCTGGTCTCCGAGAGTCCTAGGCCATTTCCTTACTAGACTGGTATAGCGCTATTATTCCAGTTTCAACATCCTATGGAATCCTGGGGTAGGGAAGGGCTCCTCTCTAAACTTCAAACCTCAGGATTCCATAGGATGTTGAAAGTGGAATAATAGCGCTGTAATAGTCTTATGTGGAAATGGTCCTAGTCTAACATTCAAAGCCGCCACGCTGGCTCCCAAGAAAGACTCTGCTCGTTTCCAAGTAAGCATTCTATCCCCACCCATGACATTTTCCTCTAGTCCACACATTTCTAGCACAGCAATAACTTAAAAACGTTGGTCGATCATTTAAAAATACAATTTAGGAATCCAAAGAAAAGGGGCGGGCACAGAGACCGAAGGAATGCGAACACACCAAATATAAGAACGATTTTCCACTCATCGCTTTCTGCTGTGCTAGAAATTTGGGGGATGAAGGGGATCATGGGGAAGGGAGTCAGAATTCCCATTTGGAGGGGCCATTTTACCAGTCCTACTACACCCTTGGTTGGTCCGCGACTTCCATCACCAACACGGACAATGCCTAGGGGTATTGGGGATCGCGGTGGACACGGCTGGAGAGCACCCGAGCTTGGAACGGGAGCTCTCCCGCCAGTCCAGAGCGGACAAGGGCGCTGCTTACAGCCTCAGCCCGGCGCGCCCGGGGCCTGTCTCTCCGGTTCCCCGAGCGAAGCCCCTCTCCGCTGCCAGCCGGGGGGGATCAGGTGCGCGAATGCCTCCCCGTGCCGGCCCCATTTTCTTCAGCACGCTGCGGTGCCCGGGACTTGTTCACTGACCCCGAGTAACGATTGAACTGTCTGAGAGGGAGTGATTGATCACAAGAGCCCGGCCTCGTGGGGCTTGGCTTTTAAAGGGGGCCTGGGATCGTGGGCTCCTTGCTTGGGTGAGTTTTTTCTTTTTCTGTGAGGGGGGAGGTTGATTGTGTTCCCAAAGGGTCCCTTCTCTGTGTCTCCTCGTTGCGCAGAGCCAGGGAGCAAAGCTGAACGAGGCGAAAGGGAAAGCGCCGCGAGCCTTCCTCGGAAGCACTCCGGGTCCCGTCTTTCCCGCACGAGCCGCAAGCAACCAGGAAGGTTAATTAGGTTAATAAGCGGCGCGTAGAAGGCAGACAAAGCAGGGCGATGTAATGAGTATTCTTCGGTGGCAGTGGGCATAGCCCACCGGAGTAAATGAGGCAAGACGCCCATTTCAGAAAAATTCTCCTGAGCTCCGGCGGGCTTTATTGTTTTCTAGCTACAGAGGCAGAGACACAAACTCAAGAGACCTCTGTGTCTGGGCGGATTAAATGATGATTACCCATCAAAGCCTGAAGGCCAGGTCTGACTTATTTTTGTACACACCCGCACATGTCTTTGCTCCCGCCACGATGCAACCCAAGGCTAAAGGATTTCCTCACGCCTCTGCCTTTGAATCGAAGGCTGGAATGCGCCTGAGCGCTAGCGCGGGGGAATACGAAAGTCGTTTACTCGAGAGTAAGTGTCAATTTATTGTATGGGCTTACTTCAAGGAGAGCGAGCACCCCCTCAAAAAAAAATAAGGAAGGATTTCAGCATACTTTGCGCCTTTATAGCACTGAACCGCCTTCCTTTGCTCCAGTGCCAACTACTGGTCGCCTTTTATGGAGAACGCCTCCGCCTTCCTTTTTGGGGTTCCTTTCCTGGAAAGCCAGAGACCCTTTCAGGACAAAGCTCTGCTGGAGATAAGAAGGGAGTACGTGGTAATCGCCTTGAGATCTTGGAAGGAAAGACACTAAAATAAACAGAACAGTGCTCATGGCTCTTCCTTGGCTACCTAACACGATCTTCTCCAACGTGAGATAGTTCTATAAGAGTGCTGTAGCTGTATCTTCCTGCCTGGTAGGGGCTTGGGTTACATACCCGCTCTCCTCCCTTCCTACTCTATGATTCCACGCTTCTACCTCCTGGAGAGAGCAAGAGGCAGAAGGCCTGCTGCATAGCAGCGGTGCACGAGGTGGCCCTTGAGGCACCTTCCCAGCTCTAAGATTATGCTGTCGCGGTTTTAGAGATCTCTTGCACTCCAAACTGTATTAAACCACTCGGATCAGGGTTGCATGGTTTTAAATAAATGGCGGATCTCCGCTACTCGGTGGGGCCAGTGGATGAAGGGGGGAAACAGAGAGCTACAAGAAGAGCGGGCAAGGCAGCAGTACGAGGGGGGGGCAGAAGCCGCTTACCTCAGTGACCCTGCCACTGCAGGGTAGGACAGAAGTGATGCCGTCCGTCCCCAGCACCACGGTGCTCTGGCTCATGTTCACCCAGCCGGCCTTGGCGTTGTTTTGCTCCAGGGTGCTCTTCCCCGCCAGGATCGGGGTCGGTTCCCCGCCGTCGGCGCTTTGCAAGGGGGCGATTTTGCAGGGGCCCAGTGGCGCCGCGACGGCGTTCCCCGACGCGCCCGCGGCGTTCCTGGGCGGCGAGGGGTCGGCGCAGTCTTTGCCGGAGGACGAGGAGGAGGCGGCGGCGGCGGCGGCAGGGGGGGTGGCCGCTTGCACGGGGGCGAGTTTGCAGATCCCCACTTTGGTTCGTTCGGGGTCGTTTGGTCGGGCTTCGTCGCGGGGCCACGATGGAGGGTCGGCCGAGAGATCAGTGGCTACTTGGGCCAGCTGCGAGGGGACGTGGGGAAGGTTCTTCTGCGGCTGCTCGCTTTCGGGGCTCTTTCGGATCATGCCCGCGCTCTCGGGTGGCCCCGGGGCGACCGGCTCAGGGCTGTTGGCTAGCTGCGCGCTCATCTCCTTGGGACCGGTGTATTCCTGCAAGAGGAGAGTCGCATTACTTACGACGAAAGGAAAAGTTCGATGATGATGATGATGATGATGATGATGATGATGATGATACTTCAGCATGCAACACTAGAAAACAGCCTTAACACAAATTGCCCTAACTGCTGCTGCTAGGAGTGGATTTAGTTATGTGTTGATTTTGTTGTATGTTTTCAAACCCTTTCCCACTCATGGTGGCTCTAAGGCAAACCTGCCACAGGTTTTTCTTGGCAAAATTTGTTCAGAGCCTTTGCCCCCTCTGAGGCTGAGAGAGTGTGACATGACCAAGATCACCCAGTGGGTTTCAATGGGCAAGCACTAATTTGAGCCTTGGTCCGCCCGACTGCTGGTACAACACTCAAACGACTACATCAGGCGAGTTCTCCCTGGCTGACTTACCACCATTCAGCAATTGATGGAATGGGGCTTAACCAAAAGGATGCCGGCCATAGTTAGCTTTTAAGACTGCGCGGCTTAAGAGAGCCAAGAAGGCGTTGTTATCGCAGCAGCTTAGACGCAACCAGCCCCTCCTTTCCGTAACCCCAGTACGGTAAAGGATAACCGCCTCTGAGCCTCCAGCAAAGCTCCCATTTCTAGCCTTCTCTGCTCCTAACCCTTCTTGATTTTCTCATCACGGCTGTAGGATGCTCCCTTCTCCGAGCGCCATTGCAGAAAGAATCTTTAATTTTACGCCCCATTTCCTTTCTGCCATTCAGCAATGCACACTGGCTTTGGACTGGGGGGTATTGGGGCGCGTGGGGGGAGGAAGAGGAGCCAAACTGCCTTTCCGGCAGCTATCGAGACACCACGGAAACTGAATAAAATCGGCTATTCTGTTTCCAGTAACAACCCCGGTCCCCAATAATTTTGACTAAAGGTGGAACAAAGACTGTAGAAAGCGGGAGTAGCATCCGTTGGAACAATTGCCCACTTGTCTTTTCAAACACCCAGTCCTCCATGTGCTATGAAAGATAAACCGATTCAAATAGATTGCATTCAGACGTTGCTTAATTGCAGAGTTACTGAAATTAAGGCGGCTGAAGGTAGTCGAGTCTCATTGACTGCAATGGGTCTATTCGCAGTGTGGCTAAGTCTGACCCTGGATCCGGCCCAAAGGGGTTTCCTTTCCTTCAAGCATTCTGAGGACTGCTCCCTCCAGAGTTCTCAATGCTGGTCGCATTCCTACAGTCTTTCCCACACCTCACACTCGTGCCCACGTTCCTGGCGCGACTATCACCACCACTATGAAGTTTCCCGAGCAGACCGTTTCAGCGGAAAAGAGATCCCAATGTAAAAAAAAAAAGAAGCGGTCTCTTCTGCATGTTTGCTTTGCAGCGTCGACCCCTCTCCCCACGACACAAACCTCCACCAATCAGTTAAAACCTAACTTCAGAAACAGAGACCCGTACTCTCCCACTGCAACTCGGTTCTCTCTTCGCCCGGTTTCCCCGCTCTGCCTCTGCCGCATTCGCTAGCAAGAGAGAACGGCGGAAGAGGAAGGTCGATTTTCAGCACCCTGGACAGCGCGCCCCGCCGGACCCGCTGCCTCCCCCTCCTCTCCAGCAAATCTCCCGAAGCTGAAAGACATTTCCGACCTCAACCTGCGCATTACTTTTAATTTCCCTGCGGGACAAGGCGATCGGACAACCAGTAAAACATTTCTGTTCCCATCCAGAACCTCTTTAAAAATAAAAAAAGAAAGAAATGGAGAAGGGAGGAAGGGAGAGACTGGGACCTCTCCCTCCCCACCCCACCCACACACAAACCGTCACTTACCGTATCTGAAATAGCATCGGATAGAAGCGGTGGAAGAGGGGGATTTTTGAAAAGCGAGCAGCAGCAGGACAGGCAAAACAGACAGACTGGGTTGGGCTCCGGCAAGAGCAAAGCTTTCTATACCTCCGTGGGAAAGACTGGGGGTTTGCGTCAGTGCATAGCAAGGTGCCTTTCGTATGACATTTTCTTGATAATAAGAGTTTGATAAATCATTACCCTTGGATTCGGAGGTGTGTTTTTTTTGGGTTTTTTTTAAAGGGACAACAAGGAAAGCCGGCGCGCTGTCACTCAAGCGGCAGTTGGGACTGCGTGTTCGGTGTGACTCACGGACCTGGTGGCGGACGCGGGGGAGGGAGGGCGTCGTCTTCGTGATGCTCCCACTAAGCCCAGCCCAGGGAAAGCAGAACTTTCTTGCTGGTGATTAGGAGAAAAAGAAGGGGGTGGGGGGAGAGGACATGAGAGGGACACGTCCTATTGCACCCAAAGTACAAACACGAACAGGAGAAGACCTCCCCGCCCCGTCTCTCTCTCTCTCTCTCTCTTTCTCTTTCCCCCGCCCCGTTCAAGAACCGGCCCGCCTCCCCACTCGTTTCTTCTACACTGAAGAACCTCCGCAGTGAGGATCCACACAGCCCTCCACCGCTGGGGCGTGAGTCTTCGGTCGTCCGCCGGTAGGCAATGGCTTTCTCACCGAATTGGACTGAATCCAAGGGTGTTTTGCTCACTCGTTACTCTTGTGGAGGGGAAGAAGGGGGCTGCTCTCCCCACTTCTGCTCAGAAAAGGCAGCGGCACAACAGCCTGGATGGGGCAAACCAAAGCCAGAAAGAAATGTTGATAGTTTCCCTCTGAGAGCATCTTTAGCTCTCCGGAGTGGAAAGAAAAAAGGCACACGAAGCCACTCCCAGCAAGGAATGCTACACAGGCTTACTCGGGAGTAAGCCTCCTTAACACATCAGGTCTGAGTCTCGATTAATAGGATGGCATTGGTATTAGGACACCAAAGTTGTCCGGGGACTGATGCTTGAATACATTGGGGGGAATGTTTTGAAAAATGTGCCATTGTGAGTCAGAAGAGTTGAGAGCTAGCTGCGCATCCAAAGCCGAAGGAATCTTTTGACAGCTCTTCATGGAACGCTTCCGGCATCATTTTGCTCGGCAGCCTTCCTTCATCGGACCCCATGTCCTACGTTATAGTTATAAATAAATTGATCAAGGAAAGGTGTTATCATTTTTGCTGAGTTTCCGGATTGGACAGTATACAGAGTACGTGCTAAAGCACATTCAAGATCCTTACATTCTAAGGTCCTCAGTCCCATTGAAAAGAAGACCACACCATCCAGTCAAAGTCAAAGGAGAATTTCACTGGTTTTAATGGGGAAAGAGCCACACCGGCCCTTCGAACCAAATGGGATTTCAGAGCAATAAAATTCGGTTGAGTGAAATACCTATATGTATTCTGTGTATTGCTGAGTACTGTTACCCACGTGTAAAAAAGAAAAAGTAAAATAGAAAGTAAGTACAAGTTTCAGTCTTAAAAAGAGGTTTCTTACATTGTTCCATGCCCTTCAGACGCCTAGCAAAAATGGGAAGACTCGGACACATTTCGATTCGTAAAAATTATTATTATAGGAGATGCTTAGAGGATTTACAGGATAATCTGGAGAGGGTTTTTTTTAACTTTACAGTTAAGAAATGTCTCTCCACAATCAAGGCAGGAACCCTAGGTAACTAACAACACGCCACAATGTCTCAAGCCTAGATGGCTGTAGGTACGTCCGTTGAAATCAGAGAAAGTCCAAAGTAGTTGTTGTGGGCAGCAAGACCTCTCCTCCCCTGGGCGTGATCTGGGGGCACATGGCGCCGCGAGTCACCTGCTGGTGCGAAGGAGACGCCTTGAGGGCCCCGGTAGAAGAAAGAAGGGGATATGAGTTTACCAGTAAGAAAATAGATACGTTGCACATGGTCCAACACTAGACATACTTTTTTAGAATTGAGATCTTTAGATCTGTCGTCTTTTTAGGGAGTAACGCATATTTACTTGAGAGGAAAAAATATCTAATGCAGTAAATACACACACACACGTCTGGAGGAAGTACTACTCTACCTGGAGGCACATATTTCTGAACAAAACTTATTGAAACGAAGACTGCGCTCTTCTTTTCCCACCCGGCTCACCTTATATTTGGGGAGTTCGTTGTCTTTCTTCTGCCACCACTGGAGGTGGGTTTGGTGGGAATGCGAGAAAGGGCTGTCTTGGTGGCCGCTTCAGGCTCTGGGACTCCCTGTCAAGGGAGCTGAGATTTACTTCCTCCGTTGTCCCTCCTTGTTCTCCTTCTGCATTCAAACGGGTCCTTAACGCTGCGTTTTTGTAGAAGGGAGGTTTGACTACTTGGGTGTTAACTGTTTTTTGTTTGTTTTTTTTAATCAAGACATTTCTATTGTGTTTTAAAAATTCTAGTTCTTTCATTTTGTTTGATTTTGCCACCACCTTGACTGGCAAATGGTACCTTAAGACTTTTTTTAAAGAGTGGAACTTATTTAAGGAAAATTTCTGACTTCAGAGATGCGAGTTTTGAAAGGAAAATAGTATAACAGACAGCTTGGCATAGGGGTGTTGAACTAGGACTCTAGAGACAAGGGTTCGAATTCTGGCTTGGCCAAGAAAATCTACTAAGTGACCTTGGGTAAGTCAAACTCTCTCTCAGCCTCCAACGGAGGCAATGGCAAACCCACTCTGAACAAATCATGCCAAGAAAACTCTGTCATAAGATTGTCTTAGAGTTTGCGTAAACCCAAATGTCTTGAAGGCACAGAACTGTGATACTATGATACTCTGTGTGTGTGTGTGTGTGTGTGTGTGTGCGCGTGCGTGTGCGTGTGTGCGCACGCGCGGTGAGTGCAGACATACAAAGAAAGTGAGAGATACAATTTTGGGCAGAGTATTTTTCAGGTCATAAAGAAACAAAAGCATTATATTGTAAAAATGTTACAAATTTCCTTGCATTTTAAAAACGAAAGGAAGCAACCAACAACACCCTTCTATATCTAACTACTAGGAAACGAGTTACACCGGAATTGCTATGATAGGAGCGTCTAATAATTCCTCAGACTGCTCTTCCATAAACACAGCTGTCTGGAAGTAAGTTCCGTCGTTCTGAATAGACAGTTTGACAACAATAGCATTTAAAACTTTGGAGTTTTTGCTGAATCGTGGCTAGGGTTCTATTTAACCTTGGAATAGAGGGAGATTGAGAAAAAGAGACAGTTTTTTGTTCTCAATATAGCCTAATCCTCCCTCCCTGCCTCGACCAAGGTTATAGTAATCTATTAAATACAGGAAGCAAATTAAAAGCGACAAGCCATCAATCTCTAGGACTAATTTTGCGAGGTAGAGCCTCACTAGTTGGGACGTAGGGATTTCGTGTGTGTGTGTGTGTGTGTGTGTGTGTGTATGTATATGTATGTATATGTACATGTACATGTATATGTATACCGTTTGTCTTTTTCTACGAATTGTACCCATCTATTCCCTTAAAAATCCCATCAGGCATTTAAAATGCCCTATCCCTTTTCATAAATACTGAGACGTGAAACAAACTATACATTTCTCTGTAATCAAAGGGGAAATACATATTTCTGAGCAATCATCATCACAGCCATAATAATCCAACAACCAGATAGCTTTGCCTCCAATGTAAAAAGATGCTACAATAATTTCGTCAGCTGCAAGGAAGAACATTAAAATTAGAAATGTCAGTTAAGTAGGCGTCTGAACTAACTGAACTAGGAAGAGAGATACAAAATGTCCCACTGCTTGTAAGACTACATTGTCTCCTGTTTCCTCCTTTAGGCTATAAAAAGAATACTAAAAGTTGGTTTTCAGAGTGGCTGAACTTTTAGGATTTTTCGTTAGGGTGATTTTTTTTCCCCCTAGGCAAAGAAATCTCGGGATCAGTAAAACTGCATTACCTTAAATTCCTATTACCTTCATGAGCTCCCCATCTGCCCTATTCCCTTTAATCAATATCCCCGATGCCCAACCCACCCACATGTTTACACTTTCCACAGCCACATCTATGCCTGGGTTTCAAAAGAGAATGTAAAAACCCTGCAGTTCTTAAAACTATATCGATCAAAACGCATTTCCCAATTATGATGATGATGATTCTCATTATTACTAAAATCCGATACGTCTCCTCTCCTTCTGCTTTCACCGCAATTGCCTGAAATCCTAACTCAGTTTTCAGAGAGCAAGTTCCGTTGAACTTGATCGGACTTTACTTTTGAGTAGGAATCTGTAGAATTTCAGTGGAAACTGGTACTTTCATGTAGGGAAAGACGCACAGCATACTTCCCTCGGACTCTCTTCTAAGCAAAGAAAAGTTAATGGTAATCGGAAGGAAGTCTGTTTTTCCTTACAGTCTCTGAAGACGGCCTAATGCGTCACATTGATTAAAGTGAACGTCAAGCACCGACGTTTTCATGGGCAAATGCTCCTTTATTTTTTTTTTTATTTTTTTATTTTTTTTGGATGGAAAGCATGCTATAAACAGCTTCGCCTCCAAAGTGCTTTAAAAAAAATTCTACTCTCCACAACCTTTGCCCCAAAGCTCTCCACTCTATCCCTCCCCTTTATTAAACTGTTTTTCCTTTTGAGGACAAAAAAGGGAGGGAGGCTGCGGGGCGGGGCGGGGCGGGGTGGTGGTGGTGGTCTCGAACTCGCGTCGTGCCAGCCAGCTGCGGCGAACAGCCTCAGAGCCGGGAGGGCGGCCCGAAGGCGAAAAGCGTGCGCGCCCGCCTTTGGTTTCTGCGTCGACGCAGAGGCCCGCCTGGGCTGGACTCGCCCTCTTTAGTCAGGGAACGCACTTGCAGGATGGTCCCCAACGGAGGAGGAGGAGGAGGATTTAGGGACTGGCGCATCGGTGATTCAGAATCCTGCGGCTTAAACCAGAGCGGCTGAAGCTGCGGGCGCAGAACCTCCATCTCTGCACTGGGAACCTCATCCCTTAAACTGTTTTTCTTTTCTTTTTTTCCCTTCGTGGAGCAAAATATCTACGCCTGTACGAACCCACCTGGGATACAAGGAGAAGCAGTGACAAGCAAGGAAACGGAGCTTCTTTGTTTCTAAACACTAGTCCCGTCCCCCCCTTGCCCAAGAATTCAACTCCTCAGACCTTTTCCTTCCTCTTCTTCCTCATCTTGGGCTTTTCTCAAGGAAGATGGAAGCACCCTCTACACATTTTTTAAACTATTTTATTTTATTTTATTTTATTTTGGCAACAGCATTGGGGTGGGAGGGAAGCAAGCAAGCAGGGACTTTTGAAAACAACACAAAGCTTAACTGGAAAGGATTTCTTTCCTCTTTTCTTTTTAAATTAACTGAAGGGCTTTATCCTTGCACTTATTTTGCCTTTCTTGGGCCTGTTGGGCAGCAGAAATGGGGAGCTGTCTTCTCTCTCCTGTTCTCAGGGCTCTGTTCCACTGAACAATTTTCTCCTTTGCCCCAGGTTCCATCTATGAGCCACTATCAGGACCAGCCCTACTCTTAGGCAGAAGGGGGTGATGCCCTCAATCAGCAGACTTGGACCCTGGTAAAGGGCCAGCAAATTGTTCCTGATTAACTTTTAAACTGTCTCCTTATAATGTTAAGAGGTTTAATATGCTCTCAGTCTTTTAAAATTATTATTATTGCTCTAGATCACCTTTATTATATTCCACCTTAAGACCTTCAGTTATACTGCACGATTAAAAAATTTGAATTATTGGGCTACTCCCAGGCTGTGGAACTCCCACAGAAGGTTCAATTGGCCCATCTTTTCTGTCTTTCCTCCAGCAGGCAAAGAGCTTTTTATTTAGGCTTGGTTTTTCAGGTGTTTTAAAACTTGTTCTTTCCTTGTTGCAGCAAACACTTTTAATGGGGCGCATTGTATCTGTATCTTTTTAGTGTCTTTTAAATTGTTTTTGAAACTGTTTTAAACTTTTGATTCTTAAAAAAGATTACTGTTTAATTTTTAACACTTTTGTATTAATCATTTATAGCTGTGCTTTTTTTTTAACTTGCTGTAAACCACTTTAAATCCCATGCTGGGAGAAAGGTGGGCTATAAATTAATTAAATAAACAAAAATAAAATAAATTAATAAACAAATACTTTGGCAATAATTGGGTTTGGGGGTGGTTGGGATTTTACTGCCAGGAAAGGGAAGAGGTCCTTGTGTGGTTTTTACCCTCAAGGTGCCAAAATAGCTTGGGCTGGATTTGAGTGCCAGACACTTTGCCATGGGTGGGCAGAACAGTGGTGCCATCCACTGCTTCACCCAGGGAGAAAAATCCCTTTGAGAAGCTCTGAGTTCTCTGTTACAGATCTTCACTAGCACTGCTGTTGTTTTCTCCTTCTTCCATAGCCTGAAAGCGGGGAGTGGGAACCTGCTGTTGAAGGAGTTATATGAGTGTTGTGAAAGAAAGCTGTGTCTGCATTCTCCTCACAGCATACAGAACTGAGCTTGTTGCATGCGGATTCCCTGATCCTTTCAGGCAATTCCCTATGGACTGGTAAGGAGATCATCAGCTGGTAGATGATACTGCATTGGAGAAGTGAAGCTGGCTGGAAAGAGCCAAGCAGGGTGCTTTTGTGTGATCCAGCAAGGCTCTTCTAAAGTACAAATTCTTTGCAGTAGCCAGAGCTTCATCCAAATAAAGAATGAACATCTAGTTAGGGTGTTTAGTTTCAAGCCTTTGTTGCTTTATGCCCTCAGAAATAATCTGGGCCTGCAATTTGAATCCTTATGCTGCAGCCCTGCTGAAAGTGTTGACCTGACCTGAATGGGAAACAAGTGTGAGTCTGATGAAAGACTGGGATATAAGCATTCCAGCTAGTGGGTTCCATCTCAAAGGGATAGTGAATACACTGGGATTGTAAGGGAGGTTTGGCATCTTGGATAGTTCCCATAAAGTTCAGTATAAGATCCAGAGTGGATTCATTGGCCTACTGAGATGGGACCTACCAGCCCACTTTGGAAGTAATCACATACATGTCCCCAATTTCTTTCTTTCTCCCATTTCCATTTTAAAGACAGTTACTAGAATGTGTTCTGGACAGGGAGATGTAATTGCATGGAACTTAGCTGTCCTAAAATCAAGTTTATAGTCCTTTTTCAGAATTCATTTTTCACATGCACATTGCATGTCTTTCCCACAAATTCTTCTTCCCTTCAAAACTATAGGAAAAGCAGAAATCATTGGTATTCCAGATCTGCTTTAAGTTTATGGTTGAACATCAAGCAGTGTGATAAGTTTTGCTTTGATATAAATAGCCATCTGCAGTAGATCTAAGTTAGACCTGAACATGTTACCACAGCTGTCCCATAGTTGAAGAAGTTTTGAATTGCATACATTAGCAGGGATTAATCCATCTGTCTTTGGAATGAAGGACATCAAACTTTCTTGAGTTAGAAATATCCACAGGTCAGCAACTGAACTGCCAAACTATCAAAACCAATGGGAAAGGAGAAACTGTCCCTTGAGAACTTGGGTCCTTTCACATTATGCAGTTATAGCATTATGATTCTACTTTAACTGGTATGGCTATGGAATCCTGGGGTTTATAGTTTGGTGAGACACTACTGCTATCTGACAGAAAATTCTAACTATCTCTACATAAAGTTCATGACATCACAATTCATAGGATGAAACCATGGGTGATAAAGTAAAATCATAGTTCTATAATTGTATAATGTGAAAGGGCCCCTTGCCCTTTGGCAAAACTAGGTGTAAACTATGGAATGATTCTTAACTCTGTACCATGAACAAATTGCCCATTGCCAGTAAGTAAAACTGAGACTACCTAAAGGTCATTATAGCAGTTTCTCATGGCATACCTGTCTACAAGATAATTCCCTAATGGGCACTCATGCATAGAGCTTCCTCTTGTTCTTTGCAAATACTGTATTTGCTGGCATATAAGACTCACTTTTTCCCTGAAAAATACTGTTTGAAAATAGTGTGCATCTTATATACAAGTGTGTCTGATAACACCAGCAAACAGTATTTGCCAGTGTATAAACGGGGGGCATCTTATATATGGGTGCATTTTATACACCAGCAAATATGGTAGGTTCTACCAGGTGTATTCCATTGAACGATTATGGCTGTAATTCTGTTGGCACGCAGGAGGAATCCCTTTGGAGGCAGGAGGCAAAAAGGCTGCTAATGCTGCAGCCATAAAGGAAAGAGGATGTTGAAGAAACAAGCCACTCAGTTGGCAGATTTTGTCTGCCTTCTCTCACTATCATCATATGACCCTGGAGTAAGCATGACTCCTAGTGCAAGGTGGGGAAAGTGCGACTAGTGAGCAATACAATATTTTGGTGCCCCCAGTCCTCCCAGGAGATTGCCCCAAGTCCTACTCCTCCTAATCACGGAAATCAACTCAAATCAACTCTGCTTCTCATACTCCCCAAATAGAACAAAATTAGCACAAACTGAAGCCAGAAGACACTTCTTTTTGTTTGGGAAGATCCCACCCCCACATCCTATCTGGTGTGTCAGTTGTGCAAAATTGGTCCACACTCTTGATGCAGTCTCCCATCTCTCCTCTAACGCTGTTTACCCAAAGGATCCCAGCCAACATACATAGGATGCTGCTGTGTAGTCTAAATGTGATGCAAGGAATAGACTTTATAAAACTATAGACATTCATGGCATGATAGGGTGTTTTGATGAAGTAGTAATGAAATGCTCTTATGAACAGCAGCTATTTGTTCACCATGCTATAAATTTGGATGGTTTGGAGTTACGTGGCAAATTCACACAATGAAAATTGAAGGAATGCAGGATATTTGAGATGAGCAGATATCGGGATGCCTTAGCTTGTAGTACAAAGGGAAGTGCACCAGAATATGCCTAATCACAGCACATGTGAACAGTTTCTGAACTAAATCTGCTTCATATTTGGCTGGATGCTCAGGCTATATTGCCTTAAATTCATTGAGAAACTCATCTAAGGCAGTGGTATTCAAAGTGCCAGTCCCCAAGACATCAGCTGCTGATCCCTGGTAAACTTCCAGGAAAAATAAAAAAGAAACAATTGGAACCAAAGCACAAAAATGTGGTACTGGGCCCTGGCACACTGGGAGGAAAAAAAAAAAAGGACTGATATTCCATATCAAGTAACTTGATATGTGCTGATTTAAGGCAATTCTGGGCACTGTATGGTGGGGGGGGGGATATCCAGAATGTGTCCAGAAGAGCATGATCAAGGTAGTAGACTGTCTGGAAATCAAGCCTGTGAGCTTGAGGGAGCTGCACATGTTTAGCCTTAAAAGGAGAGCGCTATACAAATCTTTATCCTTGAATAGAGAAAAAAGGCTTTGAGAAGAGAAGAGGTAACATGAAAGCATTTTCAAATGTCTAAAGGGCTGTCATGGGAAAGGTGGAATGACCTTGCTTCTGTTGCTCCAGAGGATAGCACCTAACCCACAGAACTCAAGTTATAAGAAAGAAAGTGCCCTGGGAGTTATTTACAGTATTTCTTCAAAACAAGGAAATTCCAACCAACGGTCTTCAGCTTTGAGTATTTAGGAGCGATTATGGGATCCATCCTTGGACCTAGTTTATTTTAATTTCTATCTTTAGTTTTATGGGGGAATATGCTAAATTTCAGTAATATGGTATGTCTTCAAAGACTAAGTAGGAATGATACAATTTATTGTTAATATTTGTAATCATTGTAGAGGGAGGTGGAAGAAGGAGAAGAAGTTTTTGATGTGATTGGTTTTTCTTTGACAGAATAGGGATGTGAAGGAATACCATTAATATTATGTCTGAGACAACAAGGAGTTGTTGTGAATAATGGTATTGTTATTATACAACTAGAGGTTGGCACAGATGTATGACAATCAGAACACCAGTTTCTTCCTTTCTTATACGGGGAGGTTTATTTCATGATATTTTTGAGAATATAGTAAGGCTGTCTCTTACTCAAGGGGGGAGTTCTTTATGTTTTGGTAATCAATTATGTAATTAGTATATAGGATTTGTATTATTTATATATATGTGTATTAGTAAGTTTGTAGGTGGTTATGTGTAGATTGTATGTTGTTTTTTTTGTTTAGTTTTCCAATAAAAATATTTTTTTAAAAAAAGAAAGGAAGTGCCAACTAAATATTAGGAAGAATTTCTGACTCTCTTAGACTACTTTTGAGAGTGGTGAGCTTTTCTTCACTTAAGGTTTTTAAATAGAGTTTAGACGACCACCACCCAAGTATGTTGTGGTTGTGGATTCCTGCACTGCCAGGGGTTAGATTACAATCTCATTTGGGAAAACTGTGGTAGTTCAAGTGGACCAAATCTGATCTAAGTTTAAAGTACAAGCAGTGCCTAAATGTATTAGGCATTGAAACAAAAGCGACCACAACACCTTTGAGGAGTACAAAATTTGCAAAGCAAAAGGGCACACAAAGTGAAATTTCAATGAAATTTCAATTGAAACTTTCAAGAGATTTGAATTTAACATCACAGTTCACAAAATTATTCAAAATGATTTGTGTGCTAAAACAACTTCTTTTCTAATTGAGAAAGAGAACCTTTTTTTGTATTAGTTATTCTTGAAATTTAAAATAAATTTAGCAGTTTCAAGTTTTGTGCTTTCCATTTTTTTCTGCAGGACAACTGTTTTTTAAATTGAGGTTTGCAAATTTGGAGGGCCGGTATATGTGCAAGTAGTTAGCCTTGCCTGGGGTACCAAATAGCCTAGCACCAGCACTGACTGGGAGGTGCTGTGGAACAGCAGTGGCAGCCCCCCTGTCATGCCTCTGAGCCCCTGGGCCAGTCTTTTTTCTTGGAAGACAAAACCATTCTTCTGCAAGCTACCCTCCTGTCCTCAGGTGTGCTGGAAGACCCTACCATCTTATCAGTGTTGAAAGAAGGTTGATCTACCAGTTCAGTTGTTGAACTGGACTTCAGCAGCTGAAATGGGGAAGGAGGGCACCTTGTCTTTTGCCTCAGACAGCAAAATGACTTCATCCAGTCTCGCTGGTTTGGCATATAACTTTGTTCTCAGTTGTGATTCAGGCTTCCATTTTATTGTGTAACGAGGACGATATGTCTATGCATACCGCTGAACTGATTAGACAGTAAGTACATCTGCACTGCACAGTTAATAGCAATTTGACGCCATTTTATCTGCCATGGCTCCCTTTTAAAGGGCCATGGGATATGTAGTGTGGTGAGATATGTGGAATTCTTCTCTGGAAAGCTCTAGCCTTCTCCCCTGAACTAAATGCCTCTCTACCAAACTACAAATCCCAAGATTCTTTAGGAGAGCTTTGTGGGAACAGGATGAAATTAACACCATTGTGAATTGCAGATACACTCAGTGCCATCAACACTAATGGGTTGAGGAAGGAAGAATGGAAATAATTCAGTGTTGAACTCTGTCAAGGCCAATCCTGCCAGGCATCTGTTTGATACTGCATACATGGCCTTGACCTAGTGCTGGGTATTGTACACACAAAGCTCACATCCTGGCTGCAGGATTTCTGTAATGGGACCAACAAGCATAATCAACATAGTTCCAAATCCACTGTCAGGATAAGCGTGAAGGGAGTGAGGGAGAATAAGGGGCATTCATGACTCCTCCTCTGTAACTTATCTCTTTCCTCCCACTCACCCACCCCCAGCCTCCTCTGTAGCAGCGCCTGCAGTCTCTTTTAAAAAGGAAACATGTCCCCCTGGAGTGATTCCTTGCTCTCTGGCCTCCTGTTTGCAAGGGATAATCGTTTCCCTACACTGAAGCAGAACTGATTGTAAATCTGCATCACCGTAGCAGCC